>CM067338.1:63458819-64681319 GCA_034376525.1 Nicotiana benthamiana
TCGTTAACCATTAGAGAGTAGTTTTCAAACGGTATTGTGCCTCCGTCGAATGTGACGAGAATTTTTGTTATACATAACGCTCCCTACCCTGTTTATTGCCAGTTGCCCATCACAATGTATATATATAGGTGTCAAAGATTTGGGCCAAAATAGAATATCTTCCAAGAAATTCTGGAGTCATTAAGCTTCTTCACCGGCCTTATCTAAAGCTATGAATTCAGATTTTATTGTAGAACGATCTATGCACGTTTGTTTGGATGATTTCCAAGACACTGCTTCACCCCTAATTGTGAAAACATATCCACTCATGGATTTAATTTCAGATGATCCGATAATCCAATTTGCATCACTATATCCCTTAATCATGGAGGGATATTTTTTATAATATAAAACTTAAGTTTAGGTATGTTTCAAATACCCCGAAACCCATTTCATTTCCATTCAATGTATTTGATTGTGATTACTTATAAAGTGACTCGGTCTGCTAATAGCACATGATATATCTGGTCGTGTACTTGTCACGACCTCCGTTCACCCTCCATGAACATGTTGTGATGGCACCTAGTTCCTACAACTAGGTAAGCCTAACAGTGTAGAACAATTTAACATAATTTGCGAAAACAACTAATGTAGACTGAACAACTAAAAGAAATATTTATATAACTGCCACTCGGCACATACAACTCATATTAAGTGCGGAAGTCAAAAATCTCAACCTAAAATCCAGAAACTCACGGAAACCACAGGCTAACAAAAACATAGTACGCTGCTCTAACTCCAGAATATCTAGATAATTGAGAGAAAAGTAATAAACTGAATACCAAAGCTAGAACAGAATAGAGACTCCTGGTCTGCGGATGCCACACATATATATATCGAAGTCTGCGTGTATCTCCTCGCCCCAAGGATAGTGTGCCTGAGTATCATGTATCTGCACATGAAAGACATGCGCAGGAAGGGCATGAGTACACTACAACGGTACTCAGTAAGTGCCACGCGTAACCTCGGTCAGGTAGTAACGAGGAAGGATAGGGCCCTACTGAGGTTGAACATTATAATAAGTATGTACAGCATGACAGCATATGGAAGTAATATGAACAACAGTGAAATAAGATAGAATTTACAAGGCAATAGTGGATAAACAATGAAAAAGGTAAACATAAAAAAGTACAGCTCAATACCAAGTTACCAAATGAGGATCTCCCAGGATACCGTCATGTAGTCCTTTCTCATCTGTCATGTGGATCTCTCGAGATACCTTCCCGTAGTCTAACTATCAATGTACTGGGGGATCTACTGGGAATCTAACCCGTAGTCCCAAAGTAAACGTGTAGGGGGATCTACCGGGAATCCAACCCATAGTCCCAAAATAAACAAACAGGGGGGAGCTACCGAAATCCCACATCCATAGTTCCAATGTAAATGAGCAACCACAACCAAAGGATATTCATACTTCAAGTACAAAACACAAGCAAACATGTAATACTAGCCTAACATGCTTCACGTAGTATAATTTAGGAAACTTGAGCAAATAGGCAGTTAAATTCAACTTTGGTTAATTTTCATATTTCTAGAACCCTCGTACTCTCACGAGTATAATCATATAAAAATCTCCCGAATCAGAGGTCAAATTCTCACTCAAAATCCAATAGTTTGGTTTAAGAAGTTTACCCAATTTTTCCAATTTAATTCGACTTTTAATGATGGATTTAACTACATAATGATGAAATATAACTAGAAGGGATTAAAGAAATGTTACCAAATAATCTCCTCCTCAAAACACTCTCAAAATCGCCCTTCCCCGAGTTCAATTTGATTTTTCTAACTTTTGAGAACTAACCCTCAAAATCTCTATATCTGAACAGGGATTACCGCTTCTGTGGTCAAGGGACCGCTTTTTTGGTCCCACTTATGCAGAATCCAAGCCGCTTCTGCGGACTCCTTTAAAATCGAACCTTTCACTTCTGCGATCCTCCTCTCGCATAAGCAGACCCGCTTCTGAAGAAATTCCTACTGCTTCTATGGTTCCTGAGAAGGATGCCCCTACTCGCTTCTGTGATGGCCCATCCGTTCTTGCGGCTCCGCTTCTACGGTTCCCAAGCCGCAGAAGCGAAAATACCAGATGCAAAAACCTTCAGCTGCTGTACACTTTTTCCAATACCAACAATTGCCCCGTCGAGCATCCAAAACACACCTGAGGCCCCCAGGATCTCAACCAAACCCACGGACACGTCCCATAACATCATTCAAACTTGTAATAATTCTTAAAATACGTAATACAATGCCGGAAACTCGAATTAATCAAGGATTTAAGCCAAAGAACTTCAAATTTTATCAAAACATGCTTTCGATAAAAAACCTAACCAAAACACGTCCGAATTAGCTAAATTTTTTCACACACATCCCGAATGACATGAAAGAGATACCACAACTTTCGGAATTCCATTTCGACCCTCGGATCAAAAACTCACTATTGGGCCGGAAAACTTCGAAAATTCAAACTCTGGCATTTCAATCCCAAATGAGCTACTGACTTCAAAAATACATTCCGGACACGCTCCCAACCCCGAAATCACCTAACGGAGCTAAAGGAACCATCAGTTTCCATTCTGAGTTCGTCTTCACACTCTTCCGACTACATACCACTTTCCAACACTTATGCTCTCATTTAGGGACTAAGTGTCCCAAAACTCTTCAAAACCCAATACCGAACATCCCGGCAAACCAAAATAGCATAATTGAACTTTGGGGAAGCAGTTAATGGGGGATCGGGGGGTAAATTCCAAAAATGACCGGCCAGGTTGTTACATCCTCCTACACTTAAATATTTTCGTCCTTGAACGAGCACGGAGAACATACTTGAAGTAGTGAAAATATGTTGGTATCAGTTTTGCATATCTCGCTCGGTCTCCCAAGTCGCCTCCTTGACCGGCTAGCCCCGTCACCGTACCTTTACTGAAGCAAGGTTCTTTGACCTCAACTTTCTGACATGCTTGTCCAATATAGCCACTGGCTCCTCAACATAGGATAGATCCTTGTCCAACAGGACTGAAGTGAAATCCAAAATGTGCGACGGATCACCATGATACCTCCGGAGCATCGAAACATGAAATATCGGATGGACCCCGGCCAAACTGGGAGGTAAGGCAAGCTCATAAGCAACCTCCACAACTCGCCCCAAAATCTCAAAAGGACCAATAAATCTCAAACCCAATCTCCCTTTCTTCCCAAACCTCATGACGCCTTTCATAGGCGAAACCCGAAGTAGAAACCGCTCACCAACCATATAGGAAACATCACGAACCTTCCCGCCCACGTAACTCTTATGTCTGGACTGCGCTGTATGGAGTCTATCCTGAATCACCTTAACCTTCTCCACTGCATCCTGAACTAAATCTGTGCCCAATAGTCTCGCCTCACCCGCCTCAAACCAACCCACTAGAGATTTGCACCTCCTACTATATAAAGCCTTATACGGCCACGTATGAATGCTAGACTGATAACTATTATTGTAAGTGAACTCAGCCAATGGCAAGAACTGATCCCAAGACCCTCCAAACTCAATCATGCACGCACGGAGCATATCCTCAAGAATCTGAATGGTTGCTCAGACTGTCCGTCGTTCTGGGGGTGAAATGTTGTGCTCATCGTCACCCGAGTACCCAACTCCTGCTGAACAACTCTCTAGAACCGCGACGTAAACTGAGTACCTCTGTCCGAAATAATAGAAACTAGGATGCCATGGAGACGAACAATCCTAATATAAATCTCTGCCAACTGCTCCGATGAATAAGTAGTACATACAGGAATAAAGTGTGCAGACTTGGTCAGCCAATCTAGAACAACCCAAATGGCATTGAATTTCTTCGCAGTCTTAGGGAGTCCAACTACAAAATCCATGGTGATCCTCTCCCATTTCCACTCTGGAATATCCATTTGCTAAAGCAACCCACCTGGTCTCTGGTACTCAGCCTTCGCCTACTGACAATTAAGGCATCTAGCTAAAAAACCCTCTATGTCCATCTTCATCTGCCTTTACCAATAGTGCTATCTCAAGTCCTGATACATCTTCGTGGCACCCAAATGGATGGAATACCGCGAACTATGAGCCTCTGCCAATATCAACTCACAAATATCATAAACATTGTGTAGACATATCCGACCCTGCATCCTCAATACCCCGTTATCTCCAATGGTCACATCCCTGGCATTGCAATGCTGAACTGTGTCCCTGAGGACAAGTAAATGAGGGTTATCATACTATCGCTCCCTGATACAATCGAACAATGAAGACTGAGAAACCACATAGGCTAGAACCCGACAGGGCTCCGAAAGATTCAATCTCACAAACTGGATGCCTAAGGCCTGAACATCCATCGCCATAGGCCTTTCTGAAGTTGGTAAATATTTCAAACTGCCCAAACTCTTTGCCCGATGACTCAAAGCATCGACTACCACATTAGCCTTGCCCGGGTGATAAAGAATAGTAATATCATAATCCTTCAAAAACTCCAACCACCTCCCCTGTCGCAAGTTTAGATCATTTTTCTTGAACAAGTGCTGTAACTCTGATGATCCGTCTAAATCTCACAAGGAACGCCGTACAAATAATGACGCCAGATCTTCAAGGCATGAACAATAGCAGCTAACTCAAGATCGTGGACATGGTAATTCTTTTCATGTATCGTCAATTGTCTGGATGCGGTAGGAAATCACCCGACCATCCTGCATCAACACCGCTCCAAGGCAAACCCATGAGGCATCACAATAAACTATATAAGATCCCAAACCTGTAGGCAATATCAAAATAGGGGTTGTAGTCGAAGCTTTCTTGAGCTTCTAAAAGCTCGGCTTACACTCCTCTATCCACTGAAATGGAGAACCCCTTCTGGGTCGGTCATTCATAGGGCTGCAATCGATGAAAACCCCTCCACAAAACGACGGCAATAACCTACCAAGCCAAGGAAACTGCGAATCTTTGTATTTGAGGAGGGCCCGGGCCAACTCTGCACGGCTCCACTTTCTTCAAATCCACCTTAATCCCTCACTCGATACCGTGTGGCCTAGGAATGCTACAAAACTCATATTATGAGAACTTTGCATATAACTTCTTCTCTCTCATGGTCTGAAGAACTATCCTCAGGTGTTGCTCATGATCTTCCCGACTCCGAGAGCATACAAGAATATCATCTATGAAAAAAATGACGAACGAGTTGAGATAGGGCCTGAATACACTATGCATCAAATGTATAAAAGCTGCTGGGGCATTTGTCAGCGCAAATGACATAACAAGGAACTCGTAACGACCATACCCAGTCCTGAAAGTAGTGTTCGGATAACCGACTCTTGAATCTTCAACTGGTGATAACCTGAGCGCAAACAAATCATAGAAAACACCTGTGCGCCCAGAAGTTTGGCAAATAGATCATCAATACGAGGCAAAAGATAACAGTTATTCACTGTAACATTGTTCAACTGACGATAATCGATACACATGAGCATAGAACCATCCTTTTTCTTCACAAACAAGACAAGAGCACCCCACAGTAAAAAACTGGGTCTAATAAAACTCTTATAGAGCAATTCCTGTAATTGATCCTTCAACTCCTTAAACTCAGGAAGAGCCATATAGTTCGGAGGAATGGAAATGGGATGAGTGCCCAGCAACAAGTCAATTCCAACATCAATATCTCTATCAGGTGGCATACCCGGAAGATCAGTTGGAAACACATCAGGATAATCCCCTACCAATGGGACAGAATCAACATAAGGGGTATTAACACTGACATCTCTCACATAAGCTAAATACGCGGCGCACCCCTTCTCAACCATACACTGAGCTTTAAGAAAAAAGATAACTCTACTGGGAGTGTGATCTAAAGTACCACTCCACTCTACATGCGGAATACCTGACATGGCCAGCGTCACAGTCTTGGCATGACAATCAAGAATAACATGATGGGTCGACAACCAGTCCATGCCCAAAATAATATCAAAGTCAACCATACTGAGTAACAATATATCTGCTTTTGTCTCAAAACCATGAATAGTAACCAAACACGACCGATAAATGCGGTCCACAATAAGAGAATCTCCTAGGGAAGTGGAAACATAAATAGGAGAACTCAAGGAATCTCGGGCTACAACCAAATGTGGAGCAAAGTAATAGGACACATAAGAATAGGTAGATCCTGGATCAAATAGAATCGATGCCTCCCTATGATTAACCAGTATCATACATGTAATTACAAAATCAGAGGAAACAGCCTCGGTACATGCATGAATAACATAATATCTTGCCTAGCCTCTCTCTCGAGGGCGACCTATACCTCACCGACCTCCATTCCTAGTTGGCTGGGCAAATATGGTAGCAGCTGGAGCTGTGATCATGGCCTGAGAACTCTGAGGAGCACATTGTGGCTGAGCAGTCTGTGAAGATGCACCCCTACCAAGTCTGGGGCATTCCCTAACCATATGACGTGTATCGCCACACTCAAAACAAGCTCTGGGAAAACGTGATGGTTGTGACTGGATAGGGTCAGGTCTGATGGACTGACCTCTGAAAGCACCCTGCGCAGGAGGCGTTCTAGAAACTGGATGTGCATAGTAAGGCTCCCTAAGGTCTAGGTGGAGCTGGAGCACTGCTGGCTGATAGAAGAGCTGAATAAAAGGGGAGACCCATATAAACCCTACCGTGTCGACCTGCTACCGGAGTATGGGCACCAGAGTAGTGGCTTGGCTCACTAGCAATGCTCACTACCTGCTAATAAGGAATGTCCATATCCAACTCTCGATCCATGCTAGATTTTATGGGTGGAATAGGGCCCCTAATGAACCTATGAACCCTCTCACAGACAGTAGCAACCAAGGCTGGTGCGTACCTAGCCAATCTGGTGTAACGGATGGCATACTCTGAAGCTGCCATAGCACCCTAGCACAAATTCTCAAGCTCTATGTCCCTTGCATCCCCGAGGCTCTGGGGAACAAAATCTCTCAGAAAAATATCCAAAAGTTGGGTCTAAGTCAGTGAAGCAGCCTCGCCCGGACTGTCTATCTCATAAGTGCGCCACCAATCATAGGTGTCTCCCTGAAGCTGAAAGGCAGTAAAGGAAACTTTGCTGGACTCTACTATACCCATAGTGCAAAGAATACGGTTTCACTCCTCTAGAAATCCCAAGTCATCCTTCGATGCTAAACCGCTGAACACAGGAGGCTTGTATTTCTTAAACCTCTCAAGCGTCATCTGCTCGTCCTCTAAAATAGCTGACCCATCCTCGAGCTGAACTGGCGCTGTAGGCGGTACATGAATGATCACTGCGACCTGCTCCATATGGACTTTTTGCTCAGGAGTGCGGGCTACGGGAGTCTGGGCCCCTCCCCCAGCCTGGGATGTGTCTGCACCGAGGGGAAACAACCCCACCCGAGCTAATATGATGTACATAGACATGAACTGAGCTAATATCTCCTAAAGTGCTGGACTGGTAGTAGATGTAGGCATGTCGGGTGACTAAACTCCGGGAGGATCTGCTGGTGGAACCTCAGCGGCTGCTCCCGCAGGTGCTCTAGCTCCACTGCGTCCGCGTCCTAGGCTTCTATGCCGGACCCTAACTTTGATGGCTGCAGCAGGGGGCACAGGTTCCTGATCATCCCGAGTAGCACGTTCCTCACCATCTGTGAGAGAATAGAATATAAAAGTTTTAGAATTGATGTCAAAATATAGCACGAAAAGGAATTCAATGAAGTGAAGATTCTTCCTCAACAGTTACATAGCATATCGTAGATAAGTATAGACATCTCCGTGCCGATCAACGAAACTCTAATATACTGGCATGTATTCCGTGACTCCTATGAACCTAGAGCTCTGATACCAACCTCTCACGACCCGCGTATACCCCTCCATGAACATGTCGTGATACCACCTAGTTCCTACAACTAGGTAAGCCTAATAGTGTGGAACAATTTAACATAATTTGCGAAAACAAATAATATAACTAAACAACTGAAAGAAATATGTATATAACTGCCACTCGGCATATACAACTCATAATAAGTGTACAAATCAAAAATCACAACCCAAAACTCAGAAACTTACGGGAACCACAGGCTAACAGAAACATAGTACGCTGCTCTATCTCCTGAATATCTACACAATTGAGAGAAAAGGAATAAACTGAATATTAAAACTGGAACAGAATAGAGACTCCTGGTCTGCGGACGCGGCAGATATACCTCGAAGTCTCCGTGTATCTCCTTGGCTCAATGATAGTGCGCCTTGATAGAGATACCTGGATCTGCACATGAAAGACATGCTCAGGAAGGGTATGAGTACACTACAAAGGTACTGAGTAAGTATCAAGACTAAGCTCAGTCGGGTAATGATAAGGAAAGTCAGAGCCCTACTGAGGTTAAACAATATAATAAGTATATACAATATGAAAGCAGATGGAAGTAATATGAATAACAATGAAATAAGACAGAATTTACAAGGCAACAGCGGATAAACAATTAACAAGGCATACACAGAAAAGTACAGCTCAATACCCAGTTGCCACATAAGGATCTCCTAGTATACCGTCTTATAGTCCCTTTTCAACTGTATTGTGGATCTCCCCGGATACCGTCCCATAGTCCAACTATCTATGTGCATGGAGACCTATCGGGGTTAGTCCCATAGTCCAACTATCTATGTGCATGGAGACCTATCGGGAATCTAACCCGTAGTCCCAAAGTAAATATGCAGGGGGATCTACCGGGAATCCAACCCGTAGTCCCAAAATAAACAAACGAGGGGGAGCTACCGGAATCCCACATCCGTATTCCATATGTAAATGCACAACCACAACAAAAGGTTACTCAAGCAAACAGGTAATACTAGCCTAACATGCTTCACGTAGTACAATTTAGGAACCTTGAGCAAATAGGCAATTAAATTCAACTAAGCATGCTTTGCTAACTAATACAAGTTAAACTTGCATTTAAAATAATCAAGTAGGAAAAGCAACTTAATTTAAATATTCCAAGTAAAAATGAATTTTCAACAATTAGCTCAAGTACACGCTCATCGCATCGCGTACAAGGCATTCAAACATCAAATAAAATGTCCTAAGGGGAAGGGTCCCCCACACAAGGTGTTAGACAAGCCACTTACCTCGAACCGGCTCAATAATCAACTAGGAACCACGCCTTTGCCACGAGTATCCGACTACAAATGGCCCAAACATATTCAATTCAACTACATATCGTAAATAACATTGCAAGCACCTGATTCCACTATTAAATTAAAAGCTAAGGCGTAAAAATAGGTAAAATGACCAAAACTCCCCTCAGGACAATGCCTCGAAATCGATTAATTTTCACATTTCTATAACCTCATACTCTCACGAGTCTAACCGTATAAAAATATCTCAAATCGGAGGTAAAATGCTCACTCAAAACCCAATTGTTTGGTCTAGGAAGTTTCACCCACTTTTTCTAATATTTTATCCTCAATTTGAATTTTAGTGATGTATTTAACTACAAAATGATAAAATATAACAAGAAGGGATTAAATAAACGTTACCTAATAATCTCCTCTTTAAAACCCTTTCAAAATTGCCCTTCCCTGAACTCAATTTGATTTTTCTAACTTTTGAAAACTAACCCTCGGAATCTATATATCTGAACAGGGATTACCGCTTCTGCAGTCAAGGGACCACTTCTGCAGTCCCACTTACGTGGAATCGAAGCCTCTTATGAAGACTCCTTTAATATCCAACCTTCCGCTTCTGCGGTCCTCCTCTCGCAGAAGGAGACCTGCTTCTGCAGAAATTGCTACTGCTTCTGAGGTTCCTGAGGGGGATGCCCCTACTCGGTTCTGCAATGGCCCAGCCGTTTTAGCGGCTCCACTTCTACGGTTCCCAAGTCACAGAAGTGAAAATACTAGATGACCGAAACCTTCAATAGCTGCACACTTTTTCCAACACCAACAGTTGCCCCGTTGAGCATCTGAAACACACCCGAGGCCCCCAGGACCTCAACCAAACCCATGGATACGTCGCATATAATCATTCAAACTTGAAACAATCATTAAAACACCTAATACAATGCCAAAAAATTGAATTAATCAAGGATTTGAGCCTAAGAACTTCAAATTTCATCAAAACACGTTTTCTATCAAAAACCTAACCAAAACACGTTTGAATGACCTGAAATTTTGAACATACATCCTCATGGATATGAGAGAGCCACTACAACTTCCGAAATTTCTTTCCGACCCATGGATCAAAAACTCACTGTCGGACTGTAAACGTCAAAAATTCAAACTTCGGCATTTCAAGCCTAAATGAGCTACGGACTTTCAAAATACATTCCGGACATGCTCCCAACCCAAAATCACCTAACAGTGCTAAAGGAACCATTGGATTTTGATTCTGAGGTTGTCTTCATACTGTTCCAACTACATACTACTTTCTACCACTTAAACTCTCATTTAGGGACTAAGTGTCCCAAAACTCTCTGAAACCCACTACCGAACGTCCTGGCAAACCAAAATAGCAGAAATGAACTTTGGGGAAGTAGTTAATGGGGGATCAGGGCATAAATTCCAAAAATGACCGGCCGGGTCGTTACAGTACCATTCATGATAACATTAAACTTTCCAATACTCTTGCATAGTCTAGATGTAAGTCACTTTCACCTTCATTCTTTTGAGGTGCATAAATTATGTCAATTGGAGTCTTAGCAATTTTGAAATCAAAAAACTTGAAATAGTCAAGTACTTTTTCAATGTAGTGAGACTATGATAATATTAGACCTTGTGGACTCTTATGAATTCTGGTTATAAGATCACATCAGCAATTCTTAAGTCTTTCATGTCGAATTTTCTAGCCAACATGCACTTAGTAGCACTTATATCTGCTATATGTTTTTCTCATTATCAACTTGTCATCAACATATAAACAAACATGACTTCATGACCGGGAGTGTTTTCAATGTTAACACATTTATCACACTCGTTGATTTTAAACCCACTTGCCAATATTGTTTGGTCAAATTTGGCATGTCATTGCTTGAGTGCTTGTTTAAGTCTATAAAGCGACTTAACAAGTTTACACACTTTCTTTTCTTTAACTGGAACTACAAAACCCTCAAGGTTGTTCCATGTAAATCTCTTCCTCCAATTCTCCATTTAAGAAAGCTGTTTTAGCATATATTTGATGAATTTCAAGACTATACATGACTGCCAGTGCCACTAACACCCTAATAGATGTTATCCTCGTTATTGAAGAGTAAGTGTCAAATTAATTAAGGTCTTCCTTTTGTCTGTAAACTTTGACAATATTTCTTGTCTTATATTTGTCAATAGTGCCATTACTTTTTATTTTACGTTTAAAGTTCCATTTCGAACTTAAAAGCTTAATTTCATGGAGGAAAATCAACCAATTCCCATGTAGAGTTATCTACAATTGATTGAATCTCACTATTGACTACCTATTTCCAAAATGTCAATCTGAAGATGACGTAAGTTCTTTAAAAGTTTGACGCTCATTTTCAAGCAAGAATGTCAAAGCATATGGTCCAAAGGAAGTAGATATTCTTTTACATTTGCTACGCCTTGGATCTTCTTCAAATGGAGAATTTTCTTTTGGTTCTTCTCGTGGTCGTTTAGGTTTTTCACTTAACGAGTCGTATTCAGTTTTATAAGGATAATCTCTTTTTTTTAAAATCATTATTATCTGGTTCAATTACCGTATTAACATGAATTTTAGGATTATCATATTGATGAATCAAAAACCGATATGCTTTACTGTTTGTACCATACCCAATAAAAACACAATTACAATTTTTGGTTTGATTTTAACCCTTTTGGGTAAAGGAACTTGTACCTTTGCTAGACACCCCCACACTTTCAAATATTTCAAGTTGGATTATCTTCCTTTCCATTTATCATATTTAATAGAATATGTTTTGCTATGGGATACTATGTTGAGTATTCAGTTAGCTGTAAGGATACCTTCCCCCACAAACTCTGCGGTAATCTGTAACATATTAATCATGATTTCCTTTAATGTCCGATTTTTTTTTCAAAATTCAATTGGATTGAGGTGTCTAGGGGCAGTAGTTTGATGGATAATTTCATATTTCGAACATATTTCTGCAAATGGAGATTCATATTCTCCACCCCTATGACTTTTAATCCTTTTGATCTTTTTATTCAATTGATTGTCCAGTTTATTCTTGTATTGCTTAAATGCTTAAATTGTTTCATCCTTTCTATTAAGCAAATAAACATAACAATATCAAGTGATCGTCAATAAAAGTTATAAAAAACATTTTTCCACCTCGAGATGGTATCGATTTCATATCACAAATGTCAGTATGAAATAAGTCTAAAGAATTTAAATTCCTTTTAACGGACTTATAAGGATGTTTACACACTTAGATTCATTTTGATTTATTACATTCAAATTTACGCAATACTTCTAAATGAATTAACTTCCGTATGATTTTGTAAGTGATATGTCCTAAACAAATATGCAATAAAGTCACTTGACTCCAATAAATAAGAAGAAGCTGAAATTTTATTCATACTGTCATCAACCATTACTTTAAGTTTGAAAACGCCATGTAAGGTAGCCCTTTCCAACATACATTTTATTCTTGCTTACAACAACTTTATCGGATATAAATACACAGTTGAATCCATTTTTAACAAGTAAAGAAGTAGAAAATAAATTCTTCATAATAGTAGGAATATTAACAATGTTGTTAAGCATTAACACCTTGCTGGAAGTCATCTTCAGGAATATCTTCCCATAACCTTCAATCATGGCCGTTGCAGTATTTCCCATGGAAAGCTCTTCTTCGGGACCAGCAGTAGAATAAGTCGCAAATACTTCTTTAACAACACAAACATGTAAAGTGGATCTAGAGTCAATCCACCACTCATTCGGATTTCCAACTAGGTTGCATTCCGAAAGCATTGTGTCACGACCCCAACCTCGGTCATGATGGCACCCAACACACTGCTAGGCAAGCCCGACCATTCAACAACATTATCTCAAATTCTTACTCAGATTATAGATAAGTCATTACATCTTAGTTTATAATAATAATAAAATATGCGGAAGTTTAATCACTACTCCTCGATACTGCTGCTCAGCTAAACAAATCCTCACTTACCTGGATTTGCACACAAGGTGTAGGGAGTAATATGAGTACTCCAACTCAGTGAGTAATAAATATAAATAAAGGCTGAGAATAGGAATCATGGAAAAATACAAAGTAAACTATAACAGGTGGTTTAGAACATTTAATAGTAAAACATCAAGTCGATGAAATCAGAGAACAAATAATGAGACAAGTATAACATATAAAGAACAAAAGGGTGAGTTTGCAAAGCAGTATGTAAAACCTTGGACTGAGATCAAATGATATGCAAAATATGCGAAAACAGTGATATCAATCCCTGAAGGATTCAAATAATTGGCAAGAATCCCAAATGTAACAATTAAATCCAAGTAGGGATGATTCTCAATTTAATTCAAGTCAAAAACACGGTTAAAACAAAACATCTCTCAGGATGGACCAAGTCACAATTCTATATAACCAATGACCTTGCACTCGTAATAGAGTGCGTGTCTCGCCTCAATATAGCGTTACGATATGAAATTCCAGGGTTTCAACTCTAAAGATGTCATTTATATCAATTACTCACCTTAAGACGGTCAAGTCTAGCTAGTTATGCCCTTGCCACTCAAATTGGCTTCCTCGTGCGACGAATATGCCCAAAATCACAACGCATATGTCACATTATGCTAAAGAGACAATACCCAAACGAAAGAAATCTAATAATATCAAATTCACGAATTTGGAAAAACACGAGCCCCGGGCCCACGTCTCGAAACTCAGAAATTTTTACATCATCGAATTCCTTATCTCGCCACGAGTCTATACTTGCAAAAATCTCTCAAATCGGACCACAAATGGACCCTCAAATCCCAAATTTATAATTTCAATTTCAAGCCCTAATTTCTTACAATTGTGCTATATTTTCATGAATTTCAAGGATGATTTTTCAGTAAAATCAGGTATTTAACTTAAAAAAGTTACCTCCCATCGATCCCAGTTGAAACTCTCTTCAATCCCTGTCCAAAAGCTCTCAAAAATGCCCAAATATGGTGGGAAAATGGGTTAGGTTTGCAGATGAAATGTTTTTAACATTCTGCCCAGATCACTGTAGCTCCTTCTATGCGATCGCATTCAAGCTCCCGCGATCGCATAGTACAAATATTTTGCCCCGCAGTTTTAACCCTATGCGATTGCATAAGCCTCCTTGTTATCGCATAGAACAAAATTGAGGCGAAGTAGTGGGTTATCTCCTGCGAGTGTTCTTAAATGTTATGGTCTATATGTCTATGTTAGAATATCTCATGTGTAATTGAAGGGTACATGTTGAAATTCGGCAATTCGGGTTGCTTAAGAGAGTGGACTCAACTGATGTGGGGATAAATTAAAGATTTGCAGAGGATTACAGTACTAGATGATCTATTTTTCACAACCGGTATATGATTTGAGTTAAATCTCACTATGATATTATGGCATTATTAGAGTGAAGCTATTAAAGGTTATTGAGTGTGTCTTGATATATGGCTTCGAGCTAAGTTGGGGAGGATGTTATTGATTAGCTGATCGCACGGTTATGCGCTATGTTGGCTCCGTTCCGAGGTATGATGGTGGATTAGTCTTGGTTGCAGAAATTTATCCGAGGATGGCATGAGTGAAACAAAATCTTAGGAAAGGTTACATTATGCCTGGTAGAGTATGAGAATCACGAAATGTCTAGAGTGTTATTGGCAAGAATACTAAGTGCATAGCGAAGGAAGATGTTTGTTTGTACTGGAACTAGATGATATCCTGCAGTGTCAGAGTGCTAATAAGGCACGAGTAGTTATGTTCGTTAAGTCATGTAATTTGCAATTTGAATAAGAGCGAATGACTCTCAAGAATGGTTTTATTATGTTCACGATTCTACATGTAACAATCAGGTGTCCCATGGTTGTATATGTGGTCAAGGACTGTGTTTTCGTTGCAAAGGTCAAGACTTGTGGTATTTTATGTTAATTATGGGGTTCTATGTATTAATATCAGGAAAGTAATGGTAATGACTTCAGATTCACGGGAAGTTCTTCAAAGTAATGTATTCTGGAGTGTGGTATTTTCTGGAAACATTTGAGGGAGTACTCTGTGGCCTGTGAGTCTTAGGCAGTGTGGTCTTATGTTTGAGTCTCGTGTGCAAACCTTGTTTTAGGTATTGTGGTGCTACAGCAAGGAGGAATATCAAGTTTAAAATGAATCAGAAGGAAATATGATAAATGGAATAGGTTGATAGTAGACTAAGGCGGTATGGTAAGGGTATGATTAATTATTTGTTCAAGGTAATGAGCCTTACAGGCATTTTGCAGGAATTCTCTTGTGTTTTGGATGCTTAATTAGCTTGGTTTGGGTAGAAGGATTCAGTCCTGGCAGTTTAGCTTGTGCACATGGAATTGGGGGGAGAAAGTCCTTGTTGGATTTAGCCGTGGTTTAGAGATGAATATATTTCCCATGGATATGCTAAGCATGGGATGTGTAATGATTATTCTTCTAGATGGGGTTTACGGAAGGTCTTTGCTAGATGAGTACAGTTCAGTTCTGGAAAGAAGCTCGTGAATTCTAGGTGACGAGTAGCATCAGGTAATTAAGGAAATGGTACTGCTAATTGGAAGTGATTTGATGAGAGTAAATGTATTGTAAGGGTAATGTGGTCAGACTGATGATACTACGTTAGTATTGCTCTAGTGGAAGTGTATTATGTATTTGTACTGTGGAATTTGGGATCAGGTATAGTGATTCGTGTGCTATATGGAGTTGGAGACTTGAGTTCTCAGGTACAGACTACGTAGTGGTTGTGGATCATGTGTATTGGTACTGTTAGCGGCTATTGGGTTTTGGATGCCCGAGTGGATCGCTCTTTGTTTGGTATATTAGATTCTGGACATAATGTTGTATTGTAGACTAGATGTCTCAGTGTTGGGTTATTCTAGACTATTGTGCTCTGGGTTTATGTCAGAAAATGCCACAGGTTGCTTGGCAGGGTGCATCAGATTATGTTCTAGCTGAGTGGTTGTATTCCAAAGACCAGCGGACGACTGGGAAGGATTTATTTTCTTAATTGGGCCTTCGT
This sequence comes from Nicotiana benthamiana, assembly GCA_034376525.1. Classification (NCBI taxonomy): domain Eukaryota; kingdom Viridiplantae; phylum Streptophyta; class Magnoliopsida; order Solanales; family Solanaceae; genus Nicotiana; species Nicotiana benthamiana. Next base: position 63,475,024 of record CM067338.1, read on the forward strand.
GGCGGATGTCAGTGCAAAGATTTCTACCATTGATTCCTTTCCGGTATTGAGGGACTTTTTCGAATGTATTTCTTGTGGTCGGGCATGTCGCAGGGAGATATTGTGGATTACAGTATTTATTTAGTGTTGGGCACTGTATCGTACGGCTCCGGCAGGAGTTATAGTTGTGGGAGGAGCAACTTCAGGCTTCTTGGTATTGAGTTCGTTGGCAGGCGGAGGTGGCTACGTATTTAGCTTGAGTTAGCTTGGTTGGCCCCGAGTTGTATTATTGAGGGATAGGTAGATTCGATTATTATTGAGCTTGGTAGTGATCTAAGGAGATCTGTGTGCTGCTTTTCTGTGCTGTGAGATGTTATGATTTGTTGAATATGGGCACATATAGTATGGTTCTATTGAGGATTTAGAGAGGAAGTTGCTTGGTGTATGCAGTATTGGTTATGGCCCATCGGGTTGCGTGTCATATGTTATTTGTTTCACCGTGGATGTAATGAATTACTTTGATTTCAGACATCAAATATGTGTGGCTTCAATTTTGATCATAATGACTTGAGGTGCTTCGTGTGTAACAGTGTTTGGATAGGATCGCGGATTGTAGCGAGGCTACATGGAGTTATGACCCTTCGGGGTAGAATTAGATACTTTATTTCTATGACGTGAGATGGGGTCCCAGCCTTGTGTTGTAATGGTACCGAGGAATTTGAGTTACAACTCTTTTGTTCGAGTAATTTTATTTGAATATGTTCACACTGTTTCTCGTTGGTGCGTGTATTATGCAAGTTGTGGCTTAGGCCTGTGTTGAGGTGTCATATCACCAGAGTGGTGTGTTGGATTTGAGGTGATAGTTGGAGTCATTAATGAATACGAACAGATTTGATCTCAGCTTGTCAGAAGGATAATATCGAGGTTTTTCCCGGAAATCTATTGTGATATTCGTCAGAGGGAAGTGGCTTCATGAATGGTTGATCTGAGGAATGGTTACAGTTTATCGTGTGTTTCACTTGTTGTTGGCAATATATGAAAGTGTTGGAATAAGACTTTAGCTAATAAAAGGTTTTCTATCGGTATTTGTTAATTGTGGGCAACTGCTGTGAATAGAGGCTACCGTTGTGTTTGGATTATGTGGTATATCATATGATTTCACCTGAGGTTGCAGGTATGGATTATTACAGCTGGTTCACGCTTATTCTGAATGTAAATGTGAGGTTCTGATCATGTGTATGATTTTGGAAAGTGCAATGTGGTTATGTGGTTTATGGTCTAGATGGATTGTGAGATTTCAGCTATGTTGTGTTATCGGATCGATGCGAGATAGGGTGACATGGGAAAACCCCAGTTATATGCTTGGTAAGGTCATTCAGCTATTGGGTTGCTTCTAGTACAACTCTAGCTACGCTCGAGGACGAGCATTTTTTTAATTGGGGAGTATGTGACGGCCCGACCCATCATCTCATGAGTTACCCTTTTGTTTTCCCCATTTTATGCTCCTTCAAGTTTCATTATCAGTGTTTGGTATGTTAGAGTTGATTTGGATAGGTTTTGGTAGAAAATGAAACATTTAGTCTCTTTAAGGAAGGCTTGTTTTGGAAAAGTCAACCGGACATTTACTTATGAGTGGTAAGGTTCGAATGTGATTTCCGGTGGTTCAGTTAGCTTCGGGAAGTGTTTGTGACTTAGGAGTATGATCAAAATTGACTTTGGAGGTCCGGTGTGGAATTAGGCTTGAACTGGCCAAGTTAGTATTTTGGCAAATTCCGGTTAATAGGTGAAAGTTTTATCCGAGGGTTGGAATGGAATTCTAAGAGTCGTTGTAGCTTCTACATGTGATTTGTGATGTGTGTACAAAATTTCAGGTCATTCGGACGTTATTTGGTTGGGTTTTTCATCGAATTCGAGTCTTGGAAGAATTTTAAGAACTTAAGCTTGAAATTGATGAGAATTGAGGATTTTTTAGCTGAGAACTATCATGTTAATATGTACCAAGTGGCTTATGTGTATTTCTGGACTGAGCATGTATTGGGTTGCACACCGCATCAGTGTTATAGTGATTTCTGAATATATGGGTGACTCGGGGTGCACGCCGCAACGGTGTTATATTGATATTGAGGCTGAGGGCCTGGATGGTTATATTGAAATTGAGGCCGAGGGCCTGATTGATTCCACGAGATGGCTTGATATTGCGCTTGGGCTGTAGGAGCCCCTCCGGAGTCTGTACACACCCCCAGTGAGCGCCGTCGATGTTAAACGGATTGGACTGCACACCACAGTGGATACCGAAGCGTACTGTCATATGCATTGCATTGCACTCATGCAATTGTTCTATTTGTATTAGTTGTCATGACATACCAGCACTCGCATTTCATAAGCTTCCATGCTATTTCTTGCACTGTGTACCTGATACCTAGTGTTATTTGTTAATGGAGTGTTGTACCCGAGAGGCTGACTTTTGTGCTGACTTTCAGTACCTGTTCCGCATTCATTTGCTTAGCTGTTGGAAAAAGATACTTTCAAAAGAGGTTTTGAACTGTGTCAAGATATTTTCTAAAGGATGTTTTTCACGATTTCACTATTTTTCTCAAAGGGTTACACGGTACTGTATAGCATGATGACTTGCTTTACGTGGTTTCTTGCTGCTCAATTATTATTTAAATTTATTACTCACTGAGTTGAAGTCACTCACTTTACTCCCTGCACCTCGCGTGCAGATGCAAGTATTGATTTACCTGGTAGCGGGTTGAACTGGTTGAGGATTTGCTATCATAGCTGAGCAAGGTGACCGCCAGCGTTCGCGGCACCGGATTTCTTCCTTTCTGATTCCAAATTATATCCATGTATTTTAGACCGTGTAGTTGTATAAAAATTCCTTCTAGATGCTCGTGACTTGTGACACCTCGGTCGGGTTGCGTTGAAATGTAAATTTTGTTAATTAATGCCATTAATTCGTATATTGCTTTTCATTTATATTTAATTGTTTGAAAGGGGTTTAATTGGTTTAGTTGGTTGGCCTTGTCTTCACGAGAGGCGTTATCACGACTAGTTTGGAGAATTGGGTCGTGACAGAGTCATACCATGCCACTTGATCCTCGGAACACGGGGAATAGCTAAAGTGACTGTCTTAGCATGACAGTCTAGAATAGCATGACACAGAGATAGCCAATCCATGCCAAGAATAACATCAAAGTCTACCATGCTCAACAGGAGTAAATCAACTCGGGTATCCAGACCCTAATATTCTTAACACAAGATTGATAAACATGGTCTACAATAATAGTATCGCTCATCGGGATAGATACGTGCACAGGTAAAGCAAGACACCCTCGGGTCGTACCCAAATGATGAGCTAAATATGAGGAAACATAAAAATAGGTGGAACCGGGATCGAATAACATAGAGAAATCTCTGTGGCAGACTGGAACAATTCTTGTATTGACAGCATTTGAAGCAATATCATCCGTCCTGTCTGGAATAGCATAAAAATGAGCCTAGCGACCGCCTGATCGACCTTAATCTCCGTAAGTCCTAACTGACTCACCAACGCGCCTCAAACTGGAAACAATATAGCACCTAACCGTGCAATCAACTTAATTAATCGCAAACTCCCCAACTTGGCTCAAAGTCGTAGATCAAACCTCACACAATAAATCATAACGCGTATACTCTATCGATGTCGTAATACCATAGTGATATTTAACTCACTCCTTCATAAGCTTTTAGACACACGAATCATTTGGAACTTTAAGTCTTCTGCAATTTTTGCATTCACTCACACAACAGCTAAGCCCACTGTTTAGGTGGCCCAAATTAAAATTTCAACGCATATTCTTCATTTGTAAATGAGATCATCTGATTGACACATAAGGATCACACCACCTTAGAACACTCCGTAGGAGATAAGCGACCCGCTTCACCTCCAATTAACATTTTTGTATACCTTCCAGTGTCCTGCAAATTACACAATCACTTAATCTTCCTAAGTCTAAACTCAAACCGTAACATGAAATTTACTTTACTCCAACTAGGAGACATGAAAAGATTCTCCATGCGCCCATAACGCGGGGTTACACATGCAATCACGATGAAAATCAAACACTTAATAATTCATCTGTCATCCTACAGCCCTTCCTCATCATTTCCAAGTCATATAGATACATATCTCAGTACTAACATACTCCTCACATAGTTATCCAACCATCATTCCCACTAATAGGGACAATACCAAACATATAACTTCAAACCACTTGCTCGTACAATTAGCACCTCGGTGCTCCAGTCATAGACAAAGATCCGGCCTCAAATCCTCCAGACTGGCCTAACATCAAACTCACAATGATCACGTCTCGCCCCACAATTAGGGAATTACCTGCCATCAGGGCACATATGATACTAAACGCTCATGCGCGCATGCGAACGCGTGGAAGAAAATTTCTAAAGTTACTTTTCAAGATGAATCAAGGACGCACGATAAGAATTCCAAGAATATGAAGTTTTCCTAAAGGTTTTGCAAGCTCTTGAGGATAAATACCGACTTCTCTGTACCGATTTGCGAGACTCTACTAAACCATCTCATAACTCGCGAGACCAATTAACCTAGGATTTGATAACAACTTGTCACGACCCCAACCCCGCTCATGATGGCGCCCAACACACTGTTAGGCAAGCCAGGTCATTCAAAGACCTTATCCCAAATTCTTACTCAGATTATATATAAATAACATAGGGAATTTACTAAGTCATCACATTCAATTTTATAAATAATAATAAAATATGTGGAAGTTCAATCATAATACTACACCATAGCCCAATAGAATTTGGTGTCACGAATACGAGCCTCTAATACAGAATATCCACATATTACAAGTCTGTCTAGGAAAAATGCGGAATAAAAGATAGAGATAAAGGGGAGATATCAAGGCTGCGAATGCCATGCAGCCGCCTCATGACTCCCGGATACCGATGCTCAGCTAAACAAATCCTCACTCAGCCTATGGGGTATCTGGATCTGCACACAAGGTGCAGGGAGTAATGTAAGTACTCTGACCCAGTGAGTAATAAACATAAATAAAGGGTGAGAATAGGAAATCATGGAACAATACAAAGTAAACTATAATAGGAAGATTAGAACATTTAATAGTAAAACATCAAGTTGATGACATCAGAGAACAAATACTGAGGCATGTATAACAGATAAAGAACAAATGCATGAGTGCAATGCAATGCATATGAAGTGTACCCACTGCGGTGTGCAACTCGAGCCATCCATTTATTTAACGTTAACGGCCCTCACTAGAGGTGTGTACAGACTCCGGAGGGGCTCCTACAGCCCAAGCACAATATCAAGCTAATCTCTTGGCATCAAATCTAGGCCCTCGGCCTCATATCAATATTAGTCTAACCACCCAGGCTCTCGGCCTCAATATCAATGTAATCAACCAGGCTCTCGGCCTCAATAATAATATAATCAACTAGGCTCTCGGCCTCAATATCAATATAACACTGCTGCAGCGCGCAACTTGATCCATGCTCATTCCAGAAATCATCATAAGCCCCTTGGCATTTGTAAAACAATAGTTCTCAGCCCAAAATATCATTTAAAAATATCATTTAAGTTTTCAAATCTTAGAAAGATGGCTGAGTTTGCAAAACAGAATTTAAAACCTTGGACTGAGATCAAATGATTTGCAAAATATGCTAAAACAGTGATATCAACCCCTGAAGGAGTCAAATAATTGGGAAGAGCCCAAATATAACAATTACATCCAAGTAATGATGATTATCAATTTAATTCAAGTAGAAAACACGATTAGAAAACATCTCTCGGGATGGACCAAGTCACAATCCCCAATAACCAACGACTCCGCACTCGTCAAAGAGCGCGTGTCTCGCCTCAATATAGCATTACGATATGAAATTCCCGGGTTTCAAACCCTCAGAACATCATTTACACCAATTACTCACCTCAAGACGGTGAATGTCTAGCTCGCTATGCCCTTGTCTCTCAAATTGGCTTCCTCGTGTGATGAATCTGCCCAAAATCGCAACGAATATGTCGCATTATGCAAAAGAGAATATACCCAATTGAAAGAAATCGAAAAATATCAAAATTCACGAATTTGGCAAAACACGAGCCCCACTCCCACATCTCGAAGCTCGGAAATTTTTACATCGTCGAATTCTTTATCTTGCCACGAGTCTATATATACAAAAATCTCTCAAATCAAACCACAAATGGCCCCTCAAATCCCAAATTTAGAATTTCAATCTCAAGCCCTAATTTCTGACAATTTGGCTATATTTTCAGGAATTTCAAGGATGATTCTTCAATAAAATCATGTATTTAACTCATAAAACTTACCTCTAATCGATCCAGTTGAAACTCTCTTCAATCCCCGTCCAAAACTCTCCAAAATGACCACAAACGGTGGAAAAATTGGTTGGGTTCGCGGATGAATAGTTTTTAACATTCTTCCCACATTATTGTAGATCCTTCTATGCGACCGCATTCAAGCTCTCGCGATCGCATAGTACAAATTTTCTACCCCCTAGTTTTAACGTTATGCGATCGCATAAGCCTCCCTGTGATCGCAAAGAACAAATTTCTAGGGTCACAAATTACCCTATGCGATCGCAACATGCCCTCTACGATCGCAGTGCACTACCAAACAACACTATGCGATCGCAACTCCCTTCGTGTGATCGCATTGAACAATCCAAACAGCCCCTATACTCCTTCTATGCGATCTCATAGTCCCTCATGCGATCGCATAGAGCAATTGTCTGCAACACTGAACCTGCAAGTTTTGCAGCACCTGAAATCCCAAATGTTTTCCGTTAGCCATCTGAAATCACTCCGAGGCCCCCAGGACCTCAACCAAAAGCACCTAAATGTCTTAATACATTATTCAAACTTGCCCCAATTGTCAAAACACATCAACTAACACAAAAATCATCGAAATATATCGAATTCGAGCCTAAGTTCTTTTAATACTTCCAAATACGCATTCAATCAAAAACCCAACCAAACCACGTCCGAATGACCTGAAACTTGCACACACATCCCAAATCACCTAACAGAGCTAGAGGAATCCCAACTCCCGAATCAAAATCTCACCTATCAACCGGAAATTGCCAAAATACTAACTTCACTAATTCAAGCCTAATTCTACAGCGGACCTCCAAAACCATTTACGATCGCTCTCCTAAGTCATAAATCATCTCCTAGAGCTAATTAAACCATCAAAATTTGTATCTGAGCCCTTTAAAACACAAGTCAACTTTCGGTTGATTTTTCCAAACTAAGTCTTCCTTAAAAAGATTAAGTGTCTTATTTTTTATCAAAACTACTACAAATAAATTCTAACGCACCCAATACCGATAATAAAAATGAGGAAGCAGAAAATAGGAAGAACAGGACAGTAAATCATGAGATGATGGGTCGGATCATCACACATTGCATAAAGATTATCAATTTCATCATTCTTCTACGCTATGTTAGCTTGTCCCTTTTTCTTATCCTTTTTTGGGAGATGACAATCATGGGATTTGTGACCAGCTTTTTCACAATTATAGTAGTCGCCTTGAATTACTTTTTGTTGTGCTCCTTAGTATGTCCAGAAGAACTCTTCCTTTTCTTACTTTTTGGACAAGTCTCGTCAACGATATTAGCTCCCATAATTATTAAATTTCTATGAGACTTCTTCTCGGTTGTTTTGCTGACTTCCTCAATCTTGAGAAGAATCACAAGCTCTTCCAACTTCATTTCTTTGCGCTTGTGCTTAAGATAGTTTTTAAAATCTCTCTATGAAAGATGTAATTTTTCAATCATTGCAGCTATCTGGCCGTGAAAAATAAGTTGAAGTTCTTGAACTTGGGTTCCAATGATTTTGTTGTCTATTATTTTATAGTCTAAAAAATTTGGCAATCACAAACTTCTTCAAGCATGCATCTTTAGTCTTGTAGTTTTTCTAAAGTATGTCCCAGAATTCTTTCAAAGTATTCATAGTACTATTAATATTGTGCTGGTCATCCTCCAAAGCGCTTAGGATATAGCCTTCGTAAAGAAAATATGCCTATTTCCACGCCTCAACAATCAGAAATTTCTACTTGTTCGGTATGCCCGCAGCATGAACTGGAGCTTCTTCACTGGTGAATTCCTACATACCAAGTGCGGTAATCTAGAAGAACACCCTTTGCTACCATCCTTTGAAGTTGGCTCCAGAAAATTTCTTTGATTTCTCGGCCGGTGGAACAGTAGTTCATTTTGACGAGGCTATCATCGTTGCTGCAATAGTCGTACAAGGAATTTTCATTATTAATTGCCATTTCTCACTGTCAACAACAGAATATTTCAATGAATGAAAAAAAAGAACTGTAAACAATACTGTAATTAATGATAAACAGTATGTTTAATAAATAAATTTTAATATACCGTTTCACAAAAAAACGATGAAGTTTTTATGTTCTTCAATCTGAATTTTAGTACTTTGATAAAGTTTTTATATCTTCAAATCAGAATAGAAATATTCTGATGGAGTAGAAAACCACACAAGTTTTAATCTCTAAAAACAGAATACATATTATGAATAAAAAATAATTTCCTTAAGATTGCTAGACAATCTGTATTACTATAACAAATAACGAAATAGTAAACTTTCTGAAATAGAAATTAGAAACAGAAAGTTAGCAGCAACAAAACGTCGAAATAATATCTGGAAATAAAATTTAGAATAAATCGAGCCCACTGAAAGCACAATGTGTCCTTAAGGATATTATTCCGCTCAAGTACCCGAGGTGCTGGAATATTATCTTCCTATGATAAAAATGATTTAACTCACCGGTGTATTGGTACCAAAAACTACAGTGTCAGCGAACCACTCAATGGTAGTAAATCACACTGAATAGATTTGTGTAAACCTGAGGAATCAAACGAATTTATAGCCAATGAAAGTACTATTTCTGAATGTTTACAACCTTTAAGAACAGCTACTTAAAATGGGAGAGAAATTTAAATAAAAAGGGAAAAATGTGAATTGGATTGTGCACGGATCTGGTTCGAGCTGGATATTTGGCTAACTTAATTAATATTTTATTAAATAATTAAAGAAATTTTATTCAAAAAGATTGATCAATCAATTGATCTTTGACCAAAGCCTAAGCCGATCAACGACGTCAACGACGACTCGATGCTTGCGTTCTTCTTAACTCTTTAAGAGCTAGAATATGAATAATTGTATATATACCCAACTAAAGTTTTTTCCTCCTTCAATATGGATCAGTACTAGAAATCAGAAAAAAAGCGACCACAAAAAAGCGATCAAAGTTGGTCTTTTATAGTCCAAAAGGCAACCAAAAAGCGACCAAACATGCACGTTAGCTATATTGATGGTTCCTTTTATTTAGGGACCAAATTTTAGTGACCAACTTTGGTGTCTAAGCTAAAAGGGCCAAATATTTTGGGTTTTGACTACAGTGACCAACTTTAGTTGCTCTATTAATTTAATAATATAAATTTAGAGGCGAAAGTTGGTCTCTAAATATAAAATATATATTTTTATTTATTATTAATCATTAAAAAGCGACCAACTTTGCTGTCCAATCTAAATATTATATTTTAAAATTTGGACAATAGATACCAAAGTTGGTCGATAAATTCAAGAATTTAATATATTTTGTTAAAGATAAGCGACGAACTTTGGTCGCTATATTTCTAGAAATTATATTTTTTTAATGGAATAGAGACCAAGTTAGGTCGCTTCTTTTGGAAATCTGGGTAAATAGCGACCAAGGTTGGTTGCTATTGCCCAAAAATTATTATTTCTAATTGAAAAGCGACCAAATAGAGACCAAAGTTAGTCGCTTTTCTTGGTATATTTTTGGCAGAAACTGCCTATTTTGGCACCTACACCACATGCAAGCTTACCAAACATCCTAAATAGGTATTTTATGCCAACAACAACAACAACAAAAATAATTAAAAGCAACAAAGTACAAAGTTCAATAGAACTAACACATTAAGCTAACAAAACTAACTTAACGCTTATTACAAGCACATTCGAACAAAAAAGAACTAACACAGTAGAACTAGGTTTTTTTGTCTAGTTCAAAGTATATGAAGTACACAAGCAGTGTTTTTTCAGCATCGTCGTCTGAAAGTTGGATTCCATCGCCCGATTCATTAGGTGGTTGACTGCGCATGAATTTTCCCACGTCAGCTGTGAAGCGAACCTATATGAAATATTATATTGAATTAGTATTTCAAAATCTATATAAAAGTAAATCAAAATACTTAATGAAAAGTAAAAGACTTACATGTATATAGTGGAGGCTCGACCTCCTTTCTGAATCAGTCTCTTTCTTCTTCTTTACAACAAGAGTTTCATTGAATAGCTCATCTTGTTTCATTGGCATCATAAAGTTGTCTGGTGGCTTTGGTGATTATCCCCGTGGTAATATTACTCGGAATGAACTTGGATACAGAGAATAACTTGGATACACTACCTGATAAGATGTGTCTTTGATCAATTGTTGATCTCATTAGCTACAATGATAATGAGAAAGCAATGACATGTATTTCAAAATAGTGATGGTGTAGGTAGGATTTAATATTTCCCAAGTAGATAAAAGAGGTTATAGAGATTGTCTACTTTAATTTCCAAGAGGAAAAAAAGTTTGATTGATAGTGGCAAGATTGATAGAGACGGAATATTTTCCGTTTGTCGTGGCAGTTCCCATAAGATGGGGATCAAAAGACTCTATGATGACAAAGATTATAGGAAGCTTTGTTCTCAACTTTCTTCTAAGTCTGATCCGTACAATCTTAATATGATATTGGTGATATTTCTTCGGATTCAGACAATGATTTGACCGACAAAAGTATGGAAATGCCCTCAAAAAAGGTAAAACGTTTTTCTTAGTAGAGAAGGATGCTGAAAAATATTTTACCTTTACTTCTTTTTAAGAGCATTCCATACATTTTTCAGTCAAATCATTGTCTGAATCCGAAAAATATCATCAATATCACATTAAGCTTGTACAAATCAGACTTGAAAGAAAGTTGAGAATAAAACTTCCTATAATCTCTGTTATCATATAGTCTTATGATCCCCGTTTTATGAGAACTGCCATGACCAATGGAACACATTCCATCTCTATCAACCTTGTCACACTCAATTAAACTTCTTTTCCTTAAGGAAAATGAAGTACATAATTCCTCTATAAGCTCTTCTTTTATCTACTTAGGAAATATTAAATGTCTACCTACACCAAAACTATTCGAAACACATGACATTGCCTTCTAATCATCATTGTCTCTAATGAGAAGAACAATTAAAGGCACACTCTACCAGGTGTCGTGTCTTAGTTATTCTTGGTGGAAGTTTCATTGCATGTCTAATAACGCCATCAACCTCTTCTACAAAATCCTCCCGCAATATAAAATTTCAAAATATAGACAAAAATTTCAATTCATATCCAAAAGGTTCAACTCATATCCTAAAAAGTTCAAGTCATTTCCTAAATTTCAATTTATAAACTGAAATTCCAATACATAAATCAAAATTTCAGTTTATATCCTAAAGGTTCAACTCATATCCTAAAGGTTCAATTCATATCCTAAAGGTTTAAGTCATATCCTAATATTTCTATTTATAAACTAAAATTCCAATACATAAACCACAATTTCTTTTATATCCCAAAGGTTCAATTCATATCCACAAAATTTCAAGTCATATCCACAAAAGTTCAAGACATAGACCAAAATTTCAAATTATATCCTAAAGGTTCAAGTCATATCCTAAAATTTCAATTTATAATCTAAAATTCAAATACATTAACAAAAATTTCAATTTATATCCTAAAGATTCAACTCATATCCTAAAGGTTCTATTCATATTCTAAAGTTTCAATTCATATCCACAAAAGTTCAAGACATAAACCAAAATTTCAATTTATATCCTAAAGGTTCAATTCATATCCTAAAGGTTAAAGTTATATCCTAAAATTTCAATACATAAACCAAAATTTCAACTCATAATTGAAACAAAAATAAAAATAACAAAGATTCATGGTTATCACTCAAACCTAAAAGTTAGGATTATATCCGCGAAATTTAACCCTAGATTCTAACTAGTGGAGTTTAGGGTTTCTTCTCTTCAAACCATTTCTTCCCCAAATTAGTCGGTAAAACTAAATATCCTGGCTATTAACAATCATCATAGATTTAATTTAGCTAAGAGTAATTATTTTTTACAAATCATACTAGAAGAAATTAAACAAAAATAGTGTATTTCGAAAAAAATAAATAAGGAGAGAGAAACCTACCTGGGCAGTCGAGGACACCGGCGGTGGAGTTGCTGTCATGGCGCCGGTGGTGTAACTGCTGGGACTCGAATAGAGGGGTGTTTGAGTGTGAGAGAGAGAAGAGAGAGTTTGGGAAATGTTTGGAAGAAAATAAGAGAATGGATCGAGGAAATGCGTTTTGGGCACTCTTTTTAAGAAATAGCAACCAACTTTATTCGCTATTTCTGGTAGCAAATAAATATTGACTATTTTGATTAAAATAGCAACCAAAGTTTGTCATGACCCATTTTTTCAAATAGGTCATGATAGTCCCTGACATTGTTGTCCAGCTAGCCAACTACGGAATTTGTGATTTAAGTTCTCATTTTACCTTTGCCAAAGAACAAATATAGTAGATTTTTGTAAGTAAAAGCCAAGACCAGTAAGGATTTATAATGTGGAAATATATGTATGCAATCCCAAAAAAAATATCCACTACAGTGTGTGCCAACACCTGATGTCACAAGTACGGGCATCTAGTAGAATATACAAAACATCTCTATCCTATTGTCTGAAATAAGGAAAGACATCACAAAATACAAAAGAAGACTTCATCCGGCTGCTGAGCGACGTAGGATTGGAAGCACCTCACCGTAGAAGTCTTTGTCGCGGCTCACTGGCGCGCGCTCGATCGGACCAGATGAATCATCCTCAAAACCTGTACTTTTAAGTACAGAAGCGTAGATGAATACATAAACAATATGTACTCAGTGAGTATCCCGCCTAATCTCGAAGAGGTAGAGACGAGAGGTCGACTTGATACCCACTAGGTCAAGATAATATTATAATAACGATGTACATTTTAGAGCATAAATAGTCATTTATATGACATGTATCATGGAAGTCATAATAATGCTATTAATCACAATTTTCTTTTATCATTTTCTCTCTTTTGCAACATATATATATATATATATATATATATATATATATATATATATATATATATATAAGGCATAATTCATATACAAGGAAATTCTTACAAGGTTCAACGATATTCGTATGATAACTTTTCGTTCTTGTCTAGTCTCTAACATTTCATAAAATATCATTTCAATAATTCAAATAATGGATAACTCACATTAAGCATGATGTGGGTCCTAAGCAACCCAAATATTTAATATCATAGTAGTTACGCACGGATGCTCGCCACCTAGTACATCGTAGCCCCGCATTTAATAGCAATTTCTCATTTATTAATCCTAAAGGGACAGTCTCACGAGGTTAGAAAGGAGACTCACCTCGCTCCGAATCGCACTTCCAACTATCAAGAACAAGACTGAAGCCTCAAAGCGAAGCCGAAAGCGCACAAACTAGTTAAACAATATAGGAATTAGGCAACAAGGGCTTAAAAGGTTGAATTCTAACTATTTAAGTGATTTCTCAACCTTTCCCATAAAGTTCCTGAATTTCGAGCCCGGGCTCACGTGCCTGGATCCCGAGATTTTACGAAGAAAATTATTCTCTATAACCTAAGGGTCACTAAAATGTGATTTATTGTTCATTACATAGCAAATTATGTGGTTAAATCTTAATTTTATGAAAACCCTAGGCCTAGATCTAACCCCTTTGATTCTACTTAATTATTAGTGTTAGATCTATCTAATATTCATGTATTTAAACAAAGAATGACTGGAAATTACTTATCTTGTGGTGTTATGTTGGAATTCCCCCCTTTGGAATCACCAAAATCGCCCAAATGTGTAATGAGAAATGAAGGAAATGGGGTTGGGTTCGTATTTAATGAACTCCACTGTCCCAGCAATTTTCGCTTCTATGGAATCCGCTCCTGTGGAAAAAGGGTCGCTTCTGCGGTCCTGGCCCAGATTGGAAACACCGATTATGAAGTCCAGAAGCCGCCTATGAGGGACCGCTTCTGCGGTCTAGAAATCGCTTCTGCAATTTCCCTAAGCTGCCCCCATACCGCTTCTCCTATGGTCTCGCTTTTGCGGTCCAAGGGCCACAAAAGCGGTTATGACAGAAGCAGCAAAGTTGGTTTTTCTCTATGTTTCAACTATGCTCGAACCTCAACCATTTGACGCTCGGGACTCCCGAGCCCCACCCGAACGTACCGACAAGTCTGAGACGGACCTAGTCTAAACCTCGAAACACCCAAAATAACACAAAATCAAGGAATCGAACCCCAAAGCCAATTAATTCAACTTAATGAAGTTCAAGTTCTACATTTCCTTTCAAAGAGTCAAAACGCCCTTAAACTACTCGGATGGACACCAAATCTTACGGGTAGGTCGTAACTGATACTTTGGACTTGTACCAAGTTTCGCAACTGGAATCCGAACCCGATTTCTAGGTTTTCAATGAATACTTAGATTCTTTAATTCATTAAAACTTCGATTTAACAATTTTACATAAAAATTCTATACTCCGGCTAGGGACCTCGGAATTCAATTCCTAGCATATGCCCAAGTCCCATATTTTTCTACGGACCCTCCGGGACCGTCAAATCACGAATCCAAATCCGTTTTCCAAGAAAGTTGACCGATGTCAAACTTGACTTTTTTAGAAAAACTTAAAGAAGCAAATGGATATATTCTTACTCAAAACTCTTCTAACTTCCGAACCACATGTCCCCGCAAGTCATAAATTAGTTACAGCAAGTGCGAAAAGTTCTATTTAAGAGAGCTGGGTTCTAAACCGCAAAACGACCAGTCGGATCGTTAAAAAGTTTATCGCTAAAGTCTGACCATTTGACCAAAATACCGACCAACGTTGGTCGCCGTTTCTAAATAAAAATTAAATTACTTATATATATATATATATATATATATATATATATATATATATATATATATAGAGAGAGAGAGAGAGGGGGGGGGAGGGGGGGAGAGAGAGCTCTTAATATGATACTTAATAATAAGTATATATTATATATTAGCTAATAGACGTATACTTAGTGCATAATATAGCGTAAATATAACAACGGTAACAACAACAACAACAGTAACAACAACAACAACAACAACAACAACAATAACAACAACAACAACAACAACAACAACAACAACAACAACAACAACAACAACAACAACAACAACAACAACAACAACAACATAAAGTCTCATATAGTGGGGTCTGGGGAGGGTAATATGTACGCAGGCCTTATCCTAGCCCCGATAGGGACAGAGAGACTATTTCTGATAAAACCTCGGCTCAGAAAGCGTAAGTATATACACATTATATATATATAAGCTATATTCGATATAATATTAGTAATACATTTATACTTAGTGCATAATATAGCGTAAGTATATTTTATATATATATATATATATATATATATATATATATATATATATATATATATATATATATATATATATATATATATATATATATATATATATATATATATATATAAGTTATATTCGTTATAATATTGGCTAATAGACTTATACTTAGTCCGTAATATAGCGTAAGTAAGTATATATATTCATCCCTAGTATTATAAAAGTACTAACGGCTTATATTTATATTATTTAGATACAAAAGTGATTTTTAATTTTGACCATTGTTGACCTGAATAGAGACCAACTTTGATCGCTATTTTTTCATGAATTTAGTTTAGCGACCAAAGATGATCGCTAAAGTTAAATTAGATTTAATTATATTTTATATAATATTTAAAATAATAATATAATTATTAAAATTTTATAACTGGATCGCGTTTAAGTGACTAAAGTTAGTCGCTATTTGCCTACCCTTAATGTAGCGACCGACGTTGGCCGCAAAATTTAAATTATATATATTTATATTTTATAATTTTTTTAAAATAACAATATAATTATTAAAATTTTGTAGGTGGGTCACACTTTAGTGACTAACATTGGTTTCACCAAGCAGGTCTGGCCAGTCCAGTCAACATTTTGACTAATTTAGCGACCAAGTAGAGACCAACATTGGTCGCTTTTTTGTTTCAACAATTTATTTTATTATTTTCGCTAGTTTAGCGACCAACTTTGGTCGCTTTTGTCCACAGACCAGCTTTCGTCGCTTTTTTCAGTAATTCTGGTAGTGATGAGACAATGTCCTTTTGTCAAGGAGAAAAATTCAAATATTTCATTTTTTCTCGATTTTCCATTTACTCTTTATTTTAAGCTAACCAAACTTATAGCCCGTTTGGCCAAGCTGCAAAATTAGTTTATTCTGAGAAGTATTTTTTTTCAAAAGTGATTTTCTCAAAAGTACTCTTAGTGAGAAGCAGTTTGTGCTTCACTAATTAGTTTGAAAGCACTTCTAAGCATTAATTACTATTTGACCAAGCTTTAAAAATTACTTCTAAGTGTATTTTTCTCAAAAGTACTTCTCAAATAAGTAATTTTAGAGAGAAACTGCTTTTTTCTGCTTCTCCTAAAAAATATTTTTTTTTCCTTCCAAAAGCTTTGGCAAACGATTCAATTTTTTGGCCAAACAAGAACCCCAACCGTTATTAAATATTTGACGTTTAACGAAATCAGATGTCATTATAATAACGACAGAATGGAGTGTTTACTTGAACTTTAAATAACTTACAGATTTTATCATATTAAAATGTTGAAAAGTACATTTTGAAATGACGGGTTTGAGTTCCTGTTTGGTTATAGATTTTAGCTTCATTTTACCAAAAAAAAATTAAAAATATTATTTATTTATGAAATATGACCATGTTGTGGGGAAAAAATATGAAAAATTTTCAAGTCCCAAAATCTTGTTTAGGGTAGTTTTTAAGTGAAATTTTTTCTTTCACTTACAAAAAATCAAGTTTTCTTCAAATAAAATTTATATTTAATACAATTTCAACTTT
Source organism: Nicotiana benthamiana (assembly GCA_034376525.1). Classification (NCBI taxonomy): domain Eukaryota; kingdom Viridiplantae; phylum Streptophyta; class Magnoliopsida; order Solanales; family Solanaceae; genus Nicotiana; species Nicotiana benthamiana. Next base: position 63,492,155 of record CM067338.1, read on the forward strand.
CAAAAGTTATTTTTTAACCTCGCTTCAAACACTTTTTTTCAAAATTTCAAACAAATCTACGTCCAAACGCAAGCTCAGAATCTTATAGAGAACAAACAGTGACAACATTAATAGTGGATATATATAGAGAGAGAGCTTGATGATTGATGTGAAGTGGGGTTTAGTTTTTTCTCTTCAACAATTGGTGGAGAGAGTACCCTACAGACAAACATATGACCAAGATGTTGAATCTGCCACCATATAATTTTCTTCTCAACAGTTAATACTCAGCACTAATAATTAATGCATCTTTCTCATATTTCTCATACACTTATCTGCACTTGTGGTGTCTTGCATGTGTCTCATTTAATGGTGCATGTCACTGCTGAATACTGCAGAGAAAATTTCTAAAAACGGAAACTCTACCTATAACTTGTCGGCAACACAATTAGTATCTCTTTAATCCAAACCCTACATTTATGGAGAAATATTTCTGTTTTATAAATAATTAACTTTCAAACGTTCTGTTTTATGAAAGAGACTTCGTCTCTATAAGAAATTTTTTCTATGTTGCAGCTGCTCAGCATAGAAAAGTACCTTTTATTTTTTTAATCAAAATGGCAATTACAATTTCTACTTTGTTTACGGCCAATGATTTAGTACCAGGAGATTAATGTTTTAAGTTATTGAGTAAAATAACTTATCCAACTAAAGTGATACGTATAAAAACTACGTACAATAATTCTAAGGATCAAATATCACTAGATTTGCAGATTAAGATGCTGAGCAACAACTATTTTAATTTGATCATGACATTTTTCTGGTGCATGGATTAACTCTTAATAAAGACGATTCTGCCAAAAGTATATATGGTAATTAAAATAAAGCTAAAAAGATGGCCAAACATAATAATACTCTGGTATCAGTATATGGGTCCATCATTGCTAGTATAATCCATCATTGCTTAGTAACCAATATTTTTACAACATGTATATAATCACATCACGGTAAAGACTTATTCGCATCTTATAATATCAGGATGAACTAATCTTCGATTTACCTTGCTCTGCTTAATTTTTTTTTATTATAGTTAACTTACTCAACCCGTCCTTGTCAAGCTTTTTCTCTGCTATGTCCTGCCCCGCCCTGCTCCATTATTATTCCAAATTTTGAATCCTAAAAGAATTTTTTTTATTTGGTTTATCACTTAAATTGATTTGGAGCTCTAGGAATATAAATACGAATTACAAGTTCTTAGAATTCCTACTTTACGCTTGATGAAGCGATTTATAGAGATATAAATATTTATAGTTTGTTTTAGATTACAAGTTTCAAAAATCTTTTTCTATTAAAATTTTGCTTAAGCTCAAAAACCGCGGTATAAATTGAAAGGGGAAGTATTATGAAAGCACTTGGCGATGAACTTCACAAGACCACAGTAAATTATGATGCAACTTACGCAGTTTGTCAATTTTGTCTTCATTATACAGTTGTCGATTTTGTGTTGATTATTTGAATCAACTAAATTGTACAATATCGTACTGCAAGTAAATAAGAATTTTTACCAATGAGACGTGTATAATGCTAAAAAACAATGCCTTTCCACTGGATGTATTATCCACTAACATGCCCGAACCCTAATTTGAAGAGAAAAACAAACGTCAAGTACTACAGTAATGGGAGTGTTACATTCATATCGCTGTCCCGCTGTTTAATTCTATTAAGAGCATTACATATCATATGGTGCTTTGGGACGACGACGACTACAATAACAACAACCCAGTATAATCCCACTTAGTGGGGTCTGGGGAGGATAGTGTGTACGTAGATCTTACCCCTACCCTTGGGTAGAGAGACTGTTTCCAAATAGACCCCGGAATCCTTCCCTCCAAGAACTTCCCGCCTTGCTCTTGGGGAGACTCGAACTCTCAACCTCTTGGTTGAAAGTGGGGGTTGCTTACCATTAAAGAAACCCCTCTTGTCCATATGTTGCTTTGGGACAACTATTTAAAAGGACGACCAATACATGCTTATGCACATGCAGCTGGTTTATTATTCCTAAGGTGGATGTATATTTGTGGACGTAAAAAATGCACTAACTAGAGGAAAATGACACTAACTGCGTAATGTAATATAAAGATAAATAAAATTAGAAGAACTATAGCATTCTTGTTTAATGGGACGTTCCAAGCTCTGTCAAGTACGATCCTACCGCTGTAGCAGAAAACGTATGAACAAGAGTGATTCAGCTAAGCTATCAAAGTTTGTTAATGGAGAAAAGTACAGAGTGGATCCAGAATATTATATATGAGTTCTACGCCAGTGATATATGCAGTACTTTTTACAAGCGGTGCCACCACTTAAGAAAAATGAACAGTAACATCATATTGAAAAACATCATTCTAGTACGTTCCTATAACTCTCCTTAGATCAAGTTTTCATTTGAAATATACCTCCCTAATAGTCAATTCAAGAATAACGCCTTTTACACCACATATTCACTGCTGCAGTTTAGATCACTGTTTGTCAACTTGGAGGATGTGACTAGTTCGACTCTCAACATCCATTTAAACAGAGAGCTAATGAGGTAGGTTAAAATCATGAACTGCAAACATAAATAATAATCCAGATATATAGAACGAACCCCCGGCCCGATCGACCTCTAAAGTAACAGACGAATGAGGCATCCGACCAGCAGGCAGTCTACATTGGTTGAGAAGTGAGTGGAATGGTATTTCTGTATGGTTTTGGAATCCGTTATCATTGTTTACAAGTCGTTGTGATTCACTTGGTTGGGCCATGGTCTGTTAGGTTGAACAATACGTCTGATGTTGTCTCAAAGAGTTGATTTTGCGGATAGTCACTCAACTAATAATTAATGTGTATACAGTTAAAATCGGACTTATTCGATTTTATTATTTGATCGAGACCAGAGAGTTGCATCAAATATCGGCCTCGTAGTGAATTAGATCAGAGTACGAAGACAAGGTACCGAGTTAGAGAATTGAGGTGCCGATCGAGATCGAGGCCAGTAGCGATCGAGACCAAATAGGACAGACTTCGAGCAAAGCGCAATAACAGAAAAGCAAGATATCCGCGACCAGTCAAAAAACATGGCGGAAATTCTGGAACAGATCAAATCAAGGGCGGTTGTTTAGGCTAATCATGGGATTTACTTCTGTAACTAGAATTGTACCATAGATAAGATTCCTCTACTATACAATGAGGGTTCTAATCATTTTGTAGACACCTTACATTAATGCATATCAAAGCAATACAACACTTCCTTTTCTAGTTTATATATATATTCTTCTTCATTAGTTTGTTTATCTCTTAAATATTTGGTACTGATAGTTCGAGGGGACTCAAACTCGAAGGATAAATTACGTTTTAACACTGATTTGCTTTATCTCGTTATTAATTTCTACTACAAATCTTTATATTTATCAATAGATATTAGGTGAAATCACGTGTCCCTAAAACTACTTTATAAGTTTAGTTGGTATACAATTTTTAGGGTAAACAGTTTGGCTCCAACCGTGGAGCTAAGGATAATAGTGATTTTCCGGTATTAATTCCTATACCACACACTGTTGTACGCTTGTTCTAGAAAGTATCTTTGATTTCGGGAATCAACATGTAAAACTCTCAAGTAGCATCCACGCACGCAGATAATGGCCTTGGTATTTATAACGAGAACAAACACATCGGGTACTTCCAATCAACCCCGATGGACCACTAGCCGTAGAACCAGTTGATGCCAGCTCTCATATTGCCATTAATGGGAATTTGGGAGTCGATCCTGAAAATAGCGTCCGCAGAGATGCTCGAGTAGACGATCAGAAAGCACAAAGCGGTGAAGAAGGAGGAATTAACCTTTGAATGATATTCAAAATGTTACAGGTTCAATAAGCTGCGATAGCGCAACTCCAAAATCAAAATCGAGCACCAAGCAGAATTGAGCTCGAGATATCACAAAAAGTTATTCATAGAGTTGAACCTGTACCGAAGAAGTCAAACTCCATAGAATTAGGGACTGGCCGGGCCATTATTAAGATGCTTAATGAGCTCACTAAACGGATTGAATTAGGAGAAAAGAAAATCGAGGGAAATAATAAAAAAAGGTAGAAACATACAACTCCCGGATCGATCAAATACTGGGAGCGCCACAAATTCTAAAGGATTTAAATTCGAAGAATTTCATGCAGAAGCCTTTCCTTCCAAGTGCGGCTCTGAAGCCCATCCCGAAAACATTCTGCGTGCCAAAAATTCCCAAATATCATGGAACTACTGACCATAATGAGCATGTTACTTCTTATACATGCGCAATAAAAGGGAATGACTTAGAAGACGATGGGATGGAATATGTTCTATTGAAAAAGTTTGGAGAGACTTTATCGAAAGGGGAGATGATATGGTACTACAATTTGCAGCCCAATTCCTTCGCCATGCTTGCAGATTCGTTCGTCAAAGCACACGCCGGAGCAATAAAGGTTGCGACTAGGAAGTCAGACCTCTTCAAATTATGACAACAGGACAACGAAATGCTAAGGGAATTCGTATCTCAGTTGTAGATGGAACACATAGACCTACCCTCGGTCACGAACATTGGGATTATTCAAGATTTTACTCAAGATTTGAACGAGCAAAGTTCGATAGCATCACGATAATTAAAGCAGAATTTAATTGAATGTCCAATTTTAACCTGGAATGATGTACATAATCAATACTAGTCAACGATCAGAGTCGAGGATGATAAATTGGGAACTCCTTCTGGTTCCTTTGTCTGAATATGCCTATCGGTAGAATTTCAAAGGGACATCAGCAGAACATACAAATCGAATAGAGATCGGTACCAACCATACAACGAAGATCATAGAAACAGCATCCCAGGACGTAACGACCCAAACTGGAGGGCCATGACTAGCACCCGGCCATACTTGTCGAGCACCAACATACATTTTATCTTACCTTCTTTATTATCTTTTAGGGCCAACGAGATCAATATAAATGGTAGACATGGATCTTGTACTACCAATAATAAAAGATGATGCCATGAACTTACATAATATGGGATGATCAGACAATCAAGAAACTGTATATGAGGTACGAGCTACTAGGCTACCATGAAAGACTATACAACAAAAATCAGCCAACAAGGCATACCAAACTATACATGAGTCGACACATGTCTATGAGCCTCTAAAGGAACATAAGTGTTGCAACATTGTCAGAACAGGGCCCTAACATACCCATAATGTCTATAACAAAAAAGCATACCAAGACCACGGCAAGTCCGAAGAAGGGATCTCGCCAATCACCGCTGAACTGAACAGCCTATTGTGGTGAGGAAGCTGCGCTTTCCTGGTTATCAGGACCTGTAGCACGACATGCAACGTCCACAAATAAAAGGAGGCCAGTACAAATAAAGTACTGAGTATGTAAGGCAGGGAACCATAAGTACGAACAATAATTTAAGCAGGGATAGAGACTATAAAACTTGTAACACCAATCTCTCCATAAGAGGGGAACAATGTAAGTACTGCTAGCTTTTAAGAGTAGAGTATCTTTGGAAGCTCGTTCATTACATTATGTACAGTCAAAGTCATGCAAAAGAAGGAAAGGGATAGTCTCACATACCTTGTATATACTTCCCAACCTCACACTATGTAAATGTCACGACTCCTTAGTTTACAATGGGAGAAATGACACTATCATTAACGTTTAAGCATCGTAACTATTATGTACCGACCACAAACTATTTTACAATGAACAGACAATACCTCCCCTATTTATATGACCTCCCACAAGTCAAAACAATCACCAAACAGCCCAAACAACATCAATGTTAATCATATTGAACCTCCCGAAACAGTCTACCAACCGATAACATTACTATCAAGCCTTTCAATATATATATTTCACAAGTTCTAGCTTTAATAACTTAGCCGCAACTTGAATAATCTTAAATACATGTAGAGTAAGAGGTTCCTTACCTTTATATATAAATAACAACTCCATTTTGACCTTAATTATCCATGAAATATCCCTCCAATGTTTCCACAAGAATAAATAAGCGAAACTAGCAATCTATTAAGGTTTTTCTACACTACAATCACTTTAGAAGGATTGAAATCACCTAGGGTTGATATTAAGAACTTGAGGGAGTATTTACAGAACATAAACCCCTTAAAAAAAACCTCCCACACGAGCTGGAACAGCACAAAAATGAGCAACGACAAGAAGAACAAGAAACTTACTAAAGCCGCGGGATTCCCGACATTTGATTTGTGTTGTTTGCCCTTTGTTTGGATCTTGAACCTTGAGAGAACCTTTAGAGGCTGTTCCTAGGGTTCTAAGTTCTGAATATAGTGAAAACAATGACTCAAAATGAGTTTTATATATAACAACGAACGGTTTAATGTGTTGGAAACTAGACTCATAGATCCTCAATATGGTGGGTAGATCGCCCCATAATTCTATGTATATTGGGAGAAATGCTTAATAAGATTTAGCCTAATGTTTAAGTAATTATGAACCTAAGTTGCGACAACTTTTGTCGACTTTGTCTCATAACTCTTTTGACATCAAGACTTACAAATACGGATATTATATGTTTCAAATACCTTAAAACACTACCTCTTTATTGTATTAAGCACCTCTAGGTTTATCCGAAAATACGGCTGACAACATCCTTGGTTCGTTTAACTTCTAATACTTGCTAACCACCCTTATATACCTTTATATCATTTAAGATCATTACGAATCTTCTTATCATCTTAAAGATAATCTCTTCATAGATTTATGTCAATTACCTTATGGCATGAGCTAACATACATGAATATGGATTGTATAAGTAACCCTGCTCGAAATGATCAAAGGAATGATGAGGATAGAGCTCCCGGGGGCTCATGAGTAAAAATTGCTTCGATAAACATGTCGAGCCCATGGAAGCACCGCGACTATCAGAATACAATTTCAACATCGATGCGTCAAGTATTGTATCAACCATTGGACAGATCAAAAATACCAAATGGCCCAGGCCCCTACAGAGCAACCCAGCTCAAAGGAACCCTAATGAAATGTGCAAATACTATGGTACCCGTGGTCACAAGACAGAAGATTGAAGACACCTGAGGGAGGAGGTAGCTCATTTATTCAACGAGGATCACCTTCGAGAATTCTTAATTGATCCAGCCAAGAACCACTTCAAAAATAGAGATTCAAACAGATAGAACGAGTAGGAAAAGCCATAGCATGTAAGTCACATGATCTTTGGTGGGGTCGATATTCCTCAAGGACCGATATTTAAGCGCACCAAGGTGACAATCACGACGGAGAAGTGAACTCGATGTGAGCACGTGATTTTTGCCTCGCAAGAACTACTCCAAAAAGAATTCAAAAAAATAAAACAATTTTTGCATTATGTACAATTTTGAGAGTTATCGTAGCATGATTGTTAATTATTTGTATCTGTCTAGGCGTGTTTGTTTTCATTTTGATTAAGGAAAAATACAAAAATATTTAAAAGTTGAATTATTACTATTAATATTATTTTGTATTTATATTTTTATTTATTATTTTAAAATAGTAAAAAAATCCGAAAATATTTTTTAAAAATAATAATTTCGGGAGTGATTTGAAAAATAAGAAAAAGGGAAGGGGAAATAGGAGGGGAAGGGAAAAAAGAAGGGAGTTTCAGAAGTATACACTTGATATACACTCTGGATACGCTCAGTATACATGGACAGAATTTAATTTCGGAGAGTTTCTTTTGAGAGTTGAAGAGAGTTCAAAGCTAGAAAGAGAAAACAAAGAGAGATTTCTGGATTATATTTCTTCTCTATTTTTACTAGTTTTCTCTGTGTTGCTGAAATTTCTGGATTGAGGTGTTGAAGCTACTGTGTTGGATTTTCTATTGTTGTATTGTTGTTGTTTGATGTTGCTAATTGCTTACCCCATTTTTATGTTCTACATACCAGGTACGCATTATAAAAATCATGTATGGATGTAAGATCAGATTGGAAGTTGAAGTTTGAAATGAAATAGAAAAGCAAGCTGTTGATTAATATTTGTTATTATTTACTGTTTTATTAGTTTGTCAAATTGTAGTGAGTTCCATAATTTGTAGAATAAATTCGTCATTTAGTCGGTTGTGATGAAACACCTTTGTACTAATATAGAATAGCCTTAATAAGCATATGAATAATTAAATCTCGAATCTGTTTGGTTTAATTAATTAGCCTATTTCAAAGTTTTGGGCCTTAGCATTACAGTAAACGGCCCAGGTCCAATCAGATTCATGTGTTCATGTGGACCTGGGCCAAGGTTTGTTACTAGCTACCCTTTTACGTAGCCCAAAGTATAATTTTCCTTATCGTCGACTTTAATCAGGTAATTAATTAACTAGTGTTATTTTACTTATTTCTTAGAAAAATAAAATGTAGAAAATCATAGTCGCTTTTAGGTTTGCCATTAAATAAAATGAGATAAGCCTCGCCCTAATAAAACAAATAAACTACAGGGCCCCTACTTAGATTTCGAGAGGGGCCGTTTAGCGAATTTCACGGCCTTCCCCAAAAATAATAATATGATAGTCTCTTTAGGCGCGTGCTTAATAATCTTACCTTCTTAAACTCGGGTGTGCATTTCATGCTAGCCAAATCCAAATCCCAAAATGTCGAATAGGATGTGTTCAAGATTGCGGGTTCATTTCTTGCGGCGCAATCCAAAAACATGTATGAGACGATGTTCAATTTTCTTTAATAAATTAAATAAAAGTGGTTAAAAGTTAAAATCGGCACATAAGTTACAACATGTATAAAATCAAATAAATAAGCTAAACATAATAGTTGAGCGACCGTGCTAGAATCACAGAACTCGAGAATGCCTAACATCTTCTCCCGGGTTAACAGAATTCCTTATCCGGATTTCTGGTTTGCGGAGTGTTATACAGGGTCATTCTTTCCTCGATTCGGGATTCAGCCGGTGACTTGGGACACTATAAATCTCCCAAGTGGCAACTCTGAATCTTAAAAACGAATCCCGTTTCGATTTTCTTTTAATTGGAAAAAACTACCTTGCGCCCCTCGGGTGCCGTAAAAGGGAGGTGCAACAGCTCTGGCGACACTGCTGGGAACTAGAACCCAGAACGTTTTGTTCAGGGTTCAGAATTCGAGCTTGGAATAATTGTTGTATTTGGCTTTGTTTGATTTTGTTACATGATATGTGCCTAATGTGCTAATTGATTGACTTTTACCGCTTTGATATTACGTGAACTGTATATAAGTTACAAAGCCGGCGAAGCTTCTCTAATCACGGATTGCCGCCTCTCCCTCGGCTCAAGCTGTACGCTCGGGTAAGCCAGGTCTAAAACAAACACGCAGGTTTTGAACCTAGAATAACTCTGTTGGAAACACGTTTCAAATGCAATATACTAAACGTGTGTTCTTTTGTAGGTTTTGATGAATGTCAAACAAAGCAATAAGCGATATATAGCAGTGCTCAAGGACAAGCACAAAATGGATGCATTACAAGAAGCTCAAGACAAAGTTTAGAAATGTTATAATTGAGTCAATATTAATTGTGATCTTGATTCCTCAATCTTGGCTCATAACATGGCTTCTCTACTAAAATTATTTTTCCAAAATCATGCATATCTAACTTAAGTGTCAAATGATTTTAAACTATGCATATTTATATTTGTTAAAATGTTTTTCAAACATGCCTCAAAAATCTGGGCTAAGATAATCGATTATGTACTTATGATAATCGAGTATCTCTAAGCCAAGACTGCATGACAATCGATTGTGAATTAATGATAATCGATTGTGAGTAAGTCAGTTAACATCAGGTTTTTGCAAACTGCATAACAATCGATTGTGTACTTTTGATAATCGATTGTTAACTGAGGCAAAGCTTTCAAAACTCAGAAAAATCGATTATGAACTAATGGTAATCGATTAGAATGAGAAAAATGTCTCCCAGTGTTTTTAAATAAATTAATAATCGATTGTGGCTTTTGATAATCGATTATATATGAGACAGAAAGTTTTGAAATTAATTAATAATCGATTATGGCTTTTGATAATCGATTATATATGAGACAGTAAGTTTTGAAATTAATTTATAATCGATTGTTCTATTTGATAATCGATTGTTGGAACTAACCGTTGTCATAAATTTTCAAATTACCTTCAGGTAATCGATTGTTGATATTTAACAATCGATGTTTTGCGTAAAATCTGGAAAAGATTTTCTGAACGTTGTTAAAATAATCGATTGTTGATTTCCTGATAATCGATGTTTTATGCCAAAAATTGGAAAGGATTTTTTAACGTTATAAATAATCGATTATTGATTTGAAGTAATCGATTGTTGACGTAAAATCTGGGATTGAATTTTTGATCTGATAGGCAAACAATCGATTGTTTAGTCTTGACAATCGATTGTCACTGAGTAATTTCAGCAATCCTTAATTGGCAATTAGACAACGGTAAGACTGAGTTTTTCACCTATAAATACAGGCTTAACTCAGTGTTTTCACAACAACAACATATACAATTTAAGTATTTTCATTGCTAAAAGCTTTCTTACATTGATCATCATTTTCATTCATCCATAAAGCTTTTTGAAGAGCCATTCTATTGAGCTAAGTTGTTGTGATCTTGAGCGTACTATTTCTACTCATATCTACTCATTGAGGAGTACTTTGTAAAGTGAGTTTGTTTTGTGTTTGTAAGAGAATTGCGATTCTCGTTTGTTGAGGAACTTGTGATTCCTCAGTTGAAGTCTTTGGGATTGTTATCCCCGAGCAGTTGAAGTCTTTGGGATTATTATCCCCGAGCAGTTGAAGTCTTTGGGATTGTTATCCCCGAGCAATTGAAGTCTTTGGGATTGTTATCCCCGAGCAATTGAAGTCTTTGGGATTGGTATCCCCGAGCAATTGAAGTCTTTGGGATTGTGATCCCCGAGCACCTAGGTGAGGCTTGTGTCCTCAGCTGTAACGGTTTGTTAAGCACCCGTAAGCTTGACAAGTTTAGTGGAAATCTCGAGAGAGTCTCTCGGGGACTGGACTAACCACGTTTGTGGCCAACCAGGATACATCATTGTGTAAGTTTATTTTACTGCACTTGTTTTAATTTCTGCAAAGTTTTTAAATTCCGCACTAAAACGCTTAATATTTTTAAAACGCTATTCACCCCCCCCCCCTCTAGCGTAAAGCGTTATTTCCAACAATTGGTATCAGAGCCATACTCTCTGAAAGACTTAACCGTTTGAGAGAATCTTTCCATGGCTTCTACTCTAGACTCTTTTGCAGGTATTGATGAAGGACAGTGCCCCACAAGACCTCCTTTGTTCAACGGGACTAATTATTCATATTGGAAAGAAAGGATGCAGATATTCGTCAGATCAAACAGCCCTTACTTGTGGAAGGTGTACACCAAAGGAAATGAGGTTCCTGTCAAACAGGTGGAAGGAATATGGGTGCCAAAAACAGAAGAGGAATTCAACGCCGAGGATAATCGAATGGTCCAAAATAATTTTAAAGCTATTAATTTATTACTCTGTGCTGTTAATGCTAATGATTACAGGAAAATCTCCTGCTGCAAAACAGCGAAAGAAATGTGGGACAAGCTTGAGGTCACTTACGAAGGGACTGACCAGGTAAGAGAAGCTAAAATTGATTTTTTAACTCATGCTTACGAATTGTTCCATATGAAGGAAGGCGAAAAGGTAGACGAGATGTTTGAGCGGTTCTCATCAATAGTGAATGATCTCCACGCACTCAAGAAGACGTTCACAGACAAAGAACTAGTTCGAAAAATCCTTAGGAGCCTAACACCGGCATGGCGATCAAAGGCCGATGCGATTCAAGAGTCAATTGGAATCACGAACGTCACCATAGACGCTCTTAGAGGTAATCTTAAGACTTATGAATCCACTATTCTTAACCCTGTTGTTACCGAACAAAGAAGGCAAAAGATTGCTCTAAAGGCGAGCACAAGTCAATCACCAATTGAAGAGGATGGAGATAGCGAATTTGGACTCATCATCAAAAAGTTCCAAAAATTCATGCGAAAAGAATATGACCGCAAAGGGAAAAAGCAAGGTGAGCAAGTTAAATGTTATGAATGTGGTGAAACAGGGCATATCAAAACAAACTGCCCAAATCTTAAAAAGGAGAAGAAACCCTTCAAGAAGCAACGAGCATACATATCTTGGGGAGGAGATTCTGGAGACGAATCCAGTGAAGAAGAAAATGAAGAAGCGGCAAATCTCTGCCTCATGGCACAGGAAGAAAATCAAAGTGAGGTAAGTCAAATCTCTTCTCAAAATTTTTATACTCTTGATGACATGAGAAATGCCTTTGATGAATTGTATGCTGAATTTCTCAAAGTTACAAAAACCGTCACTAGTTTAAGAGAAAATGCTTCTCTAAAAGAACAAGATTTTCAAAAACAGTTTTCATTAAAAGAAAAAGAATTAGAAAAATTGGTTTTGGAAAATGAGAAGCTACTAGAACAAAACAAGTTTTATGGGAAAAGAAGTTCTGACAAGCCCGAGAGTTCTACAAAAAATTGTGCTTCTTGTGTAGACCTTAAGAATGAAGTAGGTAGATTAAAAGGCACACTAGATAAATTCAACTCCTCTCATAAAAACTTGAATGTGGTGCTTGATAACTTGAAATCAACCAAGCATGGAATAGGCTTCATAAATGAAGAAGAGGTTGATGCAAAAACCCAACCACCTAGAGCTCAACCTAGGATTAATAACAAAAATGCCTTTCCTAAAACAAACATGCATGCTAGACAAAATATTAGGAGACCTAGACATGACCTTCCGCCTAGCAATCGTCACCATAGACATGATGCATATTTTAGGCACAACAATGATCATGCTAGAAGATCCCGAAATGTTCAACCTAGAAATGACTATGGTGTTCTAATTAGGAGAAATGAAAATAGAGTAAACAATGTGCATTATTCTAGCTACTATGAGCCTAGACGCATGCATAATCCAAATGTGACATGTCATTATTGTAGACGAATTGGTCATATTGCTCCCGCATGCTTTACTAGACATAGACATGCTACTCAAACATATCATTATAGTATGCATAACCCTCAAGGACCCAAAATGGCATGGGTACCAAAAGAGCATTGATTTGTTTTGCAGGTGTGCTTGAAGGAATCAAGTGTAGTGGATGCTCCAAACACTTGACGAGAGACGAATTCAAAATTCCTTCAATTAAAGCACAAAGAAGGAGGAAGAGACGGAAAAGTCGACTTATGTTTTTTTAATCGGAAGTATTTTCGAAAAATTCAAAAGGCAAAATTGTGGAAAAAGCTTCGTAAATTGGAGAATGAGCCAAAAGACCAAAATGAACGGAGGATGTTCAAAATAAGGTAATTGGCAAAGTCGAAGGGAAGGTAAGTACCCTAAACCCTCTTAAGAACATCCTAGGACAAAATTCTTAAGAGTTCATTTTTTTTTTCACCCGACTACACGAGTTTCAAAGTTATTATTTCATTTATAGATTACTGACTTGAGCGTCGGAGATGTTTAATTCTATTTTGCAGGCATCCCCCAAAAGGTAAGAGGAAAGTATGAATTATCTTGATACAAGAAAAAAAAAATCGATCATAATCGATTATTTATGCTTACAATCGATTATCAGTATCAATAGTCGATTATTTGTTGATTCAATTTTTTTTGCCATGAAATCTTGTTAAATGTTTACATTGCCTGATAGAATTAAGTCTCATCATTTCAGCATCCCCCTTCCAAACAATCGATTATTTGTTCTGCCAATCGATTATTTGCCAAAATTCAAACTCTCTGTGAGTAAAACAATCGATTACTATATATTGACAATCGATTATCTGTTTTAAACTTATGTTACCGTTTTGGCTCCATAATCGATTCCTGACAGGTCATAAATATGAAAAATAATCGATTACCAAGTTTGACAATCGACTATCTTTTTCAAATTTTCTTACCGTTCTGGCGTGTAATCGATGTGTCAGATCATTTTCATTAATGACAATCGATTATTCCATTCAAACAATCGATTGTTGAACGGTCAGTGAATTTATTTTTACCGTTTCAGACTTCAAATCTCTTCAAATCATTTCCAATAAATGTAAGATTCATTCCTTCTCTATATATAGGCTGCACATATGCTCTTGTATACTCACTCAAGCCTCCCAAGCATCAAATTCTCTTGTTTTCTTTGAAAAATCCTAGCACATCCTTTCAAAAAAAAAATGTCAAGCCGCAACTCAAAACGTGCTCGTTCCAAACAAGGTGCTTCTTCTTCTCGCCATCCATATCAAGATGGATCGGTTCTATTCTTTGAATCCAATGAAGAGCTCACCCGTTTCTTAACCAAATTTGAGAAACGCCTTATTCTCCCTCCTCGCTTTTCAACAAACGCTCTTGTTGCACCATTCATTCCAGCCGCAAATATGCTAAGAGAGTGCAACCTTTTCAATTTCCTACTCCTTACTCACCCCTACTACAACATTTCTTTGGTTGAAGCTTTTTACTCCAACCTTCACAAAGATGATGAGGGTGAACTTGTTACCAATGTTAACGGCATTCCCATTCTAATTTCTGAAGATAACCTCCACCTCATTGCCGGCATTCCGCATGATGGTGAAGACATCTACCAGTACATAAATGATGCCGGGGTCATGATTGATGAAGCTAATCTCTTCCGCCAAGCCGGAGTAGCCTATGATGAGTCCTCTTCCCGTCGTCCCACCATAAAGGGTATGGACCCGAATTATCGTTTCATTCTCTATTTCATCACTCGTGTTCTCAAACCCCGTAAACTCAATCACACCACCATTTCCCAAGAGGATGCCAAATTTCTTCATGCTATTGTCACCGGTGTTAAAATAAATTGGTGCAAGCTTATTCTATCTCATATGTTCAATGCCACCAGAGATGACATACCTCTCCCCTATGCCCTCTTAATAATGAAATTTCTTGAAGCTTCCGGAGTCAATATTGCTAATGGTCCTCTCAAAAAGAGCACCAAAATCTGGGAAATTTCGGAGTCTTCCTTTCATCATGATGGTGATCATGCTCCCGCTCCTCCTCAAAATCGACAAGCCCGTCGTGCTCATCCTCCTCAGGAGCCTACCCTCCGGACCATTTCTGACCAAATTACTCAACTAACCCGTGAGGTCCATGGTTACTTTGATCACGTGCATTATGCCTATGCTCAGATGGTGCCATATCAAGCGCCTACCAATGATGATGAAGGGGATGGGGGTGATGAATGATGAAATTGTTGTTGTTATGAGAAATTGTTGTTTTTGGTCTGTTTGTTCTTGATTGGTTAGTTATGTTTGGTTTCACCCTTGTAATGTTATCTTAATTTTCCAATAAATAAACTTGTGTTTATTTCACATTTTTTTTCATATTCTTCCCTTGTGTAAATTTTTGCTAATGGCAAAAGGGGGAAGAAACGGGATATCAAGAAGTATGCTATATCACTCTCAACTTCATTCATGCTTAAAGTGAGGGGGAACATGAATTGAGGGGGAACATCAAATTGCATACTTTACTCTTGTCTTGGATTATCAAAATAATTATTGCATATATCCCGCTTATGTTTGCCATTATCAAAAAGGGGGAAATTGTTGGAAACACGTTTCAAATGCAATATACTAAACGTGTGTTCTTTTGTAGGTTTTGATGAATGTCAAACAAAGCAATAAGCGATATATAGCAGTGCTCAAGGACAAGCACAAAATGGATGCATTACAAGAAGCTCAAGACAAAGTTTAGAAATGTTATAATTGAGTCAATATTAATTGTGATCTTGATTCCTCAATCTTGGCTCATAACATGGCTTCTCTACTAAAATTATTTTTCCAAAATCATGCATATCTAACTTAAGTGTCAAATGATTTTAAACTATGCATATTTATATTTGTTAAAATGTTTTTCAAACATGCCTCAAAAATCTGGGCTAAGATAATCGATTATGTACTTATGATAATCGAGTATCTCTAAGCCAAGACTGCATGACAATCGATTGTGAATTAATGATAATCGATTGTGAGTAAGTCAGTTAACATCAGGTTTTTGCAAACTGCATAACAATCGATTGTGTACTTTTGATAATCGATTGTTAACTGAGGCAAAGCTTTCAAAACTCAGAAAAATCGATTATGAACTAATGGTAATCGATTAGAATGAGAAAAATGTCTCCCAGTGTTTTTAAATAAATTAATAATCGATTGTGGCTTTTGATAATCGATTATATATGAGACAGAAAGTTTTGAAATTAATTAATAATCGATTATGGCTTTTGATAATCGATTATATATGAGACAGTAAGTTTTGAAATTAATTTATAATCGATTGTTCTATTTGATAATCGATTGTTGGAACTAACCGTTGTCATAAATTTTCAAATTACCTTCAGGTAATCGATTGTTGATATTTAACAATCGATGTTTTGCGTAAAATCTGGAAAAGATTTTCTGAACGTTGTTAAAATAATCGATTGTTGATTTCCTGATAATCGATGTTTTATGCCAAAAATTGGAAAGGATTTTTTAACGTTATAAATAATCGATTATTGATTTGAAGTAATCGATTGTTGACGTAAAATCTGGGATTGAATTTTTGATCTGATAGGCAAACAATCGATTGTTTAGTCTTGACAATCGATTGTCACTGAGTAATTTCAGCAATCCTTAATTGGCAATTAGACAACGGTAAGACTGAGTTTTTCACCTATAAATACAGGCTTAACTCAGTGTTTTCACAACAACAACATATACAATTTAAGTATTTTCATTGCTAAAAGCTTTCTTACATTGATCATCATTTTCATTCATCCATAAAGCTTTTTGAAGAGCCATTCTATTGAGCTAAGTTGTTGTGATCTTGAGCGTACTATTTCTACTCATATCTACTCATTGAGGAGTACTTTGTAAAGTGAGTTTGTTTTGTGTTTGTAAGAGAATTGCGATTCTCGTTTGTTGAGGAACTTGTGATTCCTCAGTTGAAGTCTTTGGGATTGTTATCCCCGAGCAGTTGAAGTCTTTGGGATTGTTATCCCCGAGCAGTTGAAGTCTTTGGGATTGTTATCCCCGAGCAATTGAAGTCTTTGGGATTGTTATCCCCGAGCAATTGAAGTCTTTGGGATTGGTATCCCCGAGCAATTGAAGTCTTTGGGATTGTGATCCCCGAGCACCTAGGTGAGGCTTGTGTCCTCAGCTGTAACGGTTTGTTAAGCACCCGTAAGCTTGACAAGTTTAGTGGAAATCTCGAGAGAGTCTCTCGGGGACTGGACTAACCACGTTTGTGGCCAACCAGGATACATCATTGTGTAAGTTTATTTTACTGCACTTGTTTTAATTTCTGCAAAGTTTTTAAATTCCGCACTAAAACGCTTAATATTTTTAAAACGCTATTCACCCCCCCCCCCTCTAGCGTAAAGCGTTATTTCCAACAAACTCAACTTCATGTTGGATCCCTAGTAGGAACGCTTATCTGCATCATGTGCATGTTGACTTAGGGGACTCAACACGGGGATTGGGTCCATTCAGGATTAGCAACCTGAAATGAAGAAGATCATCCTTATGCATCCTACTTATTTTTCTGTGCATTTATTTGTTTCGACCTGCATGTGTGACTGGCTTTTTGAATCTCATAAATGTTAGAAAATTTTTAAAAAAATAGAAAAGAGAAAAAAATAGCAGTTGGAGAGTTAATTGATTTTATTGGAAAAACCAATTCCCATGTACTGTCAAAACTAGGCCGAAATTTTTAAAAAGAAAATGTTTTGTTAGTTTGTTTTACTAAAAGCCAAAATATTTCATTTTTTGAAAATTGTTTGCTGAAGAGAAAAAGGAAAGAGTCTTTATTTTGGAGAAATAGGTTGTTTGTTGAAAATAAAAAAAAGGTCGTTATTTTATCTTGTTTTCAAAAATAGAAAAGGAAAAATAGTTTGTTTTGCCATGAAAAATGAAAAGAAAAAAAAAAGAGTCTTGATTTTTGTTTTTGTCGTTTCAAAATAGTTTATTTGCCAATGGAAAAATAGGTTGTTTAATTCAAAAAGAAAAAAAAATGTCTTTATTTTTAGTTCGGAAAAAATAGGTTGTGTTACTAAAAAATTAAAAAAAGAGTTTTTATTTTTAATTGGGAAAATGGGTTGTTTGTCCAAAGTGAAAAGAAAAAAAATTGTTATTTCGTCTTGTTTTCAAAAGTAAAGAAGGAAAAATAGTTTATTTTGCTATAGAAAATGAAAAAGAGTCTTCTATTTTTTGACTATTTTATTTGTTTGTTGAAAAAGAAAAAGAACAAAAAGAGTCTTGTTTTAAAATAGTTCTGTTAATTTGTCCGAACTACGATGGTTTGATTCTCACTGGATGTGAGGTGCGTAGGCAACCCTAATCGGGTCCAACGTCTCCTTCGCAAGAAATAGCAAAAATGTCAAAGTTTTAACTTTTGTCATGAAGAAGTCGGGTGACGATGTCTTTCGTCAAAAATAACCGAATGTTCCCGAAAGGGACGCTGGAAGGCTGACTTTGCATAAATAACCACCTTTGGGTCACTTTGTTTTTGATTTTGGCCAGTTGACCCGCACAACCTTAAAATCTTTGTCGCGGAATTGCTGAAAGGCCGTGTTTGCAAAATCAGACTTTTATTTTAATTTTGAAAAACAATAAAAAGAGTTAGTGGGTAAGTGAATGTCGTTTTGGATTTTTGATCAAAATAAGCCGAGCCAGCTTCGGAAGTGTCCTAAATCGTTCTTGCCGAGATATTCTTAGAGTATCTTTCAGTTGTCGAAAGGTTATTTTCGTAAAAGAACGAATAAGTTTGTAAAATAATCCTTCCCGGTCTCAAAATTCATGTGAAATTGAGAAGGGGCCACGTTTGCAAAAATAGATATTTGGCTGAAAGTGGCAAATAGGGAAATGAATTTGTCCGTTTGTTTTTGAGTTTGTAATTATTTTGATAGAATATGTGGGTATTTGATTTTCGAGTCTTTATGTTGTCTTTTCGTCAAATTTTGATAGCTTGGTCACGTTTTAAACCATTGTAATTAAAGTTGGTTTTATTATGAGAGTTGAAAATTCCAAAAAATATTTTATTGTTGATTACCTTTTATTGGCCCGAACTACGCACGGTCTGATGCACGCGGGGTCATGATACGTAGGCAATCTCTATAAGACTTGACCACAACCAAAAAAATGAAAAAAAAAATGGAAATGAAAGAAACAAAAATGTAATGAGTACCGACTAAGTCTATTCTAACATGTTTTGTTTTAAATTTTGACAAAGCTGAAGTGATCGGTTTTTGGTAAGCTGGAAGCACAAGATCCAGGAAAATTTGGTTCAAGACAGTGACACCCAGAATATGACGCTGAATTCTTTACATAAACATGATCTTTGTGGGGATGATGCCCGATGACATGGAGTATGAGAATGTGCTGACTAAAGATGAAGATCTTGAAGCAAATAGTCGTCTTGACAATATGGATGCGAAGCTCAGTGGCTAAAAATGTCGTACTTGTTAATTGGAAAGACGCTCCGTATCTGGGTCAGCTGGAGGGAGTCTTGGTAGTGGGCTCTGATTTTCCTTCTTGTTTTCTGGATCATTCCGGGGTTGTAATCCAGTTTTTTTTATTTTTGTACTTGTCAAAGTTTGAAACTTTGTAATCCCGTTATTCAACAAAAATGAAAAAGAATCTTCACTTTTACTTTATTTTAATTTGTTTTCTTCTTTTTCTCTTTCTCCAGTTCTCTTTATACTGGTTCGAATGACATCGCATGCATGATGGATCTTTAACCCAGTTAAAAAAAAATCAATCTGATTATGAACTAATAATACAATAAGTAGATTTATGATAATGAGTGTGTCAAAACCCGAATTGAGCGGTTGAGGCGGCCAACAATAACATAAAGAAGATATTAAGGAAAATGGTAGAAGGGTCCAGGCAATGGCATGAAAATCTACCATTTGCATTGTTCGGTTATTGCACTACTGTTCCTAATTCAGTAGGTGCAACTCCTTATTTGTTGGTATACGGAACTGAAATAGGGATACCAACAGAGGTTGAAATTCCGCCTCTCCGAATTCTCGCCGAGGCTGAGATTGATTACGATGAATGGGCCAAAGCCCGATTGGAGCAGTTGAAATTAATTGATGAAAAGAGATTGGCAGCAGTATGTCATGTCCAGTTGTATCAAAAGATAGTAGCAAGATCAATAATAAGAATGTGCATCCCAGGAAATTTGAAGTGGGGCAATAAGTGTTGAAACGAATCCTGCCATATCGGGCCGAAGTAAAAGGCAAGTTCGCCCCGAGCTGGCAAGGACCTTTCATTGTGACCAGAGTGTCATCCAATAGTGCATTATGTTTGACAGATGTTAATGGAAGATGTATCGACATGGCTATCAATTCTGACGCAGTCAAGAGGTATTTTGTATGACTTCTTTGATTATAATTGTTTGTTTGTTTGCATTTGGCATTAATCGGAGAATGAAATGATGGAGGCAATCTTTTTCTACTATCCAAATACTTTAACATTTGCTTCCCCCTTTGAGCCTTATTTGTTCTTGCATACCCCTCTCTTAGAATCGTTAAATGAAAAACGATAATGAAAAATGAAAAAAATGAAAAGAAAAAAATTGGAAAAAAATAAGAAAGAAAAAATGATAACAAAAACAAAAAGGAAAGTCACAAGAAAAATAAAGGAATCAAGTGAACTACATTTGACCTGATTCCTAAAAGAGGATACATAGGCGTCTCACGGCTCGGTCAAAGTGTAGCATAATGTAATAAAAATTAAAAATCCCCCAAGCAAGAAAACTGGGGCAGAAGTTATGTTTTTAAATTTTGAAAAGAGGTTTGATTCCAAGAGTGGATGAGAAGATGCGGGAAGCGAGGCTGAGGTGGTTCGGACATGTACGGAGGAGGGGTCCCGATGCCCCGGTGAGGAGCTGCGAGCGGCTGGAGATTGTTGGCGGTCGGCGAGGAAGAGGGAGGCCTAAGAAGCATCGGGGAGAGGTGATTAGGCAGAACATGACTAGAATGCATGTTTCCGAGGACATGACCCTTGATAGGGGAGTCTGGAGGTCTAGAATCAGGGTTGTAGGCTAGGGGCTCATAGAGTTCTTCGTACGCCTCACCCGGGGTTGGGTGTGGGATAGCAGGGTCACCCATAGATGATTAGTGTTTTAACTTATGTCCCCTTATGGTTGTTAGTATGGTAGTTACAGTTTGTTATTATTGCATGCGACTGTATTTATATTTCTTATGTTTACATAATTATTTACGTTATTTCTGCGGGATTTACTAATGCTTTATTGTTTTGTTTTGTCTTGCTTTTATTTCTAATGTTGTCTTTGTTTTTGTTTTTATTTTTGTTTTTGTTTCAATGCAGCTTTTCATTCTATCCTATGCGCCGAGGGTCGAACGGAAACAGCCTCTCTACCCTTTCGGGTAGGGGTAAGGCTCGTCTACATATTACCCTCCCCAGACCCCACCTGGTGGGAATATACTGGGTAGTTGTTGTTGTTTGATTCCAAGAGTTGTAATGTTATACCCATCAAAGTTATTTTGAATTTTTATCTCTTTTTCTTTTAAGCCCCACATAAAACCCATATTGATGTCCAAAAAAGACGTCCCGATCAGTATTCGAGAGGTGCCAAGATAGACAAATGAAAGCCGAGAATAACACGCTGGTCCCGATTGAATGAGGATCATGAGCTGAAAAGAATGGATAGCCAAACGAATTCCCAACAGAAAGAATCTTATTTCTAACACTCCAATCCCCAGCTGAGGAAACAAAATGAGAAAGAATTATCGGTGAAAACCTTCACAGGCACCATAAGGCGATGTAAGCTGAGAGAAGAACAATAAGAGAGTCTTATCGGTTAAAACCTTCACAGGAACCATAAGGCGACGAAAGCTGAGAGAAATAAAATGAGAGAGTCTTATCGGTGAAAATCTTCACAGGCACAATAAGGCGAGGTAAGTTGAGTGAAGCAAAATGAGAGATTCTTATCGGTGAAAACCTTCACATGCACCATAAGGCGATGAGAGCTGAGAGAAATGAGAGAGTCTTATTACTGAAAATCCCTCAGTGGGCACTATGAGGCGACGAGATAAGATTGGCGGAAGGGATCCGCATTTGGCAAAGAGTTGGGAACCTGTTTATCCCCAGCAAGTGAAGATATCATAAATATTGATTGATACAAATAGAGTGGGTTGATAAATCCGGAATGCACGACATGATCGTTGGGATCGGTTATACCACCCATTTCATTTCCCCATCATTTGTTCAAAAAGATTTTCTCTTTTTATGGTACAAAGCAAAATGGGAAGAGGACAGGCCAGAGACAAGGCAAAAAGACGTTTGTTGCAAGGCCGAATAATATATTGACCTAAAATGTCAAGGAAAGTATGGAGAAAAACAGGAAAACAACATTTGAGAAAATTGTGGACCAAATTCCAAGAGGGTCCCTAGCAGATCATTGAGATGTAGGAGCATCCCCAACAGATTTTCGACCAAGTTCCAAGAGGGTTGGACAACACAGAGTGGGGAAGGAAGAAAAGGAAAATTCATCCCCAGCAAAATAATCACCAGCAAGCTTTGATAGCATAATGAAACACAAGAGCGGGGAAGGGAGAAAGGGAAAAACCATCCCCAACAGGAGTGGCACGACCACTCACCATGTTTTAAAAATAACAAATTTTCTTTGATTTAAAGCAGGAAAAGGAAATAGTATTAATGGCGAAAAAACATGCCACAAGGAAGAGTACCAAAACTGGGGCAGAAAATTTTCTGCCATTGTCAAAAATTTTCTCTAAATAACGAGGAAATAAATTCAAGCTTTAAGGGATAGCAAGATAGCACAATTTTAAGAGAAACAGTCGGAAGTAATATAACTTCAAGTTTTGAAAACGGGTCTATCCGCCCTCGAATAGGATATTATAGGTTTGTCTACCTTCGAATAGGATATTTTAGGTTCATCCGCCTTCGAATAGGATATATTAGGTTCATCCGCCTTCGAATAGGATATTATAGGTTTGTCCGCCTTCGAATAGGACATTTTAGGTTCATCCGCCTTTGAATAGGATAATTTGGGTTCATCCGCCCACGAATAGTATAATTTTGGGTTCATCCGCCCTCGAATAAGATAATGTTAGGTTCATCCATAGGTTCATCCGCCTTCAAATAGGATAATTTTTGGTTCATCTGCCTTCGAATAGGATAACTTGGGTTCATCCGCCCTTGAATAGGATACTTTTAGGTTCATCCGTCTTCGAATAGGATAATTTTAGGTTCATCCACCTTCGAATAGGATAGTTTAGGTTCATCCGTATTCGAATAGTATAATTTGGATTTATCCACCCTTGAATAGGATAATTTTAGGTTCATCCGCCTTAGAATAGGATAATTTTAGGTTCATCCTCCTTCGAATAGGATAATTTTGGTTCATCCGCCCTTGAATAGGATAAATTTTAGGTTCATCCGCCTTCGAATAGGACAATTTTAGGTTCATCCGCCTTCGAATAGGATATTTTAGGTTCATCTGCCTTCGAATATGATATTGGGCTCATCCGCCCTCAAATAGGATAAATTTAGGTTCATCCGCCTTCGAACAGGATAATTTTAGGTTCATCCGCCTTCGAATAGGATATTTTAGGTTCGTCTGCCCTCGAATAGGATATACTTGGTTCTATACACCCTCGAATAGGATATACTTGGTTCTATCTGCCCTCGAATAGGATATGATGGGTCTATTCGCCCTCGAATAGGAAATGATGGGTCTATCCGCCTTCGAATAGGATACGATGTGTCTATCCGCCCTCTAATAGGATACGATGGGTCTATCCGCCCTCAAATAGAATATTGAATTTAATCTTTTCTCAAAAAGACATTTAATTTATTTCGGCCCGAGTTGTCCTGCTTGTATAAACGTTGCCAAAATATATATTTCATAAATTATTGCCAAATGCATTTTATTTTCAAAGTTTCTGATGAAGTCAGGAGCCCGCCTGAAGAGAGGAGAGACAATTTTATTTTTCAAAGTTGTTGTTTGAGTCATGAGCCCGCATGTAAAACGGAGGAATGCATTTAAAGTTGAAGACAGAAGGCAGTAATGCGAACGGTCACAACAAAATATCCCCAACATAAATTCCTCTGTGTAAATCAGAAGCAAGATTGCAAGAGCAAGTAGAAGATAGATAAGATTTTGTAATTCCTAGTTTAGTCTAGCTTCTTGTTTTTCTTTTGAGCACGGTGCAATAAGGACGTCGGTAAGCAGTAGCAGCAGCAACAACAGCAGTAACAGCAAACGCACAGTTCCACGGTAGTCCCAGCTACCAAAACTTCCTGAACTACATTAACCTGATTTCCTTTTTGACAGGGATATGTAGAAAACCTTTGAAGCAAAGGTTCGGTTAAATCTTTTCAAAAAAAAATATGCTTCACACAGAGTATTCCAAGCGGCAAAAATCGCTCGTATCCGCTCACTTTATCTTTGCACGAAAACTCATTGTATTTTCGGACAAAGAGAGACAGCTACGAGCACGTGATTTTTTCCTCGCAAGAACTACTCCAAAAAGAATTCAAAAATATAAAATAATTTTTGCGTTGTGTACAATTTTGTGAGTTATCGTAGCATGATTGTTAATTATTTGTATCTGTCTAGTCATGTTTGTTTTCATTTTAATTAAGGAAAAATACAAAAAAAAATTAAAAGTTGAATTATTACTATTAATATTATTTTTTATTTTTTTTTTAAAATAATAAAAACCGAAAATATTTTTTTTAAAATTTCGGGAGTGATTTAAAAAATAAGAAAAAGGGAAGTATTGAAAAAAGAAAAAAACAATTTAAAAGTAGGTGGAGTTATTATTATTTTTAAAAGTAAAAGAATGACGAAAATAAAAAAAATAAAGTTTTGTGGAAATATTAAAAAAAATAAAAATTAAAAGAGAGTTGGAATTAAAAAATAAATCTGAAAATTTAAAAAATTTAAAGTAAATGAAAGTACTATTTTTAAAAGAAAAAAAAAGAACGTGGGTCGATTTTTTAAAGAAAAGTTTAAAAAAAAGTGAGATTCTCTTTTTAAAAAATGAAAAAGTGGGATTTTAAATAAGATAAAGTAACTAAAGTTATAATTTTAAAAATAAAAGTAAAGAAATATGGGTTTTCGTTTTATAAAAAATAAAAAGCAATTTGTAAGTAGATTTTTTTATAATTAAAATAATAATAAAATATTAAAAAAGCAAATCTGAAAATTTAGAAAATTTTGCTATAAATAGAAGAGGAATTTTAGGAAGAAGGAGGTGGGAATATAGAGGAGAAAATAGGAATAGAAGGGAAAAAAGTAGGAAGAGTTTCAGAAGTATACACTTGATATATATACTCAAGATACACTCATTATACACTGACAGAATTTAATTTTGGAGAGTTTCTTTTGAAAATTTAAGAAAGTTCAAAGCTAGAAAGAGAAAACAAAGAGAGATTTCCGGACTATTTTTATTCTCTATTTTTACTAGTTTTCTCCGCGTTGCTGGAATTTCTGGATTGAGGTATTGAAGCTACTGTGTTGGGTTTTCTGTTGTTGTATTGTTGTTGTTTGTTGTTGCTGAATGCTTACCCCATTTTTCTGTTCTACATACCAGGTACACATTCTAAAAACCATGTATGGATGTAAGATCGAATTGGAAGTTCAAGTTTGAAATGAAATAGAAAAGCAAGTTGTTGATTAATATTTGTTGTTACTGTTTTATTAGTTTGTCAAATTGTAGTTAGTTCCATAATTTGTAGAATAAATTCATCATTGAGTCGGTTGTGATGGAACACCTTTGTACTAATATAGAATATCCTTAATAAGCATATGAATAATTAAATACCGGATATGTTTGGTCTAATGAATTAGCCTATTTGCAAGGTTTTGGGCCTTAGCATTCGAGTAAACGGCCCAGGTCCAATCAGACTCATGTGTTCATGTGGACCTGGGCCAAGGTTTGTTACTAGCTACCGTTTTACGTAGCCCAGAGTGTAATTTTCCTTATGGTCGGCTTTAATTAGGTAATTAATTAACTAGGGTTATTTTTCTTATTTCTTAGAAAAATAAAATGTAGAAAATCATAGTCGCTTTTAGGTTTGCCTTTAAATAAAATGAGATAAGCCTCGCCTTAATAAAACAAATAAAGTGCAGGGCCCTCATAAAATGTATATATATTAACTACTTAGATTTCGGGAGGGGCCGTTTAGCGAATTTCACGGCCTTCTCCAAAAATAATAACACAATAGTCTCTTTAGGCGCGCGCTTAATCATCTTACCTTTTTAAACTCGGGTGTGCATATCATGCGATCCAAATCCAAATCTGAAAACGTCGAATCGGATGTGTTCAGGATTGTGGGTTCATTCCATGCGGCGCAATCCAAAGACATGTCTCAGACGACGTTCAATTTTTTTAATAAATTAAATAAAAGTGGTTAAAAGTTAAAATCGGCACATAAGTTACAACATGTATAAAATCAGATAAATAAGCAAAACATAACAACTGAGTGACCGTGCTAGAACCACGGAACTCGGAAATACCTAACACCTTCTCCTAGGTTAACAGAATTTCTTATCTAGATTTCTGGTTCACGGACTGTTAAACAAGGTCATTCTTTCCTCGATTCGGGATTCAACTGGTGACTTGGGACACCATAAACCTCCCAAGTGGCGACTCTGAATCTTAGTAATGAATGCCGTTTCGATTTTCCTTTAATTGGAAAAACCTCCCTTGCTCCCTTCGGGTTCCATAAAAGGGATGTACGACACTCGGGACTACTTACTAGAAGAAACCTTGTCTTTCAACGATAAGGATGCAGAAGGGATTGAACAAACTCACAATGACGCACTGGTAATATCTATCATTTATGAATAAATTGATGTTAAACGTGTGTTGATTGATCCAGGAAACTCAAAAAATATTACTCGAGCAAGGTTCATAGAGCAAACTCGGCCTCTAAGATCAAATCCTGTATGCAGCTCCGGTACTTAACGACTTCAACATGGAAAGTGAAACCACCAAAAGGGAATTATTTTGCCAGTAAACGTGGTCAAGACGTTCATGAAACAGAATTCCATGTGATTGAAGGCGACATAAGGTACAACGCATTGCTCGGGAGGCCTTGGATCCATAACATGAGGGCAGTGCCCTTGATGCTTCATCAAGTTCTGAAGTTTCCAACATCAGAAGGAACCAAAATGATGTATGGTGAACAATCCGCTGCCAAAGAAATGTTAGAAATCAATAAGGTAGTACCAGTAATAGCACTTTCATCAGCAAAGGGATTGTAGTCGAAAGGAAAGTAAGAAGTAAAATAGCAACCACGGTTACTGGCCTCGGCCCGAACGGAGAAGCGGGAAACTTTCAAAGATAATGATTATATGACACCTCGGACCTTCACATTCCCCGATGTTTCCAATGCGACAAATTCAACAATCGAAGAGATGGAATAAATCATACTGATCAAGCATCTACCCGATCCAAAGTTATACCCAGGCACGGAATTAACTCTCGAGCTCAGAAAAAACTAGTTCAATTCCTCTTAGATAACATGGATTGTTTTCTTGGTACCACCTAGATAGGACAAGGATCCCACCGGAGATCACTATATCAATTGAGCTTGGACCCGAAGTTTCGCTCGGTAAAACAAAAGAAAAGACCTCATTCCGAGGTAAAACATGCATTCATTAAGGATAAGGTAACAAAACTTCTCAATATAGGATCCATTAGGGAGGTAAAATATCTCGAATGGTTAGAAAATGTAGTTGTAGTCCCTAAAAAGGGAAACAAACTTAGAATGTGTGTAGACTATAAGGACTTAAACAAAGCATCCCCTAATGATTTTTTTCCTTTGTTGAATATCGATAGTATGATCGATGTCACGGCCGGCCATGGGATCCTTAATTTTCTCGATGCCTACTCCAGATACAATGAAATACAAATGAACCCGGAGGATCAGGAAAGACTTTGTTTATCACTAAACATGGCACCTATTGCTATAGTTAATGACGTTCAAACTAAAAATTGCTGGTGCTACTTATCAATGCCTAGTAAATCGAATGTTCAAAGATAAATAGGTAAATCAATGGAGGTTTATATTGATGATATGCTTGTTAAGTCCCTGCGATCACATGACCATTTGAAACATTTGAAGGAGACGTTCGACATACTGAGCAAATACAACGTGAAGCTCAACCCGGAGAAATGTGCATTCAGGTTCGGTTCGGGCAAATTCCTCGACATTATGGTATCAAATCGAGGAATCAAAATCAACCTCGATAAAATCAAGAAAATAAACAGCATCACAGTTGTTGATAATGTCAAGGTTGTACAAAGGTCAAGAGGGCGTATAGCCACCCTGGGTCGATTTATTTTGAGGTCCTCATATAGGAGTCACCAGTTTTCTCACTATTTAAGAAAAAGAGTAGTTTCACATGGACCACAGAATGTCAACAGGTCTTGGAGGAACTCAAATAATACTTGTCGTTCCCTCGATTGCTTCACACCCCAAAGGCGGACGAGCAACTTTACTTATACTTAGCGGTCTCGCATATAAAGATAAGTGGGGTCTTAGTTCGGTAAGAGTAAGGTACATAATTTTCTGTTTATTATTTTAGTCGGACCCTAGGAAAAGTCGACACCCAGTACCCATACTTATAAAAATTAGCGCTTGCTTTAATATGCGCCTCTATGAAATTAAAAGCACATTTTACAATGTCACCCAATTTGTGTTGTAACAACTTATCCCCCTCCACAACATTTTTCCCAAGCCTGAACTCTCAGGTCGATTGGCCTAATGGGTCATCAAGATCAGTGGGTATGATATCGAGTATCAACCCCGAACAATTATCAAATCTCAAATCTTGACAAACTTAGTAGCCGACTTCACGTCAGCCCTCATACCCAAGGTTGAAAGGAAATACTATAAAATTGGGTACATCATCGGGGGTGCGGACCCTCTTTACAGACGGTTCTTTGAACATGAAGGGGTCTGGGATAGGCATTATTTTGAATCCATCCATAGGTAATACAATTAGACGGTCTACCAAAACTCCGAAATTAACTAACAATGAGGTCGAGTGTGAGGCCATTATTGCATGTCTCGAACTAGCTAAGAGCTTGGGGGCGGAGGTCATCGAGGCCAAGTGCGACTCCTACCTTGTGGTAAATCAAGTCAACAGAACTTTCGAGGTTTGAGAGAATCGAATGCAGAGGTACTTGGACAAACTACAAGTGTCACTACATCGATTTAAAGAATGGACCCTGCAGCACGTACCTTGTGAACAAAATAATGAGGTTGATGCCATTGCAAATTTGGTATCATTGATCGAAGATGATGAACTTAGCTCGGAGATTGGCGTATACCTTTCGATGTTACTAATTGATGAAGGACATGCCAAAATAAACTCCACAAATCTAATCTGGTATTGGAGGAATAAGTATATCGAATACCTAAAGAATAGGAAGCTGCCATCGGATCCTAAAGAATCAAGGACTCTACACACGAAGGCTACACAGTTCACATTGGTTGATCATGGAACATTATATAGGAGAATGTTCTATGGACCATTAGCAAAATTGTTTGGACCAGGAGACACTGATTACTTTCTGCGGGAAATTAACGATGGCACTTGCGAAAATCATTCCAGTGCCGAGTCATTGTTTCACAAACTCGTTAGAGTAGGATACTATTGAGCCACTATAGAAAAGGAAACTATAGAATTTGTTCGAAAGTGCGACAAATGTAAAAGGTATGCATCAGTGATCCACCAGCCCGAGGAGAAACAACACTCTGTTCTACCCTCATGGACATTTATGAAATAGGTAATGGATACCATCGGCCCTCTACCATCAGCCCTAGGTAAAGCTAAATTTATTTTATTTATGAATCACCTCTAAGTGTGTTGAAGCACAGGCCTTCGAAAATTCAGAGAAAAAGAAGTCATAGACTTCATCTGGGACCACATTATATGCCGATACGGAATGCCTGTCGAGACCGTATGCAAAAAATGGGAAGCAACTAGTTGGAAGCAAAGTGATAGTTTTCTGAAGATCACAAAATAAAAAGGATCCTATCAATGTTGTATCATCCTAGTAGGAACGGACAGGCAGAATCGATAAATAAGACTGTTATCCAAAATCGGAAGAAAAGTTTGAACAAGGCTAAAGGAAAATGGAGAGAAATATTTTCCGAGGTCCTTTAGGCATATCGAACAACTTCGAAACTTAGTATAGGGGTAACACCATTCTCTTTAGTCTACGGTGTTGAAGTTCTGATTCCGGTTGAAGTCGGGGAACCTAGCTTCAGATTTTGATATGCAATGGAAGAGTCAAATTACGAGGCTAAGAATATGAGCCATGAATTTCTAGATGAAAGACGGGAAACCGCCCTCGTTCAAATGGCTGCACAAAAACAACGTATCAAAAGATATTACAAGCAAAGAACCAAACTTCGACACTTTAAGGTAGGGGACTTAGTTCTGAGAAAGATCACCCTTAATACCCAAGACCCAAATGAACAGAAACTTGGCCTGAACTGGGAGGGACTGTATTAGGTCCTTGATATCGTCAGAAAGCATCCTACAAACTTGGCACGGCGTACATCAAACAATTGGAAATGTATCACTCTTCAAAAGATATTACTGCTAAGATACGACCTTCCCCATTTTCATTTACATCTTGTACTAACCAATTGCAGGTGTTCAATCGAAGACATCAGAGGATTTTCATCACAAAGTCCTTAGGTCTGAAAGCACGCGTTGCACTCTTTTTTCCTTAGACCAGTTTTTGTCCCAAATGGGTTTTTCCCGCGAAGTTTTGAATGAGGCAACCGTTGTTCATGCTAACTTAGAGCAATTAAATAGTATCCTAGGCTTCTTTACAATCAACCTCGAATACTGGGGGGCATCACCATCGGATGTTAACTTTGTTACGAGGAAGGTACTTCATGTCCACAGGGTCTCACTAGGTAAAACTTTGTATGGGACAAATGGTCAAATGAACCGTGCCCATATAGATTGCTTGAGCCCTAAAGGCAAACATGTACGCATGTATAATCTTTTGATAGAAGTATTTTTACTTGCCAAATATTTTATACATTAGAGTGTATGAATATTGGTGTTAACAAAGAAAAGTTATAGATTACTTGATTCATAGCTTTATGGGCCTCATTGAAAAGACATGGTGCTCCCACATCGTCCATTAGAGCTTGATCTTCCTTAGTAACCAGACTTTGAAGGTAACTATCCACCTCTTCGGGGAGGCAAAAACTTGTGCATCCTCTGGGACCGTAATAATAGTCTATCTGCACTAGGGATCAAAATTGAGGGTTGGAAATTGGTTGGTCAATCTGAAACTCGAGAAAGATTCTCTCAAGCTCCTCCTTGGTATGTTCAAGTAATTCAAGCCAGCGACATCATCGACCCTGGCAAAATAACTTTGTAAAAGGTCCTCCCTTCCGAGAGTGTCTTCCACATGAGGGGCCTTCATGGCCCGAGCCTCCTGAAATTCCCCTTCCGAGAATGAAGGACCCGGCAGGGAGTTTTTGATTTTTGTTGCCCCAAGTGAATCACTTGGGACGTTCTCTTCATTTTGAAGGGCCTCAGAGCCGACCCTTTTGGAATATGAGCTGACTGATCATCCCCACGAGAGGCATCTTCAGTATTCAACAACTCGGGCCCTTTGCCTGGGTCCTCTTCTAAGGCCCCCTTGGTTCGAGGCTAAGTTTCTCCAACCCTTACCGACTCAGAGGCCTTTAGGGCCTCGGTGTTCCTCTTCACTCATTCCACCAGTTCGGAGTTGTCGTACTTATTTTCTTCTCCTTCTTCCCTTAGCCGTTGAGATACCTCCATAGGCAAGACGTATGTGTCTTTCTTTGGCATACGAGCCTTACTTTTCTTGGGCTTTGGGTCCTTGGAGGACGAGACCCTTATTATTTTTTTATCTTTCATCAGTTTCATGGTCGGGGGCGAAAGCTCTTCTTTCACGGACAGGGGCCTCATGATAGTCTCTTTTCTGAGGCATGTATGAAAAGAAACAATTCAGCAAAAATCATCAAATACGTGAAAAGGGGCTTACCATGATTTTTGGCCTCCATTGGCCCCTTGCCAAATCACGCCATAAGTGCTCATCATACGAAAAGGTAAAAGTCAGGTTTCGGACCCTGCTCTCGATGTTAGGAATTGCACCGAGCATCCAAGAGATTGTTACATCATAGAAAGGGATGTCTATGACAAGAAGCAATGGCAAAAAAAAATGAAAGCTATATGTGCGATAATACTTATGCTTCATAATCCATTTCTTAGAAAATGGCATTTTCCTGCACAAGATTACGTCAGAAGTCCTCACTCGAACGAATCGGTATATCCATCCTCGATCCTTGTCCTTATCTATGCTCGAGAACAACATATTGTTAGCCCGACACTGAAGTCTTATTAACCCGCCTTGATAGAGATAGGGACTGTACAACCTCATGAGATGGTCGAGGATGAAAGACGCCATTCGACTTTGCTCGCAAAGAATCGGAGAAGAATAATAATTCACCAAAAAGAGGGATGGATTTGACCGAAGGTTATTTGATATTGACAGTAAAAATCGATGACGACGGGATCGAGATGGCCCAGCGTGAAAGGGTATGTGTAAACACTTAGAAACCCTTCCATATGGGTAGTGATGTCTTCTTCCGGGGCCAAAATCACCACCTTTTTGCCTCCCTAATTACAGTCTTTCTTTACCTGCTTAAGGAAACTCTCAGTTATCGAGAATATATATCTCGACATTGGCTCGCACTGACAAGGAACTGATAAAGTTTTCTCGACCTTGAAGTAGGAACTAAGTTCACACACTCCGAGAATGCACTTCTCAGGTTGTGGCTCCATCTTTGTTTCATTGCCGGCCGACTGCAATGAAGAGACGTTCCCCTTTTGAGGAACAATGTTTGACATTTTTGTCATTTTTGTGCAAGTTTAAAGAGATAAGGAGATGACAGGAGTTGGTGTTTGAAAGAGGATTAGCAAAAACCCTAGATATTTTGAAGAAATGAGGAGCTCAAGAGATGTAAAAGCTTGAGAGATTAGAAGAAAATGGAAGTAAAAATTAAACCAATGAGAGAGGGGCAATTTAAGGGATTCATGGTGACGGTTCAAAGGCACTGGTGGCCGACCACTAACTGATGCTCATTAATGACTTGGGGAACTGAACTAACAGGACATTTCACTCACTTTCGTCGCTTGCATCACGAGGATAACGTCATGATTGGTCGAGGTTCAAAGTTGAAAGCTCAATTTGTTTCTTCTTATTACACTCCAAAAACAAGGGGATTATCTGCATACGGTTAAAATCGGGCTCATCCGATTTTACTATTTAATCGAGACACGGAGTTGCATTGAAGCGGCCTTGTAGTGGATTATACCAGAGCATGAGGATAAGGTACCGAGTTCGAGAATCGATGTTCCTGTCGAGATCGAAGCCTATAGTGATCGAGACCAAATAGGTAGACTTCGAGCAAACTGCAAAAACAGATAAGTGAGATATCCGTGACTAGTCGAAGATCATGACGAAAATTTTGGAACAGATCAAATCAAGGGCGGTTGTTTAGGCTAATCATGGAATTTAGTTCTGCAATTAAAATTGTCCATATATAGGATTCCTCTACTGTATAAAGAGAGTTCTAATCATTTGTAGACATCTTACATTCACGCATATCAAAGCAATACAACACTTCCTTTCTAGCTTATGTTCTTGTTCATCAGTCTGTTTATCTCTTAATTATTTGATACTGATCAGCTCGAGGGCACTCAAGCTCGAAGGCTGAATTATGTTTAACAGTGGTTTGCTTTATCTCGTTGTTAACTTTTACTATTAATCTTTATATTTATCAATTTTTATTAGGTGAAATTACATGTCCTTAAAATCACTCTATAAGTTTAATTGTTTTTCAATTTTTAAGGTAAACATAATGAAAATTGTGCAAAATTTACTTTTCTTTATTTTATAATAGAAAATTAGCTTTATTTTTTGTCATTCACCTACAAAGTTTCTTTTCTTTAGTTGGCACGGGATTACTGTTTGGCTAGGCCAGGCTAACTTTGGCATCCACAATAATATTCATGCTAACCGAGAGGTTGTGAGTTTGAGTCACCCAAAGAGCAAGGTGAGAAATTCTTGGAGGGAAGGATGTCGGGGGTCTATTTAGAAACAGGCTCTCTACCTCAGGGTAGGGATAAAGTCTGCGTACACATTACTCTCCTCATACCTTACTAAATGGGATTATACTGGTTTGTTGTTTTAATAATATTCATGCTAAGTTGGTATATATCCTCACAAAAGAAAATAGTGAGCGTAGAGGTAATATTTAATACTGCTAATTTTGAATATATAATTTATACCACTGCATGTATGTGTATGTATGTATATATTTATTAGAGTTTGAAATATAAATAATTGGCTAAAAATGATTGAACATGCATGTGGTTAATGTCTCTATACCATAATACATGGTTGCTTCAGTCTCCGTTACTGTTGGGAGCAAAATGAATGTGATTGTTGACATATTCCACACATCATTTATGAAAACTCCATCCCCAATACATTCGGTCCCAGCCTTCTCGCCAAAAAAATTCAATGCCTTAACTAACTATTTATATCCCTAAGAAGTTATTCCGATTTGAACTCTTTTTTTCTTATTAAAAAACTAATGCTTAATTATTTTATAAATCTAGCTTGAAGTTAGAGTTATCACAATATGAAGAAAGTCAAAATACTTGATGGGGTATCGTTTTTGCATAAAACGTTATTCACTTTTAATTTTTGGATATATCAAGCAAAGGTAGCAAACATGTGTAATTGCCTTGAAAGAAATTATAAGTTATTTAATTTTATAAAAGATTTCCTTGGAAATTAATCTACGAACTGAAATATACTTATATAAGTGATTTATAGAGGTTATATATGCTTAAGCTAAAATGAGACGTAATTGAGAAGTACTTAAAACGAGAAAAGAATATTAATAAAAGCCCCTCAAGAGATCTTCCATTCACAATTTTTTAAGCTCTCTCCATCTTTATTTATAAGTGTTCCATTTAGCCTAGAAACGAGCATTTACTTTGTAATTTTGATATGGTAAATTTAAATAGTGAATCCACAAAGTGAAGACAGAGTTTAAAAGTTTTGGCACAATAATGAAACTCAAGGATATATTTATTTTATAATCCCTCCCATCTACAATAAATGACTAATTTGACTTGGACACATCTATTAATAAAATATTAAATAAAAATAATTGATATGACTAAACGACCCTTAATTAAATATTGCAGCATAATTTAATGTAAGAAATAAAAGATTGTTTAAAAATATATATATAAAGATAATTTTTTAAAAAAATAAATTGAATTTTTTAATTATATAAATACAAACTTACTTATTTAATACGGATCAAAATTAAAGATAAATTAATTATTTAATATGGCCATGAGGGAATACTGCTGTAATAAAAAGTTCATAATATCAGCTTTAGTATTAATGTTTTCTCAGAGTAAAGCAGAGGATTTGTATTTGTGGCAGTGGGCGGGGCTATGGGGATTGGGGAACAAGTAACATGGAGGAACGTGACTTTCCACTAAAGTGGCCACGTCATCATTATTGACAGTTGTAGCCTTCTTTCTGTACGGACTATACGGTGTTTTATGTGGGGCTTCGAAAACCACTTTCATACACATTTTTCTTCTTTCTTTTCCAAAACCAGATTCACACACTTGGACACCTTTGTCATCACATTTTTCCTTTAATTATGTAATATGCTCTTCCTAAATTTAAACTACGAAAAGAGAAGATAAATTTTAAAAATCAACATTAATAGATAGTGTACTCTCCGGTCCACTTTAAGTTGTCTCTTTTCCATAATATCTGATCTTTTTAATTATCAAGATATTTGCTGTATTTTTAAACTAACAAATTAAGATTAATATATGTAAAAATAATTAAAAATCACTTAAAATGAACCGAATGGAATAATTTTTAAGGAATCAAACCGAACATTTTGTTTCTTCGATTTTAAATCTTTACTGGTTAAGAAAAATCTTTTTTGGGTATTGGTAAAGTTACCAAGTACTATTACACATTCTAGGTCTAGTTCTACCTATAAAGTAAAAGTTGGATGCTATCTATAGTGTCTCATTTATGGAAAATTTTATTTTTTATCTCGTACAACTTGTACTAATTGTATGAGTTAACTATTAGTCTCACAGTTTTGTAAATCCAGAATTCTGTGGACTCAGAAGTGTAAAATTAGGGTCCATAATTTTGTGAGATAAAAAGAAGCATCATACTACTAGTGTCAGTTGTATAAGACACATAATAAAATTTCTCCCCATTTATCCTCCGTAAATTTGAGGCCTCACTCTCCAAAATACATACACTCCCTCCCTCTCTTCTATATCAATCAAAATCAATATGTCTCAGTCATTTCTATTATCCTCTTCCCTAGCAAAAAATGAATATGTCTCCTATCTATACAAAACCCTGTCCAAAAAATATGATTACTTATACTAAGTAGATATCCTACCCGATGAACAAAAAGTATCCTCTAATGAACTACCCCTCATAAAACCCTACTCAGCTTTTGCCAAAAAATCCTTTGCACCTTGGACCCAAACCCGTTCCTTAGTCCAACACAGACCAAAAGGAGTCACAGAATATATGTTGCTGCCTCAAAGCTTGACCAGCATCCTATTCTTGCCACTCGAGAAGAATAATTTATCACCCTTCAAATCCCAGATGATTTTCCCAGACAATGAAGAGATCATGATTTGTGGAACTAAATGAGAAGACATTTGTGGAACTAAACAAATTACCGTAAGGCTTTTTAATTCCATTATGTTATGTTCCTAGTTGATGCGAAGAAAATAATTTTGTTGGAAAACTATAGAATTCTTTAGAATGTCCTGGTGTAGTATCCTTGATATTTATCTATTAGACATATCTAGATGTTCTAGAATGGGAAGATAAGACATATTTAGATATTCTAGAGTGTTGTTAGAAGATAAGGTTGCTAGAATCTTCCTTGTACATTATCTAAAATCATATTTAGAATCATCCATAGACTAGTATAAATAGGGGGTATCTTGTTCATTTGTAATTAAGCGAAATTAAAGAAAGTCTTCTTCAATAACAAAGTTCTCCTTTCAAAAATTTCTCTTCTCTTTTCAAGCTTTCTCTTTGATTATGCCCAACTATGCCTTATAAAAGGACACACATACGTTGCAAATATAATCTGAGTATTTATGAACAGAGTCAAACCCACAAGGAATTAACCTATCAATTACTCTCGTTGGACTTGCTAAATTTTATAGAATCAACTTTCCAAATGTTGTAAATAACAGTTGATGGTATTTCTATTAACTAAGATTGAAAGTAAATAAATAGTTAGAAACTAACTATGATTAAGTTGTAAACAATTATGAAAAGGTTCTAAGGTGATGATATTCCCTATTGATGGAATCCCTTCCGGTTATGTTTCATATAGATTCACCAAAACATCTCTATCAATCATTAGCACCCCTTTTACCATAAATCTCCCCCGAGTAATCACGATAATTTACTAGACGCACTCTCCCGAGATATGCTAGCTGGCGTTATTTATTACATCTCACTTTATATTGCACCCAAGGCTTCGTTATCCCTAATTCCATCTTTAAACCTGCAGTTATAGATTCCTCTTATACTTTGGGAGTGATGTTGTTCAACAACTACCTAAATATACACTCTCTCTCGAGTTATGCACACTAAATAGGCATAGCTAATTGAGGATCTTGTCAATTAACTACAACAAGTAAGTAGTTGAACAGATAGAGATTATACTGGCATACTATATTAACATAATCTAGAAGTTCATCTTTCAATATGTTCCATCAAAACCCTGGACAAAGGAATTAGCTACTCATACTAGTGTTCATCACAATAATATTTAAATTAATCACAAATTGTAAAACCACAAGGAAGAAAGGAAGAACTCGATGTTGGTTTATCCTCCTTGCATCTTGCCTCTCTTTTTCTTACACTAAGCTATGAAAACCTTGATCATCAATCCTTGGGCGAGTTTGAACTTCTATAGGTTAAGTGAATTTACCCCCAGACTTCCAAGTTTACCCCTGAAAATTAATATTCGGGAACTGGACTAGCGCGGTCGCGCTAGTGGACACGCTAATGAACTAACATTCTGCCTCGGCCATCTGGGCTAGCGCGATCGCGCTAATAGACGCGCTAGTGGTCGCGCTAGTGCAGGCCTGCATTTCATCTATTCTTTTCCTCGTCTTCTTGCGTACTCAGCTCCAAGTATTTTTTTTCTTGCTTCATTGTAGCTCAAATCACAGCTTTAAGGCCTCAT
Organism: Nicotiana benthamiana; assembly: GCA_034376525.1. Classification (NCBI taxonomy): domain Eukaryota; kingdom Viridiplantae; phylum Streptophyta; class Magnoliopsida; order Solanales; family Solanaceae; genus Nicotiana; species Nicotiana benthamiana. The sequence goes on from CM067338.1 coordinate 63,530,581, forward strand.
CAAAGCTCCTTACTCCTGCAACATGTGAAATTCACAATTAAAGCCCATTTCATCATTTAACTATATTATAACATTGAAACATACTCAAGCAGAGGCATAAACAATTGACATATTACATAAATTCAGCCTATTATCACTCTTCTTTAGTTGAATCCTCCAATTTTGACTAACGATCTTGATCTAGCAGAAGATCTTCGAATAATACTCTTTCTTCTGCTAATCTTTACAGTTGAGTTTATGAATTTTGGTAAATTAAATACCTTTTGACATGACTTCGTGCAAGGATTACACTACTATGATAATATTGGGACTAACCGGTCTAGAGAACCAAGTCCACCTAAGATGTATTCCCCTATCTTCTTTTTTTGTTTTTTTTTTTTTTGTTTTTTTTGTTTTTAGGTGCTACTTCTTTGGCTATGGGTGGGAAAGAAAATAGGCACCACCAAAATATGGGATAATCAAAATAAACATATTGAGTGACATGACCTAACTAAAATGGTCCTTTTTTAGAATTTGTCCTTTGTTACACTCAAAAACTTAGCCTTGTACGAATGAAAGTTCTAAGTATTTAAGCAAAAACATGTTAATATACTCTTAGAAACCGACCGACAAATAATTTTGAATTGTCGGTGCTTCTGTTCATGCCTAAAGACTAAGCTATTGATATTTGAGGCCCTTATGTGTACTTTGTGGTTTTTTAATTTTGTACAATAATTTATTTTCTATTTTCAACATCGCTTTTTCTGGTTTAAAAAGGTCCACTAATAATCGGTCCTCCTTTTTGGTCATTTTCAACTTTTTTTTTCCAATTTTTTCTGTATAGCTTCTTAGAAAAAGAAAACAACCCATCTTCATCAAATAATAGGTCCTGTGTTTTTTAAATTTAGCCCAGCCTGAAAAAATCAATCCTGTGTTTTTTAAATTTAGCCCAGCCTGAAAAAATCAATCTATCATTCCATCATTTATATTATTGAAAGAAATATGTAACAAACTCAAGCATAATATAACACATCTAAAAATCAACTCAACGCATATAAAATGGGAGGAGTTCAGTAAGACCTTCTGCCTAGGTTGTTATGTTTTACTCTATGTTGCGGGGACTCTCTAAAATATTGTTGTATTTGTATAGAATCCTCCAAAAATATATTATTTTTTGAGGATTTAATACGCACCCAACAACATTTTCGGAGAGTTCAAGCAACATAAGTTTTACTGCTGCGGAAAATAATAAAAAATTTGACGGTGGCATATGTATGAACTATTATGAAAATAATATTGTGGATGTTCATTAACACTCCGCTATGGATTTATCCATTTAGTATTCCATTGAAGGTTATCTACAAAAGCTCTTGTAGACAGCTGACAAGCAGCTGAAGAATAAGCCTTGCAGCGCTTGAGAAGCCTTGCAGCTGCTTCCGCCTTGCAACTGCTTCTGCCTTGCAGCTGCTTCCTGCTTCCGCCATAGCTGTTTCTGCCTTGCAGCTGCTTCCGCCTTGCAGCTGCTTCTGCCTTGCAGCTGCTTCCTACTTCCGCCATACAGTTGCTTCTGCCTTGCAACTGCTTCTTTTCTTCTATAAATAGAGAAGTTTTCAATTCATTATGTACATTAGTTTGAAAATTCAATAATATATCAATCTCTCTCCCTATACTTGTCTTTGATTTATTTACTTTACAGTCTTTATTTTATAACACGTTATCAGTACGAGACTCTGTTATCTCGAGAAAATACTTTGGAAGTATCTAAGGTACAAATTTTCTTTTTCTATATAATTTCAAATCTTTCTAAACTTGAATTTGTAGCCGTGGATATATCGGGCAAAAGCTACATGTCTTGGGTGCTTGATGCTGAAATTCATCTTGATGCGATGGGTCTGGCAGACACCATCAAAGACAAAAATCAAGCATCAAACCAAGATCGTGCCAAAGCAATGATATTCCTACGTCATCACCTTGATGAGGGCCTGAAAATGGAATATCTTTTTGTTAAAGATCCAGTCATACTGTGGAATAATTTGAAAGATAGATATGACCACCTGAAGATGGTCGTTCTTCCACAGGCACGATATGATTGGACTCATCTAAGGCTACAAGATTTTAAATCTATAAGTGAGTATCATTCTGCTATGTTTAGAACTATTTCCCAATTAAAATTATATGGTGATAATATTACTGATCATGATATGTTTGAGAAAACTTTCACCACTTGTCATGCCTCGAATATGCTCCTGCAGCAGCAATATCGAGAAATGGGATTTAAAAAGTATTCTGAACTTACCTCACATCTTCTTGTGGCTGAGCAACATAATGGGCTATTAACGAAAAATCATGAAAGTCGGCCTACTGGTTCTTGTCCATTTCCACCAAGTCAAATGTGGAAGAGGTCGTGGCCCCAGTCGTGGTCATGGCCGTGGTCAGGGAAGAAACCCCAATCATGGTAATAATAATGCACCAAAGAACCGTCCCTACCACCAAAAGTGGAAAATGAAGGAACAAAAGTATGAAGCAGTGCAAGCCAAAAATGTAGAAACTACATGCTATAGATGTGGAGGAAAAGAGCACTGGTCACGTACCTGTCATACGCCAAAGCACCTGGTTGAGCTTTATCAAGCCTCCCTAAAGAAGGTAAAATGCTGAAGCAAATTTTATTTCTGAAGATAATATTGACTTCACGCATTTGGATGTAGATGATTACTATGCACTCCCAGAAGGATAAACAAGTCATGTGATTGCTGATGAATCTGTAGAAATTTAAATTTCTGTTGTTTGTATTAGTTAGTATAGTTATGCAAAAATATATCCTTTGATAATAATATTTACTATTATATTTCTTTTGAAGAATATGAATAATGCTCAAATTATGTCTGGATCAAAGACGAATCATAAAGATATTTGTGTAAATGATAGTGGAACAACTCATGCCATATTCAAGAATCAGAAATATTTTTCTTATTTGCATATGGAAAAAGTAAACGTTTCAACAATTTCTGGTAATATAAGTTTGATTGAAGGCTCCAGAAGAGCCATTATATTTTTCTCTAATGGAACAAAACTTATTATAGACAATACATTGTTCTCCTCCAAGTCCCGAAGAAACTTGTTGTATTTTATCGATATCCGCCGAAATGGGTATCATGTTGAGACAATAAATGAAATAAACATGGAATATCTTTGTATTACAAAGAATATTTCTTGCCAGAAATGCATTGTAGAATATTACCAACTTTATCTTCTGGCTTATACTATTCAAAAATCAGTACAGTTGAAGCACACTCTATCGTAAACCAGAAGTTTACGAATTCAAGTACTTTTGTGCTTTGGCATGGCCGTTTGGGCCATACTGGATCAATAATGATGAGACGAATTACGAAAAATTCGTGTGGGCATCCATTAAAGAACCTGAATATTCTTACAAATGATGAATTTTCTTGTGATGCTTGTTATCAAGGCAAAATAATTACTAGACCATCACCAATGAAGGTTGGCATTGAATCCACTTCCTTTTTAGAGCGTATACATGGGGATATATGCGAACCTATTCACCCACTAAGTGGGTTGTTTAGATATTGTATGGTCCTAATGGATGCATCTTCAAGATGATCTCATGTGTGCCTACTATCATCTCGCAATCTGGCGTTTTCAAGGTTATTTGCCCAAATAATTCGATTAAGGGCACAATTCCCAGATTATCCTATAAAGGCTATTCGCCTCGATAATGCTGGAGAGTTCTCATCTCAAGCTTTTGATGATTATTGTCTATCAGTTGGGATAAAAATTGAACATCCTGTAGCTTGTGTTCATACTCAAAATGGCCTTGCAGAGTCATTTATTAAACGCCTGCAATTGATAGCAAGACCACTACTTATGAAGTCAAAATTCCCTATTACTGTTTGGGGACATGCTATCTTGCATGCATCATCACTTATTCGTCTTAGACCGACCCTTTATAATAAATATTCTCCGTCACAATTAGTTTTTGGTCGTGAACCAAATATTGCCCATCTACAAATTTTTGGATGTGCTGTATATGTGCCAGTAGCACCACCACAGCGCAGTAAGATGGGACTACAAAGAAGGATACGAATATATGTTGGGTTTGAATCACCCTCTATTATTTGCTATCTTGAACCATTGATAGGAGATTTATTTACTGCTTGATTTACATATTCTCGGTTTGATGAAACAAATTTCCCACAATTAGCGGGAGAGAAAAATGAAATCAAAAGAGAAATTGTATGGAAAGTTCATCATTATCTCACTTTGATCCACGTACCCCTATATGTAATCAGGAGGTCCAGAAGATCATCCATTTACTGAATATAGCGAATCAAATGCCAGACGCATTTACTGATTTGAAAAAGGATAACTAAGTCACATATCCCAGCAGAGAATGTGCCTATCCGAATAGATGTCCCAGTAGGACCATCTACTAGCATGAGAGCTAGTGAACCTAAAGCACGCCTGAAGCGTGGTAGGTCTCTGGGTTCTAAGGAACGAAATCCTCGAAAAAGAAAATTGACAAATGATCAAAATGATACTATGAAGGGATCTCCTGAAGAAACCCATGATCTGATTAGTTCTGAAATTCCTGAAGAAATCAATGAACCCGAAGCTCGTGTAAGTGAAGAACTTTTAATAAGTTCGACCGGTGATAGGATTAATTTAAATCGATCTGAAATAGTGGTGGATAATATTTTTGCATATAATATTGCACTAAACATTATGCAAGATAATGAGGATCTTGAACCCCGAGCTGTCGAAGAATGTCAACAAAGATCCGATTGGCCAAAATGGAAAGAGGAAATTCAATCGAAATTAAAGTCACTTGTTAAAAGATAGGTCTTTGGACCAGTAGTCCAAACAACTGCTGGTGTAAAATCATTTGGCCATAAATGGGTTTTTGTGCGAAAAAAGGAATGACAAAAATTAAGTTGAAAGATAAAAAGCTCGCCTTGTTGCACAAGGATTCTCACAACGATCTGGATTCGATTTTGATGAAATATATTCACCTGTTATGGATGCCATAACATTTCGATATCTCTTTAGTTTAGCACTACATGAAAAGCTTGAAATACATCTAATAGATGTAGTTATAGCTTATCTGTATGGTTCACTCGATAATGAAATTTATATGAAAATCCCTGAAGGATTTAAAATGCCTGAAGCAAAATCTCAGGAAATGTATTCAATAAGATTACAAAGATCTTTGTATGGACTAAAGCAATTTGCGTGCATGTGGTATAATCGCCTTAGTGATTATTTGCTAATAAAAGGTTACATAAATGATGTTATTTTTCCATATTTTTTATAAAGAAAATGACATTGAGATTTGTTATACTTGCTGTTTATGTTGATGACATAAATCTTGTTAGAGTTCTAGAAGAGCTCCAAAAGGCAATTGAATATCTTAAGAAAGATTTTAAGATGATAGATCTTGGAAAGACAAAACTCTGTATTGGTCTGCAAATTGAAAATTTAGCAGACGAGATATTTATTCATCAATCTGCCTATACAGAAAGGGTCTTAATATTCTTTTACATGGACAAAGCGCACCCATTAAGTATACCAATGGTTGTTCGATCACTTGAAGTAAATAAGAATTTGTTCCGATCTCCAGAAGAGGACGACGAACTCCTTGGTCCTGAAGTACCCTATCTCAATGCGATTGGTGAACTAATGTATCTTGCTAATGCTACAAGGTCTGACATAGCATTTTCTGTAAATTTACTAGCAAGATATAGTTCTTCTCCTACACGGAGACATCAGAACGGGATTAAGCATATATTGCGATATTTAAAGGGAACTCTTGATATGGGTTTATTTTATGCTAACAAAGATAGTGCAGATCTTGTTGGTTATGCAGATGCAGGTTATTTATCTGATCTCCATAAAGCAAGATCTCAAACCGGGTACGTATTTACATATAGGAGGTACTGTCATATCATGGCACTCTACAAAGCAATCTATTGTTGCTACTTCTTCAAACCATGCTGAAATAATAGCTATTCACAAAGCAAGTAGGGAATGCGTATGGTTGAGATCAATGATTCACTTTATTCGAGAAAAATATGGTTTGAAATGTGAGAAAAGACCCACAATTTTATACGAAGATAATGCTGCATGCATAGCCCAATTGAACGGAGGATTTTTAAAAGGAGATAGAACGAAACACATTTCACCAAAATTATTCTATACACACGACCTTCAGAAAAATGGTGACATTGATGTGCAACAAATTCGTTCAAGTGATAATCCAGCAGATTTATTCACTAAATCTTTGCCAACTTCAACTTTTGAGAAAATGGTATACAAGATTGGAATACGGAGACTTAAATATTTGAAACAAGATTTTCATCAGGGGGAGTAAAATACGCGTTGTAATCTTTTTTCCTTACTAAGATTTTTCCCATGGGGTTTTTCTTGTAAGGTTTTTAATGAGGTAGCTAGAAATGCGTATTACTAAATATATGCACTCTTTTTCCTTCACTAGGTCTTTTTCCACTGGGTTTTCCTAGTAATGTTTTAATGAGGCACACTATCTTTCAATGAACATCCAAAGGGAGGTGTTATGAAAATATTATTTTTTATGTTGATTTAATACTCCGCTATAGATAATCTTCCTGAAGAAGATTATCCATTTAGTATTCCATTGAATTTATCTACAAACAACTCGTGCAGACAGCTGACAACCAGCTGAAGAATAAGCCTTGCATCTCCTGAGAAGCCTTGCAGCTGCTTCCGCCTTGCATCTGCTTCCTGCTTCCGCCATGCAGCTGCTTCCGCCTTGCAGCTGTTTCTGCCTTGCAGCTGCTTCTGCCTTGCATCTGCTTCTGCCTTGCATCTGCTTCCTGCTTTCGCCACGCAGCTGCTTCTTTTCTTCTATAAATAGAGAAGTTTTCAGTTCATTATGTACATTAGTTTGAAAATTCAATAATATATCGCTTACCCAGATCTATCTGTGTATACGCTTAGAGCTCACCTCCTCACCCGTACGACTCTCAATCTCTCTCCCTATACTTGTCTTTGATTTATTTACTTTACAATCTTTATTTTATAACATGAACTTTTTTGTGTTAAAAAGAGAATAAAAGGAGGCATCAAATTTTCCATTGAATTCAAATCATAAGAAGGCAGGAAATTTCTTATGGAGGTGATTAATGTCATATTAAAAATTTTAAGTCAGCCAAGAGATGATCCAAATTGTAATAGCTGGAATAATTGCAATATTCCGTCATGATCTAGTGTAAAAAGATATTATCGGTTATTCGTCACAAATACTACTACTAACTAGAGACTAAACAATGGAAATATTTATAATAATAGAAGAATAAAAAATTTAAGTTTTATATATCGACGGTGTAAAATATACATGCAATCATATATAGATGAATCTTTGTGATTATATAACTTATTTGTTATCGCGAGTTAGTGCACTACTAATAATGTAAAAAGTATCTATTCTATTTTTATATAAAACTTAAGTCCAATAAACCATAATGTAAAACAGAGATCAAGATTCTGTTTATACAACCAAAGGCAAATTTGCTCAAGAACTAACACATGGGAGGTTGAATAGGACATTATTTCCAAATGAGGCCAAACTTAATCATGTGCGTCATAGTCATCTATTTTTTTTCAAATATAAGTTATTTCGCTTTTCACTCTGATCCCTTTTCTTTGGCAAAAGTTCTTAGTTCTCAAACTGTATATTCACGAGTCACAACACTTTGTTTTACTAGACATTTGTTTGTCTTTTGAACTCGGATTTGAGGGGAAATAGAAATTGAATTAATGGTTTTTAATGTTAATTTATATCCCCCTATATGCTGTTTAGCAAATGTTCCCTAGCCTACCACAAAATGAACCAATTCCTTGATTTATCCTTTATTCATTCATTTAATATAAACACAATCTTCAACTATTAAAAGGTATATTTTTTAGCTAGCGTTTGGGATATAGATTTGATTGAAATTTAAGAAAAATGAGTTTTTTATGGTAAGATGAAAATTGATTTTTAGAAGTTAAAATTGTATTTGTGTTTGACTCAAAAGATGTTAAAACACTTTTGAACAAATCGATCAAACATGTAAGGGTAAATCGTAGCTGAAGATAAATCTCTAAAATAATAATAGGTAAGGAGGAGAGAGTTGCCAAGTTTTCTTTTTGTTCGAGAGTGATAAGTTTCCGAGAATCTCCCCCTTTACAAGGTCCTGCTTTCCCCCTTATAAACTAGAGAGAAAACATTCAGAATTATAAGAAATAAAAATACAAGGAATATTTGACGGAATATTCTTAATATCTCTTAATGGGCTTACATAAGGGTTGTACAGTTTCTACTTTTGCCTTAAGGTCATCTCCCTTGGGATGCCGATTCGAAGGTACTCGATTGTTGGTTGCACGCATCATAGGTTGAGGTCCGTTAAATTTGGACCCATACAGTTAGTCCCTCCGCTTGTCGAGATAGTGGCCGGATGCGTTCTCGATGAGCGGACCTCGTGCATTCTTTAAGGAAATTTGGCCTATAGGAACGACATGACGTGTCCAATGGGAATTGTTCATCGCGTTCAGCAAGACTTCGTGTGGTACACTCTTCCTGTGACGACCCGGCCTGTTGTCACGTGAGTTACCGCCATGTTTCCCCCATATTATGTTGTTCTATGTTTCAATAGTATTTGAGTTGATCGGATAGAATTGATTTGGTTTTAGTTGGAAATGACGTACATAGTCTCTTAGAAGGGAGCTTATTTTGGAAAAGTCAGCTGGAAGTTGACTATGTGGTTAGAGAACTCGGAAACGAATTCCGGTGGTTTGGTTAGCTTCGAGGGATGATTTGTGACTTAGGAGTGAGATCAGAAATATTTTTAGGGGCTCGGTGTAGAATTAGGCTTGAATTGGCGAAGTTTGAATTTTGGCGAATCCCGGTTGATAGGTGATTTTTATCTGAGGGTCGGAATGGTTTGAGAGTTTCAATAGCTTTGCTAGGTGATTTTGGATGTGTCTGCAAATTTTCAGGTCATTCGCACGTCGTTTGGTTGGTTTTTGATCCAATGTGAGTTTTGGAAGTTTAAAGAAAACTTAGGCCTTGATTTGATGATATTTGAGGATTTTGATGTTAATGATAGTATTTTTGTTGTTGTTGTTGTTGTTGTTGGTTGAGGTACTGGGGGCCTCGGGGTGATTTCGAAAGGCTATCGGGAGGTTTGGAGTTTCATAATTGCAGCAGAAAAATTGCAGACGATATTTGCTCTATGCGATCGCAGAGAGTCTCATGAGATCGCATAGAAGGAATTAAGAGGTGTGATTGGTTGCTATATGCGATCGCAGTGTGTGTCATGCGATCGCACAACATAAACTTTGGCCAGAAATTTTGGTAGAAATTGTCCTATGCGATCGCGTGAGAGTGTGTGCGATCAAATATAGTATTTTGGGATGTCATTGCGTTCGCGTAGGATTTGTTGCATTCGCATAAGGTAATTCTGGGAGATTTATTTTTGGTGCTATGTGATCGCAATGGACTGTATGCGATCGCATAGAGTAAAGCACCTAGGTAGAAGGGTTTTTAATAATATTTTATCGGCGAGACTATGTTATTTTCCTCCATTGTTGAGCGATTTTGGAGCTTGGGAGAGCGAATTGAAGAGGGATTCAAGGAGAATCGATTAGAGGTAAGATTTTTGAACTTAAACCTCATGTTTATTGTGAAATCTACCTAGAAATTCAAGGGATTAAGCCTAAAATTGAAGAACTAGCGCTTGAGTTTTTGATATTTCAAATTGGGATTTGATAGGTTATTTGAGCTCGGATTTGGGAGTTCTTAGTATGCACGGACTCGTGGCGAGACGATGAATCTGGTAATATAAGTTTCATAATTTTTTTGAGAAGCAGCACCGGGGCTCAGATTTTGCTAGTTTCGAGGTTCTTGCTATAATTCAATAGTTTTCAATTGGGTATTGTCCCGTTTGTATATTGTAATGTATTCGCTCTGTTTTTGGCTAGACTCGACGCACGTGGAGGCTGATTTGAGGGGCAAAGGCATCACAGGCTTGAGATTTCACCGGTTTGAGGTGATTAATACTTGTGAATGATATCCTGAGGGTTTGAAACCCCGGATTTGCACATCATAGTGTTGTATTGTGGTGATTTGCACTCCACGTATGAGCGTGGGGTAGAGCACCGTTGGGGATTGTGACTTGGTCCGTTCCGGTTGTTGATTTTACTACGTGATTGATTGAAAACTACTTGATGCTATCAGGATTTGGGCTGATCGCCATATTTTAGGCTTCGTGCCGATTATTTGAATCCTTCAAGGATTGATATCACTGGTTTGTATTACATTGCATATTATTTGATCTCAATCCAAGGTTCTAAATATTGTTTGCAAACTCAGCCATTTTTCTAAGATTTAAAAACTTAAATGATATTTTACTGACGTTTTGAGCTGAGAACTGCTATTTTACTATTGCCCAAGGGGCTTATGTGCATTGCTGGACTGAGCATGGTTCGGGTTGCGCACCGCAGCAGTGTTATGTGTGCATTTTTGGACTGAGATATGGGTCGGGCAGCACGCCGCAGCAGTATATACATGTACATGCATTGATCGGACTGCACGCCGTAGTAGTATATTAAATGGATCGGACTGCATGCCGCAGTAGTATATTATATGGATCAGACTGCACGCCGCAGTAGTATATTATATGGATCTGACTGCACGCCGTAGTATTATAGCAATTGGGCTATAAGAGCCCATTCGGAGTCTGTACACACCCCCAGTGAGCGCAAGGTACCCAAATAAATAGGGTTGCACGTCGCAGCGATCATGTGCATTGCATTATATTCATGCATTCATTCCTGTTTGTACTACGTGGCATGATTTTTAGCACTCACATATCATTGGCATACATGCTATTACTTGCCTTGTTGCCCAGTTACCCTGGTGTTACATGTTAAGGAGTGTTGATCCCGAGAGGCTGATGTTATACTTTGTGAGTTGGGAGTGAGCCCGTAGGGCTGATACTGTACTGAAAGGTTGATATTGAGCCTGAGGGGTAGATTTCTGATTATTCCCTACTTGCTGAAATTATTTTCGCAACTATTAAAAAGGCATATTTGCAAAAGCGAATTTTTATGTGAGCTTGAGATTTTCTAAAGGATTTTCTCGGTGTTACGATTTTACTTTTTTTTTAAAGGGTTGAACTGCCTATTATATCATTTTGGAGTGCTCATACGTGTTTTCTGATCGCTCAGATATTATTCATTCTTATTATCACTGAGTTGGAAGTACTCACTTTACTCCATGCACCTCGCGTGCAGTTGCAGGTACTGTTCACCCGGTAGCGAGTTAGTAGCGGATTGAAGGTACTGCTGTCGTAGCTAAGCAGGGTGACTGCCGGTGTTCGCAGCACCGAGATTCTTCTTCTTCTTGGATTCCATATTTTACTCTATGTATTATATACTTGAAAATTGTAATAAAGACCCTCCTTGATGCTTGTGACTCATGACACCACGTTCGGGATGAGTTAGGCTATAATATTGATAACTAATGTTCTTTTAGTTGCATTTTCCCATCTATTTATGTTTAGTAAGTGTTAAATAAATGAATTGGGTTAGTTGCTTTGCCTTGTCTTCACGAGAGGTGCCATCACGACCGGGTATGGATATTGGGTCGTGACAAGTTGGTATCAGAGCCTAGGTTAATAGGTCTCACGAGTCATAAGCAGGTTTAGTCGAGTCTCGCGGATCGGTACGGAGACGTCTATGTTTATCCTCGAGAGGTTGCAGAACCATTAGGAAGAACTTTACATTCTGGAATTCTTATCGTGCGTCCTTGATTCAGCTTGAAAAGAAAACTCTTGAAATTCCTTCCACACGATTGTATGAGCACGTGAGCACTCGGTATTAAATGCGCCTTGACATCTTGTGATTCCCCAATCGAGGGGAAAGACGTGAATTCTATGAGATGATGTTAGGCCAGTCTGGAGGACTTGACGCCAGATCTTCGCTTATGGCTTGAGCACCGAGGTGCTGATTTTGCCAGCTGGTGTCATGAATTTATATATTCAGTATGGTCCCTAATTGTGGGAATGGAGACTGGATAGCTATGTGGTGAGTATGTTGGTACTGTGAGATATTCCTATGTGACTTGGGATTGTTGAAAAAGGTCTGCTAGATGATATATGAACCATTAAGTGTTGATTTCCATTGTGATTGGATGTGTTGCCCCGAGTTATAGGTGCGTGAAGAATCTTTTCAAGTCTTTTAGTTGAGAGTGAAGTAAATAGCGTGTTGCGGTTCGAGTTCAGACTCAGAAAGACTGGTCGACTGTGTAAGGTGTATGAATGTGGAAGGCATATGGATATGTTAGGATAAGGCGAAGCAGGTGGGCTATCTCCTGCGGAGCATTCTAGCATGGTATGGTCCTTGTGTGCATGTTAGAAGAATTTGTGTTTCACAACTTATAAATGATTGGGGCGTATCCTCACTATGTTTTTGTGGCATCAATGGAGTAAAAGTGATATAAGCTATTGAAAAATTATAGTCTATGGCTTCGAGCCAAGTTGGGGAGGTTAGCTGATTGCACTGTCATGTGATATGTTGGTTCCATTTCGAGATATGCTGGCGGACCAGTTCTGGTTGCGGAATTAAGCTGAGGATGGCACGAGTGAAGCAAAATTTTTACAAGAGTTATATGGTACTTGTAGATGTGGGGAAACAATAGGATGTCTTGAGCTGTTGTGGATAAAGAATGCTCAATATATTGAGGAGAAATATGTTTGTTGGTATTTGAATGAGATCACATCCTGTGGTGTCATGGTGCTATTAAGGCACGAGTGGTTTTGTTCGCTAAGTCAGGTAAATTGTAGATCGAATATGAAGTAAATGACTCTCGAGAATGGTTTTATTGTGTTCAAGGTTCTACATTTAACAATCCGGTGTCTTAAGGTGATGTACGTGGGTAGAGACTGAGTTTCACTGGAAAAGGTCAAGACTTGTGGTGTTTTTTTGTAGATTATGGCATCCGATGTATCGATATCGGGAAGTCATGTTAACAAGTTCAGAATCGCAGAAAGTTCTTCAAGTAAAGTATTTTGGGAATGTGGTGTTCCTGGGAATATTGGAAAAAGTATTGGGTGGCCTATGGGGCTTAGACAATGTGTTCTTATGTTCGAATCTCCTCTGGTGAGCCTGGATTCAGGCATTGTGATGCTACAGTGAGGGAGAAATATCAAGTGGATGATGAATAAAAGAGAAATTTGATAGATGGAATAACTTGATAATAAACCAAATCGGTATGGTAAGGGTATGATTAATTCTTTGTATGTGTTTGAGGTAATGAGTTTTCAGGCATTTTTGCAGCAATGCTCTTGGGTTTTGACGGCTTGCTCAGCTTGGGTTATATAGAAGGATCTAGTCATGGCAGTTTAGCTTGTACAAATAGAGTTGGCATAGATGTTCTTGTTGGGTTTTACCGAGGTTTGAAGATGAGTATATTTCGGTGGGTATGTGAAGCAGTGTGTAATGATATTTCTTTTAAATGGGATCAATGAAAGTTCATGACTAGTTTAGTGTGTCGATGTCTGCGACGCGAAAGAAAGATAAAAGTTCTTATGTTATCTAAATGTGGTATGGTAGATGTGTTATGTTATGCAGGATTGAGATTTGTGTGTGTAAGGCTCGGTTCAGTTCGGAATGGAAAGTCATTAAATTCTTAAGCATCACGGCCAGCTTCAGGTGATTTAAGAATCGATCTTCTGATGATTAAGGAAAATGGTACTGATATTCTAGTGATTTGGCATGGGTATATGTTCAAAAAAATGGACAAGGTAATGTAAACTGAAAATACTTTGGTGGTATTGCGGTATTCTCTTGTTGGATCGACTATTGATAATTGAGTTGTTGGTGGCTCAGGGAAATTTTAGAATATCTCTCGTGGGATGAATGGATACTTGATGTGTGATATGTATTCGTACGGCGGAGTGTGGAATCAGGTATAGTGATTCGTGTGTTATATTGGAGTTGGAGACTAGGAGTTCTCGTGATCCGATTAGGTTGTCGTTGTAGATCGTGTGTATCGGCACCGTTTAGCGGTTAATGGGAATTGGAGGTCCGAGTGGAATTTTTCCTTGCTTGGATGATATGTTTTTGGTTATGGTATTGGATTGTAGACTGGCTGTCTCAATGTTGGGTCATTCTAGATTTTGGTGCTGTGAGCTATGCCGAAAAATGCCACAGGTTGCATGGTGAGGTGCATCGGATTATGTTCTAGTAGGGTAGTTTTTATTCCAAAGACCAGCGGATGGCTGGCAAGTATTTCTTTATTAATTGGGCCTTCGTGGAGGATGTCAGTGCAGAGGTTTCTACCAATGATTCAGTTCCGGTATTGAGGGACTTTTTTTCCGGATGTGTTTGTTATGGCCAGGCATGAGACTATATGTGTTTATTGTAATGAGCAAATTTGGCTCGATGTACATCTCCTTTTGTGAGATATATGTGTGGGTCGGGTGGCACGCCGCCACGGGTATGTTATCTGGATCGGGTTGTACGCCCCAACAGCATGATGTTGAGAATAGTTTTCTATATGTTACTTTGTATGCCTTGCTTTCTGGTTTCTAAGGAAAGTCCGTATTGGGTGTTGCTCGGCGAATAGCGCATCGATTATATCCTTTTAGGATTTAATAGTGCATAATACTTGCTTCATCGTGGGTGTGATGGATTGCTTGGTTTCAGACATCAATCTGTGCGTGGCTGTCTGTTTTGAGCATGGTAACTTGAGGTGTTTCATGTGTAACAGTGTTGGATAGGATTGCGCGTTGTGGCAAGGCCACGTGAAGTTATTACCTTTCGAGGAGGATTTGGGTACTCTATTTTTATGATGTGAGATGGGGTCTCAGCTTTGTGTTGTAATGGTACTGTTGAGCTTGAGGTACAACTCTTTCATTGAGTCGTTTTCATAATTTGAGTATGTTTGGACCGCCCATCATTTGGTGCGTGGATTATGCAAGTGGTGGCTTAGGCCTGTGATGAGGCATCATATCACCAGAGTGGTGCGTTGAGTTCGGGGTGATCGTTGGAGTCATTAATGGACACGATCGAATTTGATTTTAGCTTGTTGGAAGGATAATATTGAGGTTCGAGTTTATTCTGAATATTGACGTGAGGTTCTGATTTTGAGTATGATCTCGAGAATAGATTGTGGTATTAGTCAAATAGGGGGTGGCTTCATGAGTGGTTGATCTGAGAAATGGTTACGGTTTGCTGTGGGTTTCATTGTCATTGATAGAATACGAAGTGTTGGAATGGGTCTTTAACTATTGAGAAGTTTCTATTGATATATGGTTGTTCTAGACAACTACTGTAAATAAAAGTTATCGTTTTGGGTGCTGGATGATGTGGTATATCATGTGGTTTCATTTGAGGATGCAAGTATGGGTTATTACAGCTGGTTCGAGACTATTCAAAGTATAGGTGCGAGGTTTGATCATATGGATAGTTTCAGAAGGGAAAAAAAGTTTTGTGAATTATAGGCAATACTGGATTGGGGAAATTTCAGCTATATTGTGTTGTCGGACCTATGCGAGATAGGGTGACGTGGGATCACCCCGGGTGTATGCTTGGTATGGTCATTCAGCTATTGGTTTGCTTATAGGATAACTCTAGATACGCTCGAGGACGAGCGTTTATTTAAGTTGGGGAGGATTTGACGAACTTTCCAGTACTCACATGAGTTACCCCCCCCCCCCGTTTCCCCATATTATGTTGTTCTATGTTTCAATATCAGTATTTGAGTTGATCGGATAGAATTGATTTGGTTTTAGTTGGAAATAATGCACATAGTCTCTTAGATGGGAGCTTGTTTTGGAAAAGTCAACTGGAAGTTGACTATGTGGTTAGAGGGCTCGGATGTGAATTCTGGGGGTTTGGTTAGCTTCACGGGATGATTTATGACTTAGGAGTGCGATCGGAATTATTTTGTGGGGGCTCGGTGTAGAATTAGGCTTGAATTGGAGAAGTTTGAATTTTGACGAATCCCGGTTGATAGGCGAGATTTTTATCTGAGGGTCAGAATGGAATTTCGAGAGTTTCAGTAGCTTTGTTAGGTGATTTTGGATATGTCTGCAAATTTTCATGTCATTCGGACGTCGTTTGGTTGAGTTTTTGATCGAATGTGAATTTCGAAAGTTTAAAGAAAACTTAGGCCTTGATTTGATGATATTTGAGGATTTTGATGTTAATTATAGTGTTTTTATGATTTGACCAAGTTTGAATAAGGTAATAGAACATATTTGTGCTTTTGGTTGAGGTCCTGGAGGCGTCGGAGTGATTTCGGAAGGCTATCGGGAGGTTTGGAGTTTCGTAATTGCAGCAAAAAAATTGCAGAACATATTTTCTCTATGCGATCGCAGAGAGTGTCATGCGATCGCATCGAAGAAATTATGAGGGGTGATTGGTTGTTATATATGATCACAATGTGTGTGATCGCACAGTGTAAATTTTGGCCGGAAATTTGGTAGAAATCGTCCTATGCGATCGCATGAGAGTGTGTGCGATCGCATAGAGAATTTTGGTCTGCCTTTTCGTTCGCGTTAGATTTGTTGCGTTCGCATTAGGTAATTCTAGGAGATTAATTTTTTGTGCTATATGATCGCAATGGACTGTATGCGATCGCATAGAGTAAAGCACCTGGGCAGAATGGTTTTTAATAATATTTCATCCGCGAGCCTATGTTAATTTCCTCCATTTTTGAGCGATTTTGGAGCTTGGGAGAGCGATTTGAAGAGGGTTTTAAGGAAAATCGATTGGAGTAAGGTTTTTGAACTTAAACCTCGTATTTATTGTGAAATCTACCTAGAAATTCAAGAGATTAAGCCTAAAATTGAAGAACTAGAGCTTGAGTTTTTGATATTTCAAATTGGGATTTGATAGGTCATTTGAGCTTGGATTTGGGAGTTCTTGGTATGCAGGGACTCATGGCGAGACTAGGAATCCGGTAATGTAAGTTTCGTAATATTTTGAGAAGTGGTCCCAGGGCTTGGGTTTTTCTAGTTTCGAGGTTCTTGCTATAATTCGATAGTTTTCGGTTGGGTATTGTCCCATTTGCAGATTGTGATGTATTCGCTCTATTTTTGGCTAGACTCCGTGTGCGTGGAGGCCGATTTGAGGGGCGAAGGCATTGCAGGCTTGAGATTTTGCAGGTTCGAGGTGAGTAATACTTGTGAAAGATATCCTGAGGGTTTGAAACCCCGAATCTGCACATCATAGTACTGTATTGTGGTGACTCGCACGCAAGGTATGAGCTTGGGGTAGAGCACCGTTGGGGATTGTGACTTGGTCCGTCCCAATTGTTGATTTTACTACGTGATTGACTGAAAAACTACTTGATGCTATCATGATTTGGGTTGATCGCCATGTTTTGGGCTTCGTGCTGATTATTTGAATCCTTCAGGGATTGATATCACTAGTTTGTATTACGTTGCATAATATTTGATCTCATTTCAAGGTTCTAAATACTATTTTGCAAACTTAGCCATTTTTCTAAGATTTGAAAACTTAAATGATATTTTACTGACGTTTTGAGCTGAAAACTGCTATTTTACTATTGCTTAAGGGGCTTATGTGCATTGCTGGACTGAGCATAGATCGGGTTGCACACCGCAGCAGTGTTATGTGTGCATTTCAGTACTGATATATGGGTAGGGTTGCACGCTGCAACAGCTTATACATATACATGCATGGATCGAACTGCACACCGCAGTAATATATTATATGGATGGGACTGCATCCCGCAGTAGTATATTATATGGATCGGACTGCACGCTGCAGTATTATAGCACGTGGGCTGTAGGAACCCCTCCAAAGTTTGTACACACCCCTAGTGTGTGCAGGGTATCCAAATGGATTGGGGTGCGCGCCGGAGCGGTCATGTGCATTGCATTGTAGTCATGCATTCATTCCTGTTTGTACTACGTGGCATGATTTTTAACACTATCATATCATTGGCATATATGCTATTACTTGCCTTGTTGCCCAGATACCCTGGTGTTACATGTTAAGGAGTGCTGAGCCCGAGAGGCTAATGTTGTACTTTGTAAGCTGGGAGTGAGCCCGCGGGGCTGATATTGTACTGAGAGGTTGATATTGAGCATGTGGGGCAGATTTAAGATTATTCCCTACTTGTTGAAATTAATTTCGCAACTGTTTAAAAGGCATATTTTCAAAAGAGAATTTTTAACTGACCTTGAGATTTTATAAAGGATTTTCTCGGTGTTACGGTTTTACTTATAAAGAAAATGGGGGGTTGAACTGTCTGTTATAGTATTTTGGAGTGCTCATATGTGTTTTGTTATCACTCAGATATTATTCGCTCTTATTACCATTGAGTTGGAAGTACTCACTTTACTCTCTGCACCTCGCGTGCATTTACAGGTACTGTTCACGCGGTAGCGGGTTAGTAGCGGATTGAATGTACTGCTATCGTAGCTAAGCAGGGTGACCGCCGGCCTTCGCAGCACCGAGATTCTTCTTCATCTTCTTGATTTCCAGATTTTACTCTATGTATTATAGACTTTAAAATTGTAATAAAGACTCTCCTAGATGAGCATGACTTGTGACACCCTGGTCAGGCTGAGTTAGGCTATAATGTTGATAATTCATGTTCTTTAAGTTGCATTTTTCCATCTATTTATGTTTAGTAAGTGTTAAAGAAAACAATTGGGTTATTTGGCTGGCCTTGTCTTCACGAAAGGCGCCATCACGACCGGGTATTGAGATTGGTTCGAGACACTTCCGGGAAGTGATGTCAACTTTACATGCATCATCATTACGTAGGTTTTCGAGGCTGGGACTGACAGCTTGGTGGTTCAATCCTGTGCTACCTTGAAGTTTGTCGTTTCAATTATGGTGCCTCCCGATCCTATAAATAGGTGAAGAATTTGATTTTTTGAAAAACTTTGGCCATTCCACTCTTGAAGACCTCTTTCGTTCCTTATCAATTGCTTTAATATCTTTCTGTTATTCTTTCGTTCTTCATTTGAAGCTTCTTTTTCTTTCCTCATTTGGTGTTGATACTTCTATAAATGTTATTATGCCGAGGTCTCGTCATTCTCACGAATAGGTTACTGAAGCCGCCTCATCATCCTCGGCGTCTCCTTCTGACAGCAGAGATGTGGTGGTAGAATAGAGCGATTGCCCTCCTACAGTGGAGGAGTTACTACCGAGGCACCCCATATACCGAAGTGACTTCCTCAAAGATCCACCTCCCATATCGATCCCCGTGTTTTCTGAGAGTGAGCAGATCCATATTGATGCCCTACGTATAAAGTATGGCATTCATGCTCATACAAAAATGGTGCCAGCGAGGAGAGATTACGCGGACGTCGACAGACCTGGGTACGGTGCTTTCTATGAGTACCCTTATATGATTGGATACACCCTTCCTCTTTTCGCCTTAGCGGAAGAATTTTGTAGATTTTACCAAGATTGCCCATCACGACATTCTCCATACACGCTCAAGGGGCTTCTTCTATTGCATAAGCATGCAGAGTTGGCTGAGTGTAGCATTTCTGTCCATTACCTTTTACACCTATTCACGCCTGGCTTCCTCATAGGTACCATGGTGCATTTGAGGCTTCGTGGTAAGAAAGGGCTGGTGGTTGGGACGGATGATCGGGTGAGCTGCAAGTTCTGGCATAAGTACTTTTTGTGAAGAACGAGCATGTCGTTTCTGACTCTGCCAGAATTTTGGAGCTGTGGAGCAGAGCTCGGAAGTGTTGTTGTTAGTTATGTTCCTCTTTCTTCTGTATTCATTGTAAAGCTTACTCACTCACTATTTTGCAGCTATAGGCTGTCCACATCGCCCCATTGCGGGTATTAGAGATTGGGTGGCTCACATGTTGCCTCATGCAGCAGAACCTCAAACTTGACCCATCTTCATGCAACGTTATGGCCCTAAAGTTTCCTCGGGTAAATGTCGATCGTACTACTTTATTGTCCATGTGACTTTGCTTAATGGTACGACCCTTTGCGATGACAGGTCGAGGAGTTCCCGAGGAGAGGGAGCCAGTCCCCGCCTTTCGACAAGTTGTTTCTACTGCTATTACGCAATTTTTCTTGAGTAAGTATGTTCAAGAGGATCATCCTCATCCTATTCAATTGTAAGGCTCGTCTTGAGTTGTGGCCACAAGGGAAGAGGCTTCTTCAGTACCAACCTCATATCCTTTGGAAGAATCTTCTAACGGGGACGAGCCATCTTCGAGGAAAGGAGGAGGTTGGAGCTGGGGAAGGGCGTGGCTAGAGATGTTGATGGTAGCAGGGCATCCCGGAAATCCCATATGCCCGTGTTAATGGATGATGTTATTTTGTCAGGGAGATCTCCCAAAGTGGAAAGAGTTGGCCAAAGAGCTTGTTAAGTGCGATCCGTTAAGGTTAGTGCGTCGTCTAATGTTGAAGGGCATCATGTTGAGGGTGGTGACTCGGGTTCAGATATTGACCCAGATGTTAATGAATTTGTGGGTCGCCATACCCACGTGGAGGTTAGGATTTACGAATTTGACCGTCATGTGGTCGTTCTGGGGAACTACAACTTGCTGCTGAATAGTGAGCAGGTGGCATCAGCCCTATCTCCTCTTTGTACTGCTCCTGAAAGTGATATGCTTGGGGCGATGAGTGACGTGGAGTTATCTCAAAAGGTCGCTGGTATGGCCCTGCAGGTAGGTGCCCTCCTTTCTCGTTTTGCCGTTAGATTGGTGTGGTAATCATTGTTTTGTATCTTGTTTCTAACATTTGCCCTTCTCTTTTGTCAGACCCTCATCTTGGAGGTTGAGAGGGAGCTTCGAGAGTGAAAAAGGACGGCATTTTATGACAAAATGTCGTCCAAGTGTCAACAGTGTCGTGCTAAGTATCAGGTGATGTCCGATATTTATCACCAGGACCCTAACTTACAGGTGTTTTGTGAGGGGCTCAAGTAGCGGGAGGACCATTTGGAGTTCAATATAGAGAAGTTAAGGGAGTGGGATGAAGAGCACGTGAAGGTCTTCGCTCATAACAGTGAACTGGAGGCCTCCCTTAAGGCAAAGGAGGACGAGCTCGAATTGAGCAAAGGGGTGACGGCTAAATGCTGGCTTATAGCTGAAGGTGGCCGACTTGACCTCCGAGTTGAGTGCTAAGGTAGTGGAGATTGAGGGGCTTAAGCGAGAGGTGAATGTTAGTGTCGATAAGCTGGCGGCAGCTATTTCTGAATCGGTGTCTTTGAAAGATGTCCTCTGTATTTCAAGGTTGGAACTATATAGGCAGAGGGAATCTTCTAGTCGTCAAGTTACAAATATCAAAAGGCGTGTCAAGGAGCTGGAGGCAGAGTTGGCCGCATTGAAGGGACAAATGGCCTCGCTGAGGGCGGAAGAGGCGAGTCGATGTTCTCATCCTTCTACGTCTCGTGCCTCAGCTGATCTAGTCGTGCCCCGCCATTTGTATGAGTTTTGGGTCCATGTAGAGGCTCGGCTTAATGTTGATAAGTCTTTCACGACAAGAGAGGGCCTATTGAGGTGGAGGTTCAAGATGTGCACGCCGAAGCTCTTGCGGCTCGTGAGTCATGCGGGTACGAATCCCTCACACTTGACGGGGATTGCATCAAATCTGATGATGCGAATCACCTTGCTTTGGATTCGTGGTATGAAGATGTCTACCCTGATGGGGATGATGTGCAGTCTTAGTTTGTATTTACTTTTGTTTAGGGATTTTTTTCACGAGTCATACTTGGGCCTATTTTTAGGGGCAAATGTAAATGATATTTTGCTTTAATGTAAAATTTACTTTTGTCGTCTTATCTTTTCTTGCATTTATCGCACACGTGATATTGTTGACGCCCTAGGCTATTGGGATGCTGCTTCGACCTGTCGTCGAAGTAGAGTCCTGTCGTAGTTTGAACGAGGTCGAACTTATATTATCATCGATGGCCTTGGCCATTGGGATGTTGCTTCTAACTGTCGTCAAAGTGGAATCCCGTCATAGTTTGAACAAGGTCAAACTTATATTGTCGTCGATGGTCTTGTCCATTGGGATGTTCCTTCGAACTATCGTCGAAGTGGGATCCTGTCATAGTTCAAACGAGGTCGAACTTATATTGTCGTCGATGGACTTGTCCATTGGGATGTTGCTTCAAACTGTCGTCGAAGTAGAATCCCGTCGTAGTTCGAACAAGGTCAAACTTATATTGTCATCGATGGCCTTGGCCATTGGGATGTCGCTTCGAACTGTCATCAAAGTGGAATCACATTGTGGTTAGAACGAGGTCGAACTTATATTGTCATCGATGGCCTTGGCCATAGTGATGTTTCTTCGAACTGTCGTCCAAGTAGAGTCCCGTCGTAGTTCGAATGAGGTCGAACTTATATTATCGTCGATGGCCTTGGATGTCGATTCAAACTATCGTCGAAGTAGAGTCCCATCATAGTTCAAACGTGGTCGAACTTATATTGTTGTCGATGGCCTTGGCCATTAGGATGTTGCTTCGAACTGTCATCGAAGTGGAATCTCGTTATGGTTCAAACGAGGTCGAACTTATACTTTTTTGGACATTTGATCGTATTTCCGTAGGAAGACGTCTTATGTCGACTAGTGGAGATTTGATTTCGTTCATATAATGGAGATTTGATTGCGTACATACAATGGATATTTTATTGCACACATAAAATGGAGATTTAATTCCGCACATACAATGGAGATCCGGTTATCTATGTGTAGTCCCTTCATTACTTTGATCCAGAGGTCATATCGATGGGTCGAGGTAATGAACAGCATGACGATTCTTAAGGTGACCCCCTTGCCACCTCGTTTAAAACCTCCCCGAGAAAACCCGATTGGGACAAAACCCGAGTAAGGGAAAATGAGTACGAATTATGTGACGCCTTCTTTTAGAAGTGGAAACTTTTGAGATGAGCGACATTCTAGTTGTTTTGGAGTAGTTTTCCTTCCTTTATTTCTGTCTGGAACGCTCCTTTGTTTGTTGTTGCTACGATTTTGTATGGTCCGTCCTAGGCTGTTCCCAATTTTCCTTTATTTGGGTCTTTTGACGCTTTTGTTTTGTCCTTGAGGACGTAGTCGCTAACTTTGAGTGGTCGCACATTGGCTTTCTTGTTGAAGTATCTTTCTACTTGCTATTTTTGGGCTACGATTCTTATGTGATCCATGTCTTTTCGTTCTTCAACTTCATCCAGATCTTGTAGCCTACTTTCGTCATTGCATGTTCCGCTCTCGTTTGAGTATCTCAAACTGGGCTCTCCAACCTTGACAGGTATAACTCCATCGGTCCATAGACCAATGAATATGCCATTTCTCTTGTGCTTGTTTTTGGCGTAGTACGGTATGCCAATAACTGGTAGTAGATTAGGCCATAGACATTTAGCTTCATCAAGTTTCTTTTTCAATATGTTCAGTATTACTTTATTGGACGATTATGCTTGACCATTGGCGGCAGGGTGGTATGGCGGGAGAGTATCCGTTTGATGTGCCATTTTTCAAAAAACTCAGTCGTTATTTTCCCGACGAACTGAGGCTTGTTGTCGCAGCTGATCTCTTTGGGGGTGCCAAAACGGCATATAATGTTTTTTCCAGATGAAGGTGATGACCTCCTACTCGCATATCTGAGTGTATGCACCTGCTTCCAACCATTTAGAGAAGTAGTTAGTTAAAACCAAAAGGAAGCGTACCTTACCCCGTCCTACTGGGAGGGGACCGACTATGTCCATTCCCCACTTTATGAATGGCCATGGAAAAATGATGGAATGAAGGAGTTCCCCTGCTTGATGTATCATAGGGGTCTACTTTTGACAATGTTCACATCTCCTGATATAATCGGCGGCTTCTTTTATCATGGTGCACTAGTAGTATCCGGCGGAAATGAGGCATTGAAAGAGGGAGCGGTTGCCCGTGTGGACGCCGCAGTGCCCTTCGTGTACTTCTTCCAGTACTCACCTTGTTTGATGTGGCCCAAGAAATTTGGCTAGGGGGCTGCGGTACGTCCTTTTGTAGAGATCGCCATTTACTATGATATACCGGGGTGCCAGCACCCGATGTTTTTTGGCTTCTTTTTTATCTTAAAGGAGAGTTCAATCCTGCAAGGCTACGAAATGGATACACCAGTCCCAAGTTAAGTTTACAGAATGTACCTCGACGTGGTCTATTACGGAATAGAGTAAGGTGACCACGTTTTCTTTGTTAATATTCTTGGTGGCCGCAGCCAGTTTAGCGAGGCCATCTGCTTCGATATTTTGTGCCCTGGTATTTGGTCAAGGCATCTTTCATTGAATTCCGGCAGTAGTTTATAGATTTCTAACTGGTATCTTTGTAGCCTCTGCTCTTTAATTTGGGAAGTCCCGATGACCTGATTTACCACGAGTTGGGAGTCACAGTGGAGGAAGAGTCATCGAGAGGATTATTTCAAGGCTAACATCAACCCTGCAATCACAGCTTCATACTCAGCCTCGTTGTTAGTCATGTCGAGGCATCGTATGGACTGGCAAATTACTTTGTCGGTAGGGACCTCGAGGACGAGTCCCGATCCCGAGGCATTAGAGGCACCATCGATGTAGAGGACCCAAAGGTCAGTGTGTGTAGAAGTGCGGAGTGCTTCCTGTTCCACCTCGGCCAATATTTCCATGCTGAAATCAGCGATGAAGTCTGCGAGCACCTGCAACTTGATGGTAGTTTGCAGTTGGTATGTTATGTCGTGCATGCTTAGCTCTATGGCCCATTTGGCTAGTCTACCCGATAGTTCAGGTTTATGTAGGATACCTCTTAGGGGGAAGGTTGTCACCACTTTTATGGGGTGACATTGGAAGTACGTTCTAAGCTTCCGTGAAGCTACTACCAATGCCAGAGCTAGTTTTTCAAGGTGATGATACCTCATCTCAGCATCGATTAAAGTTTTGTTGATATAGTAAATTGGAGATTGCGTACCTTTGTTTTCACGGACCAAGACTGCGCACCCCGCAACTTCTGAAACTTCTAGTTACACAAGTGGGCATTCACCTTTGCATCGATGGCCTTGATTTGATCCAGGTTGACCTTGATTCCCCTTTGTGACACTAGAAAATCGAGGAACTTTCCAGAATTCACGCCGAAGGCGCACTTTTTGGTGTTCAGTTTCATTCCATACTGCCTTAAAATTTCGAAGTCTTCCTTCAGATGACCAATGTGATCTTCTTTCTTTGCTGACTTCACTAGCATGTCATCGATGTAAACCTCCATTATCTTATCGAGTCGTTCTTTGAGCATTTTGGTGACCATTTGATATGTGGTCCCAACGTTCTTGAGCCCGGACGACATCAACTTATAGCAATACGTACCTTGGTAAGTGATAAAAGTGGTATTTTCTTGATCTTCTTTAGCCATTAGAATTTGAGTATAACTGGAGTACACGTCCAAGAAGCTTAGCAGTTTGTGCCCCGTTGTTACATTGATAAGTTGAAAGAGTCCTTCGGGCATGCTTTGCTTAAATCGATGAAGTCGGCACACATTCGCCACTTCCCTTTCTTCTTTTTGACCATGACCACATTGACGACCCATTGGGATTATTTTGACTCTCTGATGGAACCGTTGGCGAGTAATTTATCAACTTCATCGCTGACCACCTTATTGATTATGGCATTGTATTTCCTCCTCATTTATCGTACCGGTGGATAAAATGGATAGCCATTTAGCTTATGTGTGGAAATATCTCTTGGGATTCCTAGCATATCTGAATGGCAGAAAGCAAACAAATTGGTTTTGTTAGTTAAAAACTCATGATACTCACCTGGCTCCAAGAGGTTGTGCCATACGTAAGCCTTTTTGGCGCAGTCGGTGTTATCTAATTAGATGAGGTCAAGATCCTCTACGGTTGTTTTGCAAGCTTCTACAATGTCCGGATCTTTGATGGCCTCTTCTTGTATGTCGGGTTTGGTGCCAGGCATGGCTGACTGCTATGCTTTCGCGCTTGCCCCTTTAGCTTTTTGGTATGTGTGCAATCTTAGGCAATTCGATAGCATTCTTTGGCAGTACGTGGCTAGCCTCGGATTCTTGATATCCGTTAGTGTTATTCACCGCAGTATTATTTTATCCTCGAGCCTCATTTGCATGTGAACTCACGTGTGAACAATACACGCGCTGCTTCTATCATCCATCATGATTCTCTTCACATTGGTGTCAGCGATGCGTAACGTTATAACCAAAGCATCATAGAGAGGAAAAGACAAACCGTCAGTATTTGACTTATCGGAGATGATACTATCTTCAAGGTAATGGGCTACTGTCTATTTAAGTTTGTGCGTGGTAGTGAACTTCACATAGTTTATTACCATATAAGTGTCGCCGCCAATGATCATTTGTATGTTACGCGCTGGCGATGACGGCTTTGGAGGTCCTTGGGATTGATCGCGCCCTCGAGAGAAGTTGGCCCTTCCTTTATCGCTTAGCAGTTCTTTCAGGTACCTCTAGTTCAACATCCTAACTACTTCTTGCTGCAGACCTAAACAATCTAGATCTTGTGTCCTCTTTCTTGGTGGAATCCACAGAGGAGTTTTGACCTCCTGGTGCATGGATACGATTTCATTTTTTGTGGCCACTGCACCTTCGTGCCCAGTTTCTCCAGTGCGTACACTATTTCTGAAGGGGAAACACAAAATATGAGCAAATAGTAGTGGAGTCATACCCCTTTAGTTTTGTAGGGGTGGTGTGTGTCGTGGCACAACATTTGCGTGTCGCGGAGGGGGCGGGTTGGATGTATGGATATAGGGCTGATGCCTTTCTCGATTGAAGTGTGGTAGTTGATCGTTTCGCCCATCGTTAGGTCGATCTCTCCTTGTTTTGGTCTGGACTAATGTTAATCAATGAAGCAGCCCGTTTAGGTCATCCTCATCTACCCTTACCTCGGTACAATAGGCGTTGTGGATTTCTTCCCATGTGGTAGGGGGTACTTCATTGGTCTACTAAGCAGTTTTTGGGTCGCCTTTGATCCGTTCCTATTTAACAAATTTTGAAAGGCTGCCACTGCCATCCCTTCTAACACGTTCGGTAGAATCATCCTTACTCTGTTGAATTGATCCAGGAAATCTCGGAGTCCATCCCCCGTCCTTTGCCTAACAGCGAAGATATCGTTGACCCTAACCTCGGCCTTCTTCGCTCATGCATGGGCGGTGGCGAATTTATCTTCCATCTCTTCGGATGTCGTTATCTATTGCGCTAGTAGCTGGGAGTACCATGTCAATGCTACCCTTGTCAAATTCTCGCCGAACA
This sequence comes from Nicotiana benthamiana, assembly GCA_034376525.1. Lineage (NCBI taxonomy): Eukaryota > Viridiplantae > Streptophyta > Magnoliopsida > Solanales > Solanaceae > Nicotiana > Nicotiana benthamiana. The sequence continues at coordinate 63,557,839 of CM067338.1, forward strand.
TTTTTAACAGCACAGATAGTACCTGTTCTTTTGACATATCATTTCCATTTACTCCAGTAGCATAATGGATTAGGTGATCCTCCGGGTCCGTGGTCCCATCATATATTTTCAGTTATGGCGGCATCTTAAGGTCTTTGGAATATGACGAGGAGCAGCCTCTTCGCGGTAAGGATGTTCGACGAATCAGCCCACATCGCGTTTTGGTAATAGCTTCAGAGCGCCTGGTATTTTATCAACACTCTCCTAATGTTCCTCCATTTGGTCGCGAAATGTTCTGTTCTCATTTTCCATCTTTTCCATTTTCTTTAAGATGGTCATGAGTACATCGTCACCTGCATTAGTCACTAAAACTCATTAGTGTTATGCATCGCGATATTATTATATCCTCAAACCTTATTTGCATGAGAACTCACGGGTGAATTAATACATGCACCGCTTTCGTCATTCACCATGATTCTTTTCACATCCGTGTCAGTGATGCGTAACGTTATAACCAAATCATCATAGTAAAGAAAAGACTAATCGTCGGTATCTGGCTTATCGAAGATGAATACTGTCTTCAAGGTCATCATACTGTTCTTGGGCGACTATCCATTTGAGTTTGTGCGTGGTAGTGAACTTCACGTGGTTGATTACTATATAATTGCCGCCGACAATGATCACTTGCATGGTACACGCTGGTGATGATGGCTTTGGAGGTCCTTGAGATGGGTCATGCCCTCGAGCGAAGTTGTCCCTTCCTTTATCGCTTAGCAGTTCTATCAGGTATCCCTGGTTCAACATCCTAACTACTTCTTGCTGTAGACCTAACAATCTTCGGTCATGTATCCTCTTTCTTGGTGGAATTCATAGAGGACGTTCGACGTTCTAGTGCTTGGATCCAATTTCATCTTTTGCGGCCACTGCACCTTCGTGCACAATTTCGCCAGTGTACACTATTTCTGAAGGGGAAACACAAAATTATGAGTAGATAGTACTGGAGTCATACCTTTTCATTTTGTAGGGTTAACGTGTGTCGTGGCACAACATCCGTGTGTCGCGGAGGGGGAGGGTTGGATGTACGGATATAGGGTTGATGCCTTTCTCGACTGAAACATGGTGGTTGATATCTTCGCCCGTCGTTACATCGATCTCTCCTTGTTTCGGTCTGGACTAATGTTAATTGGTTAAGCGGCCCATTCAGGTCATCCGCATTTGCCCTTACCTTGGCGCAATAGGAGTTGTGGATTTCTTCCAATGTGGTAGGGGTACTTCATTGAGTCTACTAAGCAATTTTTCAGTCGCTTTTGATTCATTCCTGTTTAACACATTTTGAAAGGCTGCCGTTGTCATCCCTTCTAACACGTTCAGTAGAATCATCCTTACTCCGTTGAATTGAGCCATGAAATCCCGGAGCCCCTCCCCCGTTGTTTGCCTGATGGCGAAGATATCGTTGACCCTAGCCTCGGCCTTCTCTTCTCCTGCATGGGCGGTGGCGAATTTAGACACCATATCTTTAAATGTCGATATCGATCGCACTGGTAGCTGGGGGTACCATTTCAATGCATGTTCTTTTGACAGATAATTGCCCTTTACTGCAGTAGCATAATGGATTAGGTGATCCTCCGGGTCCATCGTCAATATTTTCAGTTATGGCAGAATCTTGAAGGTCTTTGGAATAGGATGAGGAGAAGCCCCTTCGCTGTAAGGTTGTTCGACGAATCGGCCCACATTGCATTTTGGTAATAGCTTCGGAGCACCTGGTATTTTATCAACCCTCCCCTGATGTTCTTTCATTTGGTCGCGAAGTGTTTTGTTCTTATTTTCCATCTCTTCCATTTTTTTAAGGTGGCCATGAGTGCATCATCACCTGCATTACTAACAATGCGGGTGTGTTGTGCTTGGCTTATCGGCGGCAGCTACGATTTCTATAGGTGTCACGTATTCAACATCTTCTTGAGTGGATTTCTCGAGCATGTTGTTCAAAGTACTCGTTAGCCATTCTTCAAGTAGCATTTTGACTGCTGGTGGGGCTTTCCCCGCCGTGGATGTTGAGGTTCCCCTTTCGCGTAAGATCGTGAGATTTCCGTGTGGAAGAGATGAGATCTCTCCCTCTGGTGTAGCGCTTGTGTTGCATTCTCATTGTCTTCTCTACCAGCTTCGTTGAGGGAGTTCAGGAGATTATTCGAGACATCTGCTACCGCCTTTAGCCTCGCTTCCTTTCCCGCCATTGTTGGTTTATACGAAGTTTGAAGAAAAGTCACTATCACTTTCAGGGATATGGTTTCAGCTATAAAAATTCCCAGAGACAACGCCAAATTGTTTGACTCAAAAGATGCTATAACCCTTTTGAATAAATCAACCAAGGATGAAGGGGTAAATCGTAGCTGAAGATAATAATATGTAGAATAATAATAGGTAAGGAGGAGAGAGTTGCCAAGTTTTCTTTTTGTTCGAGAGTGACAAGTTTCCCAGAATCTCCCCTTTACAAAATCTTGTTTTCCCCCTTATATACTAGAGAGAACATTCAGAATTATAAGAAATAAAAATACAAGGAATATTCGACGGAATATTCTTAATGTCTCTTAATGGGTTTACATTTCTACAAGGGTCGTAGAGTTTCTACTTTTGCCTTAAGGTTGTCTCCCTCGGGACACCGATTCAAAGGTACTCGATTGTTGGTCGTACTCATCATAGGTTGCGGTCGGTCAAATTTGGACCCATACAGTTTGAACTTGAAAAGAAATTAAAGTTGTGTAAGTAAAAAACTTTATAAACTTGACTAATTCATCTTCAAAAATTGCCAAAAAATAATTACTTCTTATAATCAAACAGTATTTCAAATTTTGGTTGCAAAAAAAAAACATCGCAACAGAATGGAAATGAAATGAAATTAGGATTCTATTGCTCGCCGCAACAGATATTAATATAATATTTGGATCGGGTTATACGCCCAACAGATATTGGGATCGAATTGCTCGCCGCAATAGATGTTAGTTTGGTTTTGGGATTGAATTGTGTGCTGCAACGGAGAATGATGTGTTGTTACTGCTTGTAGCGATGGTGTTCTAGTACGAGGTTATGAGATGATGTTATTTTTGAGTCCTCTGTTAGTTGACCTTTTGGTCGCGTTGTTACGAGTTTATTTTCTCTATATTTATATTATCTGTTATTTATTATTCTTATATGTTTATAGTGAGTGCCTTGTCAAATCCTAGTCATTACTTCCTCGAGGTTAGACTCGGCACTTACAAAGTATGTGGAATCGGTTGTAATCATAATATACTTGTGTACTCTTGTGTATATCTCGGTGTTAGTCCTAGTGGCGCATAGGAGAGTGCTCAGATCAGATGTATCCAATAGACTTGAGGTAGAGCTTCACATTGTTCGCAATCCTGGAGTCCCCTTCCTATCTTATTTTACTGTTTATCTTGTTTCGAACAATAGTATTTTATTTCAGACTATATTTGTAGCATTCTAGTTGCTCATGTATTTGTGACTCCAAATTTCTGTGATTAGTATAAACATTGTTACCTATAGAATTATTATACTACGTATTAAAAGTATTTTAGTCTTTAATTCTTAATCTTACTTTTAAATTGTTGAACTGGTTAACTTTTTAGCTAATATTAACTTGTCTAGCAAACAGATTTTAGGCGCCATCACAACCTCGTGGTTTGGAATTTAGGGCCGTGACATAAAGAGACAGAATCAGAATTACCTTCGTGTGCTATTCACATTACGAACATTAATTACATGAAAGAAGAATGGTATTTTCACCCTTCCTCTCTCTTAGTTTCTTGTATCTTCTTTTCTCTCAAAGAGTTTAATTACGGTGCATTGATAGTTTACCATTAAGTTCAAACTACCTAAAACAATTCATAATTGTTTATAGTAAGTTCAATTTAGTAGCATAAAAATTATAGCAAAAGCTCAGTATAGTCGATTAAACTACACTCTTGGTGTAAATTTTAATATGTACGTGTTAAGTCCTCCTCATAAATGGTGATAGAAGTGAAAAGAGGGAAATACCAAAATTATGGAACAGTTGCTACAGGTAGGTCCAAGTGGTGTTTGGTTGGTTCATTAACACAGCCCTTCATCCTGTTTATAAAACCCTTTTAAAAGTCCCACTTACTCTTCATTCCAAACACCATACATTTATTTTTCTTTCTTCCCCGCTCCTAATAAAAACAAGGGGTTCGCCATTGCTCAAAGCACTGCAAATGGGAATACCAATCATCTTCCTTCTCCTTTTAGCTCCTCTTTTCACATTCTCAACCCCTGTTCCTGACCCTGAAATTATAGTCCAAGAAGTTAATGAGTATGACACTTACACCCTTTAACTCTTATTTTTTGTCACATTCTTCTTATTGTCAAAATTAGTCGGGTTCAGTTATATGAATTCATAGTTTCAACATTCAAAGTTTATAATAATTTACTTATTTTTATGTTAACTGTTAACGCATCATAAGGTCCCTTCATCTTGTTAAAGAAGAAAGTAAACAAATTAAGGTTTCGGCGTACTTACATTATGGAGAGTGCGGGCACGGGCGGGGAGGCCAGCTCCATGACCCTATGCCCATAACAATTTTTGGCACCTCACATTAAGGCGAGGGTCTTCCGGAAACAGGTTCACTACTCCTTCGGGTAGGGGGTTATGTCTACGTACACACTAACCTCCCCAGATCGTACTTGTGGAATTTTACTGGGTTGTTGTTGTTGTTGTCGTCACATTAATAGTAATGAAAATGAGTTACTATTCCTTGATCACTTATTATTCTCCCCTAAACATCAATTTCCAACTGAAATGGAAGATTACTACCGAAATTGCATTAATTAAGATTTCAACTTTTTTTTCTGATTTTGCAGCAAAATTTTCAATGCATCAAGAAGGAACTTAGGCTATTTATCATGTGGAACAGGCAACCCAATTGATGATTGCTGGAGATGTGACCCAAATTGGGAAAAAAACAGGCAAAGGTTAGCTGATTGTGCCATTGGATTTGGCAAACAAGCCATTGGTGGAAGAGATGGTAAAATTTATATAGTCACTGATACTAGTGATGATCCTGTAAATCCAAAGCCAGGAACTTTAAGATATGGTGCTATTCAAAATGAACCCCTTTGGATTATATTTGGTAGAGATATGGTTATTAAGCTAAAAGAAGAGTTAATGTTGAATTCATTCAAGACTATTGATGGTAGAGGAGCTAGTGTACACATTGCTGGTGGTCCATGTATTACTATACAATATGTTACAAATATTATTATACATGGATTAAATATTCATGATTGTAAACAAGGAGGAAATGCTTACGTTAGAGATTCACCAGAACATTATGGTTGGAGGACATTATCAGATGGAGATGGAGTTTCTATATTTGGAGGAAGCCATGTTTGGGTTGATCATTGTTCTTTGTCAAATTGTAGAGATGGTTTGATTGATGCAATTCGTGGATCTACTGCAATTACTATTTCCAATAATTACATGACACATCATAATAAGGTAATTAATAGCGGATGTAGCAGTAGCTTTGACACACCACTTGGTGCCTTGCGTATCTTCTTTTTGGCTAGTTTTATGTTGCTACTTGGTGTTGTTTTGTATTTCCTGAATGCATTATCTTTTGCTAGTTTTGTATTTCACTTTGATTGTCAGATTAGTTTGCTTGTTATTGCCCTTCCCTTCCTCTTTCCTAAGCCGAGGGTCTTTTGAAACAACTTTTCGATATTTTTAAAAGCAGGGGTAAGGTATATGTACACTCCACCCTCTCCACCCCACTTATGGGATTACACTAGATATGTTGTTGTTGTAATAACGGATGTAGCCTTTGTGTTCATTTTCGATTGAACAAGTAATAATTACAGTAATATTTTGTACGTACTGATCTTAAATTTTGAATCCGCCTCTATAGGTAATGCTTTTGGGGCATAGTGATTCATTCACTAGGGACAAGAACATGCAAGTTACCATTGCTTTTAACCATTTTGGAGAAGGGCTTGTACAAAGAATGCCAAGGTATAATCAGACATCTCTATAACATCATTCATATATAATAATCATTCACTATAAAGTCATGATTTTTTGAAATTGATTTTAACATTACGTTATAATATATATTCTCTATAACGACATTCCATTATAGCAGTCAAAATATCGGAACAAATGATGATATAGAGTGATTTGACTGTAAATAATAAAGAAATGTTGGATCTTGTATTCTCTGCTGTTTTTTTAGTACATTTATTTGTGTGAGACAATATGTTAGTGAGAATTGCAGATGTAGACATGGATATTTCCATGTGGTGAACAATGACTACACTCATTGGGAGATGTATGCAGTTGGAGGAAGTGCTTCTCCAACTATCAACAGCCAAGGCAATAGATTTCTTGCTCCTAATGATATCTTCAACAAGGAGGTAAAAAAATACAATTAACTTAACACTTTCGAAAAAAAAAAGGAAAGAGGGAAATTTCACTGTTTAAAGCTCACAAATGTATTTAACCCAAAGAAAATATAGAAAAAGACCAATTCCTTCTTAAAAACATTTAAAGAGTCAAATCAAATATAAGAAAGATTTTCTTTTTTTACGCAAATGTCTTGAGTAGTCACTCGCTACCATAGTTCATCTATCTATGGTAATTCCAATTTAGTAACATTTGAATAGATTTTCGAATCTTGAAAATAAAAATGTTCTAAAATGACTTGACTAAACATAGCTGTATCTATTGCACCAAACTTTGCCTAATTAAAGTTGAAAGGGTCAAATGATAAAAAAGAGTTTCAAGGTTTTATGCAGTAATGATGTACAAAATAAATGTCTATTTATATAATTAAGAAGAAATTAATTTTATTTTATCAATATTTGCCCTTATTTACATACTCTAATGTGTCAAGGTAATTATGAATTAAGGTTAATTTAGTGAAAATAACTTTTTCTTTTTTAGTAGTTCGTATTTATTTAATCAAAGGTAAAATAGTCACTTAACCGGAGGAAGTATATATTAAGGGACGTATAAAAGAAAAACACGTGAGACAACGAGTGGAATAGTAAGGAAGAAGCGGCTCATTAATGTGAATGACCTAGTTTTTAGGTGTCATAATGGTAGTAGCAACTTTGAAAAAAGTGGGTGAAATGAAAAGTATGGCTACTTTAACCTATTTGTGTTTAAATGTTGGGTCAATAGGTTACAAAACATGAAGATGCAGCAGAAAGTGAATGGAAGAATTGGAATTGGAGATCTGAAGGAGATTTAATGCTTAATGGAGCATTCTTTACTAGGTCTGGTGCTGGAGCTTCTAAAAGTTATGCTAAAGCTTCAAGTTTAAGTGCAAGGCCATCTACTTTAGTTAGCTCTATTACCCTCAATGCTGGTGCACTTGGCTGCAAGAAGGCCAAAAGATGCTGATTTATTTACTATGATTTTCAATTACCACTACATGTTTTAATTCTCAATATATATTATAATCTCACTCAATTACCACATAGTAATCAAGGCTCAAGTGTGAATACTACTACAACATTTTCAACTGGAATAATTATTATGTGACCCAGCACACCCTCCCCTACCTATACTTAACAATTGTTGTTTTTCTCTCACTTATATGGCCTTCCATAAAGGTTACATATATTGATGATATAGTACTAAATGATCAAATGAAAAGAAGAATTAACTCAGATAGTAGATGGAAGGTATACTATATGCATAATTTATGTATTATATATGTATAATTAATATAAAAACTATGTACATAGCTAGAAAAAGTAAACAATGAATATATGAACTGCTAAATGAAAACTTTCAAGTTCCAAATACGTGGAAATGACACCAGGTAGCCACTTAAAAAGCATGTTATTAAAATATATCCACAGTTTACAATGTATTTAAAGATTAGCCAATCGCTCAAACTTCAGGACACCGTGTCTTAAAGTTCGAAATTTGAGTCCATAAGTTATAATCTTATGTCCTGAATGTTAAATTAGTAGTTAAGAAATTCAAGTGTCTGAATTTCAAATTAGCCACTCAAAAATTCAGGACACTTACTCCTGAATTTCAAATTAGTCACTCAAAAATTCAGAACGCTAAGTCCTGAATTTCAAAATTCAGAATACTTAGTTTTAAAGTTCGGGCGAATTGACTAATCTTTAAATACATTGTAAATTATTGATATATTTTAAATAATGAGCTTAAAAGTGGCTACTCCAAAAATAAACGTCTATTTAAGATAGTTTTATCCCAGAACTAATATCAGTTATAGTCATTTATTGAAGATGTCCTACTTGAGAGGTTTCCCTCACATGGGATGGTAGATCAATATAAATGCAACCTCAAGGAAAAGGCACCTTTTTTGTGCAGTGTGAAGAGGACCATCATTTGGTAGACTGAAATTGCAGTCACCAAAAAAGAATGCAACTTTTGACAGAAGTTGCAATGGCTACATCAATGCTGAGATCTTGTTTTCACGAAGAGCAATTGGTGCCCATATTAGATACTTCCTCCGGTCCAAAATAAGCGATTTTTGACCTTTTTTTGTGGTCCAAAATAAGTGATATTTTCAGATTTCAAGAATGAATTAATGATTTTTTTCTTATATTTTTCTTGGAGTAAATAGTGTTGAAATATATGTTACGTGTGTTTATGTGAGATAGTAAAGATTAATATGATCAATTTTATAGCTAATAATATTAAAAGATAAATTTCTTAATCTGTATGAAAACATATAAAAAAACTACTTATTTTGGACCGAAGGGAGTACCACGTGCTGGATATTCCACAAACCGTTCAACTACCACTAGCAACTAACATGCAAATTTTAAGAGCTTCTGTCCCATGGACCCCATAAATTCCTCAAATAAACTACCAGACGTAAATTTATAACAATTCTGAAACCACCCATGAATAGTATATCAAGGCTCTCTTTCCCATGAAACTTGTGCATCTATAGGATATATCTAGGTAAAGCTATTGTTCTAAACTTAGACTCTAAAAGCATATGTATATTTACTCATATTAAATTAATTAGAAATTAATTATAGGGAAAAGAGATCGATACAAATTAATCATTCCGCTCTACCGGTTGAGCTATCCCAACAATTTTCAATGTAGTATCCTTATTTTATTAGAGAATGAGGGTCTATGTCAATTAATAATTCGTAATAATCCGGTCAGTCGTTTTGTATATTTGGACTATATTTCCCCTATTTGATGTTCCTCCATGTTATTTGTTGTTTTGTAACTTGCGTGGGTGATCAGTTTGGCTTCAGGAAAGTTTGAGAATGAATTGGACACTTAGTCTCATTTTGGAAGCTTAAGTTATAAGAGATAACCAAGGTTTGACTTTTGAGTAGACGACATCAGATTGATGATTTCATGGTCCCAATAGGTTCTTAAGGTGATTTTGGATTTAGGGTATTTCGGACTTGGATTTGGAGGTTCCTGGAAGGTTTTGGCTCTAATTGTCGAAAGTTGGCAATTTGAAGATTTTGAGAGTTCATAGACTTGATTGACACTTGACTTTGATGTTATCGGGTTCTGGTTAATGTTTCATGGCTTTGTTTAGGTTCATTTGGATGATTGGATCTTATGTACGAAGTTTGGTCAAAATCTAAAATGTCTAAGTGTGATTTGGATGTGTTTGGCGAAATTAGAATGTTTGGAAGTCAAGAGATAGATTTTGGACGTGGATTCTTGGTTTGATATTATTCGTAGTGTTTCGAGCCCTTGGATAAGTTTGAATTAAGTATATATACTTGTTGGTATGATTGGAAGGATTGTCGGGAGACTCGGGTGTGATTTGGGGCGGTTTGGACCATTGCTCTTTGTTTAGGAGTTCCTGGTTTCTGGTGCAGGTTGATGTTTCATGATTGCAGAGAGAGTAACGTGATTACAGATAAGGGACGGTTGGTAGATGGTTTTTTTCATCATGTTCGCGGTATAAAGCTCGTGTTCGCGTAGTGGACCTACAAGAAGCATGGCAATCGCATGGGCATGATCGCGTTCGCATAGGGTCGGAGCCAGTTGAGGGGTTGGTCTTCGCATTCGCGTAGAGGAGTCGCGTTTATGTAGTATAGGTTGTTTGGCTTTCGCGATCATGGAGGATCAAACTTGATCGCGTAGGGTATTTTTGGACAACATATTTGTGCTTCCTCATCGCAAAGCTTTGGACTACGATCACAAAGGGTATGCTTGGGTAGACACTTGAGTGGCTTATTTCGGAACTTCACCCAATTTCTCATATTTTGAACTCTGGACTTCGAGAGGTGGAGATTTTGAAGAGCAATTTCACTACATCATTCGAGGTAAGAAATTTTCACTTGGATTTTATATTATATATGATTTTTCATGAATTTCTACATCTAAAATATGAATTTATAAAGTAAAATTCAGGATTTTTGTGTACAAATTAAGAGGATGAATTTTTGGAATGTAACCATATATTTGGACTCATGGGATTATGGATAGTTGAGATCTACTCCTTGACTTAGATTTTGACCATATGGACCCCAGTTGACTTTTAGGGATTGAAAAAATATTCGAGCTTTATTGTTTGGAATACGTTTCTATGGCTTTGTTTGATATTTTGGGTTATATTTGATTAGATTCGAGCGGTTTAGAGTTGAATTTCGGCGATTTTGGGTTGATATTTAGCTACTCGGTGAAGGTAAGTCTCTTGGCTAATCTTGTTAAGAGGGAAACCACCTAGGATTGACTTGATTGCGATGTGTTTGAAGTATTAGGAGTGAGGTATATGCGCGGTGCCAAGCATATATGCACGTACCAAGTTTATATCATGTTCGGAATAATTGAGATACTTTATGCCTTGTTTTGATTATATGCTCTTCTTGATTTATGATTTGTTTGGTTATATGACTATATTTGCTCTCTTATTCATGTTAGAGATCATACCTAGGTTTATGAATATTTATGAAGGCACGGGGGCTTATTCTTAATATATTGAATTGCTTGAATTATCTGTGTCATATAGAAATTATATGAGCATATATCTGCATAATTATTATTAAGTCCTTATGCATCTTTTATCTATTAATTTTTGGGTGTGTGCATACGTATCATATTTGGATACTTGATTTGGACTGATATTGTGGGATGAAAAGTAAGGTCGAGCGATTGAGATACAGTTATGGGCCTATGGCACATAGGACATTATGAGTGATATTTGATTATAAGTGAGCTATCAAGCTCCTTTTGGCGCTTGGATAAGGATCTATCTCTCTAGAGTCAGGTGATAACCCGTGTTACTTTGGGCCCTGTGATTGTGGTTGACACATGGATTGTGTATTAGGTTTCAGTGAAAACTAAAATACTTACTAGGTTCCGATTATCTTGTACTCATGTTACGCTTATGTACATCTTTTATAAAGATCCTCATGTGAGTACTAGCGGGACCTCTTGTTGATCTTGGGAATTTGCTCGGAGACTTAAGGTGAGCTACACCCCATAGATTCATTCCGCAATACCCGAGTCCCTATCTTTTATTATCGTCTGTCTACTTTTGTTATCTCGATCAGTTTTGATCATGTATTCAGACTTGTACTTATTCAGTAGTTACTCGTGTACTTGTGCTACCTAGTCCTTAGGGGTTATACCATTTTGGTCATGTTCGGACCATGTTATAATTGTATCAAATATTGTGTTGTTTTGAGATTATTCCTATATTTATTTATGGCGAAATACATAGTTTACCCATTAACCTTACACCCAAATCCATGTTACACACCTCTTTATCACGGGCAACCTTTTACACACCCAACCTTTTAGAAGTATGTCAATGACACACCATTTTGCTTAGTTGGCATGTGTGTGTTTAACACAAAAAATAAGAGCGTGAGAAACATAAACCTTTTGTCCAAAATCTTTTTAAAGTGTCATCTGTCAAAAATTAAACCAACATGGAGATTATTATAAAAACACAAACAAAAATAAAGAAAAAACAAGAGAAATAAAAGGACAAGACCATCTGGTAATATTCAATCATCATTTGGGAGGAGATATTTTTGAACCTCTATTGTTACTGTTATTTGTCTGACCACAATCTATAATTTATACCATAATATTCGATCAAATAAGGTAAATAATGCAATTTAGTCATTTTCTCTATCTTTTCCTTTTCCATTCAAATATTTCGATGATTTATGTTGGTTCAAAGTTTTGAATCAGTATTTGGGAGGAGAAAGTTTTGAACCTCCATTGTTGGGGTTTCTTTAGTTTTCGGATCGGCACTTGGGCGGAGAAATCTTGCGATAATATTGGAAATTGTTTGGACCAAATTGTTAAGCTTGTTTACTGAATTAAGCTTTTGTTGTTGTTTTGAAGTTGATTTTAGCTTGTGGTGGTCACCCGCGATGATATGCAAGCAGGAGAGATGGAGAGCAGAGAGTTGGGTGGGGAGTCCTTCTCTTTTTTGTTTCTTTTTTTAAATAAAACTTAAATGAATTCTTTTTATTTTCTAGTTTCAATTAAGTTAGTGACACGTGTCACAGCCTTATTCATGCATCACACACATGTTTAGAAAAAGTGATCAAATACAGAAGTTGTGTATCATTGACACACTTCTAAAAGGTTGGATGTGTAAAAGATCTGTAATAAAGAGGTATGTGACAAGGATTTGGGTGCAAGATCAATGGGTGAACTATGTATTTTGCCTTTATATATAATAATATGACTTCGTTAATCAAAGAAATATAGACTATTGATTGTGAGTTGACTTGCTTATCAAATATGGCTACGCGCCGTCGCTCGTTTTAGATTACAAGTTGCATTCTACTCTTCTATGTTGTTCTAGATTAAAACTTACATTTTCCTCTTCCAATCTGCCACAATTCGGTAGGCAAAAGACACCTAGTAACTATGCTTAGTAGGAGACAACAGGTACTAGGTAAAATAGTCGGAAAACGTATATGCTAAACCGAACACTATTATCTAAAATAAGTTGCAATACACTCTTCTACGTTGGCATGAAGTTCGACTTGGAAGACCAAGGAAAAAGATCAGCTTGAGTAACCAGATGGATGAAACGTGAAATATATTATCATAATTCAATCTAGGTTGAAATCTACTATAGTTATAATGATAACCTACTTCCCAACGTAGCCAATGTACCTGTTGTGTCTATTCATTTAAACTATAGGAGCACAACTTATAAGGCATCTTATGATGTTACGGCGTAGGACACTGAATAAATATTTTATATGTAACAAAATAACCAAAAGACATCGATAATGAAAACCACAGAAAGAAACCTTACATCTGAACGTAGAATGACAGAAATGAACATGACTTTTCAGTTTCAACAACTTTTTTAATAGGCAATGATCAACCATCATCAGCACAATGTTCATAGCCTGTTTCCTAAATTGTTGCTGGTTTCGTACATCTCACGTTTCACATTTGCAGCTAAAGACAAATAGTTCAGTGGCATTTAAATGCCACCACGAGTTAATAGGAGATCATAGAATCCTCTAAGATGTTCATTACATAAGGAGCCACCAAATTCAGATGAGAGCACACACAAACTTCAGGTTTTGAGAGCATTCTAGCTAAGTGGCAAAATCTCTGAGACCAGCAAAAGATAAGCTTTTGATAGAGCATACCGTGAGACATTGATCATCAATCAAATTGAAAACCACTGAATGAGTACAGTTCATCAACCAACAAGCTGTACTCAAATACACAACATAGAAACTAAAGCATAAGATTATGAAAATTTTCACCCAACAAAACTTATGGGTTGGCATAGCGAAAAGGAAAACATTCATCTCCTCTTTAAGTCAAAAGAAAAATTTAGCATTCTCGCACTTAACATCAATACTCAGATGGAGAAATCACGTCATCAATCTTTAGAATCATCTTGACAACCTGAGTTGCAAGCAATATCTGTTGTTGCTTCCCAATTAAAGTCTCGAAGACATTTTGCTCACGCATGTCATTTGTGCCAACATCATTGCAGTCTATTCCACAGCATGGATTATTCTCCTGCTTAAAAGATTTGAAGTTAAGGTTATAACACAATTGATTTGAAAACATCCGATACATACATGACAGAAATGGGAAGAAACAGCTTCCAAAACTTTCTTTTCTAACACTCAACAGCCTGGGATAAGTTACGATATGTAACAAGGTTATAACACAATTGTTCTGAAAACATCAGATACATGACAGAAAATGGGAAGAGCTTCTGAAACTTTTTTCTTTTTCTAACACTCAACAGCCTGGGATATCTCATAAGTTCATAAAAAGGTGTTCTGAAAACATCCGATACATTGATGACAGAAAATGGGATAAACAACTTCTGAAACTTTTTTCTTTTTCTTACACTCAACAGCCTGGGATACGTCATAGTACGAGTCTTCAATATTGGACTAATTTTAATATTGATCCTAGGTACTAAAATAAGCTGGATTACCTTAATTTGCTGAGCCTTAACAGCAGATAGAGTTTCAATGGGCTGCAGACCACTGTTCTCAGCAAGTGCCATTGGCACAGAATCCAAAGCATCAGCAAATGCCCTGATCGCATACTGCAGAGAGAAGGATTGAGGCCTCAGCTAATGACAGCTAAATACAAAAGGCATATAAAGAAAAATTGAAAGAGAAAAAGTAAAGCTACCTGCTCAACTCCTGGGTGTTTATCAGCAGCCGCTTCCACAGCAATTGAGCAAGAAATCTCTGCTGAACCACCACCATACACAATTGAATTGTTGCGAATTAAATTTCTAGCAACGCATAAAGCATCATGGATACTACGTTTCGTCTCCTCTATCATCATCTTGTTGCCTGCACATTGATCAAATAACAGCTCAGGCATCCAAATTCATGATGGTTCTTGCAGTATGTAATGTCATTCACATAATCTTTAGAACAAGAACCTCAAATTTGCATAGGTTAAAACACACTGCAGCATGAATTCCACCCAGAACAAATGGCACAGCAAACTATGCATGATTTTAGCTTAATTCCCATCTACCAGGTTAGATACACTTAGACCAGGTTGGGGGAGAGGGGGGCGGGGGGGGGGGATTTTAATAAACAAATCTGTCTTCTAGAAATTGTTCCTACGAACCAATCTTTTAGAAAATAAGCACTTTTTGAGGCAATGCTATTCACTGAGCATTTAAAATGTGCTTTACTTTTTTGTTAGACTTTTTGTGGCCATGGATTTGTTTATTAGGTCTATTCTAAATGTCATATCCAGGTTGACAAGTAATTACAAAAGCATGTTTGATTTAACGAATGATTTTTCACTTTCATACAATGTAATGTTAGGGGTAACATATTCTTTAAACGTTAAACCAGATCAAATCAAACCAATGACATTGCATACAGCAAGAACCATCGGATTTAAATACTATCCCTCCGTCCCAGTTTATATAACACTCTTTCCTTTTTATAGCCCGTTTACCCAAGCTTCTTTTTGGCCAAAAGTGATTTTTTAACAAGCGTTTTTTCCCGAATTGGGGTTTTGGCCAAGCTTTTAGAAGGACAAAATGTGTTTGAGTAGAAGCAGAAGCAATTTTTGAGAGGCAAAAAAAAGGTTCTCCCTAAAATACTTTTTAAAAAGAACTTTTGAGAAAATACACTTAGAAACATTACCTAAAAACTTGGTCAAACACTAATTGTTGCTCAAAAGTCAAAAGCTCTTTACAAGTTAATTAGCCAATCACAACCTGCGTCTCACCAAATGTTTGAAAAACACTTTTGAGAAAAGTACTTTTCCAAATAAACTGATTTTACACGCTTGGCAAAATAGGCTATAAGTTTGTCCCAAAAAGAATGTCACTTTTCTGAATTTAGAAATAATTTAATTTTAATATTTTTGATTCACCATCAATGAGATAATTTCTAGCCACACAAATCTCAATGGCTTATTTTAGATCACAAGTATCAAAAGCCTTCTTTTCTTTATCAAGCTTCGTACCGTGTAAAATGGTGCCACATAAATTGGGATATGAAGGGAGTATTTGAGAGATTGATTTGATTTTTATTTCTCAGTCAATAGTAGTTTGGTTTTTCCTGTTTGG
Organism: Nicotiana benthamiana; assembly: GCA_034376525.1. Taxonomy (NCBI): domain Eukaryota; kingdom Viridiplantae; phylum Streptophyta; class Magnoliopsida; order Solanales; family Solanaceae; genus Nicotiana; species Nicotiana benthamiana. Next base: position 63,573,861 of record CM067338.1, read on the forward strand.
GTAAAGTCTGGACCATCTGAACCACGCAAACACTTAAATAGACTGACAGACCAAACTATTTCAACTCTGCACAGATTGGAGTTGTCCTCAAACTCTTAGGGTGAAAAATGCTTCAAAAAAGAATTAATGCTTGATTACCAAGATCATGACATTATGTACTGTCATCAGGAGCATCAAATATGTAGAGTTCAATAGTAAATGGTTAACTGTCACAATCTAATGAACATGCACAGACAGGGCAAGGGCAAAGTACAGAAGATCCAAATACACGTTAATTATTGTGAATACTGATTAACAGCTAAAAAAAACTAACAAAAAACACGTGATTTCCATAGGCAGCAGAATCAACTAATAAGGCATTTAAGAAGCAACATTGATTAACAATTAAAAAAGAGATCAAAATCCAACAAATGCAAATTTCCATCAACAGTAAAATGTACTAACAAGGCATTCCAGCAGGCAACCAACTTACCACCACGGATGAATATAGTTACTGCCTTTGAATTTGCACAATGTTCAATGTATATCATTCTGTCCTTTGTAGTACCAAAAGACTTCTCCCGAACTACACCAGCCTGAACTTGTAAAACATCATATTCAGCCGGTAGAGAGAAGTACAGATCCATAAGCACATGGAGTAACATTAGTAAAAATAGAAAGACTAATGGAATGAAAAGGCTCTCATGGAATACTTAGCAAGCTATGAATGCATGTTGTTCCTAGGTACTACTGAACGAGAAAGACTTTCACAACATATTTGTGCACTTCATTAACAATATATATGCAAAAGATGCATAACCTATCCATAAACTTTAAGATAAGCCGGTTATTTGCTTTGAGAAAACTAACCAATCTTCTTTTAACAACTTCCACACAAAACTTAGACGATACATGCCACGATGTTTCATAGATACATAATATACGTCCACAATTAGAGCAGAAAGAAAGGTGCCTAAAGGGGTGTACCTTGCCAAGTTTTTCAGGTGTCAACTCTTGAAACCTTGGTACTATTCTCCCACCTAATCAGATGCACAAATACCAAGAACATGCAATTAAAGTATCAGATCCAACAGACACACAGGAAGATGAAGGCATCATATCAATAAGAAAAGTAGACACAAACCTGTGGCAATTGCTATCAGCTCCAATTCCACACCACCTACCCATCTAACAGCAGGCAAATTTCTATGCATTAATAAGTGATTTGCTTCATCATCAAAACCCCACTGGCAGATAACTAATGTGGCACCAACATCCTGTTAGGTATTGACACAGTTGTTAGACAAATGAAGCTCCATAGAAGAATGCAAGGAAATAAAGATCCCGATAAGATCAACTGCATGTAAAACCACATACTGCAGCAATAGGCCCTAAGACCTCACATCATAGATCTCGCATCACCAAATGAAGGTCCTTTATATGTGAGTCAATGATAATTGTGAGCTAAACATCGGTATCGGCTGCCTCTACTTGTTTATGCTAATAGCAGACCACACAATAGGTAAGAAGGGAGAACAGATACCTCTGCATTGCATTCTTAATTTAGTTTTATATATGCAAAAAATGTCTGGAAACAACAAATTCCTTTGCTTAAAGAAATTAATGTGTGAGAGATAGAACTGAGAAGGGAATAGGTTTTGCAACATTATCACCTGAAAATTCAGGGGGAAAACTACAGTTTCAGCTGATCATAGACTTTACATTACTCCAATACTACAAGGCTAAGACACATCCATTAAGTTTTTATTGCCCCAACCTTCCCCCAACAAAAAGAATAGGTTCAACCCTTTCTTCTTATTTTCCTGTAGAAAAGGTTTCTCAACCATCTATAACTCATATACAAATGCTGCAGTTTTACCTTGCATTTCTGAACCATGTCATCAAAATACTTCTGCTCTTGTTGGCGTAAAGTTTGAAACTTTTCCACAGAATCAATGTCAACCTTATGCTTGGTCTTTGGCTTTGGAGGCTCAAAAGGACACGTCAGAATCGCAATTTTGGCATCTTCAATTTGCTTTGGCATCTGTGGATGACTCGTATCTTTGTCAACTACAATACCATAAATTAGCTCTGTGTCTTCTAACTTTCCACCAACTTTTCCTTCGACTTTAATTAAGTCCAGATTTACATCCTTCCTCTCCAAATCAGCAACAGCTAGAACTGCTTTAACAGCAATTTCAGCCATACTACGCTTGCATCTATTCACACTGCAGTAAATCATTCATATCCAAAACAATAAAAATTTGCTGCAGGCTTGTTAGCATTGTAATCAGTATCAGAAGTAGCAAATAGAATTCATGATGCATTTCCTGAATAAATTACAGGCCTGTCCGCAACGTGATAAAGTACAATTACACAACATATGAAATCCTTTTTTAATAAGGTCACAACATATGAAATCCTAACCAGACACTGAAATTGACTTGTTACTTACATCTTGGATGACAAAGTAGTCATGCAGGTTTGAATCAAAGGCTCAACATCATTCAGACCGAATTCAAACTTGTTTGCTACACGCTCCAAATGCTCAACTGCAATCCTTGAAGCCATTTCATACCCTTCTGCAACTCGTATAGGATGAATACCACGTTCTAACAACTTCTCAGCTTGTTCTAGAAGTGCCCCAGCCATGACAACAACTCCAGTGGTTCCATCACCAATTTCGTAATCTTGACTTCGTGACAACTCAACCATCAACTTCGCAATCTGATTGTCAACATCCATCTGCTCCAAAATGGTTGCACCATCATTTGCTGACAATACAAATCTCCAATATTAGTAAACTCTAAAAAAGTGATGAGATTTGTATACATAGGTTGGATGAAGAAAGTGAAGAGCGCAAAGTTGTGTCAACTATGCGTTCTAAATATTACTGCTCTGGCCAAACATAAGTAGATTATAACTACTGTATAGAATAAAGGCACGTCTGAAAGAAAGAAAAGAAACATGACCTCATCAAAAAGCTTAAAGAAAGTCATCAAAAAGCTTAAAGAAAGGCCTCAAATGGCTTGCCTTTTGAATAAGGTAAAGCTCCAAGGAAAAATTTACTGTGTGATGCCCTATGGTCCATAACAAAAACTACATTTCCAAGAACATTGACTAGAAAATCATAAGAAGCAAGATCATTTTGCATTCTTATAGGGAAGGCGTGCATGAGGATAATCACAGTAAAGCCACACACGCCCGTTCCCCTCACCCCAAACCCAACTGCACCCCACTCTAAAGAAAACAAAACAGACCCTCTTAACAAAAACTACATTTCCAAGAACATTGACTAGAAAATCATAAGAAGCAGGATCATTTTGCATTCTTATAGGGAAGGCGTGCATGAGGCTAATCACAGTAAAGCCACACACGCCCGTTCCCCTCACCCCAAACCCAACTGCACCCCACTCTAAAGAAAACAAAACAGACCCTCTTAATGGGGAACACATGCAATAAACTATAATATAAACTGCTCTAACAATAGTCTCCAAAAGCAATAAATGGTATTGTTGCTTCTCAAACATTATAATGTATCTTTCACATTTGAACCTTGTAAGGAAATGAACAAGAATAGACATAAAGTAAAGATTTCCTCCCTTGACTGTTCACAATTCCCACATCAGAAATACCACTAATCTGTACATACTAAAATCACATCCTAAAACAAACCTAACAAAGCCAACTCCCACGAATAAAATGTATCAAGGGTAAGCACTATTCGCTTTGAATTCCTCTGAAAACCACAAGTAATAGCAGACACTCATACTGATATACATCACATCAAACAGATTAAATGAAACAGACATAACTTAAACAAACAATGGAGGTCCAAACTGCAGGAGCACAACTAACTAGATGCTAGAACCCTATCCATCACAGTTAATATTCTACTAAGTCTAACAACTGAAAAAGAACTCATAAGCTCACTCATTGCAACCTCTTGACGAAATTTCTCAGGATCAGTTATGCATCTACAACTAAATGAGATACACCTAACAGAACCAAATCTACTGATCTCACAGTTTCTCACATGTTATTCAGAATCTCAAGATTACAACTAGCAAGGCAGAATCCGCTTACTTAAAAATAAAGCGTGTCAAGTATGTTCTATCAAGATGTCATTTTTGGTGTTTCATTACCAATGAATATTTTCCCAGGGCACATTTTCCACCAAGATGTGGAAACTGACCTCCCTCCCTCATGCTCAAAACCTTATTCCTTTATGCATCCCAGCTCATACTCCATATCCCTTGGGGCAACCATTGCTTAAACAATACAATGAATCTTTGAAGCTCAAAATTTTCTTTAAAACACTATCCAATTCCTATCAATCCTTAACAAATATTTTCTCCTGAAAATATTTTCTGCTCACCGACCAAACTTCCCTGGAACGCACTTTGCACGAAAGCATTAATCTACGGAAACATTCACCTTCCTACCGAACACACCAAATAGCAAGTCCTAAAATAATCAAATCAAAACCAAAAAGGACACCTTTTTTTAAACCGTAAGTCTCAAAAGTAGTAATACGGAGCTAGAATAAGGTAAATCAAACTTGAATAAATAGCATAGAATAAGAATATACTGATGGTGACATCGCCGTCGGGGCTCTGAAGCATCTTATCCATGCCTTTAGGACCCAATGAGGTACGCAGGATACGCGCAACAGCTTTTCCGGCGGAAATGTTGGCCTTTTGAGCATCGAGGCCTCTTAATCTGGTTTTCTGTTCTTGCTCCCTTAGAATTATGAACGGCCTTCCGAATTCATCGAAAGCTAAAGCCATTGTTTCCGCTGACCTGCTCTCCGGTCAGATCGGATACTGAAAATCTCCGGCGACGACGACAGAAAGAGGGTTTCGCGATGAATCTAGAAGGGTTTCAGAACCCTAGATGCGATAAACCCTAAACATGAAAATGCTCCCGCTTTTATACACATGCTCCCTTTCTCAAATACAGAGTCGGGTCGGGTGAGCTTAGCGTAGTTTTTAAAAAAAAACGAAAATGTGAATTTTGAAATAGTTTCTCAAATATATTACTGATTTTAAAAATTTGCCAACTATGAGCATTTTTGGTCGCCGTCAAATTTTTTAATGAATTTCGAGTGTTAATTGATTTTAACAAAATAAAAAAGTAAAAAAAAACGAAACTTCACATTTAAAGGTAGAATTTTTCCATTTATGTTATGTTTGATATATCTTCTGGCGTCTATTATAGCTTTTGCGGTGTAGTTACTATAATTCCTATAATTATTATTGTATTGGTAAAAATCAATCTCACCACGTGGCATGACAAAATAATCGCACGTGACGAGAGCGGTTCAAAGATCCGTAAGCACGAAGACCAAAATCGCAACAATAATAGAATCGTAGCCAGGATTGTCCATCTAAATTCGGAGCAGGAGCAATCGGAAGAGCTTGTACCCGAAATAGACTATCACCTTGAGTGTCGAACTCTACTGCGCTCGAAATCTTCCAGAGATCATGGTCCCCGTCTGTTATGCTATCACGGTTACCATTAGCAAGGATTTCGCCTTCCCACTAACTACTTACACAACATAGGGCTAGAAATTCAGAATGTCACATCCCGCTTAGGCTATTAATACATTACCTTACTCACTTTCGGAATGTCACATCTCACTTAGGCTATAAATACCTTACCTTACTTAAAACACACAACTGATGACATACAACACGTTGCTTACTGTTTATTCTACATAGCCTTTTTATGAATCTATTATCTTCTTTCAATCTTGTACACTCTAACATAGCCATATCAGAGACCAAACACTCAATAAGAATTCTTTTTGTCTCAAACTCTATTTTGTTTATTTATCATTATTGTTCGTTATTTTATTATATGTATTTTAGATTATTTTGTTTGCTAGTGGCCTTAACATAATTGTTTATTTTAAAATTAGTATTTGGGTTAAACGGTTTGATGTAGAGCCTAGCAATTGAGCATTTGATGCAAAGTCATAATATTTTTTTAATGTTTCTACTATTTTTCACTTGTTCGTTATCTATTCAAGGAAAATACCAGGTATGGAGTCAATAACTAGCATGTCAACCCGATAGTCCAGCTAACAGAACAAAATAGAGGATCACGAACTCCAAATGACCAATCTTTCGGAATATCGTCATCATATTCAAGGAAGAATTTTCCAGCAAGATCTACTAGGAGGGCTGATGAAGATGCATGTTAGAGGTGACAGTGAAAGATTTTATGATGCAAAAACAACAATTGAATTCTCAAATCAGATAGACGTTAAGGGTTCTTACAAGTTACGTTACATTAGCAATATCAACCCTGCCTCTAAGGGTTCATGTCGACATAGAAACACCCAATTTCAAACTAAGGAATATGGGAATATGGGTACTTCCAAATACCACTGAAGGCGCAGACTCGAGTACAACGGAAAATTCTGAATTACAAGATTTAAATCTATCTTACAACGATAGGTCAAGGAGCAGAACGAGTAGATCAAATAGATCCCAGGAGTTCCACCTATAATCTAAGGAATTGACACAAACAAATACCCTCAATAACCATAGAAGTCGAGTGCCCCCTTTACCCATTCCAAAAGAAGTTTAAAATGCCAGATATCTCTAAATATGATGAAACTTCGGATCAAAATGACCATATCATGGCCTATATAACCTGATTAAATGGATTGATCTCAAGAAAGAAGAAATCAAATATGTACTCATCAAGAAATTCGAATAGACCTAAACCAAAAGATCCCTAACTTGGTACTTCCATCTACCTAAAAATTCCATTTGTTCCTTCGTTGAACTTGCATGTACTTTAGAGAAGCACACTCTGGAGCACAACATGTAGAAAGACGGATGGAGGATATTTTAAAAATTCAATAAGGAGACACAAAACTGCTCTGGGACTTTGTAGAGTGATACCAAAGGGAAAGGATACTACTCTCTAATGTGCCAGACGACTGGACAAGCATCACCTTCACAAGAAACCTGAATGAGAAAAGTTTGGAAGCTACTAGGAGGACAAAAGATAATCTTTAGGAATTCCCACTCAAGACATGGAACAATGTGCACCACAAATATAGAACCATGCTTCGAATATAGGATGATATCTCAACGCTATCCAGATTCAAAAAAAAGATACAAGGAAATACAACCATCGTCCAAAAGAGGTTTATTGATGAGAATATGCTAGATACCGAGAGTCCAAGGTCCGATACAAACCTTATTCTGAGCCCTCATATCGGGAAAAATTAACCGGAGGCCAAGACCGATTAGGGATAATAGAAACTCTAGGCGGAGGAATAATGTAATACCACATCGAGCAGGGAAAGAACCAAAAGCATCAAAATTCAGCGATTACCACCTCTACCCAAAGCTTGTTGATTACAACTTCAACATTAATAAATCCGAGTTAGTGGCGGTGCTCAAAGAATGGGAAGCAAAGTAAGATGGCCAAAATATATGAGAATGGACCCAAGCAAGCGGAGTAAGAAATCCTAGTGCGAGTTCAACAATAAGACCACTGACTGTAGAGTCCTTCAAAACAAAACAAATTATCTTCTCAAGCAAGGATATTCCACTAAACTCTTCAGCGAGAAAAAGAAACAATCCTACATGAAGAACAGAAGTAAGGAGGAGCCACCTCGGGTCCCGTCACCAAAATGAATAGTCAAAGTCATATTTCGAGGAGAATAAGTGAAAAAGTTGTCTTTCATAACATCAAAGAAGTTTGCAAAAGTGTTTGTTTCGCATGAAAAGCATACTCGACAGACATTATCTCGAAAAAGTATAATTTTCGATGATGAGAATGTGGATGGCATGACCATGCCCCACAATGATGCCATAGTAGTAACTTTAAGCATTTTAGACACTTACATTAATTGTATTTTGATTGATCCAGGCAAGTTAATAGATATCTTCCAGTTACAGGTGATCGAGCTTCTCACGTACTGAATCGTCCCAAAAGTGCGACTACTTTTCAGGTTATACAACTCTAATGAGATGACCAAATGTGAACTCAATATCCTCAAATTCAACTCTTGGTCAAACCCATGAACCTTTCAAACATTCAACTTGCGTATCTTGCCAATAGAGCCAAATTAACCTAGGAACCTCCAAATCCAAATATGAACATATGCCTTAGTCCAAAATTACCATACGAACCTATTGAAACCATCAAAATACCATTCCGGAGTCATTCATAAAAGTCAAATCTCTGTTAACTCTTCCAACTTAAGCTTGTAGCCTTAGAATTAAGTATTTTAATTCACTCCAAAATCTTTTTGAAAATATCCCCACAAATCACATAATAATAAGTACACATACGTGAAGTATCAAATAGGGGAACGAGGTTAAAATACATAAAATGACCGGTCGGGTCGTTACATTCTCCCCTCTTAAACAAATATTTATCCTCGAACGGGTTTAGAGTCATACCTGAAATGCCGAAAAGGTGAGGATATCTATTTCGCATATCTTGCTCAGTCTCCAAGTTGCCTTCTCGACCGGTTGACCCCTCCACTGAACCTTTAGTAATGCGATATCTTTTGATCTTAGCATTAAAACTTTCCTATCCAAATTGGTCATCGTCTCCTTCTCATAAGTCAAATCCTTATTTAATTGCATCGACTAAAATCTAACACATGAGACGGATATAATAATACTTCTGAAGCATGAAAACATAGAACACCGGATGAACTTCTGACAAGCTGGGTGGCCAGGAAAGTATGTAAGCCACCTCGTCAGCACTCTCCTAGACCCCAAATTGACCAATAAATTAAGGACTCAACTTTTCCTTCTTCTCGAAACTCATCACGCCCTTCATAGGCAAAACTCTAACTAGAACCATCTCACTCACCATGAATGCCATATCACGATCCTTCCAATTGGCATAACTCTTCAGCCTAGACTATGTAGTGCAAAGCATATCCTAAATCAACTTCACTTTCTCTAATATCGCTAACCAGATCTGTTCCTAATAATGTAACCTCCCAGGCTCAAACCAACCAATCAGAGAAAGACATCGTCTCCCATATAAGGCCTCAGACGAAGCCATCTCGATACTAGATTAGTTGCCATTATTATACGCAAACTCCTCTAATGGTAGAAACTGATCCCACTGGCCTACGAAGTCAATAATGGAGACCATCAACATATTCTACAAAATTTAATAGTTTGTTGGGATCGCCCGTCCATTTTAGGATGAAATGTCGTACTCAACTCAGACTGCATGCCCAACTCACACTGCACAACTCTCAAAAAATGCGAGTTAAACTGAGTACCACAATCTGAGATGATAGAAACAGGTAAACGTGCAAGTGAACAATCTCCCGAATGTAGATTTGAGATAATCTCTCTTATGTGTAGGAAGTCATGATTGGAATGAAATGAGCCAATTTGGTTAAGCGATCTACAGTGACCCAAAGCATCAAACTTCCTCAAGGTCCGTGACAATTCCACTACGAAGTCAATTGTAATATGTTCCCACTTCCACTCCGATATATCTATTTTCTAAAGAAACCTACCCGGTCTTTGATGCTTGTACTTAAATTGCAGAAAATTCAAATACCGTGCAACATGCCTAACTATGTCATTCTTTATCTTTCTCCACCAATACTGCTGCTTAAATCACGATACATCTTCGTAGGGCCTAGATGAATAGAATACCGTGAACTATGAGCCTCCTCCAGAATCAACTCCTCCAAGCTATCAACATTAGGAACAGAGATCTGAATCTGAAGCCTCAACACCCAATCATCACCAAAAATCCACCTTCTTAGCATCACCATGCTGCACCATGTCCTTAAGGACACACTGGTGGGGATTATCATACTAACGTGCCTTAATGCGCTCGAACAAAGATGACTTAGATACAATATAAGCTAAAATCCTGCTCGGCTCTGAAATATCCAATGCCACCAACCTATTGTCTAATGCCTGAACATCTATGGCTAAAGGCCTCTATACAATTGGAATGAAAGCTAAGCACCCCATACTCTCTGCCTTTATCCTTAAGGTGTATGCAACCATATTGGCCTTTTCTAGATGATAAAAAATGGCAATATCATAATCCTTCAATAGCTCCAACCATATGCGCCGCCTCAAATTCAAATCTCTCTGTTTAAACAGATTATAGAGACTCTAGTGATCCATATACACCTTATAAGACACGCCATAAAGATAATTCCTCCAAATCTTAAGCGCGTGCATAATAGTTGCCGACTACAAGTCATGGACCAAGTAATTCTTCTCATGGGGCTTTAAATAGTGGAACGCGTAGGCAATCACGTTACCATCTTTCATTAACACATACCCATGACCAACCCATGAAGAACCATAATAAAATGTATATAATCTTGATCCCAAAGGCAAAACTAACAACGGATGTAGTCAATGCTTCCTTGAGCTTCTGAAAGTTCTCCTCATACTTGTCAGACCACCTGAATGGAGCACCATCTGGGTCAATTTAGTCAATGGGGTTGCTATGGATAAAAACATCTCGAAAAAACGGCAATAGTACCTAGCCAACCCTATGAAGCTCCAGATCTCTATAGCAGTAGAAGGACCAGGCCAACTCTAAACTACCTCAATCTTCTTCGGGCCCACCTTGACTTCCTCACTAGATAACACATGACCCATGAATGCTACTGAATCTAACCAAAAACCGCACTAGGAGAACTTGGCATATAACTTCGTCTCCTTAAAATTTAAAGCAAAGTCCTCAAATGTTGCTCGTGCTCCTCCCTATCACAAGAATACACTAATATATCATCAATGAACATAATAATGAAGAAATCCAAATACGGCTGAAACAGGATGTTCCCATAACGGGTCCTATAAGCAGTTGTAGGGTTTTCTGACGCCCTAATCCTCAACTAATGATATTTTGATATCAAATAAATCTTAGAGAACACCCTTTCACATTGAAGTTGATCAAATAAGTCATCAATACGCGTTAATAGATACTTGTTCTTGATGGTAACCTTGTTTAACTACCTGTAGTCAATGCACATCCTTATGGAACCATCTTTTTTCTTTACAAATACTACCGATGCACCCTAAGGTGAACCATCAGCCTAATGAAACCTTTATCAAGCAATTGTTGTAATTGTTCTTTCAGTTTCTTCAACTCTATTGCTGCAATGTGATATGGTGGAATATAGATGGTCTGAGTGTCCCAACCAAATCAATAATGAAATCAATATCCTTATCATGTGGCATGCGTGGAAGGTCTGCAGAAACCCCATTTGGAACTCCCTCAGTACTAAAACTGGCTCAACAGTAAGAGTATCAGCACTAACATCTCTCACAAAGTCCAAATACACCAAAAACCCATTCTCAATCATCTGTTAACCTTCAAAAATAAAATCAATCTACTAGAAGTGTGACCAAGAAAATCTCTCCACTTCAACCTTGGCAACCTGGCATCACTAATATCACGGTCTTAGTATGATAATCAAGAATAACATAGTACATATATAGACAATCCATGCCCAAAATCACCTCAAAATCAAACATATTGAGCAATAAAAGATCAACCCTAGTCTTATAACACCCATAGTAACCACACAAGACCGATACACACAATCTACCATAATAAAATCACTAACACGTGTAGACACATGCATAAGAATATCAAGAGAACCACGACGCATATGCAAATAATGAGCAAAATATGATGACACATAAGAATAAGTGGAACCAGGGTCAAATAATACTAAAGCATCCTTGTGGCACACTGAAATAGTACGTGTGATTACGATATCGAAAACAACTTTCTCTAGCTTGGTTGGAAATACAAAGCAACGAGCAAGCCCATCACTTGACTCATCTCCCGCTCTATGGGGACCTTGAACAAGCTGAGCCCCAGCCCTAGCTGGCTATGTAGGTGGTGTAGCTACTAGAACTGGAACGATAGACTATGTGCCCTAGTATGGTACACTACTCAGAAGCCTAGGGCGATCCCTCTTGAGATGATTGAAGTCCCCACACTCGAAACTATCCCTCCTATGATGAGGTTGTTGACCCTACAACTGTCCTTGATAGCCTGAATATCCGCTTGAGGTACCCTGAGTAGATGGAGAGTGGTAAGAAATCTGTGCCGATAACGCACTAAATGATGACCGACCTGGGAAAGCACTGTATTTACCTTGGTTACCTGACAAACCATGAAGAGTCTATTGAGCCGCTTGAGCAGGCCTAAAAGGACGACCTCTATAGTGACGTGATTGGCCTCTAGACGAGGCACCAACAAATCTACCCAAACCATGGGGCCTCTTCGCATTTCCTCCTCTTGCTTAAGTCTGCGAACATCCTCTAAGAGATTGGCAATCTCAACCACCTAGGGGAAACTAGCATCACTTTTGGCCTCCCCGGCCATACCATATCGAATACCATTGTTGAGGCCATCAATGAACCTCCTGACTCTCTCACTCTTAGTAGGGACCAAAAATAATACATGACATTCTAACACTGTGAATCTCATCTCATATTGGGTCATAGTCAAGCCCTCCTAGCACCAACGAGATTATAAGAAGTAAACAACTCCTTATTAGCACAAATATAACGAGTGGCCCCAAAATCAATCCACCATTTTCTAAGATTTTCGATCAAGTTGCATTCAAAAATCATGCTACACAACTCATATATTTTGTCATTCTTCTCAATCATGTTTGGTTGGCTTTTCTTCTTGTTCTTCTTTGGTGTACGACAATCAACATCCTTGTTTCCAACATTTTCATAGTTGTGGCAATTACATTTGAACTTCTTTTTGCTTGGGTAATTCTTGGTCCAGACGGGTTCTTTCTCTTTTTGCTCATGGAAGTTTGCTCAATAATATTTGCCCCCATTATTGTTGAATTTCCACGAGACTTCTTTTTTTGCAGCCTTGTTGTCCTCTTCAATCCTTATGCGAACAATAAGGTCTTCCAACGTCATCTCCTTGCACTTATATTTCAACTAGTTTTTAAAGTCCTTCCACATTGGAGGTAACTTTTCAATAAATGCCGCAACTTGAAATGGTTCATTAATGACCATACCTAAAATCATATATTTAGAATTAATAATATAATCAATATCTGTAGAAAAATATTGATTTGATTTATACCTTCGACAAGGAGGTCATTTGAGAATATTTTTAATATTAATAAAAATATTTAATTGAATCAGATAATATTGAATTCTTCGAGAATATTTATCCGTATAAAAAGAATGTGAGTCGTCTAATAAAATATCTAAGCGACCTCGGGAAGAAGCAACGGACAGTATACCTAGATAGGTGAATCCAAGAAGTAGTGAATTTCAAAGGACAACTACTTCCATTGGATCATATTTTCTAACATTCTTGTTGGAAATTGAGCTTCAAACTTTGAAAGAAATTATGTCTTCCTCAGAAGAAGCAGTCAATAGTGAGATAAAATCCATATTAAATAATCATACTTTGGAGTTAGTTGATCTTACTCTAGGGAACGAACTATTGGGTTCCAAATGGATTTTCAAGAGGAACATAAAAGAAGATGGCATTATTGACATGTATAAGGCAAGACTTATTGCCAAAGGATATAGACAACGAGAAGGCCTTGACTATTTTAACACATACTCGTCACTTATGAGTATTACATAAATATGGATATTAGCAGCATTGGCTGCGGTATATGGTCTTGAAATCCATCAAATGAATGTGAAACCATCATTCTTAAATGAAGATTTGGAGGAAAAATTTTATATGGAACAACCTAAAGGGTTTGTGGTTTCAGGAAAAGAAAAGAAGATATGCAGATTTGTTAGTCTCTTTTTGGACTAAAACAAGCGCCCAAATAATAGCATATGAAATTTGATCACAATGGTATCAAATGGTTTTAAAGATTAATGAATAATAGAAATTGCACATGAAATGTTTGAAATGTGGGGGCGTTTAGGTTATGCATGACAAAAGCGAATGCTAGACGTAATGTCTAAATGATATAATTTTTGAACTCACCAATCCTCAGTGGATATTAATATGATAGTTAGTAAATTCATTACTTGTTTAGTACTAGTGATTAAACTACAAATTCGAAAGTTGTTTATGTGCCTTTCTAGAAATGATTTGTTCTTTCTTGAACATTTATAATGTTTAGCTCTTTTATGAAAGGGTATCACCTGGAAGACTGTGACTTTTCATGAAATGTGCATTCATATCTTTTGTATAAACATGACCGTTCATGAATGAATGCATTAGTCTATAATGAGGTGAACCAACCGATGAACATGACCAAAATCCATTGCAAGTTAGATTTGTTTCATGAGTGAAGGTGCTATACATATCATATAGACATATGAATAAATAGCATACAAATGCTTGAAAATGGAGAAGGGATTTGGAAATGTGTTATACATTAAAAGGCTGTGGCAACAACTGATATCAATCATTCCAACAGTTATTATAATATCTTATTGCTACATTAAGTGTAGTCAATAATTTGATATTGTCACAACCCAAAACTCAACTTGTCGTGATGACGCCTATCATGATACTAGGTAAGCCGACAACTCATACATACTGACATTCTCAAATTCAAAATATATTAAAACAGGTTCAAATAAGTGAAAATCTCATAAAACTGGCTAAAATCGGCACAACTCGATATAGAAGTTTTACCAAAATCAAGGTGTCACTGAGTACATGAGCATCTATACAAATACAAGGTGTGATACACTGTCTAAAAAAGTAGAAACTAAGTGAGTAAAATAGAGAGTTAAGGGAGGAGAGTCAAGGTCTGCAGACGCCAAGTAGCTACCTCGATAATCTCCGAATGGCTACAAAACTCTGAGAATTAGCAACCACTATGTCCGAAAATACCTGGATCTGCACACGAAGTGCAGGGTGTAGCATGAGTACAATCAACTCAGTAAGTAACAAGTCTAACCTTTAGACTGAAAGTAGTGACGAGCTCGAGCATTACAATCCACATACATGATTAATAGTACCGAAATTTTAAGGAAAGTATGACAGTAATATCTCAGAAATCCATAATCTACAGGTAACGATACAAGAATTCAGACATGCTTCCAGATTTAGCAATTAAGCTCAGAACGGATAAAATATGTCAAGTCTGAATGTTATGAGAAATATGGCATCTCTATATTTACATGCTAATATGCATATTGTATATGATGCAACATTATGGAAGCTTCACGTACTCACACTCTTGGAGTACTCAACCTAGATGTCTTAATTCTCGCTCATTACACAGTCACTCAACACTGTACATGGCAGATACAACCTAAATGCAAATAAATCCAGGCTAGGTCCATCCCATGCAAATGAACCCAAGGCAGATCCAGTCCAATGCAAATAAATCAATATCAACTGCGCTCGCTGTGGGTGTTCAGACTCCAAAGGGGCAGATCTAGCCGAAGGGCTATAATAAGCCAAATCCTGGTATAAATTAATAAAGCCTACTGCAATGAGCAACCCAATCCCATAATTATCACTCACATCAGGCCCTCAGCCTCACTTAGTCATCAATCTCTCTAGTTTCTCAGGCTCATAACACTCATGCTAAGCAACCCAAATTAATGGTAAGAGATGTGACAATATACGATAACTCAGACTAAGACATGATATATAATTATGAATACACTTGAGTACATAACTGCAATTAAGCAAATAACTCAACAACAAAAAACAACCACTATGGGTCCCAATAGTACCAGAATATAGCCTAAACATGATTTATTGCATAAATCACAGCTCAGGTGCTCTAACACACAGATTACAGTAAAGATGTTCAGATAAGATAGCTACACAGTTCCATGGAATCGACTAAATCACAATTACTTCGGTGCACACCCACACGTCCGTCACTTAGCATGTGCGTCACCTTAACATCAATCACATAACACAAAATTTGGGGGTTTCATACCCTTATAACCAAGTTTAGAAATGTTATTTACCTCAAATCATGTAAATCTCTACTCCAAAAAGCCCCTGCCTCGCGAAACAACCTCTAAATACCGAATCCTAATCACTCCCTTGAAATTCTCTCTAAGAATTGCCTCAATCCGAGCTACCAAAATCAAATTATGCAAAATGGATCAAACCTTCATTTTTGAAATTATTAAGTCTGCTTAGAGGTCTTTAATCGCGATCAAGGAAAATGCTTCGCGATCGCGAAGCATAACTACGCTTCCCCATGAATTAACCTTATACGAACGTGAAAACCTCCACGCGAAGTGATGCACTAGCCCTCAAAATTACGTGATCGCGAATGACCACACACGTTCGCAATGAACAAATGTGCATGACCTAGCTTCTACCTCTTTTAATCTACGTGAACGTGACCTTATCCATGTATTCGCGATTCAATACTTCACACAACTACGTGATCGCAACCCTCAACTCGCGAATGCATAGAACAAAAAACCTCAGCTGCACAATTAAGCATAAATGATCATAGGACTGTCCACGCGATTGCGTAAAAGGAAACCAGACTTGTGCACCAAAAAAACTTCAGCAATTTCCCAAGTCCAAAATTTGATTCGTCAACCATGCGAAACCTACCCGAGGCCCATGGGAACTAAACCAAACATACCAACAAGTCCTAAAATATGATAAGAACTTAGTCGAGGCCTCAAATAACATAAAAAACATCAGAATATATCAAAAACCCGAATCACACCTCAATTCAAGCCTAACGAAAGCTAAAAAAATTCTAACTTCTATAATTGATGTCGAAATCTATCAAATCACATCCGATTGACCTCAAATTTTGCAAAAAAGTCATAAATGATACAATGGACCTACTCCAAATCCCGGAACCAAAATATGATCCTGGTAACCACAAAGTCAACTTTCGGTCAAACTTCTCAATTTTCGAAACTTTTAATTTTCCAACTTTTGCTATTTCAAGTCTAAATCAACTGCGTATCTCAAAATCAGTTTTCAGACACACTCCTAAGTTCAAAATCATCCAATGGAGCTATGTGAACCATCAAAACTCCATTCCGGAGTCGTTTATACATAAGTCAACATCAGGTCAACCTTTTCAACTTAAGCTTCCAATTTTGAAACTAAGTTCTCAACTCATTCCAAAACATCCCCAAAACTGAACCGCCGGAAAGTCACATAACAACATTTAGCATAAAATAAGTAGTAAATAAGGGGAACGTGGCTACAACACTCAAAACGACCAACCAAATGGTTGCACATATGCAATAGAAAGTTGAGACGTATTAGTCTACGACATAAGGAAGTTCACAGTGAACTGTCATGATAATAAAATGAGTTTTGGAATATTTGAAATATATCCATGACTATGCATTGCATTATAATAGGTAACCTGTGGTTATTGAGGGGTAAAAAAGATGCAAATTGGATCACCGGATCAACCTAATCTAAATCTACCAATGGATATATTTTTACAATCAGTGGAGGAGCAGTGTCTTGGAAATCATCTAAATAAATGTGCATTGCTCGCTCTATAATGAAGGCTAAGTTAATAGCCTTACACAAGGCCGATGAAGAAGTTGAATGTCTCCTAAATATTCTTGAAGATAATTCGTTTTATCCCAAATTAGAGGCACATATATGCATATATTGTGATAGTCAAGCGACAATACGAAGAGTAAAGAGCATTATGTATAATGGAAAATCTCGTCATATATGACGAGGCATAAAATCGTTAAGCAACTATTCTCTAGTGGAGTTATCATAATTGACTACGTGAAGTCAAGGGATAATATGTTAGATCCACTTACAAAAGGCCTAGCTAGAGAAGTTGTTGAAAGATCATCGAAGAGAATGAGACTATGGTCGATGACAAGTCATTGTGGCGGTAACTCTACCTGGAAGACTAGAGACCCCAAGATCTAGGTTCAAGGAGATCAAACAAAGTCATTAGTGACGTTTCAACATTATCAAATAAAATTTTGGTCAATTCTTTTGATAAGACAATGCTCAGTACCAAAGACAAATCGTTAAGGCTTTTTAATGGTTTCTAAGTTTGATACAAGTTATATCAAATAGTGTATATATTGTATAACATGCTTAGAAATCACCTATGTAAGTGTGAAGTATAAGCCGCTTTAAGGAGAATTCTGTAAGGCCCATTCTCTATGGCTTATGAAACCAGGCGATGTTCGTAGCTGAAACGAACATAACAATGAGAACCAAAAATGGTTAAGGGTTGATTGTGTGATTTATGTTTGTATAGGTATACACTAAAGTTTGACGGTTCAAAAATATTAAATCTACCGATTGACCGAGTGTATCCGACATATTCTCACTACGGAAAGTTCAAAAGGAAACCTACTTATCCATGCGATTAATCCTCACTTGCGAATCACATAGTTTTATGTATTTTTATACATATGGCTATTCCCCATTCATGTGGGGGATTGTTAGATTTTGTGAATGGTGTGAATGAAAAATGGAAGAGACACCTTTTGAATTGTACCTCTTCACCTCACCCTTTCATTGTTTACAAATTTAGAGGCTTAGCCTCATTTTTCATACATGAAAAATCTGAAAATTTCTCCTTTGTTCTTTATGTTGTTGCATTGTTTTTCTAAATAAATAAAGTGTCAAGTGTGACTTGCTCTGTTTGTTTAGTTCACCGAAGTTATGTAATTTTGATTTCTAGTATCACAGAATAGTTGTTTCGTTCTATCATGGGAGAAAGTAATCCATAACTGGAAATAGTAAGGGGATTAAATTCCTTAAGGACACAAAAGTCATTGCCGACGCAAAAATTATTTTGTGTTTTGTTTTATTGAAGGCTTGGAGGACAAGCATTAGAGTTATAAGTCTGCGTACACATTACTCTCCCCAGACCCCACTATGTTAGATTTTACTGGGTAGTAGTTGTTGTTGTTATTTTGTTTTATTGAACTAACATTTCTGTACTTTTCTGATTTTATAATTTTTGAACAAAGTGATACTAACAAAAGTGACTAAATTCTAGAACAAGTAAAATAACACAGCAATTGTTAGAGCTCGAATCAGATCCTATGTGACCTCAAAACTCACATTTGATAAGCCCAAACATAATTCTTGTGATATTACAACTAAGATAGGATTTTAAATCACCCTATTTTGCATTAAAATAAGAGAGATATGATGTTTTAAAGTTTTAAAGGATGTCTACAAATTTAAGGGATAAAAATAGCATTTTCGTAATCATTTTACACCAGAAAATCAGCAACAAAATAATCTTTGTTTTAGCACCAAAAACTTATTTGGAACCTCCCGAACACAAACCATATTTGTATTTCAATCATAAAATATGATATGAACCTACTCGCGCACTCAAAATATCAAAAATATGTCATATTGACCGGATATTGACCATGGTCAAACTCCAAATCCTTAACTTAACTAATCTCAACCAATGATGCAAAAAACTCCCGAGGCCCTCGGGACCCCGTCCAATCATACCAACGAGTACAAATTCATTATCCAAACTTATCCAAATCCTCAAAACATCCACATGAACATCACAATAAATAATCAAGGCTCAAATGAAATAGAATTTCTCATAAGTTATTAAATACCCATTCTTTCAAAAGAGTGTCCGAATCACTCTTAAATATTTCAGATTACGTTCAAATTTTGCACACAAGTTTAATTCAACTATATTGACCTATTGTCTTGGAACACCAATTAGAGTCCAATAATATCAAAGTCAACTCTTGGTAAAATTTATAAATTCTTAAGTTTTTCAAATTGCCAACTTTCGGTAAATAGTATTGAATCCTTCTAGGAACCTACAAAATTGAATCCAAAAATATGTATTGAAATCACCACCTATAGAAACTACAAAAATCGATTCCGAATCCATTTACCCAAAAGTCGCCTTGATCAAAATTTTCAACTTAAAGCTTCCAAATAGAGAGTCATGCTTTCAAATCAATTCCGAATAAAAAAATAATAATAGAGAGGGTCAACCAATTGGGATGAGTATATTATTATCATATGTATGAAGTGAAATTAGGAGCCACTTGGCCCAATAAAATATTGCCATCGCATTAAAAGTTGGACCCACATCTACTGCCGTTAAAAATAGGGGTTGCATTTTGATTCTCCAAATTAAATTCGTATTAAGTTTTTGGTGATTTGATTTGTCAAAACAATCTAATTAGAACATATATTGGATTTTACTTCAAAATCTTACATAACAATTCAATGGATCATCAATTGTATTGGATTTACGACATTTTCAATAACTGCACTACACCGCTTGTTTGTGAAACTGTACTGATCCGGCATGTTGTTTTGTGTATTTGAGCCCCATTTGTCAATTTAACATTTCTTGCATGCTTCTTTCTTTAGTTGACTTGGAGGATGGTTGGTTTGAATACAGGAAGGTTTTGAATTAAATTGGAACACTTAGTTCTAAGGTTGAAAGCTTAAGTTATACGTTGATTAGGGTTGACTTTTATGTAAATGACCCTGTAATAGTATTTTGATGGCTGCAATAGGTTCATATGGTGATTTTAAACTTAGGCATATGTTCGGATTTGAGTTTGGAGGTTCCTAGATTGATTTGGTTTTTTTGTGTGGCAAAAGTTGGAAATTTGAAGGTTTAGAAGTTCACAGGTTTCACCAGGAGTTGAATTTGAGGCAATCAGATTCAGATTGTCGTTTCAGGAGTCGTAATCGGTTGATTATGTCATTTGGAACTTGTGTGCAAAATTTGGATTCATTCTGAGTTGGTTAGATGTGGTTCGACTTGAGTGTTAAAAGTTTAGAAGTTGGTTAGTTTATTAAGCTTGAATTGAGGTGTGATTTGTCATTTTGATATTATTTTGTGTGACTTGAGGCCTCAAGTAGTGTCATATTTTGAGATTGGTTGGTATGATTGGATGAAATTTCGAGGGGATCGGGTAAGTTTCAGATGGATTTTGGAGCATTAGAGATTTGATTGAGATATCTAATATGGTGTGATTGCACCTGAGAGGGTTCTGTCCGTAGGTGCAAGCCCCCAGATGCTGGTGGAGAGCCCAGACGTGAAGATGGGGGAAGGCAACTATGTTCGCATGTGCGAAGGCCCTTGCGGAACTGCGATAAAGCATGTGTGCTTCCTTGTATGCAGAAGTGCAAGGTCTCAATTGAAGAGAGCTCGCTGAAGCGAGACCTTGATCGAAAAACGAGCTCATAAAACTGGAGCCGCAGAAGCGATATTCGCTAGGTAGTGGATTAAATTCAAGGTTCTGGATTATTTTAACATATTTTGAGTTTGGGAGCTCGATTGGGGTAATTTTTTATGGAGTTTTACCACTTGGATTGGGGTAAGTGTTCTTGACTCAGATTCGATTGTTATTCATGGTTCCATCTTTAGTTTGAATTTGATTGATGAAATTTAAGGGAGAAATGGAGTTTTTTGTGAGTAAATTTTGGAGAGTAAGTATTTAGGATTTGAACCACGATTTCAAGTCGAATGTGGGCAAAAATTATATATTTGGACTCTTATTCGAATGAGTGATTGGGATTTATGCCTTTTGTGGGGTTACGGGAGTGGGCTCGAGTGAAAGTTTTGGTTGACCATTTGATATTTGACAAAGATTGGAGAATTATTACTTGGAAATGATTCCTATAGCTATATTTTATGTTATTGAGTTATTTTTATCTAGGTTTGACCCGTTTAGAGACAGATTTGAGAGGCAAGAGCTTTTTAGAGTTTGATTTGGCTTATTTGAGGTAAGTATCTTGTCTAACCTTGTGTGAGAGAATAACCTTAGTATTTGGACTTAATTTTTTATTCATGTTATGTGAAAAACAATATGTACATGAGTTGACGAGTGTGTACACGCGTGCTAAGTGTGGCATGTGATTGGATTAGCCTTTAGGCTATTACTATGCCTTAATTTGAGAACATGATTCATATAAAACATATTTAATATGCCTTAATTCAATGGAATTGATTATATTTATGTAAGATATTGTTGAAACTATTTTCTACTATACATCTGTTGCATATGTTATTTGAAAAGTGAGTATCATATTACTTGAACCTCATTACCACTTCACCGAAGTTAGTCTTGATACATACTAGGTACTGATTGTGGTGTACTAATATTACGCTTCTGCATATCTTGTGCAGATCCAGGTGTCGTAGTTAGCTGTCCTAGAGAGTGAGTGCTTATACTAATTGCGAGGATTCAAAGTAGATATGCGTGACTGACACAGTTCCTTGGAGTCCTATCTTTATATTTTCTACAATTATTTTTCTTATCCGAACAATATTGTATTTGTGACATCCTTATGTATTAAGTTAGAGATCATGAATCTGTACTACCTAGTTCCTGGGAGATGTATTGAGTGTTGCCATTTTGGCCATTGTTAACTTTATTTTTGCTTTCATATTTAAATTATTACTTTTTACATTATATTTTGTTGATTTAGTGTTATTAAGTAATCAACTTACCTAGTTTTACTGACTAGGTGCCATCACGAACCCTATGATGGAATTTGGATCTTGATAAGTTGGTATCAGAGCTCTAGGTGCACATGCGCTATGAGTCATGAGCAAGTTTAGTAGCATCTTGCGAATTAGTACAGAGATGTAAGTACTTATCTTCAAGATGCGACCAAACTGTTAGGAAACATCACCTTCTTTTATTCTTTATCGTGCCGATTTGTTATTCTAAAGTTTAAATCTTTACTCTTCTATTCTCTCGAAGATGGAGAGAACACGATCTACCGAATTAATTGAGCAGGCACCAGTGCGGCTGCTAGATCCGCGAGAGGCTAGGGCTGAGTTAAAGACTGAAGTAGGGCACGTTCCACAACTAGAGCACCTGCTAGAACAAAAATGGTGGAGCCACCAATAGCTCTATTTGAGGAGCATGAGCCTGATCATGTTGAGTAAGGAGCCTGCTCGGGCACGTGTGGAGTCTATTGCTACAACGGGGATTTAAGAGACCTTGGCACACTTCATGTGTGTAACGACCTGGTCGGTCATTTTGAGTATTTTAGCCCCGTTCTTCTATTTATTGCCTCATATACGTTATATTGTTGTTATGTTACTTGCCTGAGTGTTTGGTTTTGATTCGGGTGAGTTTTGGGGTGATATGGGACACTTAGTCCTTATGTTGGAAATTTAAGTTGAAAGAGTTGACTGTAGTTTGACCTATATGTAGAAAACTCTAAAATGGAGTTTTTACTGTTCTAATATCTCTGTATGGTGATTTTGGTCTTAGGAACATGTCCAGATATTGACTTGGAGGTCCGTAGTTCATTTCGGCTTAAATTGGTGAAAGTTAGAAAGTTGAAGGTTTAGAAGATTCAGAACTTTGACCGGGTGTTGACTTTATTGATATTGGATTTGAATTTTGGTTTTGGAATTTGGAATAGGCCCGTTGTGTCAATTATTACTTGTGTGCAAAATTTGAGGTCAATTAGAGATGGTTTGGGATGTTTCGGCATTTGTTTTAAAAGTTAGAAGTACATAAGTTCATTAGGCTTGAATCGATGTGTGATTCATGGTTTTAGTATTTTTTATGAAATTTGAGGCTTCAGGCCAGTTCATATTATGTTTTAGGACTTGTTGGTATCTTCGGACAAGGTCCCGGGGGCCCAAGCGTGTTTCAGATTGAGTTCAGACCAATTGTCCTTGATTTAGGAATGCTAGTTTCTGTGTTTTGGTTTCCTTCAATGCTATTGCAAGGAAAAGTTTGTGATCACGAAGGGTCCTTCCGGATTTCTAGGTTTTTCTCTCTACGTTCGCAAAATTAGGGGTGCGATCGTGAAGGTTGTTGAGCTTGGGAATCATGAACGCGTGAGGTCGATTGTGTTCACGTATAAGGAAGGTAAGGCTGCGGCTGAGGCACACATTGTTCTTCGCGTTCGCGTGCTTTGGGATGCTATCGTGTAAGTTGGGGAAGTTGGTCATTGCGTTCGCAACTGGATTCACATGAAGAAGGTTTAATAAGCCGGGGAAGAATTGTTCTATGCGATCTCGAGTCTTTGTCTGCAATCGCGAAAGAGGATAACGGGAAGTAGTGTAAATTTCAAAAATGAGGTTTTATTTGATTCTTCATCTTTTGAACCTAGAGAGCTCGGTTTGTGGCGATATTTCGAGGGATTTTCATGGAAATCATCGGAATATTGTAAGTTTGATCGGGCTTTCGAGACGCAAGCTTGGGGTTGACTTTTTGAGTTTACTTTTTGTTTTTCTTTAAAGATTACAACTTTAATTTTCAAAATAATTTCGTGTGGTTTGTATTTATGGTATAAAGTTCTTTTGGCTATATTCAAGCCTTTCGAAGTTGGAAATTGTGGGAAGGGCTTACCAATAGATTGAGTTAGCGTGTTTTGAGATAAGTATCTTGCCTAACTTTGTGTGAGGGGAATTATCCCTTAGGATTTGATATTGTTTTTATGTTACTTGTGGTATGTGAAGGTCGTGTCGGCAAGGTGACAAGCGGGTACATGAGGGAATTATGGAAATTGACCTGTTAGAGTTACATAGATTCTTTTCTTGCCTTTAATTGAATTGTCATAACATGTTATCTTTATCATCGTTACTCTATGCTTACGTGACTTACTTGACATTGTAAATATTCGTCTCATCTCTTACTTACTAATTGCCTTTACATGTGTAGTTGAAGTTGTTGTTATCTTATTTCCTTATTAATTATTTTACTGTTGAGTTCCTTTATTTGAAGTTGTTATTCCTTGGAATATCTTATTGTTGAATTATGGTATTGAAGTTATAAAGGACGTGATTCACATTGAGGCAAAGTTGTAAATTTGTTGAAATACTATTCTTGTTGATTTATTCACTTTTGATTGCAATTGTCAAGACTCTTGTACATGTTGTAATTGAGCCATGGGCTATTATTGTGAAAACACTATTATTGTTGACTTCTTTGGCAAGTTGTGGTATTGGAAATTTGAGGTGCGATTTGTGATATGTTGTGCTATTGATATGCATGCTATGATATAAGGATTTGGGGTTAAAATGCATGCAGTGAGATAAGGTGGCCTTAATACACGTGTTGCTAGTAGGGGACTACTTGAAGCCACGCGGTGGGTAGCTATTTCGGGAAAAAAAATTCAAAAATAAATGCAAGGCTTCCACTTTGGAATATGGAAAGATTGTGATTTGATTTGTAAAGTGAGACTACGAGGTGATACCTCAGTAGTGATTATTGTTGATAACTTCCATTTACATCACTTGTGTTTTGTTTGCATCATTTTCTTGGCATTCTTATTATGTGCTTTTCTTCCATGTTGTCTTAATTGCCTTAATTTCAGCATAGCTACTCTTGTTATATTTCTTCATTGTACCTTTATGTTATTGCCATTATTATGTTGTACTGTACATGTTCAATTACTTATTTATTCTAGTAGGTGTCTTGACCCAACCTCGTCATTACTCTACCGAGGTTAGGCTTGATATTTATTAGGTACAGTTATGGTGCACTCATATTATGCTTCTGTACATCTTTTGTGCAGATCCAGTTACTTCATACTGGACTAGACATCAGTGAGTCGAGCATGGATCTGAGACTGCAAGGTATACCTGTCGGCATTTGTAAGCCTCGGAGTCACCCTCTATATAGTTTCTATTTCATTCTGTTTTTTATAGATACCTTTATATAGGAATTTTTAATATACTCATGTAGAGATTGTGACTCGGGATTGCCAGGTTTTGGGAATTATGTTAAGTTGTATTGTAGAGTCCTTTTTATGATAGCTATTGGTTGAATTGAAAGTTTATCACTATTTCAGTTAAATTCTTCATGGATGCTAGTCTTACCTAGTCTTAGAGACTAGGTGCCATCACGAAATCTTACGAAGGGAAATTATAGTCGTGACAAGTTGTTAATAGACCTCTAAATTCATAGGCATGACTAGTTATAAACAGTTTAGTAGGAGTCTCGCGAATTGGTACAAAGATGTCTGTACCTATCTTCGAGAGGCTATGGAACTGTTAGAAAACTTCGCTTCTTTGATTCCTTATCGTGAGAATTTTTTGACTTCGAAATTCAGAATTGTTTCTTTCTATTCTCTTACGGATGGTGAGGACACGCAGTGCTTGATCCGACGATCAAACACTCGTGCCCCCTACTAGAGCCGTGAGAGATCAGGGCTGGGGAAGAGGATGAGGATGAGCACGTAGTGCAACCATATCACCTACTCGAGCTGCGATAGAGGAACCACACTAGCTCCAGCTGGGGGGCAGGCACCTGAGGCGTCTGTTGCTACCCCTGCACGTCAGGAGACCTCGCCTAGTTCTTGAGTATGTTTGGTAATCTAGCTCAGGCGGGGTTGATTCCACTTGCACCAACCACATCTCAGGTTGGGAAGGAGCAAAGACTCCCGCGGCTCGTACCCTATAGCAATATGTCCATGTTGACCAGGTCCCAGAGGTTATACCAGCTCAACCAGTTTTCCTAATTCAGCCCGAGGTTAGGGAAACAACATCTGAGAAGGAGCAGCTCAGATTCTAGAAGTGCAAGAAGTACCACCTTACTACTTTCAATGGCCTAGCTACAAAGGATGCACGTGGTTTTCTGGAGAAGTGCCACCGTATTCTCCATACCGTAGGTATAGTGGAGACGATCGGGGTTGCTTTCATTACTTTCCAGCGGTGAGAACCAACCAGTGGTGGTGGGCTCATGAGGAGGGTAGCCCAGCCGAGGCAGCTTCAATCTCATGGGCTCAATTTTTAGAGATGTTCTTGAGAGTTTGTTCCCAAAGCCTTCGGAATGCATGGAAAGTGGGGTTTGAGGAGTTGCATCAGGGTGTTGTGATCATGTCAGAGTATGCCGATAGGTTTAGTGAGTTGTCTAGACATACACCTGCGTTGGTTTCCATACTCATAGAGCGAGTCCTCGATTTATCATGGATCTCAACTATGGTATTAGATTTAATATGGCTCAAGATTTGGAGATAGATACTCCATATTAGCAGGTGGTAGAGATCTCATACAGATTGGAGGGTATGCGGGGCCGGGAGAGGGAGGCCAAGAGGCCTCGTGATTCTAGCGAATATACTGGTGCTCGTGCCCTAGTTGCAACCCGTCATGGTAGAGGCTATGTGAGCCGTCAAGTTCATTCAACACTTCCAATCTCTAGTGTTACTCCGGCTACTCCTAGTCTCAGGTTGCCCATTATGCGTAGTCACTGTCTAGTGCACCTCCTGCACGGCTGCTTTTAACAGACGCTCTAGTCCACCAGGCCCGAGCCAATTTCAGTAGCCACATCCTTTGAGACCTTGTTTTGAGTCTGGTGATACTCTCATATGGTGAGGGACTGCCCCAGACTTAGGAGGGTTGCACCTCCATCGACCACTCAGGCTCGACATATTCCATAGGGTCCCCAAATTTCTCAGGCCGTGGTTATTGCTCCAGTTGCTACTCCACTTGCACAACCAAATAGGGGTGGAAGTCAGGTGTGTAGGGGTCGCCCTGGAGGGGGAGGCCTCAACATATGTTAAGCTTTTTTGGGTAGGACGGAGGCGGTTGCATCAAACATAATTATCACATATATTGTTCCGGTTTTCCATAGAGATGCATCAGCCCTATTTGATCCAGTTCCACTTAATCGTATGTATCATCTTACTTTGCTTTGTACTTAGGTATATCTCATGATTCTTTGAGTTCTCTTGTTTATGTGTCCATACTTGTGGGAGCTTCTATTGTTGTTGACTGTGTTTATCGGTCGTGTAGTTGTTATTAGTGGTTTTGAGACCAAAGTTGATTTATTGTTGCTCAATATGGTTGACTTTGATATTATTTTGGGCATGAACTAGTTGTCACCTGATCATGCTATTGTTGATTGTCACGCCAAGACGGTGACATTGGCTATGCCAGGTTTATCGCGGTTAGTGTGGTGGGGTACTTTAGATTATGTTCTTAGCAGGGTTGTGTCCTTTCTTATGGCACATCAGATGGTTGGCATGGGGTGTGATGCATATCTAGCATTTGTGAGAGATATTAGTGTTGATACTCTTACCGTTGAGTCTGTTCTGATAGTGAGAGACAATCCAGATATATTGGCGGCAGATCGTTCGGGCACGCCCCCCTATAGGGATATTAATTTTGGCATTGGCTTATTGCCGGGCACTCAGCCCATTTCTATTCTTCCATAGCATATGGACCAACGGAGTTGAAGTATTTAGAGGATCAGTTGTTGATAAGAGTTTCATTCAGCCTAGTATGTCACCACAGGATGCTCCGGTGTCACATTTCGAGTTTTTGTACATTAAAGTTTCATCGTAAGTTAATTGGCGTAGACTTTGGAATGAGGTTATTTTTAGGTTATAAGCATTTATGCAATTTATGATAGGCAATAAGTAAGTGTCGTGAAGGTTAAAAGGTAAATGAATCAAAAAAATGAGTTTCGTTAAAGGTTATCAATTTGGGATAAAATACGGTCTGAGCTATTATACCCGTTTTTATGGACTAGTACCATACAAGGTACCACATGACCATGATAGAAAAGTATATAAAGTGCGTAAAAGATTATTAGCATTTTAAATAATTTAAGATAATTCTTAATTATGTGGGTAATTAGTTAATTAATGATATTTGGTGGGAGATTAGCAAATTAACCATAATTTTTGGACAATCTTAACCCTCCCCCTACAAAACAAATGTGGCAATAAACTATCCCAATTAGTGGCTTTTAAACTCATGAAACAAGGTGTCACCTTTAGAGAAAATTAGAGGCCAAGTCATCATCCTAAGTGAGGACCACACCCGCCAAGAGTTAAAAACCTCTCTAAATCACTTAGGGAGATGTTGATATCTCTACAATGTAAGGAAATGAGGCTTCAACAATATTCATACGAGACTTCTTAGCATAATAGCTATAGGATTTTGCTATACTAAGAGAGTACGGTGCAATTTTTCTCAAGAATATCATATGAATTTTTTTCTATTTCAATCCTACTTTACATGTTTTATCACAAAAGACGTGTGTTAGAGAGATTGTTAAGAAAATTAGCTCAGGTATGTTTAGGCTATCCGTTCTTTCCTTTTAGCCAGATCCAAGTAAGGATACGTAAATGTAATGTTATTTTATAAATGGTTCTACTCTTAGTAACTAAGACGGTAAACGTTGTTCATTCCTGTAACATGATATTCAAAGCATGCCTAAGTATATACCACCGAGCTATGACCGGTCAGGCAGTCATGCATTTATCACCGAGCTACGACCGGTCGGGCAGTCATACACATTTCCCATTGAGCTACGGCCAGTCATGGCACTCCGATTTGGGCCGTGACAAACTTGGTATCATAGAGAATCTGTCCCAGGGTTATCTGCAAGCGGTGTTTAGTAGAGTCTTATTTATAATTGTGTTGTGCACCACATTGTATAAACAGGAAACTACAGGGCATTTAGGAACCGATTACCCTTCCTTATTGATATTAGATCATGCAATAGAGCAAAGTCGTAGGGAACAAAGACCTTGACCTTTGACTTGTTTATATACACAACGATGTATATAACCAGGAAAGCTACAATTAGTCAGAAGGGTAAAGCAGTGGAAGATGAGGGTATAAGTAGAGTACCTATGTCTAGTGAGAGCCAAAGTAAGGCCTTGAGGGGAAGTGTGACACCCTCGCGTAGTTCTCCTATTTCGCCAGCAGCTGAGGAGATGAGAAGGAACCCAATACCTCCACCCTTTGCTCCTGATAAGGATAAGGATATGAGGGTGCAGTATGTTTGTTGATTAGATTGTTAGCCGCTCAGACTCAGCGCCAGGTAGGTATAAGTATTGGTATGTTGATTGGGTCATCAGCCTGGACCCTCCAGTGTTTACCAGATGCAAAACTTTATTGATAGGATGTAGAGGACTTTGAGGGCGATGCATGCATAAGACACTTAGTTAGTAGAATTTGCCTCCTACCGATTGTGGGATGTTATAGTTCACTGGTATGAAAATTGGGAATTATCTAGAGGGACAAATGCACCTCCAGCGCTATGGTAAGAGTTCTCAGGGGCTTTCTTGCATCATTACTTGCCGACAGAGATTCGTTAGGCAAGGGTAGACAACTTCTTGGCTCTCAAACAAGGGAATATGAGTGTGCAGGAGTATATTCTCCAATTGGATTCCTTGGCGAGGTACGCCTCCCCGATTATGGCTGAGATGAGTGACCGAGTGCATCAGTTTGTGGTAGGACTTGGGCCTCACCTGATTAATGAGTGTTTCATAGCTGTGCTACTCGATAATATGGATATTTCTAGCATCCAGGCCTATGCTCAAAATTTGGATGATCGAAAATGGCAGCAATATGAGAATCGTGATAAGGGTCTGTGTAAGAAGGCTAAGTCTGCTAGACAACCTGTGGATTTTCCAGGCGATCCTATGCCACCATATCCTGTTGATAGTGTCCGACAGTTGCAGAGGCCGCATTATGAGGGATCTATCTATTTTGAATTAGGTCAGGGCTTGAGAATTTTGGGTTTTTAGAATCGGAGGGATTCAACATAGATGAGGGCGCTTTCTCGTGGTGCAGTTAATATGGTAGATCTCATTCTGGACAATGTCGTTAGGGATATGATACATGCTATACTATTGGAGACCCTAGTCATTACATGAGGGATTTTCCTATGAAGGATCGAGGCGGGATTGTTCAGCCCACCAGATTCTTATCAGTCTCCTCTTCTTCAGTATGCCCTCTAGAGCGAGACCCTCAAGCATTAGCTGGTAGAGGTAGAGGTAGGGGTGGAGATCTATGTTGTGCGGTAGTTAGAATCGTATGTATGCTTTGGTAGGTCATCAGGACCTAAAGGCTAGACTGGATGAGGTTTCAGGTACTGTGACTATGAGTAATGTTCAATCTTATTAATGTAAATTGCCCAGTTAGTATTATTAATATAAGAGTGAATTGTCATTTTTCTGAAGAGTTGAGAGAAACCAAGGCTAGCTTGAAAGCAAAGTAAGAACTCGAGGACAGTGGGCTAAGGGAGGAGAGGGGAGTAACCTAAGACATTAAGAAGTTAGAACTCTGATAGCTCTAACACCCACGGGAGGAAACAACACATACGACGCAAGATTTTGGGAAAGGTAGTATAATGGAATAGAGAGTTATGAACCCGGTTATTAAGATTACAACTAAATGTTAGCCCCTAGAAGATAGATTAATAGAACGTAGGTTATGAATGGATTAGGAAGTAGTTTTTTTGAGGGACGATGTCCTAGCCCCTTGAGAGCCCGGTGTTTGTTTCATTGGAGTATAGTCGAGGAAGGTGTAAGGCCCCGTGAAAATGAGTGCTCAGATGTTAGAGCTCATAGAGTCGAGTCTACCTACATGGATCAGATTCTTTTTACTGTTTTGAACTTGAAAATGTTAAATCGAAGTTTTTCCAGAAAATGATCAAATGCGGTCCAGAATGCGGTCGCAGATCAGCTATGCGGACCGCATTCCTACCAGAGAGTCAATCAGAGAGCAACCAAATTTTGATGTTGAAAATAGGGTCAAATCTGCGATCGCATAATCAATATGCGAACCACAGAGTGATCGCATATTATCCATGAGGAAATTCGAAGGTAAGTTCTGTGGTGCATTCTGCCGCAGAACGTAAATGCGGACCGCATATCTACCGCACTCCCAACCCGAAACATTTGAAACTTGAGCCATTTTTGCGGTCCATTTTGCGGACAACATGTCTGTTCTACGATCGCAGAGTTGCGTCGCAGATTGAGCTCGTCCAGTTATTTTCTAAAATTCTAAGCCCGACCCCTGTTTAATAAAAACACCCCATCCCTCATTTTCAACCCATTTTCTGAACAAAATAAGAGAGAGGAAGAGAGGGTCCTAGACAGAAAAAGCAAATTCTTCATCAATTGATCTTTCAAAATCATTGGAGCCCGGAGGATTTTGATGCATTATCTTCACTCTTGATTTCATAGGTAAAATCCCTATCCCTTTTCCCCTAAATTTTCAAACCTAAGCTTGGAAAGGGAACCAGATGCACTAGATTATGAAGTCTTTGATGAAACCTTCATGCATGTCTTGAAAAGCTTAAAATATTGTAAAAAGGGAATTGGGTAGTAAGTTGTGAATTCATATTCTAAGGCCTATGTGTTAATCATGAACTAGATTGACCCGTCTTGATTGCATGGTGAATTGAAAGTGGAAGTTTGGAAGAGATATTCAATTGCAGGTATGTATGGCTAACTGTGATCCTTGTAAAATCGCCTTATGCTAGTTGTGAAATTTTTGATAGTTGATATTCATGTGAGATTCATTGTGAAGCTTTGTGTGGTATAATTGTATGGTAGCACTTTGTATCGAATGTTGTGAAACTTGTAATTGGAACAACAGAAATGGAAATAATGTGGAACAATGAAAATGGAAGTAATGTGGAACAACGGAAATGGAAAAATATGGAACAATGGAAATGGGAATAATGTGGAACAGTGGAAATGGAAATATTATGGAACCACATGTGTGATTAGTTGTGAAAAACTGTTGTGATGATCTAAATTGTGTACAAATTTGATGAACATGAGGAAATTGTTGTTGCTAGTTGTGGAATTGCATTACCCTTGTTGTGGATCTATGGTAACAATGTGCCATAGTTGATTTCTTGTATTTGTTGTTGTGCTGTTTGTTGTTGTGAATTGAAAACTGTCAGGTAGGGTCGGGTTGCGCGCCACTACACGATGAAATAAGGTGTGGGTTGGGGTGATAAGGGTGGCCGAGGTAATAAGGGTGGACGAGGCAATAAGGTTGGAAAATGTGATCCAATATCACTATCGATATGAATATGAATCATGAAATGATAAATGTGAAAATGTGAAAGAAGACAACAGGAGAGTTTGTAACCTGTGGGGCACTGATTGCCCCTTTGTATGACTACTTGAATCATTTGTTGTGAAGTGTTGGGTTGTTGCTTCATGGTTGTACTTGTACTATTGTTATTCGGTTCTATACTTGTATATGTAATTTGGCTTTAGTTTACTTGGGACAGAGTTTGTTCATACATGCCAGTACAGTTCAAATGTACTGACGTCCCTTTTGACGGGGTCGCCACATTCGTGTTATGATTGTAGCTGGATCCGTGGCAGGCACTCCAGTCCACCGTTCGTAGCTCCTCCTCCTCTATATCGGCGATATTCATGTTTGGTGAGCCCCTTTCCTTCAGGGGCCTTGCGTGGCTAATGCCACTTCCAGTGAGGTTGTGGATCATGTGCCAACTGCTGTGGGTGAGAGTGATTCCCCCGTTCTGAATTTGCCTGCTCCATCCGTTTCTGATCCAAGCAATCATGTTCCAGCACCAGTCGAGGTGCTACTATCCCTCATGCCAATTCTCCTAATCCGGATGTTGCTCCAGCTTTCGATCCCGGGATTTCTGATGGATACCTTCGGGGAGATATCCGCATGTTGACCCAGTTAGTGGTCGCCCAGGCCCAGAGATCTCATGATGACCCTGTGTCCTCCAGCAGACAGGGAGATTACTCCTGCTCCAGAGTTCACCAGTTTTTGTGATTGAATCCTCCAGAGTTCTCAGGCACAAACCCAGAGGCCGATCCGCAAGAATTCCTTGATGAGATGTACAAGATGCTTCGAGTGATGAAGGCCACAGAGATAGAATGGGTATAATTGGCTTCATACAGGTTGAAGGGGGCTGCGCGTTCGTGGTTCGAGATGTGGGAGGATTCCCGTGAGGAGGGGAGCCCTCCAGCTAGATGGGATGAGTTCGTAGATGCCTTCATGGACCACTTGTTGCCTGCCGAGACCATGGCAGCCCGTGCCACCGAGTTTGAGGTTCTTAAGCAGGGTAACATGAGTGTTTGGGAGTATCATATGGAGTTTGTGAGGATTTCCAAGTATGCTCCTCAGTTGGTGTCGACTATGGAGGCCAGAGTTCAGCGATTTGTTCAGGGTCTCAGCCCTTTGGTGGTAAATGACAGTGGCTTTACATTCAGACATGAACTATGGGAAGATCGTGGGTTTTTCTCAGGCCATAGAGGACAGGAAGTTGAAGTTCGGGCAGACATGGGGAGTAGCAGTAGGTCCTGGTCTATGGGTCACTTAGGGAGGTCAGCTCCAGGGAGAGGGTCATCAAGACCATCTCAGTCTTATGCTCAATCCTCAGCCAGTGCACCGCCATGTGTGCACCATTTCCAGTAGAGTAGCCCTTCGGGTCCAGGTTTAGACAGCATGAGGTCCCACCAGTTCAGTCATCCGGGGATGAGACCTCGACAACAGGGAGGTATATGCCCCAAGTGTGGGAGATTTCATATAGAGGCCTGTTACTTGGATGCTCCAGTGTGTTACAATTGTGGGGTGAGAGGTCACATACAACGGGACTGCCGTGCGCCGAGGCAGGGAATGGGTAGGGGACTCGCTCATCCATCCAGTTCATCAGTTGCTACGTAGTGCGCCCTCCAGCCCCAGCAGAGCGTGGTGCAACCAGAAGTTGAGCTCGTGGTAGGGGCAGACCCAGCATGTTTTATGCATTGAGTGTCCGTCAGAGTGCTGCGGCTTCCCCAGATGTTGTCATAGGTATCCTATCTGTTAAGACCTTTGATTGCTATGCTCTTATTGATCCGGGGTCCTCTTTGTCCTATGTCACTCCATTTGTTGCTTCGAGTTTTGGGATTGAACCCGAGTAACTTCTTGAGCCATTCTCTGTATCGACTCCGGTTGGTGATTCTATTACAGCCGGACGGGTCAATAGGAATTGTGTTGTTATGGTAGGTGGTCGTGTTACCACGGCTGACCTTATCGATCTTGGGATGGTGGATTTTGATGTAATCATGGGGATGGATTGGCTCTACTCGTGCTTTTCCAAACTTGATTGCCGGACGAGAGTTATGAGACTCGAATTCCCTAATGATCCGGTTGTCTTATGGAAGGGAAATGGTGTTGTGCCTAAGGCTAGGTTTATTTCCTACATCAAGGCTTCGAAGATGATCAGGAAGGGGTGTACCTATCATTTATCCGGGTGGCAGACACTACTCCAGAGGTTCTTGCCCTCGAGTCCATGCCAGTTGTGAATGAGTTTCTTGAGGTATTTCCAGATGAGATTCTAGGAATTCCACCAGATAGGGAAGTTGATTTCGAGATTGATGTATTTCCAGATACCCAACCAATATCTATTCCACCATACATGATGGCGCCAGCAGAGTTACGAGTGTTAAAAGAGCAGTTGAAGGATTTATTGGAGAAGGGGTTTATCCGGCCAAGTGTGTCGCTATGGGGTGCTCCGATTCTTTTTGTCAGAAAGAAGGATGGGTCACTTCGGATGTTTATCGATTATCGACAGCTTAATAAAGTCACCATAAAAATAAGTACCCTTTTCCTCGGATAGATGATTTGTTCGATCAATTACAAGGTGCAAGGTTCTTCTCTAAAATTGATTTGCGATCCGGTACCACCAATTGAAGATCAGGGACCACGATATTCCTAAGACCGCTTTCAGGACGCGTTATGGCCACTTTGAGTTCTTGGTCATGTCTTTTGGGCAAACCAATGGCCCAACAACTTTTATGGATCTTATGAATCGGGTCTTCAAGTCATTCTTAGACTCCTTCGTGATTGTTTTCATTGACGACATTCTCGTATATTCTTGGAATAGGGAGGATCATGAAGTCACCTCAGAGTGGTTTTGGAGACTCTACATCAGCACCAATTGTATGCCAAGTTTTCCAAATGTGAAGTTTGGTTGGAGACCATCGCTTTTCTGGGTCATGTTGTTTCTAGTGAGGGGATTCATGTGGACCCCCAAAAGATTGCAGCGGTGAAGGATTGGCCTAGGCCCACGACCCCAATAGAGATTCTTAGCTTTTTGGGGGTTAGTAGGGTATTATCGGAGGTTTGTAGAGGGATTCTCCACCCTCGCCTCTCCTTTGACTAAATTGACACAGAAATTAGCCAAATTCCAGTGGTCAGATACTTGTGAGAAAAGTTTCCAGGAATTGAAGATAAGGTTGACTTCGGCACCAGTATGGGCCTTGCCAGAAGGCACAGAGGGGTTTGTGGTTTATTGTGATTCCTCCAGAGTTGGTCTAGGGTGTGTTATGATTCAGCATGGGAAGGTTATAGCATATGCTTCCAGGCAACTCAAGATTCACGAGAAGAATTATCCGACGCATGATTTGGAACTTGCAGCAGTTGTGTTCGCCTTGAAAATATGGCGGCATTATTTTTATGGGGTTCATGTAGATGTGTTTTCAGATCAGAGTCTTCAATATTTATTCAAGTAGAAGGAGCTAAATTTGAGGCAGCGGCGATGGTTAGAATTGCTTAAGGATTATGATATGGACATATTGTACCATCCAGGGAAGGCAAACGTGGTGGCCGACGCCCTCAGTCGGAAATCCATAGGTAGTTTGGCTCATTTGAGAGCGGATCAGAGGTTCTTAGCTCGGGAGGTACATCAGTTGGCCAGCCTTGGGGTTTGTATCTCGGCCCCGAATGAGGAGGAACTTATGGTGCATAATACAGCAGAATCGTTGCTCGTGGCAGAGGTTAAAGAAAAGAAGTTTGTTGATCCAGCATTGGCACAATTGAAGAAGGCAGCTCTAAGTAACAAAATTTCAGCATTTTCACTCGGCAACAATGATGGTGCGCTATGGTGCCACGACAGGTTATGTGTCCCAGATGATAATCTTCAGGAGAGGGTAATGGCGGAGGCTCATCATTCCAGGTATTCAGTGCACCCAGGCTCTACAAAGATGTATCACGATCTCTGTATACAAATTCCTGTACCTTGAGTTTCAAATTATATGTTTTAATTTTTGGTTCAAAAGTTAAGGACTGACTATCTATTGGTGGAGTGGTATGAAGAAGAGTGTAGCGGACTTTATCTCTAAGTGCCTGAACTGCCAGCAAGTGAAGGCCGAGCATCAGCGGCCGGGAGGGTTGACCCAACTTATAGAAATGCCGATATGGAAATGGGAAATGATGAATATGGACTACGTGACAGGACTACCCCGTACTCAGCACAAGTTCGATTCAATTTGGGTAATTGTGGATAGGCTTACTAAATCAGCTCACATTTGCCAGTCAAATCCACCGATATTGCGGAACAATATGCTCGGTTGTATATCAAGGAGATAGTAAGGCTTCATGGTACTCCACTTTCTATCATTTCGAATTGAGGAGCTCAGTTTACAGCTAACTTCTGGAGGAAATTTTAGCAGGGTTTGGGTACTCAAGTGAATCTCAGCACAACTTTTCATCCGCAGACCGATGGCCAAGCAAAGTGGACTATTCAAACACTCAAGGATATGTTGCGGGCATGTGTTTTGAATTTCAAGGATAATTGGGATGATCACCTTCCCCTTATAGAGTTTTCTTATAATACAACTTCCATACTAGCATCCAAATGGCCCTATTTAAAGCTTTGTACGGAAGAAGGTGTTGGTCCCCGATCGGGTGGTTCGAGGTTGGTGAAGCGCAAATAATAGGGCCAGATCTCATGCACCAGGCCATGGAGAAGGTAAGAGTCATTCAGGAGAGAATGAAGACTGCTCAAAGTCGCCAGAAATCCTATGCGGACGTGCGTCGAAGAGAACTGAAGTTTCAGGAAGGAGATTGGGTATTCTTGAGGGTATCCCCTATGAAGGGAGTCATGCACTCTGGGAAGAAGGGAAAACTAAGTCCTAGGTATTTTGGGCCTTATCAAGTCACTTAAAGGATCGATCAAGTTGCGTATAGGTTGGAATAACCCCCTGAAATGTCCTTGGTGCACCCGGTGTTTCATGTATCCATGTTGAGGAAAGTTGTGGGTGATCCCTCTAAAGTTGTGCCAGTTGAAGACATCAAGGTTACAGAAGAGTTATCATATGAGGAGATTCCGGTTGCTATTCTGGATAGTCAAGTCCGGAAGTTGCGAAACAAGGAGATTGCTTCGGTTAAAATGTTGTGGCGAAACCAACAATTTGAGGAAGCCACGTGGGAAGTAGAAGATGATATGAAGATAAAATACAAACATTTATTTGAGAAAGTCTAGGAATGATCGTGCGAATCTTGTCCCATAGGAGGGTTAGCGTTGTGTTCCATTAGGTGCAGGAATCATCCTTTCTCTTTCCAAGTGTCTTATTGTTGTAGTTTCTCCAAGTTGTGCCAACCAAGTCTATGTGTTGTAACTATTTGAACAATGTGCAGTCCTTTTGGTAATGAAATCTTTTGTGCTTCCATGGTAAGGTGATGCATGGAGGTAATAATTAATTTTGCATGGAGACTGTGTATCAAGATGTTCTACTTGTCTAATGATTTGTTTTTGTATGAAGGAATTGTATTGAAATGAATAACTGTGTTGAACCCTTGTGATAGGTAATTGGCTTTAATAGTGCAGACTATTAATGCTTAATTTGGTTATATGTTGTGTGCCAAATGGTTAAAAGTATATCAAGAGGTTGAATCTGTGGAAGTGTGAGGATTATGCATTTTACAAATGTTGTAAAGGTAGCAAGTTGTGTAGTAATGCTAGGAAATGTGTTTTGGAGGTTCTAAGGCAGGTGGTAATGTCCATATTACAAAGGAAACTCTAGAAAAAATTTTCTAAAACAAACTTGAAAGTTAATAAAAGTGTAGAAACTTGCATATCATGTTTTCAAACTCATTTGGTTCCCAAGTCCTCATTCGGGGACAAATGATCTTAACGGAGGAGGATGTAAGGCCTCGTGAAAATGAGTGCTCAAATATTAGCAGCTCATAGAGTCGAGTCTACCTACAAGGATCAGATTCTTTTTACTGTTTTGAACTTGAAAATGTGAAATCAAATCTTTTCCAGAAAATTATCATAATGCGGTCCAGAATGCGGTTGCAGATCAGCTATGCGGACCGCATTCCTACCGCAGAGTGAATAAGAGAGCAACCAAATATTGATGTTGAAAATACAGTCAAATCAATGATTGCATAATCAATATGCAGACCATAGAGTAATCGCATATTGTCCCTGAGGAAATTTGAAGGTCAGTTCTGCGGTGCATTCTGCGACCACAGAACGCAAATGCGGACCGCATATCTACCAGATTCCCAATCCGAGTGGTTTGAAACTTGAGCCATTTCTGCGGTGCATTCTGCGGACCGCATGTCTGTTCTGCGATCACAGAGTTGCGTTGCAGATTGAGCTCGCCCAGTTATTTTCTATAAATCTAAGCCCGGCCCCTCTTTAATAAAAACACCCTATCCCTCATTTTTAACCCATTTTCTGAAAAAAAATAAGAGAGAGGAAAAGAAGGTCCTAGACAGAGAAAGAAAATTCTTCATCAATTGATCTTTCAAAATCATTGGAGCCCGGGGGATTTTGATGCATTGTTTTCACTCTTTATTTCACAGGTAAAATCCCTAACCCTTTCCCCCTAAATTTTCAAACCTAAGCTTGGGAAGCGAATCTCATGCACTATGAAGTCTTTGATGAAACCTTCATGCATGTCTTCAAAACCTTAAAATCTTGTAAAAAGGGAATTGGGTAGTAAGTTGTGTATTCATATTCTAAGGCCTATGTGTTAATCATGAACTAGATTGACCCGTCTTGATTTCTTGGTGAATTGAAGTGGAAGTTGGGAAGATATTCAATTCCAGGTATGTATGGCTAACTATGATCCGTGTGAAATCGCCCTATGCTAATTGTGAAATTGTTGATAGTTGATATTCATATGAGAATCACCGTGAAGCATTGTGGTATAATTGTGTGGTAGCACTTTGTAGTGAATGTTGTGGAACTTGTAATTGGAACAACGGAAATGGAAATAATGTGGAACAATGGAAATGGAAACAATGTGAGACAATGGAAATGGGAATAATGTGGAACAGTGGAAATGGAAATATTGTGGAACAACGTGTGTGATTAGCTTGTAATAACTGTTGTGATGATCTAAATTGTGTACCAATTTGATGAACACGAGGAAATTGTTGTTGCTAGTTGTGGAATTGCATTACCCTTGTTGTGGATCTATGCTAACAATGTGCCATAGTTGATTTCTTGTGTTTGTTGTTGTGCTGTTTGTTGTTGTGAATTGAAAACTGTCATGCGGGGTCGGGTTGCGCGCCGCTACACGATGAAATAAGGTGTGAGTTGGGGTGATAAGGGTGGCCGAGGTAATAAGGGCGGACGAGGCAATAAGGGTGGAAAATATGATCCAATATCACTATTGATATGAATATTAATCATGACCTTCTGATGTGCTGTAGGTCTGATGAAATATCCATGAAATTACTCATGAAGGAATTTGAACACTTCTCTAATATATCAGGACTTCAAGAAAATATGGATAAAAGCTCTTTATATATAGCAGGTGTTTCAAATGAATTCAAAAAGAAGATTTGTTCTGAGCTAAACCTCACGGAGGGCACCTTCCCCTTCAAATACCTAGGAGTTCCCCTATCTGCAATAAAACTCACTATATCACAGTATATGCCCCTAGTGGAAAAGATAGTGGACAGAATCAGAAGCTGGACATCCAAACTCTTATCTTATGCTGGTCAAATACAACTCATCAAGAGTGTCCTGTTTGAAATGCAAACTTATTGGGCCCAGATATTCCTCATACCGAAAAAAATCATAAAACTGGTTAATGGAATTTGCAGGAATTATCTGTGGACTGGTAGTCATGAAAATAGCCATCGAAACCCAATTGACTGGGAAACAATGTGTAAACCAAAGGCATCAGGAGGTTTGAACATTATTTCCTATGAAAGGTGGAATAAAGCAGCTATGTCAAAACTCCTCTCGGCCTTAATGGCAAAGAAAGACAAGCTCTGGATCAAATGGATCCACTGTCACTACATAAAGAAGAAGTACCTTAATATAATGGAAATTCCTAAACAAGCTAGCTGGCTCGTTAGAAAACTGATTGGCGCAAGGGAATGGTGGGCAAATGATTGGACATGAATGCAAACATGTACTCAAAATGGGCAATTTAGCATCAGAAAAGCATACATTCATACCACCCCGCAATACCCCAAGGTCCGATGGAAAAACTTAGTGATGGTGAATGGCATGTTCCCAAAACAGAAATACATTTTATGGATGGCACTGCACAAGCGACTGGCAACAGTGGACAGATTGGTTAGGTGTGGTCTTCAAATTAATACATCCTGCATCCTATGTGGAAGAGATATTGAAGAAACACATGATCATTTATACTTTGACTGCGTATATTCCAAAAACCTGTGGAAAGGTATGTTACAATTGTTGAAGTGTCAAAGAACAATTGGTACATGGGAATCAGAAGTACAATGGCTATCGGATAATGTCAATAGCAGGAATCCCAGGAAAGCCATCCTAGGGGTGGTGTTTGCAGCAGTAGTCTACACCATCTGGACGGAAAGAAATAACAGAAGGTTTCAACAATTGAGCAGAACCAGCCAAGATCGAGCAAAGGAGATTACAATTCAAGTGCACATTGCTGGAATGAAACACTCTAAATGGAATCCCATTCTGCAGACTATGAATCACTATCCTTTATGTGATTATTCACAATCATAACAATGCTTTTGTCTGTAATAGAAAAATAGTTTTTAACAACCATAGTTGTAGAGTTTAGTATTTTGATTGTAATTTGAGAACTGTTCTAGATTCCACATGAACAACTGATGTAAATTGCTTATGGTTGAAATAAAATTTCATTTGACCAAAAAAAAAAAGAAATGATAAATGTGAAACTGTGAAAGGAGACAGTAGGAAAGTTTGTAACCTGTGGGGCACTGATTTCCCCTTTGTATGAATACTTGAATCATTTGTTGTGAAGTGTTTGGTTGTTGCTTCATGGTTGTACTTTTACTATTGTTGTTCGGTTCTATACTTGTATATGTAATATGGCTTGAGTTTACTTGGGAAAGAGTATGTTCATACATGCTAGTACAATTCAAATGTACTGACGTCCCTTTTGCCGGGGCGCTACATTCGTGTTATGATTGTAGGTGGATCTGTGGTAGGCACTCCAGTCCACCGTTCGTATCTCCTCCTCCTCTTTATTGGTGGTATTCGTGTTTGGTGATCCCCTTTCCTTCTGGGCCTTGAATGGCTCTTGCCACCTATGTTGTTGTATATTGGGGTCTTGTGTCCTTTTGTAAAGGTATAGCCGGGGCCTTATCGCCGGCAAATGTTGTACTATCTTTCCCTTAGAGGCTCCGTAAATAATGGTATGTGGGTTAGAACTTATGTATAAAGGTGTATGTTTTCAGCGCTGTAAAACTTGTATACCACGTTCCGTGTTAGTCATAGTATATTGTAAAAGATGTTCCCTACTAATCTTAATGTGTGGTTATAAAAGAGAAATCATATGTTCTTTCGTATGCAAAATTTAGTAACTTTTGGCTAATTATCATTGATAATGTGGGGTAATGCATGGGGAATAGGAAAGGC
The DNA here is from genome assembly GCA_034376525.1 of Nicotiana benthamiana. Classification (NCBI taxonomy): domain Eukaryota; kingdom Viridiplantae; phylum Streptophyta; class Magnoliopsida; order Solanales; family Solanaceae; genus Nicotiana; species Nicotiana benthamiana. The sequence continues at coordinate 63,616,106 of CM067338.1, forward strand.
ACCCAGGTCCACTCGACTGTGTATATCCAGTTGAGTGCCGGTTATTCCATCAGATTTGGGGTGTGACAGAAGGCATATACATTTATAAGTGATTAACATGTTATGTACATCTTGCAAGTTTAAACATTTGAGGATGAATGTACCCAAGGGGGGAAGGATGTCACATTTTGCGTTTTCTTATGTTAAAATTTTGTCATAAGTTTATCAATGTTGACTCGGGAATGAGATTATTTTTGAGGTTATAAGTATTTCTATTATTTATAACAGACGATAAATAAGTGACGTGAATGTTAAAGGGTAAATGAATAACAGAAAATGAGTTTCGTTAAAGGTTGTTAATTTGGGATAGAATACGGTCCGAGCTATAATACACGAGATTTATGGACTAGTGCTATACACGGTACCAATGACCATGATAATAAAGTATATAAAGTCTATTAAAAATGATTAGTATTTTAAGTAATTTGAGATAATTCTTACTTATGTGGGTAATTGGTTAAATAATAATATTTGGTGGGAGATTATCTAATTTGTTATAATTTTTTGATAAGCTTACCCCCTCCCCCAACGTGGCAGCAAACTATCCCAATTAGTGACTCTTAAACTCATGAAACAAGGTGGCACCTTAGACAAAGTTAGTGGCCAAGTCATCATCCTAAGTGTGGCACGCACCACCAGGACTTAAAAACTTCTCTAAATCACTTAGAGAGATGTTGATATCTCTACAATGTAAGTAAAAGAGGCTTCAACAAAATTCATGCAAGATTTCTTAGCATAATAGAAATGGGATTTTGCGATTCCAAGAGAGTATGGTTCAATCTTTCTCAAGAATATCATACAAATAGCTTCCTACTTCAATCTGAGGTTATGTGTTTTTATCACAAAAGACGTATGTTAGAGGGATTGTTAAGAGAATCGGCTCAGATATGTTAAGGCTATCTCTTCTTTCCTTTTGGCATAATCCAAGTAACAATACGTAACATAATTTATTTCATAAATGTTTCTACTCTTTGTAACTAAGAAGGTCTATGTTGTTCATTCTTGTAATATTGTAATATGATATTCAAAGCATGCCTAAGTATGTTCCTAACTTTCTATTAAGGTATTCAATAAAGATGTTAATGTTCATAATGGTATTATATGCATCATCATTTACCATCGAGCTACAGATGGTCGGACACTCATGCACTTAACCACCGAGCTATGGCCAGTTGAGCAGTTACATATTTACCATCGAGCTATGACCGATTGGGCAGTCATGCATTTACCACTGCACTACGGCCGGTCGAGCAGTTACCCCAGATCAGTTGGGTAGTTAACGTCACGAGAATGATATCATCAGAACTATTATATTGTAGTTTTAATTATATATACGAGATGGGTCTTATTCTATATGTTATGGCCTTCAGTGGCAGAGGTTATAAGTTGACTCATACCCCTTCCTAATATAGTATCTTATTATTACGTTTCATTTCTGCCTTACATACTCGGTACATTCTTCGTAATGACGTCCCTTTTTGTGGGGCATTATGCTTTATGCCATGCAGGTGTAGATAGGCGAGGCGAGGGCCCTCCACAATAGGCTGCCTACAGATATCAACTTTTGATTGGTGAGCTCCACTTCTTCATGGAGTATTGTCTAGTCACGTTCTATATATGTTATTTAGTTTTATGAGGATGTCGGGAACCCTGTCCTGACTTATATATTATGGTCATGTTTTTCTAGAGGCTTTGCAGACCACTTACTGTGTATAGTTTCATGTATGACATGTCAACGGCCTTGTCGGCCCCTATGCATCTATATAAATCTTTTTTGAATAAATTATGTGAGTTAAGTTATAATATTGTTACTTTTGTATATAGATATGGCCTATGATGACTCATGACGAGTCTTATAGTAAAGAAGGATAAGGTATGTGGCGCTCGGTTGATTAGACACTAGGTGCCAGTCGTGGACATCCTATTTGGGTCTTGAAATTCGGTCTTCTTTGTGAAGAAGAAGGATGGTTCTATGCACATGTGTATTAATTATTGGAGCTGAACAAGGTTATGAGGAATAACATATATCCATTACCACACATTAATGACCTATTTGATCAGCTATATGGTGCTACGATGTTATCAGATATTGATTTGCGGTCAGGTTATCATCACCTGAAGGATTGGGATATTTCGAAGACTACTTTTAGGACTCGATATGGTCACTACGAGTTCTTGTGATGTCATTCGGGCTGACCAACGGCCCAACAACATTCATGCACTTGATGAATAGTGTATTCTAGCCCTATCTTGATTCATTCATAATTGTGTTTATTGATGACATATTGGTGTACTTCTAAAGCTGGAGGATTACGAGCATCATTTAAGAATTGTGCTCTAGACCTTGAGAGAGAAGAAGTTGTATGAAATTTTTTTGAAGTGCGAATTCTTGCTTGATCTGGTAGCATTTTTGGGTCACGTGGTGTCGAGTGAGAGGATCAAGGTAGATCCGAAGAAGATGGAAGCAATGTATAGTTTTCCTAGACCATGTCAGCTACTGAGATTTGGAGTTTTCTTGGTTTGGCCGAGTATTGCCATTGTTTTGTAGAGGGTTTCTCATCTATTGTTGCACCTATGAACAGATTGATCCAGAAGGGTGCTCCATTCATATGGACCGAGGAGTGTGAGGAGAGCTTTCAGAGGCTCAAGACTGATTTGACTATAACCCCAATACTGGTGTTGCATACAGATTTAGGTTCTTACACTATGTACTATGATGTGTCGCGTGTTGGCCTTGACACGGTGTTGGTGAAAGACAGTAAGGTGATTGCCTATGCATCTAGGCAACTGAAGGTATGAGAAGAACTATCTTGTCCATCATCTGGAATTAGTAGCTATTATTCATGGCTTGAAGATTTGGCCACACTATTTGTACTGTGTCCTTTATGAGGTCTATACCAACCACAGATGGTTAGAGTTGCTTAAGGACTATGCCGATCACCAGAGTCTACAACACCTGTTCAAACAGAAGGATCTTAACTTTCAGCACCAGAGATTGTTAGAGTTGCCTAAGGACTATGATATCACCATTCTATATTATCCTAGGAAGGCCAATGTGGTGGTTGATGCCTTAAATGGAGAGTTTGGCTGTTTAGCATATCTACCGGCAGCAGAGAGGCCATTAGCATTGGATGTTCAAGCCTTGGACAATCAATTTGTTATATTGAATGTTTTAGAGGCGAGTCGAGATCTGGCTTTCTTGGTTTCTCGATCTTCTCTATATGTCGCATAAGATATCGTTAGTATAATGACCCTCATTTGCTTGTCCTCATGGAAAAAGTACACAATGCTGATACCTAGGAGGTTTGTATCAAAAATGAAGGCGTGTTGTGGATTCATGGCCGATGATGTGTGCCCAATATGGATGGGTTACATTAGATGATTCTTCAGGAGCCCCACAGTTCATGGACTCTATTCATCCGGGTACTGCTAAGATGTACCAAGATTTGAGGCAGTACTATTGGTGGAGGAGGATGAAGAAGGACATAGTAAAGTATGTACCCCGGTTCCTAAATTTCCACCTGGTGAAGTACGAGCACCATAGGACATGTGGGTTGCTTCAGAGGCTTGAGATTACCGAGTGGAAATGGGAGTGAATTACCAAGGATTTTGTTGTTGGGCTCCCACAGATTCAGAAGAAATTTGATGCAGCATGGGTGATTGTGGATAGGTTTACCAAGTTGGCTAATTTCATTCCAATAGTGAGCACTTATTCCTTAGAGCAGTTGGCTTAGGTCTACATACGCGAGATCATCTGAGTTTATGGCATGCCGGTATCCACCATCTCTTACTGAGGTACGCATTTTACATTGCAATTTTGGAGGGTCGTATTGCGTGAGTTGGGGACATGGGTTGAGTTGAGTACAACATTTTGCTCTCAGATGGATGGACAGTCCGAGCGCACTTGGATATATGCTTCGTGCATGTGCTATGGAGTTCGGAGGTTCTTGGGATCAGTTCTCCACTTGTGCAGTTTCCTACAACAATTATCAATCGGGTATTTAGATGGCTCCTTATGAGGCCCTATATGGGAGACTATGTAGTTCCCCAATTGGTTAGTTTGATCTAGGAGAGGCTAAGTTATTAGGCACGGATCTGGTTCGAGATGTCTTGGAGAAGGTCAAGTGATCCAGCATCGACTTCTACAACCCAATCTAGATAGAAGAGTTATGCATATCAGAAGGTTTGTGTTGTTGCATTAATAGTTGGAGAACAAGTCTTGCTCCAGTTTTTGCCCATGAAAGGTGTTATAAGTTTCGGGAAGATGTCAAGTTGAGCCCTAGGTATATCAGGCCCTATTAGATTCTTGAGAGGATTAGTGAGGTGGCCGACAAGCTTGCACTGCCCCCTAGTCTAGCTCCAGTTCATTCGGTATTCTATGTTTCTCATGCTCAGGAAGTATCATGGTAATTCGTCCCATCTGTTTGATTTTAGCTCAGTCTAGTTGGACAAGGATTTGTCTTATGTTGAGGAGCCGATGTCCATCTTACACAGGCAGGTCTGAAAGTTGATGTCAAAGAGCATTGCTCCAGTGAAGGTGCAGTCGAGGAGGCGTCTTGGGAGACTGAGCATGATATGTGTCGACCCAAGTTCGCCCACCGTGAACTATCGTGATTGTACCTAGTTTCTACTACTAGGTAAGCCTAACGCTTTGCGAAACAAGAAGCGAAAGATAAATACTAGCAAAAACCTGCGAAATAAACATAAATAAAGCATTTAAGATGGTGCTTGGCATATACAATACAAACTCTCAAACTACAACAACTCCCAAAATCTAGAATCTCATGAAATCACAAGCTGTTGAGTGATACAAGTGTTCAAATCTCCAGAATGTCTATCATAATATTCTATGTCCTATTAACATGGTGTTCATCAATTATATTTTTTAAATATTTGTATAAGTGTTATGGCAAGTAATTTGGGTTCCAAAGAAGGGCATAAGACTAAGCCAAGTTGGAAAACTTCATAATAGACGAAATTTGCAAATAAGTGCGCAGAAGACCTCACTTTGGACAATCATATACCCAGTTATATAAAGCTTAGTGAGATTAATAACCTATCAAATGAAAGTTCTTTTGCTTCAAACTGTTCGTCATTCGGGGATTCCTACACAAAGTTATGATCAAATAACCAAACGCAGCGAAGAAACTTACACTACCGCGCATTACAATGCGCAGTCCCATGCAGCGCAACAGTGCAAATTATCAAAAGACCTCCAGTTTTATTTTTGGGAACATTTTCCATTACAGAGGCACACCATGCGCCGTCCCATGCAGCGGGACAGTACAAAAAATGGGTTTTTAAGACCCGAACTCCATTTTATTTAACTCGTTTAGGGCTCATATGTTTGAGTATTCTCTTCTGATTTTAGAGAGAAGTGAGAGCATATAGAGATATAAAGAAGGGGGCCTAACTCTTAATCATCAAATCTTCCTGAAGTGTTCAAGAATCAAGAAACATAACCTTAGATTGTCTTTCATCCGGGTAAGTTCTACTTCTAAAAGTTTCACACAAGAAGTTATGAGTTAAAACTATATAGTTGGGGTTCGAAATAGGCCATGCATGTGTCAATAATCTATAGTATGTGGAATTAATGTACTATTTTGGGTAGTTCTTGATGATATTGGGTAAGGGAAGAAGGAATTTCCATTGTAGAACCTTGTATTCTACTTCACTTGTTACGTGTTTGATGAAATTCCTAAGAGGGTACACCATGGGTAATCTTTCTAACTATTAATCGATTTTTGCTATTTCATTATAGATTGTTATTGCTAGATGTGTTGGTGTATTCAAAAAATTTAAGGGAAAGCTCTTTGAGGTATGTATGTCTAAAACCCTCTTTTATTAGAAATTGAGCCCCGTTGTCATTTGTGAAAGTATGGTAAGAGTTGAATTGGTTAATGCATTGATTTTCATTACACATTAATTGAATTGCAATTGTATATACATATTCACGAAGGATGTGACTCAATGTGAATAATGTACCATTCTTGATAATTAGAGAAAGATGAAAACGTACAGTTAGTGTTGAAATACTTGGGCTATAAGCCAACATCGAAATAAAGAATTATTCATGCCAATTATGTGCTCACTTACCTATGATTCCAACTTGAAGATATATGTCTATGATCTCTTGAGCCGAGGGTCTCCTGGAAACAGCCTCTCTGCCCCTCGGGGTAGGGGTAAGTTCTGAGTACATATTACCCTCCCAGACCCCACTTGTGGGAATATACTACGTTGTTATTGTTGTTGTTGTTGTTGTTGTTGTTGTTGTTGTTGTTTTATATATGTCTATGATCACAACTTGTAAAATAAATGTTGAAAAGGTAAAATGATGTGACATTGATGGCCATGAGTGCCCAGGAATTATTATGATATGTGTAGAATAAAGGTTTAGAGGTGTTGACTAATGAGAATGGAGTAACGCATAGGCAAGGCGAACTAGCCGATCGGGTTGTGATCGGAAACCGTACCGCACACATGGTGGTAATGTGCTGATATTGAATTCCGGATAAGGGAAATAAAATATTTATTGAGAGTAAAGCCTCCAATGAGGTTACCTAGCTGGTTGGGTCGTGACCGGACTCCGCTTAAGATGGCGGTGGTATTGAGAATAGTGGTGAACATATGACAGAAATGCGCTAATCTATGTCGTGGAAATTGTATGAAAAATTATATAAATTACATCTTCAATTTACCGATGTTATTTACTTGTACCTTCTAGATAGTTCTTTCTAGTAAAATGGTGTTTAGTTATACATACCAGTACAATTCAAAAGTACTGACATCCCTTTTGCCAGGGGCGCTACATTCGTGTTATGATTGTACGTGGATCTATAGCAGGTACTCTAGTCCACCGGCAGTAGCTCCCCTCCACTTTTCATCAGCTGTATTGGTAAGCCCCTTTCCTCTCGGGGCCTTGCGTGGTTTATGCCGCTTTTTATTTCAGAGTCTTGTGTTTTGTACTTGTGTAAGGTATAGCCGGAGCCTTGTTGCCGGCATTTTTGTATTATTCTTCAATTATATTTAGAGGCTCTGTTGACAGATTGTAGGTAGTGTCGGTGTTGGAACTAAGATTTGAATATTAATTTTTGCCAATGATTTACAAAACTTGTAATATCTTGATATTCCTGATTAAAGCTGTTAATGGAAATAAAAATGGAATTTTTGATAAAATACTTACTAAGTATGATTAATGGAGTCTATCTCTTATTTAAATTATGAGTTGGGTTGGGTAGTATGTATGAAACCTGACAGGCTTGCTTAGTCGGGTTTACCCGGTCGGGCGCCGGCCATGTCCCTCGAATAAAGGGCGTGACAAATTTGATATCAAGGACTAAGGGTTTAAAGTATCCTTGGATTTCTCGGAGCCGTGTCTAGGAGAGTCCTTCTTATTGGTGTGTTGTCGACCACATCTATAAGTTGGAGGCTAATTGGACATCTAGGAATTTCACCGTTCTTTGATACCCCAATCGTGCTATAGAGCTCAAGTTAGGGAGCTGATTTCCTATCTAAGTCTTATTCTTAAGGTTGGTATCCTTGTTGCCATAACCCGCGAATTAGAAGAATCTAAAGAGGGATTGATCCCACCAGTGAGTCTGTGTGGATTGCCCAAGTACTTGTTAGGAAATATATTGAGCTGTGGATGGATTGGTAAAACATATCGCTAAGAGGGGAGCGTCTTTGTCCCTATTGATGTATCTAAACCATAAGATCATGTAGTATATGAGTATGTTACCTACGTACGTTAGGGATGTAGAGTCGAGGGGTATACATTAAGCTATTTCCCTATCAACTAAACGTCACTAAGGGAGTCAGATGAAAATTTCTGCCCATTGTATATGTACGTCCAATTTCAAGAGTTCTCATGAACATGGTCTTAATAATGTGTTGAATCACAAAACATTGCGTGTATCGACTTATTGAACGAGACGCACTATTCGTGAATCCACTCTATTATGAATTCTCTTATTTACATTCTTGTGGAATTAAGTTCTATAATTATGCCCTAGAATTGAGTTATAACTCTAGGATTGATATTTCCCACTTGCTTTTCCTGAATTCTCACCAAGGGATTGTATCCGATGAATTTCTTACAGAGTCTTTTATTTAAATGGACAAAATCTAATCGCTTGTGCCTATACATGAACCGTCGTAAAGTTTACCTATGTGGTGTCAAGTTCCATGCCTAACATTCAAGTGATGTGATCCTTCTCGAGTCACTCTTTTGCTCAGTTGTGTATATGGTTTATATGGTTTGAACATTACTCTCTTGCAAACATCATCATGAAATCTTCTCATTGCCTAGTAACATAAGAGCATACCTTAAAACCTTACATGAGTGCATGTCAATCGAAATGGTCACCATGTGCATAAGTTCTCTCTGAAAATTGAGATCCTTACATCCATATCATAGGAAGATCATGTGTCGCCATAACTTTCATATCCAATTGGGACATCCCACAGTAAGTAGCTCACTTTGTCCTAGTATTGTGGTTGCTCGTGGCATGATCTTATGTTGCATTTGGGAGTTATTATAGCAGAAGCATGTCTAGCTCATAACAAATGTTTACTTTCTCTTTACTCCCTTCATATAATGTGTTCATTGTGTTCTTTAGTTAGTGAATTCGTTGTGCTAGTTTTCGCACACTTGTTCGATAACCATGAGAGAATAAATTCTTCTATGAGTCATTGTAGCACTTTCTGTCTCGTAAGGACCCTTACTGGGCTTTCCGTCGAGACCAAGCATACCTCTGGGGGTTATTATAGCACAACGCCTGTTTCTCATACTCTTCTATATTTCATTAACATTTGGGTGGTTCTCAAGTTAAAATACATGAAGAACTCATTATGAGTATCTGCAAACCCTCAACGATTATTCTATACTACCCCATTAGGTTCTTATATTATTTCAACTTCATAAAGGGTTGATAGCATGCAACAGTTACTGAAATTGAATCATCTTTTTCCGATAATGGATTATCTACACTTGTTCTAGTCCAAGGATCTGCTTATCAGTCTAACTCAAGCCTTTAGGTTTTGGGATGACAAAGGAGAAATACACCTAGTAACACATTCATATGTCAAAGCCTTTCTCTCCGTTAAGTCTTATAGCCTTTTCCAATGTGGTTTGCAATAGCTGGTTGTGTAGAGGTGTGTTGTAGTGCTTGATTATGAAGTAGAGTTGCTAAATATAATTCTATTTTAGAATTCTATAGATATAAATCACGTGACTTCATATGGAGATCTTCCTTCAAAAGATGTAGCTTCTCGTAATCGCTTTATATTACCACCCTTCCTAGTGGATACAATGTAAATGTGACCTCTATTAGGCCCTTTGACTTTCTTTTCATTTGTCTAGCATGGTGTGTTGTTTACCCGTAATCTTCAGTGCGTTGTTATCTCAATTCTTGACCACTCATCCAACTATACGACTCGATTAAATTCCCTTCGTTTTTATACTTTACAAGTACCCTTTTCTAAAAGGACATTGGAAGTAGGTAAATTTCCCGTTTATTATGAACTTCTAATATCTTTGGCTTAGTTTAAGCTTTTTGGTTCCAAATGGTGCTCATTAGTTTTGCTACACTACTAACTATTTCATCTGATAACTCTCATTGTGAAAATTCATTTACGTTTCATGGCATGAAAGAGAAAGTCTTGTAGCATTAAGGAAGGGGACATATTCCTTTAGTTGGGACAAATAAATATTGTTGGTGTTCTTTGTAGATGTTCTTCTAACAATCATTTACCTGCTCTTCTTATCCATGTGACTAGATAACCCAGGTTACTTCTCCTCGATAAATTAATCAAGACGTCTCATTCATTCGAACTTATCCATGTTGGCACTTTGAGGCCTTGTTTCATACCAACTCGTAATGGTTTTAAGTACTTTCTTTGCAATTGTTGACGATTATATAGGAATACTAGGGCTTGTTTCTTAGATTTCAAAAGTAATAATTTTCCTTAAAGTTCGATATTAATTTCCATAATTTCAAACCAAAGTGTATACCTTTTCCAAAGTCTTAAATGGGTCGGACTGGATGGATTACGTGGCTTTCTTCTCACTCGGGCTCTAGAATAATTAACTATATCATTGTCATGAGATGGGAGTTTTGCTACCCTTGGTATTCCAGCTCATTTGGTGGATAATAGTGTCATTTGTCTTTCACCCCGAAGCTTCATGTTAACCAAAACGCCTCTAACCAATACATGATTTTGTCCTAACACTTGGTTGTCCTAGCTCTGTGGATTTACTCGTGAAAGGGTGAGATTAGATGCCTTCAGATTTTTGCACATATCATGAGCATATTGATTTGGAAGACTAAGTTGTCGTAACTTTAGTTCTCTCATATAGGATCAACTATCATAGCGGGTTAAGTTGTTTGAGAATATGATGATCTCATATGTGTACAACTTCTTTTCATCCTCATGGACTTGGGACCTAGATTCTGTGTGTCAGGTAATACTGAGAGTTTAATTCAACTTCGTGTTTTTTGAAACCCCAATCACATTCAAGGTTCCAGAGTATTCTTATTCTTGATAAACGGATTTTCCCTTCACCCTAGGAAAATGACTGGGTCATGTATTTGAATATTCCTCCTTAATGATTCCTATTTTCGATGTACTGCTTACCACTTTGCCTCATTTGTGTAATAATTGACGTCATTACAGTAATTAACCATGTCAGTGTTGTTGGTTGTAACTTTTGTGTCCCTTAGTATATAGCCTTATAAAATACTCTACTCAGCGCATTAATGGATTCCTGAATAACTCCAGTCTGATCTTGAATTCTGTTGTTCCTCATCGTATTTGATATTGGGTATTATAAGTTCAGCCGAGTCAAAGATGAAGCTTCACAGTGTGATCACATAAATATTTGATGGGTATTTTTATGGTCAGTTTATGATAGAACATCTTATGGTTAGTTTATGATAGAACATCTTAGAGTAATTGTGGCAGGTCATCAAGAGTTTAGTGTGAGTGTTATCCTAGAGATTTAGAGTCTGGAGGGTGAGCAGTCTATTCTTAATATTTTTCCTTGAAGATGTTATGTGAGTTGATAATAAAGGTTGCATAAGTGTATTCCACATTAGGCCGCACTAGGAGTATGAAGTGTCCCCATAGTTTTCGCCACATATCTTGTGGATTCACATGTCTATCTCCAAGAAAGTGGGTGGAGATCAATTTTGTAACATCCCGGTAGAAATTATTGAAGGTGAGGTTAGTGGATTGTGAGCTTAGGTAAGATATCTCCCGGTTACACTCGTTAAGTAAGTTTAGGGGTCGAAATTATTCATGTGAATGTATTCTGCCGATGTCTGTGAATACAAGAGGCCATTAAAGGTCTAGAGTGTTATGAAGATAAAATATTTTCTCTTGATTGCATAGCAGTTGGTTTTGAATTCGAAGGTACTTTCTAGGTAATATGATTTAAAAATGCACATTCAATGCCTAGGTATCATAATGATAAAGTGGTTTTTATAACGCTAAGGTTCTTGTCATTGATACATAAACATTCGGGGTGCTTTATCGAGTTGAGGAAGCCACGTACGAAGCGAAATATGAACCGAAAGAAAAATATCCCCACCTGTTTGAACAAGTCGAGTAGAGATCTTGCGAACTCTTGTCTCTAAGTAGACTAATGTTGTGTTTTATTTGGTGCAACGACACCCATATCTCCCCTAAATGCTTTACTATTGTAATCCTCCAAGTTATGCCAAATATTTTATGTGTTGTGATTATTTGATCCATATGCAACCCTTCTTGGTAAATGAAAGTTTTCTAAGAACTCTTGTGATAAGTAATTGGCTTATGATAGTGTAGATTGGTAATGATTAATTTGCATGTGTATAGTATATCAAAGTGCTTAAGCTGTGTGGGACTGCTCAAGGTAATCAAACCATGTTCAAAAGTGTGTCAAGCGATTGAATATATGCAATAGTAGGGGTGATGAATTTCATACCAGTTATAGGGATATCACGATTTGTGTAATGGTGTTTGGAATGTGTTTCGAGGGCTCTCTGGAAGGTAGATATGTCCAAATTACAAAGGAAGCTCTAGCGAAATTTTTTCAAAAATAGGGGAGTTAGTGAAAATTTTGAAGCTTGCATATCATGTTTTTTTTTTCAAAACCTATTGATTCTAAAAAGCCTCATCCGAGGACGAATGGCCCTAAGCGGGGGAGAATGTAAGGCCCCGGAATATTTTGCTAAGTAACCTAGGATTTTGTGGTGCCATGTAGGCTTACTATAATATTTTATGTGCAATTAACATGGTGGTCATAAATTGTATTTTTGTAGATATGTGTATAAGTCTTATGGTATGTAATTTGGGGTCAAAGGAAGGGCCTAAGTCTAAGCCAAGTTGGAAAACTTCATAATAGACGAAATTTGCAAATAAGTGCGCACAAGAACTGAATTTGGACTATCATATATCCCGTTATATAATGTGTTGTGAGATGAATAACCTATCAAATAAAAGGTCTTTGAGTCTAGTTTCCAAAGCTTCAAACCGTTCGTCATTCATAAATTCCTACACAAAGTTATGATCATATTACCAAATGCAGCAAAGAAACTTACACTACCGCACTGCACCAAGCGCCGTCCCATGCGGTGCAACAGTGCAAATTATCAGAGGACCTCTAGTTTCGTTTCTGGAAACATTTTCCATTACCACGGTGCACCATGCGCCGTCCCATGCGGTGGGACAGTACAAAAAATAGATTTTTATGACCCGAACTCCATTTTATTTAACTCGATTAGGGGTCATATGTTTGGGTATTCTCTTCTGATTTTAGAGAGAAGTGAGAGCATATAAAGAGAGAAAGAATGGGGGCTAACTCTTAATCATCAAATCTTCCTCAAGTCTTCAAGAATCAAGAAAGACAACCTTAGATTGTCTTCCATCCGGGTAAGTTCTACTTCTAAAAGTTTCACACAAGAAGTTATGAGTTAAAACTATATAGTTGGGGTTAGAAATAGGCCATTCATGTGTCAATAAGCTATAGTATGTGGAATAAATGTACTATTTTGGGTAGTTCTTGATGATATTGGGTAAGGGAAGAAGGAATTTCCATTGTAGAACCTTGTATTCTACTTCATTGTTAGGTGTTTGATGAAATTCCTAAGAGGGTTACACCATTGGTAAACTTTGATTGAGAGTAATGCCTCCAATAAGGTGATCTAACTGGTCGGGTTGTGATCAGACTCCGCTCAAGATGGCGGTTGGTATTGAGAATAATGGTGAACGTGTGACAGAAATGCCTTAATCTATGTCATGGAAATTTTATGAAAAATTATATGAATTACATCTTCTATTTACCCATGTTATTTACTCGTACCTGCTTGATAATGCTTTCTAGTAAAATGGTGTTTAGTTATACATACCAGTACAATTCAAATGTACTGATGTCCCTTTTGCCGGGGGCGCTACATTCGTGTTATGATTGTAGGTAGATTTATAGCAGGTACTCCAGTCCACCGGCAGTACCTCCCCTCCACTTTTTGTCAGCTGTATTGGTGAGCCCCTTTCCTCTCGATGACTTGCGTGGTTCATGCCACTTTTTATTTCGGAGTCTTGTTTTTTTATTTGTGTAAGGTATAGCTGGAGCCTTGTTGCCAACATTTTTGTAATATTCTTCAATTATATTTAGAGGATCCGTAGACAGATTGTGGGTAGTGTCGGGTATTGGAATTGTGATTTAAATATTAATGTTTGGCAATGATTTACAAAACTTGTAATATCTTGATATTCCTTATTTAAGTTGTTAATGGAAATAAAAATGGAATGGTTGACAAAATACTTACTAAGTATGATTAATGGAGTCCATCTTTTATTTAAATTATGAGTTGGGTTGGGTAGTACGTATGAAACCTGACATGCTTGCTCAGTTGGGTTTACCCATACGGGCACCGGTCATGTCCCTCGAATTTGGGGCGTGACACTTTAAGACTTAGTCTCTACTTGAGAAAGAGGGATTAAGTCTAGGAAAACTAGGCTAACAAGGAATTAAGATGACCTCAAAAAATTGATAGTCTCAATTAAAGGGTTAAACCTAGAGATTGTAATACTAGACTTGAACTAAAATCACTTAAATTGCATGAATACCCATTTTTTGACTTGAGAAAACCAAATTGGGCAAAATCACTCAAACTCTCGAGAGGCATAGAGTGAGTAGTCGAGTGTGATAGCTATATTATGACCTTAATCTATCATATAACTGCCCTAGATTCTTGTTACCTGTTCGATGTCCACCTAGGCGGAAGTCACTATCCTAGTCCCTTTAAATATTTGGAAACAACCAACAAAAACGTTGTACTTAGTTTCAAATACTGCTTGCTATAAAGTAGAAGTAGAAGTAGAAAATAAAACAACCATTTGTGAAAGTGCAATTAAGAGCAAAACCCGCATCTAGACTTGGGTATAAACCTAACTCCAAACAAATTAACTCCCCGTGGATTCAATCCTGACCTTTGTTGGGTAAAACTGCATCGATCATCCTCGCTACTCAATAGTAGTGAAGTCTTGGACCCGATCATTACTTATGCTACTCTTCTGCACATGTTTTAATGTGCAAATCCAAGTACTTCTTACCAGCCACATCACTAATAAGCAGCGATAGTTGGAGACTTCAAAGTATATCTACCGCATCCGCAGACCTCGGAGTCCGTCTCTATTCTCCCAGATATCCATTATCTTTTGTATTTCTTTTTTAGACTCTGATGCATAGATATACTAGCTTTCCTTTTATAGTTTGTGACTCATGATGTTTTAAGTTTAGGAAAGACTATGTAGTATTGAAGAGTTGATTATTGTACATGCCGAGCGGCATTGTTATCAGTTATGTTATTATTGTTGCTGGTAGTTGTGAGTTTTACTTTTGTTCTTATTATTTCTCTTAATTATTTAGGCTTACCCAGTCGTACATACTAGGTGCCATTGCAATGTCTTATAGAGGGTAAATTGGGTCGTGACAAGTTGGTATCAGAGCAATAGGTTCATAGGTGTCGTAAGCCACAAGGCGGTTATTTAGAGTCTTGCGGATCGGTACAAAGACGTCTATACTTATCTTCGGGAGGATATGGGACTGTTAGAAAAGTTACACTCTTTGATTTCCTCGCCGTACAAAAATTTGTTGACTTCAAAATTCTAAAATTATGTCTTCTATTTTTTCACAAATGGTGAGGACATGTATAACTGGAGATGACCAGGCACCCACGCCCCCTGCTACAGTTGCTAGAGGCCGGGCTCGGGTAGACGCCGAAGACGTCCATATGGTGCAGCCAAAGCACCCGCACAAGCTGCAATAGAGGATCCCCCAGTAGCTCCAGCTGGAGGACAGGCACCTGAGGTACATGTTGCTGCACCAGCCCTCCAGAATACCCTAGCCTAGTTTTAGCACCTTAGCTAAGACTGGATTGATGCCACTTGCTCCTGCCATATCTTAGGAGAGGGAGGAGCATTGACTCTCGCCTCCCGTACCCCAGATCAGTGGGTCCCAGCCGATCAGGTTCTATAGATTATACTGATGTAGCCTATAGCCCTAGTTCAGCCTGAGGGTAGGGTCACAGTTTCTGAGAAGGAGAAGCATAGGCTCGAGAGGTACAAGAGGTACCACCCTCCTACCTTCAGTGGTTTGGAGATAGAGGATGCTCATGGCTTTTTGGAAGAGTGCCACCATATCCTCCGTACTATGGGAATACGAAGTGGGGTTTTTTCCATTGCGTTTCAGCTTAGAGGAGCATCCTATCAATGGTGGCGTGCTTATGAGTTGTGCAGTCCGACTAAGGTAGCTTCACTTATATGTACTTAGTTCTCGGACATGTTTTTGAGGGAGTATTTTCTCCAGAGATATAGAGATGCATGGTGTGCTGAATTTGAGAAGTTGTGCCAAAATGCTATGAATGTGTCGAAGTATCCAGTTCGTTTTAGTGAATTGGCTAGACATTCACCAGCCTTGGTTTCTAAAATTCAAGAGAAGGTCGATCAGTTTATTGGGGGTCTCCATCCCAGCAATAGGACTAGCATTTTTCGGGAGTTATAGATGGATATTTTGTACCAGCAGGTTGTGAGTAATGCTAGAAGGGTTGAGGGCATGCTTTCTAAGGAGTGAGAGGAGAGAGAGACCAAGAAGTCTCGAGAGACTGGTTCTTATTCTATTGCTCGTGCCCCAACTGCAGCTCGACATGGTAGGGGCTATGTGAGCCAGCCGTATTTCGGCTAATCCTAGGCCCCAGGAGCCTTATTATGCACCTCAAGTATCTAGCGTACCTCCTACAAGAGGTGCTTTTAGCGGTCACTACCTGGCCCAGACCATCCACAATAACCACGTCCTGCTAGATCTTGTTTTTAGTGTGGTGACATCGCCATATGGTGAGGGATTGCCCTATACTTAGGAGGGGTACACCTCCATAGACTTCTCATGTACCGCATTCTCCACTGGGTCCTCATTCTATGGTTATAGCACCCACTACTACTCCACCTGCTCAGCTAGCTCGAGGTAGAGGTTGGGGCGGTAGAGATCACACTAGAGGGGGGAGACTAGGCCAGATACTATGCTCTTCCTACTCGTACAGAGGTAATGCTTCCGACTCTATTACTATAGGTAGTGTTACGGTTTTTCATAGAGATGCGTCAATTTTATTTTATCCAGACTCCACTTATCCTATGTGTCATCTTATTTTGCCCCATATTTAGGCGTATCCTATGATCCTATGAGCTCTCCTATTCAAGTGTCTACATTAGTAGGAGATTGTGTATCAGTCATATTTGATTATAATTAACGGTTTTGAGACCAACCAATTTGTTATTACTAAGTATGGTAGATTTTGATATTATCTTGGGCATGGACTGGTTGTCAACCCATTATGCTATTCTTGATTGTTACGCCAAGACAGTGACACTAGCTATGCCAGGCTTATCGCGGTTAGAGTGGAGGGGACCTTCGATTATACTCCCACCAGAGTTATTTCATTTCTTAAAGTTCAACGAATGGTTAAGAAGGGGTGTGGCGTATATCTAGCTTATGTGAGAGATGTCAGTATCGATACCTTATAGTTGAGTCAGTCCTAGTAGTAAGGGATTTCCCTGATGCATTTCAGCTGATCATCTGGGAATGCCGCCCGACAGAGATATCGACTTTGGTATTGATTTGTTGCCGAACACTCAGCCCATCTCTATTTTGCCATATCGTATGGCTCCTCTTGAGTTGAAGGAAAAGTTACAGGAATTACTTGATAAGGTCTTCATTCCGCCCATTGCGTCACATTAGGGTGATCCTACCATGTTTGTGAAGAAAAAGAGGATGGTTCTATGCATATGTGCATTGATTATCGCTAGTTGAACAAAGCCACAATGAAGAACATGTATACTTTGCCTCGTATTGATGACCTATTTTATTAGTTACATGGTGTCAAAGTATTTTCAAAGATTGTCTTATGTTCAGGTTATCATCAGTTGAAGATTGAGAGGCCAGTTATCTCGAATACTACTTTAAGGCCTTGGTATGGCCATTACGAGTTCCTTGTGATGTCATTGGTCTGACCAACGCCCCAGAAACATTTATACACTTGATCCACGTATTTCGGTCATATCTTGACTCTATCATCATCATGTTTATTGACGAAATTTTGGTGTACTCCCAGATTCGGAAGGATCATACGCAGTACCTGAGGACTGTGCTTCAGACCTTGAGTAAGAATTTATATTCAAAATTTTCTAAGTGTGAGTTTTGGTTGTATTCAATGGCATTTTTAGGTCATGTAGTGTCGAGTGAAGGGATCAAGGTGGATCTGAACAAGGTGGAAGCACTATATAGTTGGCCCAAACCATCCACAACTATAGAGATCCAACTTTTTATTGGTTTGGCGGGGTATTACCGTCGATTTATCAAGGGTTTCTCATCTATTGAAGCATATATGACCAGACCTACACAGAAGGGTGCTCTGTACAAGTGGACATGTGAGTGTGAGGAGAGATTTCAAAGGCTCAATACTGCTTTGATACAACCTCCAGTATTGGTATCGCCTATAGGTTTGGGGTCTTATACTGTTTATTGTGATGTGTCGCAGATTGGTCTCGGCGCGGTGTTGATGCAGGTCTGTAGGGTGATTTCCTACGCATCCTGACAGCTGAAGGTGTATGAAAAGACATATCATTTCCATGACCTTGAGTTTGTAGTATTGTTCATTCCCTGAAGATTTAGCAGCACTATTTGTGCGATGTACCTTGTGAGATATACACTAGTCACCAGAGTTTGCAGCATCTGTTCAAGTATAAGGATCTCAATTTGTATCAGTAGAGGTAGTTAGAGATGTTTAAGGATTATGATAACACTAACATGTATCATCCCAAGAAGGCCAATGTGGTGGCTAATGCTTTGAGTCGTAGAGCGGGAAGTTTGGGAAACTTAGCATATTTACCACCAGTAGAGAGGCCATTGTAATTGGATGCACAGGCCTTGGCCAACCAATTTATTAGATTGGATATTTCTAAATTAAGTCGAGTTTTGGCTTATGTGGTCTCTCAGTTTTCTCTTTATGATCGTACCAGGGAGCATCAATATGATGACCCCCATATACTTGTCGTTAAGCACACGGTTCAACACGGTGATGCTAAGGAGGTCATTATTTGAGATGAAATAGAATTGAAGATGCAGGGAAAGATATGTGTGCCTAATGTAGACGGATTCTGTGAGTTGATTCTCTAGGAGGCTCATAGTTTCCGGTGCTCCATTCATCCGAGTGGCACGAAAATTTATCAAGAAATAAGGCAACATTATTTATGGTGGAGAATCAAGAAGGATATAGTGAAATATGTATCTCGGTTCCTAAATTTCCAACAAGTGAAGTATGAACATCAGCGTCCGAGTTGATTGCTTCAAAAGTTAGAGATTCCGGTGGGAAATAGGAGCGGATTACTATGGATTTTGTTGTTGGGATCCTACAGACTCATCAGATGTTTGATGAAATTTCGGTAATTGTGGATAGGCTGATCAAGTCAGCTCATTTCATTCCTGTGATGACTACTTATTCTTTCAAGCAGCTGGCTCGAGTTTATTTCCGCGGGATTATCAGGCTACATGGCATACCGATATCTATCATCTCTGACCAGGATACATAGTTTACATCATGGTTCTGGAGGGTCGTACAACATGAGTTAGGTACTCAAGTTCAGTTGAGAACAACATTTTACCATCATACGGATGGACATTCTAAGCGCACTATTCAAATTCTAGAGAATATTCTCTATGAGTGCCTACAAAAACAGTTACTAGTCTAGCATTTAGATGGCACCGTATGAGGCTCTATGTGATTGACGGTTTCTGTCTCCAGTGGGTTGGATCGAGTTGGACGAGGCTATATTATTAGGTACAGACTTGGTTCAGGATGTTTTGGAGAAGGTTAAGTTTATTCGGGATAAACTTTGCACAACCCAGTCCATACGCGGATAAGAAAATTCATAATGCAGCATTCATGGTTTAAGAGCGGGTCCTGCTTTGGGTTTCGCCTATGAAGGGCGTTATAAGGTTCGGGAAGAAGGTCAGGATGAGCTCAAGATTTATTTGTCCATTTGAGGTATTGCGAAGAGTTGGGGAGGTTGCTTATGAGCTTGCCGTACCTACCAGTCTAGCAGGATTTCATCCGATATCCCATGATTCTATGCTCCAAAAATATCACGATGATCCATATCACGTGTTGGATTTCAGCTCAGTCCAGTTGGACACGGATCTATATTATGTTGAGGAGCCAGTGGCTATATTGGATAGGCAGATTTGAAAGTTGAGGTCAAAGAACATTGCTTCAGTGAAGTTTCAGTAGAAGGGTCAGTTGGTCGAGAAGGCGACTAGGGATACCGAGCAGTATATGTGCAATCGTTATCCTTATATTTTTACCACTTCAGGTATGTCCCTATGCTCCTTCAAGCACGAGCAATTGTTTTAAAAGGGGGAGGATGTAATGACCCGGACGATCGGTTTAAGAGTTATAGCCCCGATCCCCTATTAACTACTTCCCCTATATCTTTTTTTGCTTATGTGACTTGAAAAGAAATTTTGTTTTTGGTTTCGGAGTGTTCTGAGACACTTCGTACC
Source organism: Nicotiana benthamiana (assembly GCA_034376525.1). Lineage (NCBI taxonomy): Eukaryota > Viridiplantae > Streptophyta > Magnoliopsida > Solanales > Solanaceae > Nicotiana > Nicotiana benthamiana. Next base: position 63,636,237 of record CM067338.1, read on the forward strand.
TAAAACAGAAGCTTAAACCTTAGGATTTGAGTTGCAGTCAGAACTATGTGAAGAAGGCTCTGGAATAGAGTTTTGTAACTTTGTTAGCTTCGTTGAGAAATATTAGACTTAGGGCATGTCCAGATTCTGTTTTAGTTGTTTGTAGCTAAATTAGGCTTGAAATGGCAAAAGTTGAATTCTTAGAATTTTTGATCGATAGTGGACTTTACATCGGGCTGGGATATCAATTTCAGAAATTGGAGTAGGTCTATAATATTGAATATGAATTATGTGTGAAATTTGAGGTCAATAGGACGTAGTTTCATATATTTCAGTATAGGTTGTAAAAGTTTGAAGTTTCAAGTTCATTAAGTTTGGATTGGGGGTGATTCATGTTTTTAGCATTGTATGATGTGCTTTGAGGTCTCGACTAAGTTTGTCTGGTGTTCTAGAACTTGCTTGTATGTTTTGTTGAGGTCCCGGGGGCATCAGGTGTGTTTCAGATGCTCAATGGATCATTTTTGGACTTGGGAAAATTGCAAATTTCTTGTGTTTCTGTTCTGGTTTCTTCTCCGCTTCTGGAGAGGAGACTCTCATTGGTGAAGAGGAACTGACGGCAGATGAAATTTTGTGCTTCGCATTCACGGAGGAGGTCCCGCGTTCACGTAGAGGGACTGGTCAGCTGGGTCCCAACCCCTTATGCCTATGCATTCACGATGTTGGTCACGTATTCGCATAGGGATGAGTTGTGAGACCTTCGTGTTCGCGACAAGGTTCACAATGAACAAATTCTGGGAAAAATAAGTTCCTCTTCATGAACGCGAGGGGTCTTTCGCGACCGAGAAGAAGGAAGAACATGGGGAGAATATAACATTTCAAAATGAGGGTTAGGACTTTTTTAATCAAAACTTGAGTTTGGGAGCTCGGATTTGGACGAGATTAAGAGAGATTTTTAGATATATCAATTGTGGATTGATTCTACACTTGATTTTGGTTATATCCCACTAATCTATCTTTAATTCCATCATTTGATTAAGATTTAGGTTGAACTTTTGGGGGAATTATTATCCTTCTAGTTAAATTTTAGTCTTTATTTTACTACGATATTGTTGTCCGTCTTACATTATTTATATCATACCAATAGGGCCCTGAACTGACCTCGTCACTACTCGACCGAGGTTAGACTTGGCACTTATTGTGTACCATTGTGGTGTGATCATGCTACTCTTCTGGACATGTTTTCATGTGCAGATCCATGTACTTTTTACCAGCCACGTCACCATTGAGTAGTGAATGTTGGAGGCTTCAAGGTATATTTGCCACATCCAAAGACCTCGGAGTCCCCCTCTATTCTCCCCTATAGCCATATCTTTTTTACTTCTTTGTTAGACACTGATTCATAGAGACACTAGTTTTCCTTTTGTATTATGTGACTCATGATGTTTCGGTTTTCAGGAACGCCCTCTAATATTGAGGAGTTGATTATTGTACATGCCGAGCGGCATGATCATCAGTTATGTTATTATTGTTGGAGTTAGTTGTGATTTTAGATTCTGTTCTTTTCTTTTACTAATTATTTAGGCTGACGTAGTCGTAAAGACTAGGTGTCGTCACGACATCACGGTTGTTACATTCAACTTAAAGTATTTGATTTCTTGTAGAACTTTACTTGAATGGTAGGATAAGGTCTTAGGAGATTTTATCAACTTAGTGTTCAATTTTGAGGGAAAATCTGGGTGGGGAAAAAGCTACATCGCTTTAATAGAAGGATCAAACTTTCCACCGCCTATGTGGGTCCCAGTAGTGCAGTTTACGTCGTCTTGCAAAATTATGAATATTTCTCTACTTTGATGTTTTATCAACAAACAATTTAATGAGTTGAGAACTAGACTCGTAGACCTCAATTTCGTGGGTGGATGACCCCGTAACTCCAAATATAATGGGAGAAAGGCTCATAAACATTAGATCCAGATTTCAGTAAACTTATAAACGTAACTTTCGATAACTTTTGCCGACTTTTATTTTACAAATTGCTTGAATTAAAAACTTAACATATCATTATTATATGATTCAAATACCTCATAAGATGACCTTCTTTCTATCTTAAACACTCCTAATCTTACCCCAAAAGTATGGCTAGAACATTTCCAATTTTCCAACCTTGACGAACTTGTTTTCTTCACTTCCTTTAGCCTCTAATCTTTAAGTTTACTTACTTATCACTTGCTTAAACATCATAAAACAATTGTACCCTAATATATAACCTTATTCTCCCTTCTTATGTCGAACTTAGGATGCAATTAATATATGAAAATACAACATTAGCTCACACACGACACAAACGTCATAAAGGCGCAAGGTGTAGCGTACTAGGAATGAGATTAAGTGCTTGTAACCTCAAAAATAAATTTCTCATACTTACATCGACTAACATAGGACAAACATGATGTACAAAGGTACTACTTGTAACATCCTCTCGAAACATTCGCCCGTGAAAGTTAGACTCTATATTTCTACCTTTATCGCGTTTATCATCCATATCCAAAGCCTTATATTTACGAATTTTACTAAGTTATAATTTTGGCTTCTACCCTGCTGCTCATTCAAGGGTAGTTCATTTGGATCGGATATTCAAAATTCGAACGGATTCGTTCAATTCGAATTGGATCAGATTTTGGATTGTGTTTATTAAAATTTCAAATTTCGAATCGAACTCGGATTGGTATACTATTAATACGATCCGATCCAAAATCTACAATTATTAGGGCATTTATAGATATTAAACTTTAATTTTGGATAATTAGTACTTTCTTTACATTTTCCTCCAAGTTGTTACCTTTACAATTGATGGATTTAGCTATATTGGCACCATAGTACTTTCATAATCGCATAAACATAAATTTTCTTACTGCATCACCACTTTTACCAAGAAAATATACATATGAGTTTGCAACTTTGACGCATAATAATCTGATCTAAAATCCAAAAATTCAATATGATCCGATCCAAACTTTAAAATCCGATCTGATCCAACATTAATTCGGATAAAATTTGGATTGTATTTTGCTAGAATCCAAAATCTGAAATCCAATCCAAAGTTTGCTAAATGCGATCCGATCTGATCCATGCATATCCCTAAATGATTCTCTTTTAGTTTGAGCCTTGTTAACACGTTCTAATCCCACTTACTATTTACAAACTGGCACCCTCTTGGACCTTGACAATATCTTATGCTACAAGTTATGGTCCTACTTATCAAACTTTCTAATCTATAATCCCTTACTAAATGTTATCGTTTCCTTGTTATGATCACCACTTAGTAATTTTACCATGTCCAGATCACTTGGTTCTTACTATGATTTACATCTTATCTCGGGAGTTCTAGGGTCACTAAGCTACTGTCAGATTCATTATCTTATTTAACACTTCTACCTCTTAACAATACTTCACTATGACTCATCTTGGGTGCGACATTCGATCTCCATTGTTAATCGAGTTAATAGCATCTTCTAATATCATACTAGATAGATAAAGGCTTACTAACGCATAGGCAACATACCTAAATACCTCTTATATGGGCGCTAGTGGTCCAACATATCTCCTAATGCATACATTTGATTCTGGTACCTTCTCGAGCCTGACATTCCCCTTCTCCATACTGAAATGAAGGTGCTGAACCCATAGGTTGTCCCGAACGACTGCTACCCTCATAATCAATGTCAGACAATTTCGTGACATATGCTTTGGGGTGCCACACCTGAAACAAGCATTCATACCTTGTAAGCACGATCCCCGTGTTTCCTTCTGCACTGCGTCACTTGTCCAACACTCTCTTGATCTCGCACTACTTGTGGCCTTGATCTTTGACCTATTCTCAATTGAGTACTCTGATAATATTGGGTCTCTTGAGGCACGAATAAATTGCCATCTACCTTTAATGGGGACTGAGCTTGTCTCCTCTAGACCTACTACTACTCGCTGCCCCTACATGCTCGTCAACTGGCATGTCTCTCGTACCTTTCTACCTATCTCAAGCTTGCTTTATCTTCTATCATTGTTTATGCTCCTCTAGATTATAGGCAAAATCCTGAATTCTAGATATGTCCATATTTTCATTCTGTGAGGATGTGGTACAATCTTCAACTAGCTTTTGTTCTAGCCTTGCCACAAACCGATGTTTCTTGGCTCTCATTGTATCAACCAAAGATGGGGCATACCTGGCCAAAGAATCAAACCTGAGGTTGTACTCGCGAAAACTCATGTCACCTTGGTGTATGGCTAGGCTAAAAACTAATCAATCTTCGTCTTCCAAATCTATAATGGTATGTAATGGTCCATGAAGTCACTCGAGAATTATCCCTGCTTTGTTGGTTGTGCATTCTGCACTCTGGATAATTCCTATGAATCATACCAATACACAATTATGTATCGCAATTTGAAAGCTGCTAACTCCACCACCTCCATCTCAAAAGCATCCATAACTTGAAAGACCCTATAAAGTTGGTCAATAAAACCAAAATCATCCTCATAGCGATCCGTCCTCATGAACTCTAGATGGCTCAAAGCAATAAACTACCTGACCCTTGAACTCTTGGGCCCCTCAGAAGGTCCCCCACTAGCTGTTGTTGCGGTGTAGCTACTAACTCGGTCACACATGCATAATAACTCATGAGATCATGAATAGTAGTCAATTGTGGGGGTTATTGGAGATGCTAGAGCTATATAATGCTCTTCTAGTGCTAGTGGATTAGGGGATGCTCACTCAACCCGAACGTCAGATTGATCTACATCAACTGGGGTGGTATACTAGTACCTTCCCCCTCATTAGCCTTACCCTTCTGACTAGTTATAGCTCTTCCGTGTTGAGCATCTCTATAATGTCGATGCCCCCTTTTTTAAGGCGAAATCGGGTTTATGAAATTTGGGAGGACAAATCATTTCCTTTTGGGAATTGGGTTTTGGAATTTGAAGAGTTGCCATTTGATGATTAAGTGCATTAGGACACTAAGAGGGGTTTTGATTTAGAAACTAGAGATTTGGGTAAGGGCTAGAAATTATCTCGAGGGAAAGGTGTTAGGCATATCCCAAGATCCACTAGTATGGTTCCCGACCATGCGACAATTGTGACTTCACATCACAAGTAAGCAATTAAGGGGTCAAAATAGAACGAGTTTTCACATAATTTTGGAAGTTTGAAGAAAATAAGGAAGGCAAAAATTTTGAGGAAATAATTTTAAACAAATCTTAAAATAAACAAGTAAAGGGGAAAGAGGGGTCATAGGTTTATGAACAATATGGATCACATCAATGCAATACCCAGTAATCACTCCCTACACGAGGTGTTAGAGCACCGATCATCATATCCATATCTTCCCTTCCCACCCAGTTAAGGTATTAAAGCGCAAAATAGTAGCCATAGTTTCTAAATGTAGAGATGCAGAAACTTAGTGACATGGTTTCTATATGCAGAAATGCAGAAACTTAGAGACGTGGTTTCTAAATGCAGAAACTTGGAGATGTGATTTCTAATGCAACAATGAAACAACTTATAGGTAGGATTTATACATGTAATGCACACTTATAGGAAGGATTGCTAATGCAGTAATGAAACATCTTATAGGCAGAGTTTCTACATGTATTGCAGAACTTATAGGAAGGATTGCTAATGCACTAATGAAACAGCTTATAGGTAGAATTTCTACATGTAGTGCAGTACTTAGAGGTCGGATTTCTATATGAAAGGCATAAGCAAAAAAAGAGGTTGTGATTGAAAAAGCATAAATCCCTAAGGCAGGATGTCTACCCATATGCATACATAAGTTACCCTCCCCTTTTCACTGGAAGCTCATAGTTATTACAAATTATTACAGACCTGAATGAATCGAGAAAGATAAAAAAATTTATATCTAAAATTAAAGATTCCAACCAAGGAGAGCCTAATTCAGACCCTAGGTGTGAAATATGAAATGAACCAACTTCCAAAGATCAGATTACCAAAGTCTTTCTCTTATATGGGATGTGCCAAAGTTACAAGGAGCTTCAAGAGCTCCAGGAAGTTCTTACACCCCAAATATCAATACAGGATCATAGTGCAGTATGGAAGAGCCAGCCTCAAATGTCCAAGTTCAGAGGGGACTCAAGGTCCCAAGGCATGGCTCATAGGAGGGGGAAAGAACATAGAGGCTAGGAGTAATTCTGAGTGCAATAGAGGGGAATTATGGAGGGCCCTAGTAGGTTGGTGGTCATGCCCAGCAGTTGGGATGCTGGCACACCCCTGACCGGCCTGTCGGCTTTAAAATTGGAGAGTTAGGGCCTATTGAAGGTCAGATTTAGCCCTGGACAGCAATTTGGATGTTGCCAGGCTATACCATAACTCATTACACATAGGGAATGGGTATGGGGGCTCACATTAGAAGCAGGATGCAATGAAAGAGCAGGGAAAGGGTGGCATACCCAGCAATGAGACATATCGGCACACCTTCCAGCCCACTTAGGGGTCAAAAAAAAGATCATGGACAACAATTCTTGTTTCCATACGTCAAGTTCCCATCAAAAACACATAAAGGCAGTAATGGGATAGGGAGAAATCACTCACAAAGAAGAGAAGCAGGAAATAACTACTTTAAGTCATTACAGAGAAAAGAAAGTGGACGTAGGTATTAGGAATTATAAATAAACACTTTGGGTGATGCTGAAAATTAAGTTAGGACATACCAGTTTCGAAGAGACAAGTAAAGAGAAGCAATAGCCTTGTAAAAGCCAAAGTGCAAACAAGAAGCAAGAATACTTATAAGTGTAGACGAGAATTGTGATTTTGTAGTTTTTAGAGTATTCAATCGTGTGTCTTGTGTTAAAGAAAGGTATGTATTTATAGTGTGAAAGTCATGAGAAACAAGGTTAGAAAATAATTGAAGTCAGCTTGTCAATCATCACATAAGACTCCCTTTAATTAAGGGATTCAAATTCAAACGGGTATAAACCAATTTAAGGAAAGAAATTAGTCAAGCCCTTTGTGCAAGGCATGCAATTGAAGCAAATACTTTAAGGTTAAGGGCAGGGTTCATGAAAGTACACGGTTTGAGTAAATAAGGCAAAGGAATCAACTAACATACAAGAAACAAAGACCGAAGATTTGTTATGAATGAACCAAGTCAAAAAGGTGGAAAAGGTTTTAGCTTGAGAAAGAAATCAGTAACAATCAATTAGACCGATTAAAAAGGGATGCTAAAACAATCACTAGCTTGAAAACCTCTTTTGAAGAAAGAATCATTGCATATAAAAAGCATACTGACACGTTAGACATGAAGAAATTTGTCATGCTATTCAATAGAAGAATCTAGTGTATGGAATCAGAATTGTGTGCACATTCTAGGGTTTCTGACTCGAGTCAAATACAGTGATGAGGAGGCAACATGCTTAGAGACTTCTTTTTAGAAACTCATGAGAAAACATGCAAATAAGTAGAAGTATTAAGCAAATAGAGTGAATAGGCTAATTCAAAGCATAATGAGAGAACAACTGATAGTGGAAGAAAACGTAGAAGAAAAACATGCTTAAACAAGTCTTTTAGGAGAAAACTTTAAACACGGTAATAATAGAAGGAATACTTAAGAACATGGCAGAAGGATAAAGTAGGAAACACATCACATCATAGAGAAAGAAGACAGCAGAACATAGTGAAAAAGCATGCGAGAACATAGCATAGAAAGCACAGTAGAAGAATATACCATGACGAGGTATAGAAACAAAACAAAGAACATTTAAGCACGGAGTATAAACTCAGTAAAAGAACACAAAAGAACATAGTAGAAAAAGTATAAGAACACAGTAAAAAGAGAGCGAGAACAGATATAGGAAACACAGTAAAAGAAACAACACGAATAATAAAGAAGGAAAATCATAGAACACTTAAACACTTTTCCAGAAAACCCTAAATCGGAAAAGAAGGGTTTTGAAAGTAATTTTCAAAAGAAAAAATTAGGGAAATCGTTTGAAAACTCAAGCATAGAATAGATACATAACGGATCTAAAAAGAATCGGAGAAAAACCTCATAGGGTTAGGGTTTCAGAGGAACCCTAGGATGAAAAAGGCTTGGAAAAGATCCTATCTAAGTCGTATAAGGTCGGAATCAGGCTCAGGAGACTATGATATGCTAGAGCAAGGCTGGAGATGGCCGGAAACCTCGAGTCGGCAAGGTCTGAGTGAAGATCTTCAAGGTCTGGCCTCGAACCTTCAAGCATCAGGCAATTGAGAGCAGTAGAAGGTGAGTATAGCCCGTCCATGGCTTGAGAGGCCATGGATTCGGGTGAGTTTGTGTTGAAAATGGTAAAAGGCGATTAGGATTTCGAGAGAGTTTGATTGAGTCTGAGAGGAGAGAGATTTCATAGGCGGCGTCATTGTGCAAATAGGGTTAGGGTTAGAGAGGTTCGGGGATTAAAAAAGGAAAGGGTGAATCAGGGTTGTTGACCAAAATGATCAGTGGCCAGGACTAAAAGAAAATTCAGACGGGTTTAAAAATGGGTCAAGGGGTCGGGTAAAAATAAGAATTGGGTTGGGTAATTTGAAATTCAATTTGGTTAATTGGGGGCTGATTTTAGGCCAAAATTGAAATAATTGGGGCTAAATTTCAAATAGCTACTTTTCCGCTTTTATTTTATCAAAACAGTGAAAATAATTTTAAAAGCAAATTATAAGTACTGAACTAATTAATAATATATAAATATTAATTTAAAGATGTTAGAACTAATTTGATAATTATAAAATACTATTAATCGTGAAATAGGCTATAATTGCAGTTATACGCAATTTAGATTTACAAATACCAAATAAATTTGTAAAAATATACAAAAAAAATCATCTTAATTATTTTTTGGTGTAAATATGAGAATAAAATAAGTTATTTACCAAAATGATAATCTTGAAAATAATTATTGGATCTTCGTACAGTTAAAACAGACAATAAATTAATTTTAAAATCTTTAAAAGTAGGGGAAAAATACTAAAACTCTTGAGTACGCTTATATATTTAAATATGTTATTTTGGAAGTATTTTGTATACAAAAATATATAGGAAAAATTGGGTATCAATATATAGACATTGAATCCTTATGACTCAACTCTATACAACGGGATCTGGATTAGAAAGAAGGGTAACCAATCCTTATTGCTCTGTAGCTTCCTATTTATAAATGTGGTGCACAATACATTCATGAATAAGACTCTACTAGACATGATTTTTTGGACTCCCTAAGACACGTTCTGATCTGATACCAAATTTTTCACACCCCATCCCAGGTGAGGCATGGACGACACCCGAGGCCATACTAGCCCGAGCAAACCACTATATAACTCTTGAATGTTATACATAACCTAGAATGTAGGACTAACTCTATCGTACTATAAGTTATCATGGCTGCAACTCATAATATATTGTAAGCGGGCATGCGTCGTATAAACTAGACATCATACTCAAAACATCAATGCATGTTCGGGGCCGAGGAGGCCACTATGAGTATCAATATTGGACAACCTAAAAGGAAAAAAATTAAACTAGGGGCGGCAAGACCACTAATATTTTGTACATACTGAACCTGTATCTATAAAGCCTCTAAGAGTATCTGATATCAAACATGATTGGACAAGGCCCCGATCTACCCATAAGTTTGTCACAAAACTCTAGTACCATGACCTTTAGACTTGGCTGCGCTCCGAATGAAATGGAGTCATACCAATCCTTTGCCGAATTTCAACCCTGTCTATAGTAGGGCCTCATCAAATTAATTATCTGCATCTGCAGGCATAAAATGCAGTACCACACAATATACCAAACATGTAATGCAGAAAATAATATATATAAACTTGAATTTGGAGAACATGAATGAATACAGTACAATCCTTACTGGAAGATGAAAATAAGAGTGGACTTACCTCTTACTCTCGATCGGCTTACTAGATCACATTCGGTTGGACCGCTTGATCCCTCTGTCTAATTACACAACTTATTCTGTCATGGTACTCTGAACTATCTCTAATGACTGAATTTCTGATCTTTTACTATATCATCGTCTATTCATAAAACGTGAACATAAAGTGGTTATTATGCATAGCAAGGCAGACCATCCCTGAGGTGCACTACAACCACAAGTTTTTGATGGAACATACGCGTAGCTAAGTAGATCATATGTACGGTTCACATATTTGAGTTTGGCTATGAGTGCTCTTGGCCATCCATAACCACCCTTACCGTGCACTTAGGTGATAAGTAGTTGTCCATAGGGCCCACACTTATGTATATGCAACATCAAATAACATTCAACAATCAACAATACATAAGCTAAGTACTCTCTGTAACTCATGATTTGTATTTGATAACTAGTTTCCTTTAAAGTGCTTCTTGCGTTCATTACTCATATCCTGCTTCCCTTAGATTTAGGAAGTTCATGTCTATCCTAGGATGTGTACGACTATCGCGTGGCTCTATTAAAATCTAATTCTACAAATTATATAATTTTATCTTCTTCTACTTTCATGTTACCATTCACTGGTTAGCTCATTTGTCCAAAATATTTAATCTACAAGGGGACTCGTGTTTAGGTAACTTATTACGTTTCTTAACTTATATTTCGCTCTCCCTAACATTAGGGAGGTAATGGCTATCTTTATTTAACTATCATAATCTGTTTCTACTGATTAACTCATTCTATCGACTGTGCAAGACCTCTAGCTCGTTAAGCCATTTATAGGTAACTGTCAATCAGAGAATACACTTCCTATCTTATATACAATACAAGCTTCCTAGATCTCTACTCATTTCTAGGAATATTCATGATGTACAACTCTCTTATAAGGGTTGTTTAACCAAAAAATGTAATTTGGTCAAAGCTTGAATTTAAGAGAGAAAAAATCGAGTTACTGATAATCAAAGAGACCGAAATATAATTAGCTTTCAAAGAATAAGAATAAAGCAATAAGAAGTTTGTATTTCACTATGATGTCAAGAATATTCTGGGTGTCCATACAAATGATAAAACTTCCTCCTTTTATAGTTGACAAGGAGTAACAGATTAATCTAAATAATAAAAGAGCATTTAATGAGACGTTACATAATCATTGCTATTAATTACTGAATTACTAACGTATCAGGTATTTAATAATGAATGTAGACTACTTTTTGTCATCATATTCTTGTCTTCAATGCCCTTTTTATCCGTTGATATTGAATGATTTTAATAGATACGAGACTCGTATCTAAGATTCCCTCTCGTGTCTATTTTCTTTTCCTCTACCGTGCATGTTGTCTTCCGTGCCTTTTAATCATTTTATTGCTCTTTGACTGTTTGACCAATCCACGTGTCATGCCATGTCATTTGTAATTCAAATTCAGTTTTTCCCAATACAGATAGTCCTTCCACTTCTTATTTATTTATCAATTAAATAATTGGGAAGTGGATCCTGAAAAAGAATTTTTGTCACAACTAATGTTTGTGTCAATGTCGACGTCTCATCTGTATTTCTCATTTAATGCTCTATACACGTGTCATCTTCTGGTTGATTCTGCAGTTTTGTTCCCATTTTTCTAGGCCTGTTCAACTTTCTCTGTTTGCGAAGTGATGGTTATCTTTAATATAGGCTTTCCATCATTTCTCCCCTTAATTTTGATGGTTGTTCCATATAAACTTTTAATTCATACTTTTCTTGTCCTCTTCTTCATCAATTTCCATCAAGCATTCGCATTTCCTTTATTTCTTTCACTTCTACTTACTTCAAAATTATCTTACAATGGCATCTCCAAACCCTAACCCCAGAAAGGTTTTACTTCTCGATCAATTCCTTAATGCACCCGCTCCTATCAAACATTCAAGAGGTAGAGGAGGAAGACTCCAAAGTATGGGATCTACACGTGGTGGTTCAACTGGTTTTGTACTTCCTTCTTCTGGTTCTGGAATCAAAGGTTCCTCTTCGAAAACTCAATCTTCGAAAGGTAAAGAAATTTCAGACCCTTCTACAGAACCATAGTTGAAGAAATTATACCAAATGATTTATCTTTTGCAAGTGATAAAGCATACCTTCAACAAAAAATTGCAAAATTGGAAAAGACTGATCATTATCCCTCTCTTATAACTGAACTCACAATCCCCACCATTAGGAAAGATTGCAACTGGAAAGAGAGCGTTCGTTTATCAATCCCTTCTATAAACCATAGAATTCATCTTATAGAAATGGGTTTTCCTATGTTTATACCTACCCCTTCACTTTGGGGTTTAAACCTGCCATAGATCCAGTTATCCTCGATTTTTGTAGATTTTTCAATATTTGCTTAGCCCAGATTGGACCTTTAGTTTGGAGGGATGTAGCTTGTTTAAGATTTTTGTCTAATAAGGCAAAAGTTAATTTTACCTTTCCCCATCTTATCCACTTGTACCACCCTAGTTTATTACGCCATATGGTTTTTACTTTAACTGCAAGGAGTAAAAGAGTTTTGGTAAACGCCGATGACGATAAAGATCGTGGGTGGTATATTCGTTACATAGTTGTTCGTACAGTGGATATACTGGGAGAATCAAACATTCCTTTCTCCGAGATGTGGAATTTTTCACGTATGTTTCTGTTTTACTTTTCCCGTACCTATTTTATGAGATTTTGATTTTCTATTTAAATTATCCCTTTTTCGGTTTTTTGTAGCAACCATGGGAGATGTGCAACCCGTTCCCAATTTCCGTGGTTGGGTAGATTCAATTCTGAAAGTTTCTCCTAAGGAAGATAGGACTTGAAAATCTATCTCCTCTTTACATGGGTGGACAGTGAAAACACACGGTATATATTTCTTTTCATGTATGCTTTCTAGATACATATACTAAATTCTGATGATGAACTCAAATCCTTTATTTATCAGGATTTGGAATAAAAGGGATGGCAGGGGACGTTGCTATAGCCATGCGTACTAATGCCAACACCGCCCTTGGTTTGGACAAGGCTAAAGCACTTTTAGCCAAACGAAAAGCTATGCTAATGGAAACTGACAACGAAGAAGAAGATAATACCTCTTTGGTATCTATACCAAGAGCAAGGAGACGTGTTGTTATGGATGAAGAAATTGAAGATTCTCCTGGCTGTACCTCTGCTGCAATTACTTCTTCTACAGTTACTTCCATTACCGAGCCTATTTAAATCCAATCCGATGAAGATCTTGCTCCTAGAGACACGAATGAATCTGTTCACCGTCTCTTCGAGAGTGGTTTTGAAAGTGGGGAACTTGGCCCCGTTCTCAATGAAATTCCCTTATCTACTTCCATTTCGTTTTCTCCAATTTCTTCTATTTCTCCTTCAACCGTACCCATTTCATGCCCTTTAACACCTTTCGCTATTCTTACAACTTATTCCCCTGTTCCTTTTTTAGCCCCCATGCCTATTCCCTCAGCTCCTTATCTGGTTTCTGCCTCTCCTATTGTTTTCACCTCCTCTACTACTCCTCCTTGTACTATTCCTTCTTCATCCGTTTCTCATTCTGAACCTAGCCCAAATAATAGAGGTATGGCTATGAGAAAGGTTACACCTGAAGTACCTGTTACTCATAGTCTTTTAAGGAAGACAAGTGGAGCGGATGTCTGGCTCGAGCCTCTTATCGGAGATGTGGAAAGAACAAAGATGCAGAGCCACAGTTGCTACACCTTGATGAATGACAGTTCATTCAACACTGAAGGTAAATTCCTTACCCATGATTATTTACTTTTCCTTGGCCTTAAGTTCTTATTTTTGTGCCTTATATTTGTAGGCAAACTTGATTGGAACTGAGTTGATGGGGAGGATCTCTATTTTAGAGAAAATGGCACATGAGTCTGCTAAGGCTGCTGTTGATGCTAAAAGAATAACTGAAGAAGCACGGCTTGAGGCTCAAAATTGGAAGGAACAATTCGAAGGTGCTTTAGGGAGCATTGAAGAGTTGCAGTCTTCTAAATTTCAACTTGAACAGAAAAATCGAGCTTTATCCTCGGGATTAGAGATTTTCACGGCTTCTACGAGCCAAGTAAAAAAGGATAAAGAGATTTTGAAGGATTATTTGTCAAAGGCTAATGAAGAAATCAAAGAACTCAAAGCACTAATGGAGAAAAAAAAAGAATATGCCAAAGAACTAGTGCAATCTTTGAACCAGACTCGGGGTGATTTGAGGATTTCTTCAGATAAGGTTCGTGTGTTGGAGAGTTCTTATGTCAACCTTCAATCTTCCCTTGATTTTCACTTAGCTGAGCATGAAACAATGAAGAACACCTTAGCTACGTGGGGAAGGGATTATGAAAACCTGGAGAAGGATTACAATTCCTTAGCTGATAATTTCAATATGAGGTTAATTGGTCATTCTTGAAATCTCGTCGTGATGCTTTAATAGAGGCTTCTCAAGAAAATTTTGACTTGCAATCTGAGTTGGCCAAAGTTTTAGACATGATTGAGAAAAATGAGCAACCTACTGAAACTCCTTCTCCTGATCAGGTAATTGACATCTCCTCTCCAACTGTCCAAACTCCTGGGTTAAAAAGCCTTTGAACTTGGAGTCAACAGGTGAAGTTATTGAAGTTACAGTTATAGTGACCGAGGGTAACTTATCTACAACACAGTATTTGGGAATGGAAATACTTGTGTCTACTGCTTCTCTCGAGAATGTTGATACTTCAATTTCAGCTGAGACTGCCTCTATTGCTGCTCCTTTAGAAGTTTCTACCGAGCCTAATGAGGCTGCAACTTCTAACATTCCAATTTCCTCAAAGACCAGTGAAAATGTTTAACCTCACCTCTTTTGTTTGTTTTTGATGATGTAATTTCTTAATGAAGTCCCCAGTTTCTATAATGGGGCAGCTGTTTTGAAAAACAAATGTATTATAATAGCTAAGTTTTTCCCTTAGCTTTTTATGTTGAGAAGTTTGTATGATACTTCTTCATTTTATCCTTGTCTATTCATTGTTCTAGACTTTGCAGAATGATTTTATAGTTACCTTACTCTTGCCTATTTTTCTTTTTAGGACTTAGAGAATAAGTTAGCATTTTTATCCTTTTCAAAAAATGCTTTCATAATTCTCCTCATGTGTTATCATCATGAGGAAAATAAAAGAGGACCCTTTTATTTATCGACACTTAATGAAGAAGACGTCTCAACTTCATAATGGTGTTACCATATGATGAAAGAAATAGGAGCATACATGTTTCGTATAAAACAACTTTTGTAAAGTTTTTATTCATGAACTTTGATAAGTTTCTTGAGTATTACATGTATTGAAGCACACCTACAACTTTCTCGCAACTGTTTTCTTTTAACAGATTTACAAAATATACAAGGTTTTTGATAACCTGTTTTTGATACATAGTCATGTCCCTGCCTTTACATACTTAGGAAGGGTTTAAACAGTTACTTCATTGTTCTAAAAAGGAAATAACACTACGATGAGTGCTTTTAGATTGATACTTGAATTCTCGTAACTTGTCTTGATTTGTAAATCTTGAATTTTGCTCTCTCGTATCGATTTCTGCACATACTTGTGTGTATATAGTGTAGTCTCCCAAGTGTTTGAGCGGTGAATATGAAGCCTTGAACACTTGTTTATTTGCTCCCAATCTTTGGTCCTTTTCCTGAAACAGAAAAATATACGGGACTCGGAGGTGCGATTGTAGATGAAGACTGCCTAACTCGTGTATATTTCCATCAGATTAATGTAACCCTGGGCTAGGAATTTAATAGTATTCCAATTTGCCGTGCAGGCCGTGACTCATCAGTTGGCACGAGTTAGAGTTTTTGCCTATCATCTAAATCGTTAGTATAATTTTAACAATTCAAAAGAAAAATTTAACATGGTGATACCTGACCGTGGGTACTTCCTTAGAAGTAATATCTCTTTAAATGAACGGCATTCCAATGTGAAGGTAAAACCTTGTCATCCATTATCTCTAGCTCGTATGCTCCTTTCCCTGCAATTTCTCGAATTCGATTAGGTCCTTCCCACGTTGGACTTAACTTTCCTGAATTAGCTGACTTTGTAAATTGGAAAACCTTTTTCAACACGAAGTCCCAAATTTTAAAAAACCTGAGGCGTGCTTTCCTATTGTAATATCGCTCAATTACTATCTTTTGAGCCGCCATCCTTATCAACGCAGCTTCTCTTCTCCCTTCAAGTAAATCAAGATTTACTCGTCACTCTTCATTTTTCGAGTTTTCCTCTGCTTGAACACGTCGTGTACTAGGTTCACCTATCTTAACTGGTATCAAAGCTTCCGCACCATAAACCATTGAAAATGGGTGTTTCTCCTGTACTTGTTTTTGCCGTTGTTCGATATGCCCATATTATCGCTGGTAATAATTCAGGCAAATTGCCTTTTAATTCTTGTAACCTTTTCTTTAGGCTGTTGATAATTACTTTTTTGTAGCCTCCGCTTGCCCATTACCTACTGGATGATACGTTGTTGACGTAATTCTTTTGATTTGCCAACTTTGAAAGAATTATGTGATTTGAGCTCCTATAAATTGTGGTCCATTATCACACACTATCTCCTTTGGAACACCAAAGCGGCAAATTATATTTCTCCAAATAAAGTCCTTAACTTCTTTCTCTCATATATGTTTAAACGCTCTTGCTTCTACCCATTTAGTGAAATAATCAGTAAGTATGAGTAGAAACTTTACCTGACCTTTTGTATCAGGTAATGGTCCTATGATGTCCATTCCCCATTTCATGAAGGGCCACAGAGCTATGACAGGATGTAATAACTCAGCTTGTCTATGCATGTTATTTCCATACCTTTGACATTTATCACACTTAGATGCGAAATCATTCGCTTCTTCTTCCATTTTAGGCCAGTAATATCCCGCTCGAATCAATGTTTTTACAAGTGATCTGCCTCCTGCATGATTTCCACAATGCCCCTCATGTACTTATCTCATCACATATTCTGTTTGAGAAGGTCCGAGACACCTGGCTAATGGTCCACCAAACATTTTGCGGTAAAGGTTTCCTTGATATAGGCAGTAACGAGCGGCTTTCTTTCTTAGTGCATGACCTTCACCTTGTCTTCAGGTACGATTCTGTAATGCAAAAAAGACACGATTTCATTTCTCTAATCCCAGTTAAGTAATTAAAGTTTACCTTATTTTTATCAATGTAAAGAACGGAATGGAACAAATGTATAATTGAAGCATTCGCGTCTTTTGCTATATCTGCTGCAGATGCGAGGTTGGCTAAGGCGTCTGCTTCCAAACTCTCTTCTCTTGGGATTTGCATCACTTTCCAAGTTTAGAAATGTCTTATTAACTCCCGTACCTTTTCGATATACTCTTGCATTCGAGTTTCTCTAGCAATGTAAGTCCCCAGTATTTGATTTAATACGAGCTGTGAATCGCTTTTGATTAAGATTTGCATGATACCAAGTTCTAATGCTAACTCCAAACCTGCAATCACAGCTTCATACTCTGCTTCGTTATTAGTTACAGGGTGACATTTTACAGCTTGTCTAATTGTTTCACCCATAGGTGGTATAAGAACAATTCCTAAACCTGCCCTCTTTACATTAGATGAACCATCAGAAAATAATAGCCAAGTCCCCGGATTAGCACCATTAAAAACTTGTAATTCTTTTTCTGCTTCTAGGTGTATGCTTTGATTAAAATCAGCTACGAAATCGGCGAGTACTTGACATTTAATAGCAGTTTGAGGTTGTTAATTTTTTGTATTCACTTAGTTCTATAGCCCATTTTGCTAATCTCCCTGATAGTTCATGTTTATGCAAGATCTTTCGTAAAGGAAAAGCAGTAACAACAACAATAGGATGACATTGAAAAGAAGGTCGTAGTTTTCTAGATGCCATGATGAGAGCTAATGCTAATTTTTCTAGTTGTGGATACCTTGTCTCTGCATCTAATGGAGTTTTACTCACATAATAAATTGGGGATTACTTACTTTGGTCTTCACGTACTAAAACGGCACTTACCGCTACT
The DNA here is from genome assembly GCA_034376525.1 of Nicotiana benthamiana. NCBI lineage: Eukaryota > Viridiplantae > Streptophyta > Magnoliopsida > Solanales > Solanaceae > Nicotiana > Nicotiana benthamiana. The sequence goes on from CM067338.1 coordinate 63,654,188, forward strand.
TCTGATACTGATAGATAAATGAGTAGCTTTTGACCTTCTTTAGGTTTCGCCAGTAAAGGAGGATTTGATAAATAAACATTCAAGTCCCTCAGGTCTTGTTGACAATAGGATTTGATAAATAAACATTCAAGTCCCTCAGGTCTTGTTGACAATCTTCATTCCACTCAAAATGATCTTGCCTTTTGAGCGTAGAGAAAAATTTGAAGCATTTTTCTGAAGATTTTGAAATAAATCTCCCTAAGGCCGCTATCATTCCCGTTAGCCTCTGAACTTCATTTTTACTGGTAAGTACATCAGGTATTTCTTCAATTGCTTTAATCTTGGAAGGATTTACTGCAATTCCACGGTTAGAGACAACCTAAAAATTTACCAGAAGCAACTCCAAATGCACATTTTTCAGGATTGACTTTCATATTGAATTTTTGCAAAATTTAAAAGGTAACAGTTAAATGGGAAATATGGTCATGGGAATGCTGGGTTTTGACGAGCATGTCGTCTATATATACCTTTTATTTTTCCCAAATGTTCTTGAAATATTTTGGTGACTAACTTTTGATAGGTTGCTATAGCATTTTTTAAACCGAATGGCATTACTTTGTAACAGTAAGTCCCCTGGTATGTGATGAAAGAAGTCTTTTCCTCATTACCGGGGTCCATTTTAATTTGGTTGTACCCCGAATATGCATCTAAAAAACTCAAAAGTTCATGACTTGCAGTTGCATCAATGAATTGGTCTATATGGGGTAAAGGAAAAGAATCTTTTGGGCAAGCTTTGTTTAGATCAGTGTAATCTACACAAACTCACCACTTACCATTCTTCTTAGGTACGACCACCGTGTTAGCTAACCAATCAGGATATTTTACCTCACGAATTAACCCAATTTTCAACAACTTTTGGACCTCATCCTGGATTACTTGATTTTTGAAAGCTCCTTGCTTTCTTTTCTTTTGCTTAATTGGAATAAAGGATGGGTCTTCGTTAAGCTTATGAGTCATCACATCCGGTGGAATACCTGTATTATCAGCATGGGACCAGGCAAAACAATCTACGTTAGCTTTTAAAAAATTCAATTAACATACCTCGCATGACGGGATTTAAATTGGCTCCTACGTAAATGTTTTTCTCTGGCCATTGTTCAAATAAAACCATATCCTCGAGTTCTTCTATTGTCGTTTTGATGTTCTCGTTTTCTTCAGGTTTTTGAATTACATCGGGTCTCGAATCTAAATCTGTTTTTTCAGTTGAGGTTTGGTTGCTCACACCTTCAACTATTTTCGGTAATTGCTATTTCTCTTTACTTGCGGTGCTCGTATCTGTTATTGCATTGATACTCTTGGCTATTTGTTGATCCCCTCGAATTTGACATATTCCCCAGGGTGATGGAAATTTAATGACTTGATGTAAGGTTGATAGAACAACATCCATATCATGGACTCATGGTCTCCCCATGATTATAGTGTATGCCATTTCCAAGTCAACTACCTGAAACTTAGTTTCTTTAACAACACCTGCAGCATAAGTTGTCAGAGTTACCTCACCTTTTGTTACCACGCTTGAATTGACGAAGCCTGACAAAGCATGCGCCTTTGGTATTATTTTATCTTCAGCTCGCATTTCCCGCAACACTCTTAGCAGAATGATATTTATAGAGCTACCTGGATCAATCAAAACTCTTTTTACATCAGTGTCATATATAATTAAAGATATTACTAGAGCGTTGTTATGCGGTGTAATCACTCCTTCCGTATCTGCATCATCGAAGCTTATACTCTAATGTTCTAAGGTTTGTTCTATTCTCTTGCCCGTGTGTGATCGTCATTTTGGAAACTTTGTTTGAAGCCGTGTACGTTACTCCATATATATCTTCTCCTCCACTGATGACATTTACTATCCTCTTAGGTGAAGGTGGTTTTTGTGGATTCTGCCTATTTTTCATGTAGGCTTGCTTTCCCTTTTCACTGAACAGCTCCGTGAGGTAGCCTTGCTTCAACAAATGATCTATTTCACTTTGTAGAAATCTGCATTCTGAGGTTTTATGCCCACGGTCGTTGTGAAATTCGCACCAATGGTCTGGGTTGCGTCTGTTTGGATTCGACTGCATCTCTTTTGGCCACCGTACCTTATCCCCCATACTCCTTAGAACAGCTACGAGCTCAGAATTAGTTACATTGAAACTATGACCAGCAAATAGTGCCATTAGATTCCTATCATCATCTCGTGACTCTTGGTTGTTTCGATCGCCTTTGAACCTGGATGAAGATCCGGTTCCCCTATCTCTCGACCTCTAATCATAATGTTGATTGTTCTGCCTAGAACATGGGTCTTTTTCTGCAGGTTCCATATATGGATCGTACATGTTCTTACCTGACCTTTTGTTGACTTCAGATCTTCTAGATCCGCTTCTATCTTCTCGTTGAGGTTGAGATATGGTATCTTCTTCAATTTTGAGCTACGTACTATACCTGTTATAAATATCGTTCCAAGTAGTTACGGGAAATTCACAAAGGCTTTCTTTAAGTCTTCTCGTGGGTTCTGAAATTTTGTCATTCAAATTACTGGCAAAAGCTATTGCAGCCCAATTATCCGGTACACGGGGTAGCATCATTCTTTCACGTTGGAATCTATCAACAAAATCTCTGAGCAATTCAGTATTCCCTTGTTTGATTTTGATGATATCCTTCATTCTCTTCTCTACCTTCTGAGCTCCCGAGTGTGCTTTTATGAAAGAATATGCAAGCACAACTAAAGAATTTATAAAATTTTCAGGTAAAAGAGAATACCAGGTTAATGCTCCCTTGGTGAGTGTCTCTCCAAACTTTTTAACGAATACTAATTCAATTTCTTGTTTGGTTAAATCGTTGCCTTTCACTCCTATTATAAATGCAGTTACATGGTCACGAGGGTCCGTGGTACCATCATATTTTGGGATGTCAGGCATTTTGAATTTCTTTGGAATTGGTAGAGGAGCAGCATTTGGTTTCCATGGTTGTTGTGAGTATTTATCTATATCCACTCATTTTATCACAGGTGGAACTCCAGGGATTTGCTAGATTCGCTCGTTCTGCTCCTTGAGTTGTTTCTGCAAGGTTAATTGCCAAAATTTGAATATGAGAATTACCTGCATTAGCTGGTTCTCCATCTTGTGAGTCACTAGGAGTTGCTCCATTGCCAGAATCAACTAGATCAGAGCGAGGGTTTTCCAACGTGTTGTTGTTTGGTGTTTACTGGCGCAGCAGGCAATTGACTAACTAGGGCTCGCAAGGCTTTTTCAATCCGTGAGTCGATTATTTTCTTTAAAAGGTCATCTCTTGTTTCAGCTCCTCCGTCAACATGTTCGGACATATCATTTGGAGTTCCTTCAGGAGATCCACGTGGAGAAGTTTGAAAGTTAGCGTTGTTGAGTTTATCATTATCAATTTGATGGTTCAGATTTTCCTGGTTATTGTTGTCATTGTTGTTCGACATACTAACAATAGGTTGAATTTTAATTTAGAAAGAACGGATTATCAGATTCCCGGTAACGGAACCAATTTATTTAACCACAAAATATAATTTGGTCAAAGCTTGAATTTTAGAGAGAAGAAATCGGGTTACTGATAATCAAAGAGACCGAAATATAATTGGCTTTCAAAGAATAAGAATAAAGCAATAAGAAGTTTGTATTTCACTATGATGTCAAGAATATTCTGTGTGTTCCTACAAATCATAAAATTTCCTCCTTTTATAGTTGACAAATAGTAACAGATTAATCTAAATAATAAAAGAGAATCTAATGAGACGTTACATAATCATTGCTATTAAATACTGAATAACTATCGTATCAGGTATTTAATAATGAATGTAGACTACTTTTTGTCATCAGATTCTTGTATTCAGTGCTTTTTTTTGTCCGTTGATATTGAATGACTTGAATAGGTACGAGACTCGTATCTAAGATTTCCTCTCGTGTCTGTTTTCTTTTCCTCCACCGTGCATGTTGTCTTCCGTGCCTTTTAATCATTTATTGCTCCTTGACCGTTTGACCAATTAACGTGTCATGCCACGTCATCTTTAATTCAAACTCAATTTTTTCCCAATACAAGAGTGCCATGACTTACGAATCATGCTAAAATAAGGAAGGAAGACCTTACATAAATCAAACTTAGCTATTTTTCACGATACCACAAGCGATCAACATGCTGGTATACAAGATGAAAACATAGCTTTTGTCAATATGAAGAAAATATCGATAGCCGATGGTCGGCAAGCTTGCTTATACAAAATTGGGCAGCATTTCCCCTACGTCTCTCTACTTTCCCCAAGCCCTTAACAACAACAAAAAAACAAGAACAACATTAACCACGTCATATCCAAGATATTCCACCTATTTTCAGCCACAACACATCGCAAACATGGGTTTAAAATAGTCTACTACAACACAACACTTTAAATAAGATTTCCAACCTTTATCTCATGAGTTCTTAATCAAACAACACTTCAAAGACTTCATTAAAATCTTACACATGTAGGAGAGAGTGAGTATTACCATAGATACACTAAATCATACCTTACTTCAACTTGAACTAACTTCAATCTCACCACAATAAGGGAAGAACAAGTTTTCTCTTACACTTGTATAATCTCCATGGGAAAAACGATTTTGATTTCTTTAGAACTTTACTTGAACGCTTGGAGAAGGTCTTGGGAGCTTTTTATGAGCTTAGGGTTCAGTTTTCGGCAAAACAAAAGGGGGGGTGGGGGTTTAAAGGGTTGCATCATTTTAATAGAAAGGTGAAACTTTCCATCACCTCTGTTGGTCCCAATGGGGCAGTGTACATAGTCTCGCAAAAATATAAAGATTTGTTTACTCTGATATTGTATCGGTGAACAGTCTAATGCGTTGAAAAATAGATTCGTAGACCTTCAATTGGTGGGTGGATGACCTCATAAATCCAAGTATATTGGGAGAAAAACTCTTATAAACGTAACTTGCGATAACTTTTGCCGACTTTTATTTTACAACTTGCTTGACTTCAAAACTTAACATATCACTATTTATATTATTAAAATACCTCATAACATGACCTTCTTACCATCTTAAACACTCTTAATCTTACCTCGAAAGTGTGGGTTATCACATTCCCAATTTGCCAACTTTGACGAAGTTGTTTTCTTCACTTCGTTGAGCCTCCAATTTTTACACTACTTGCTTATCACTTGCTTAAACATCAATAGAACACTTGTACCCTAGAAGATAATCTTATTCTCTCGGCTCATGTCGATTAGCTTGCGATGCACTTTAATGTATGAAAATACGGGGTGTACATTAGCTCACTCACGGCACAAACAACATAAAGGTGCAAAGTTCAACGTAGTAGACTGAGCTTTAGTGCTTGTAATTAACCTCAAAAGCATGTCTCGTAGTTACGTAGACTAACTTACGACGAGCATGACGTACAAAGACCGTAACTCTTATAGTGTAATTCGTGTTCTTTACACATGTGATTGCACTATTTGGTGAAAACATTGAGAAATCGAGATGAAGATTGAAGAAGAAGATGAAGATGAGTCGGTTTGAGAGAAGCTTCTAGAGGGAGCTTCAAAGAGAAAAACTCTTCAATTAACCAAAAGTCCGATTGACCCTAATACAAAGGGGTCAGTGTGTATATAATACATTTGGGCCAACTCGGGCCAGACCTAAAGCCAAAAGAAAAAGTGGGCTCAAATATTTTCTAGCCCAACTACAAGATATACATTCTATACAAACAATATACATTAAATATACACTATGGAATCAATGTATGTGTATAGGATTTGAAGCTAGATAATCTTGTAGCTCAAAACCCCCCCTCAAGTTGGAGGGGGAGACCTTCAACTTGACTAGCAAAGGATGCAGAATAGTGCCAGGGAGTGGCTTGGTGAGAAGGTCAGCCAGCTGACGAGAAGTAGAGACATGGGAGAGAATAATAAGCCCAGCAGCTAACAGATCACGCACAAAATGACAATCTACTTCGATATGCTTGGTCCGCTCATGAAAAATAGGATTTTTGGCAATATGGATAGCAGCCTTACTTAGAGCCCGATACTCAGCTTCAGCAGAGGATAAAGAAACTACAAGTTGTTTCTTGGACTTCCAACTAATCAAGCAGCCACCCAAAAGAACACAAAAACCAGTCAAAGACCTGCGAGTGTCCGGACAGGCAGCCCAATCACTGTCAGAATAAGCATGTACAGAGAAATCAGAACTGTCAGAATAGAAGAGACCCAAATGCATAGTTCCCTTAAGATATATGAGGACATGTAAAGCGGCAGTCATATGAGGGACTCTGGGACACTTCAAATATTGACTCAGATGCTGAACAGCAAAGCAGATGTCAAGCCTGGTGTGAGTCAAAAATAAGAGCTTACCAACAATGCTCCTATATTGATCAGGGGAGGAGAGGATGTCTCCACAATCAGCACGAAGTTTTACATTAAGATCCAAAGGACAAATAACAGGAGAAACATTCATACAGTCAAACTGATGCAATAGGTCAGAAACATATTTATGCTAATTAAGGAGCATCCCACCAAGAACAACAGACATCTCAATGCCCAAAAAATAATGCAAAGAGCCAAGGTCTTTGATCCTGAACTGATAATCCAGAAACAGCTTCAGGGCAGAAAGCTCATCATTGTCATCCCCAGTAATAACAATGTCATCCACATAGACTGCCACAACAACCAGACAACCAAGTTGGCCTTTGATAAACAGAGAATAGTCATTCAGAGAATGAGTATAGCCTCTGGAGTAGAGAGCAGAAGACAACTTAGCATAACATTGTCTGGATGCCTGCCTCAACCCATAAAGAGATTTTTTCAACTTACAGACAAGAGGAGGAGATGCAGAGGAAACAGAATCAGAAGAAGAGAAAGTAACAGATAAACCTGGAGGGAGTTTCATATAGACATCCTCATCCAAATCACCATGCAAGAAAGCATTGTTAACATCAAGTTGGAAAAGTTTCCAATGCTTCTTAACAGCCACTGCAATAAGACACTTCACAGTGGACATTTTAACCACAGGAGAAAAAGTGTCAGTGAAATAAACCCCTTCAATTTGAGTATCCCCTCTAATAACAAGTCTAGCTTTGTATCTTTCAACTCTACCATCAGCCTTATATTTGATCTTATAAACCCATTTGCAGCCTATGGGTTTCTTACCAGAAGGAAGAGGAAGAACATCTCAGGTACAGTTAGCATCCAAAGCATCAAACTCCTTTCTCATGGCATCCTTCCATACTGGAACTGAGGCAGCTTGAGAGTAGTAAAGAGGTTCAGTCTCCAGAGGAGAAGAAGAAGACCCAGAGAAAGCAGGAAGATGACAGACATAATCCTTAAGATAAGAAGGAGGATTGTATTGTCTTCCAGATATCTTGGGAACAACAGGTGATGTGGAAGAAGTCAAAGCAGGAGGGGAAATGTCGTTGAAAGGAGGACTGGAAACTGGATAGGAAGAAGGAGAAGGTGAAACAGAAGGTGAAGGTCGAGAGGAACAGATGGGAGTAGAGAAATCTGGCTCAGAAAGGGAATGCTCAAGAGGAGGGACAAAATGAAAAGAAGAGGGAGGAACAGAAGGAGTAGAGTTAACAGAAGAAACAGGTTTAAAAGGAAAAGAAGTTTCATGAAAGATAACATCCCTGGACACAAAGCACTTTTTGGAACTGAGATCATACAGTCTATAACCCTTTTTAGCAAAAGGATACCCCAGGAAGACACATGAAATGGCCCTAGGTTTCAATTTGTCCCTTTGAGGGATTGGACAGCAGCATAGGCAAGGCAGCCAAAAGCCCTTAAATGGGAGTAAGTATGTGCCTTTCCATGCAAAATTTAATAAGGGGATTTGCCATGAAGGAGTTTGGAGGGCATTCTGTTAATAAGGTATGTAGCATTCAATAGGCAATCTCCCCAGAAAGAGAGGGGTAAACCAGATTGGAAGAGTAAAGCTCTACAAGTTTCAAGAAGAGTCCTATGTTTCCTTTCAACAACACCATTCTGTTGAGGAGTATGTGGGCAAGTGGTTTGGTGAATAATGCCATGTTGACTAAAAAGGATGCACCAGCAATACTGGACCCCAATTTCAAAGCATTGTCACTCCTAATAGTTTGAACAACAGCATTAAACTGGGTTTTAACCATACACAGAAAAGACTTAAGCAGAAAGCATTGCTTTTAGACCCCAATAAATGTGTCCAGGTTGCTCTAGAGAAGTCATCAACTATTGTTAGAAAATATCTATAGCCAGAAGAGGTGGGAGTGTGATAAGGGCCCCAAGTATCTACATGAATCAATTGGAAAGGTCTAGATGTACTTGTTGTGCTTTCAGGAAAGGGAAGTCTAGTTTGCCTAGCCATAGGACAAATAGAACAATGGAAAGGCTGTTTAGAAGCAAATGGAAAAGATAAGGCAGAAATGTGTTTCATATTTGCAAATGGAATATGAGCCAATCTTAAATGCCAAATGTATTCATGTCAATGTCAACAACATTATTACAGATGGAACTGTTTACATTTGAAGGTAAAATAACAGCTTCATGACTAGAATAGTCAGGTTTACAAGAATTAGAAGAAGAAGAACATACAGAAATAGAAGAACAACAATTAGAAGAAGAGGAAGGTGGCACCCAAGCAAGCTTTTACAGACCAACCTCCTTTTTACCAAGATCCAGAGGCATCCTCAGAAAAGGGGCCTGTAACATGTGGAGGAAATAGGAAGTTGCAGTGAAAAAGACTATGCAATGCAACTGTTTTACTAACTTTTGGACAGAAATCAAGTTGTGTTTGAAAGAAGGAACAAGTAAGACATCATGAAGAGTGATGAATGGATTTAATGCAAAAGATCATGTGCATGTCACTTTCACTTTATATCCATTAGGAAGAGTTACAAGATAGGGTACAGTTAAATGTGTGAGATTGAAGAGTAAATCTTTATTAAAGGTCATATGGTTAGATGCCCCTGAGTCTATTATCCAGGTGGCAGAATTAATGTGAGTAAGCATGCAAAATTTGGAATCGGAAATAGGGCTCTCAGTTAGCATAGTACCAGCAAAATTGGCAGCATACATGGGAGGAGGAGACTGGGCAGTGGAGTCCCCTAACTCAGTTTGTTGCAGCAGGGTCATCAATTGTTCATAATGTTGTCTGCTCAACCCAGGTATCACAGAACTCTGACCATCCATGTTTGGAACAGGTTGATGACTTTCAGGAGGATTTCCATGAGGAACAGACATATTTCTTTCAGAAGAAGGGAAATCCACACCAGCATTTAGATGAGCAGCAGCAGGTCTCCTCCCCTTGTTAAATGTTGTACTTTGTGGATACCCATGAATCTTGTAATACTTATCAATTAAGTGCCCAGATTTCTTACAGTATCTACAGAATAAAGAGTCTCTAGCTTGGTCAAAATTAACTCTTTGTTGAAATGAGAAGAATTAGGCACTGTGACCTTATTAAATCCAGCTGAATGTTTGTTTGTGTGGACATTGAAAGACATAGAGTCTGGATTAAACTGAGAAAGGGACTGGACTTGTCTCTGTTTCTCATCATTGAGGACCATATTGTAGACACTGTCAAGGGTAGGAGGAGGTTGCATCATCAGTAGGTTACTCCTTACCCCCATGTATGCTTCATCAAGGCCCATAAGGAACTAAAACACCTTATTCTCATCATCTTCCTGTATGATGCCATTTCTGGCAGGACAAATGCATCTTTGTCCATGGTTTGTACACATTATTCCTAATTCATCCCACAGTCCTTTAAGTTTGTTAAAATATGAGGCTACATCTAGAGATCCTTGAGAAGTATGAGAGAGTTCTCTTTTTAGTTCAAAAATTTTGGTTCTGTTAGCAGTACCAAATCTAGCTGCGAGCTGTGCCCATATGCTCTATGCAGTATCAGAATACTGCACACTCTCAGCTATCTGAGGGGATAAGGAAGCAGTCAACCAGGATATTACCATATTATTACATATGTCCCATAATTTTTGTACAGCCACGTTAGTGTCTGGTCTGGGACATGTACCATCAACAAAGCCAATTTTATTTTTAGCAGACAACGCTACAATCATTTTTCTTCTCCAACCCCCATAACCACTACCCGAGAAGGGAGTGGACACAAGAGAAACACCAGGAACATCAGAGGAGTAAACAAATAAGGGACTGGTAGGATCAACAGGAGTTGTAGTAGCACTCATGTTAGCAGCCATGAAGAACAATGAGTTTAAAGTCAAAAGATAATCTCTGCAAGTAGTTTGAAAAACTAAAGTTGTATCAAAAACTTCATGCAAATCATATAGCACCTAAAATAGGAACAGATTTACCCTCCTTCTTCGCGACCAGAGAAGATCGGCCTTCAATTAACAGAAAAATGCCAGTTCCGAACAGCAGAAACCGTAAAATCTGAAGCCTCGCCGGAATCGACTCGAGGACGCCGGAAAACCAACCCAAAACGTCTGAGTAGTGAAGATGCAACCAGTTATAGTGATAAAGGTCTCAGATCAACACCCGATTTTGATCGAAATCATCACTGACCAAATATCTCAGAAACACCCGAAAATTTTCCAACGAGATTTCGACTGGGATATCAAAATACAGCAGAGTATCGTCGGATCATCGTGCTGCTCTGATTCCATGAAAACATTGAGAAATCGAGATGAAGATTGAAGAAGAAGATGAAGATGAGTCGGTTTGAGAGAAGCTTCTAGAGATAGCTTCAGAGAGAAAAACTCTTCAATTAACCAAAAGTCCGACTGACCCTAATACAAAGGGGTCAGTGTGTATATAATACATTTGGGCCAACTCGGGCCAGACCTAAAGCCAAAAGAAAAAGTGGGCTCAAATATGTTCTAGCCCCATTACAAGATATACATGATATACAAACAATATCCATTAAATATACACTATAGAATCAATGTATGCGTATAGGATTTGAAGCTAGATAATCTTGTAGCTCAACATTTGGCTATAGTGAAATAAATACGGATAATCTTGGGAGAACGATGTGTACTTAATTGCTCGTTTTTCCTATAATATACTCCCTCCGTTTCATATTGTTTGAGGTACTTACATTTTTAATTTGTTCCAAAATAAATGACACATTTCTAAATTTAGAAATAATTCAATTTAAACACTTCATTTTATATTTATTACACTTACTGAGAAGCTTTTATAGCCACACAAATGGTATGGTCCCACAAACTTTTTGCCCCTTAATCTTTTAAGGCCACGAGTTTTAAAAGTCTTCTTCTTTTTTTTTAAAACTCCGTGCCGAATCAAACTACCTCAAACATTATGAAATGGATGGAGTAGTATCGTCATGATAAGAATAAAAGAAAACCAATAATTTATCAAGCTAGAAGAAGAAGAAATTCGGTTCAACGGTTTTTTTTCTTTTATTAAATTTTCATGGTTAACAAAGATGCTGTCTTTGACATATTGTCCAACATAATATGTAACACATTATATAAAGATTAAAGACAGGGAAATGTATAACCAGAGAAAAGATACAACACAATGATTCAAGCTCCAGATAAGATGTCCGGTTCTTAATTTGTCATTCAAAAAAAGAATGAACCAGCAATGGCAACAGAGACAACAGTGGTGGCAATGGAGAAAAAGTCAAGGGTGCCAATTGGGGCACCACTATTTGGTGGTGATGGCAAACTTATGTTAGGGAAAGCATTTGCAGGAACTGGTCCACCAACCGGTGCAGCAGCTAAAACACCATTTTCCGCGGTTCCATCAACTATACCTGAGACATAATATAAATAAATAATTAAAAATGTGTTCCTTCTGCTACTTAAGTCCATAAAACATTTTCATGCGTTTGAACGATAAATAAAAAATGCAAGCCCACGAGAAGGGGCGCACGTGTTGAAGAACATAACATAAGTAATTAAAAATGCGCGTAAAATATTTAGATGAGATGGTCACAATTCAACCGTACCAATGATGTCGTTATTTTCAACTGCAATCGGAGCGTTTGCGGCATCTTTCAAAGCTGCCGGGCCATCAATGGCTGAGGCCATGCACACCATGCCGAAGAAAACGAGGGCAAGAATGATGATTTTACGTGCCATTATATATTATTCTTGCTAGAACGTACGCTTTCCTCTTAACTTATTGGAGAAATTAATTAAAATATTGCAGTTGAAAAGGAAGAGGAAAATGCAGGGTCTAATATAAGGATGTATGGAACGTAAAAGTGGAAATGCATGGTCATGGTTTACCGGAGTCCAAGGGTAGCCATGGAAGGTTTTAAGATAATAACCACAAAAAAAAAACCAGTAAGTACTATTTATTATGTCATCTGACCAGATGTTTGATTATCTGAGTCCACGAATGATGCCACAACGTGAAATAGGCTATGAAGGAGTTGTTTTTTCTTATCAACAATGTTACTGGGTTCATTTAAAAAATATAAAAAAAAAATTGAACTAAGATTTGGAAATACAACCTTTTTTTTAAAACTTAATGCATACAGTTCATGATTTGTGTAACATAAAAGGGACAGTTGTTCTGGGTAAAAACCTGCCTACATTCAATGATAAACACATGACACGTAACCATGATAAATTAGTACTATGATTTTATATACTCCCTCCGTGTCATATTATTTGAAATATTTTACTTGTTTTAGTTTGTTCCAAAATAAATAACATATTTTTAAATTTGAAAATAATTCAACTTTAAACTCTTTGATTTATCCTTTTTGCCTTTAGTGAGAAGCTTTTATAGTCATACAAATGGTATGGTCCCACAAATATTTTACCCCTTAATCTTTTAAGACCACAAGTTTTAAAAGTTTTCTTCCTTTTTCTTAAACTTTGTGCCAAGTCAAACTAACTCAAACAATAAACAATATGAAACGGAAGGAGTAAATAACGCCCCCTCTAATGTGACCGGAGAGAGATTGACTTAAAGATATGGAACCTCAATTTTAGTAACAAGTCACCATTGATTAAGTTACATTCTTGGATGCATCATCTCAATTTTCATTCTTGAAGTCTAACAAATTGTTAATTTCGATGAATATATATTAAGAACCTACTGTTTGGTTTAAATTTTACTAACCTGTTTGGTTTTTCTTTCTTTTTTCATACGGAACTGCCTGTTATTTGCTTAGAGATAGTTGTGGAGTATTAGGTCTAGTTAAACCATCCTTGCAAACATCTTTCTAGCTAAGCTATCATTTTGGACAAAATATTATTTTGTCAAACATTATTTAGTTCAAAATGGAAATATTTTGGTTCATATTTTAAAAAGGGCCTGGGAAAAGGGTGAAACTAAAAAATAGTCCGATTTTCAAATGGTAATTCAAAAATAATCACTTAAAAAGTAATCGAAATTTAACCACTTTTTATGTAAAGATAAATCTGAACAAAAACAATATTCAAAATCAGAAAAATATTCCAGCATAACATACTGAGTTCCATAATATGCTGGAAGTTCATACACAGGTACTCCAATATTCAGTATATATTATCCTGGAACTTTCCGTGAATATAATATGCTGAAAGTTTTCATAGACAAGTCCACCAATCTCCAATATATTATGCTGGAATTTTCCATGTTGCAACAAAATAGTGATTATTTTTCAATGTCTATACAAACGCTGGCTATTTTTTAATTACCGGTCCGAAAACTAGTTAGTCCGTGCTATTTTCACATGGGAAAACGGTTTAAAGAATGAAAATTAATGAAAGTCCAACGCCAAAATATAACAACCAATCCATTTATCAAACAGCTTTAGGTTTCAGTGGGAAGCAAATCAACCTTTTCAGCAACGAAGTTTATAAAATCGAAATAACACAACCAAACAGGCAAAGTGAAAAAAAGGAACATGCCAAACTTAAATAAAAATAAGGTAACAGAATTCACTGAACCAAAATAGGGAATCCCCACCAAAAAACACAACTACAACTAGGCCTCAATCAGATTGTCTATGTCATTACAGTTTTGCACATCTCAGTCAAATACGAACCAAAATACCCTGTTCCAATGGTGAGGAGCATAAACACTAAATACCCCAAGAAAAGTTGCCAAGAGGAAGGACATGGTTAACTAAACTGGAAAAAACTAGGATCCTCAGAGCAGTTAGAAAGCAGCAGATATAGTATAGAATGAGAATACTAGAGAAAATGAACGCAAGACAGATCTCTTAATGCTTCACAAATCTTACTTGCACCTTCTGGTGAAACATCAAACTCCAGGCCGATTAATGGATGTCTCGGCTGCTCTGACTTTCAACAACAGAGTTACAATCTATTTTAAGTAACATGCACTTAACTGAAACTAAAAGCAAAAATAAAAGAGGAACTGATTTTTGGTAAGCTAGTATTCAAATATAACGGGTTAAAGACAATGGGAACCTGGTACCTGTTTCCGGCCCCTTTGATACATTTGAACTCACAGCTTCTAACTCTTAACTCAGAATGTTACAGTTATATACAGCCTATACAAGTTCTCAGACTAAGTTACAAGCAAGGAAATCAAACATTTTCAGATATTACAACAAAAATTTACACTTGGCACATGATCTAACTACAATAAGCTTTTTACAGGCCTATAGACAGTTACAGATGCAATCAGCGGTCATTATCTGTGTCCTGGAATGTACGTAGTCCATGTTGAATGCATCTTCTACTATTTTAAACTCATCTCAGAAAAATTGCGATGAACAAAATTGCGGTCTATACAACTCCTCCAGATGTTACAGCAATCACCTAAATTTCGGTTACAACAAAAAAATACTCTCTACAAAAATTGTAGCTGACAAAACCTAACCTAGGCTGGCATTACTTGTACAAACCAAAAATACTTAACAAGTGCTCAGCGCTTGCTATAAAATCTTTACAAAGCTCAAAGCAATACGTGCATGAAACGTTACACATCATGGAACCTACTACATGATTTACAATACAGAGCTCCAAAAACGGAGCTTTTACAGACTGGTGGGCCAGCTGATACATCCCTTTCTAAATTGGATACTCACAATGCTTTATGCTAAAAAAACAAAAATTACAGTCAATATGAATAATGTTTCCCGGGCACACTAGGCACTAGGCAGAGACTAGCATTTTCAAACATTTGTCCAATTTAACTCATCTTCCTCCAGATAACCAAAATATGCTGATTTAGTCACGAAAAACAGAGAGTTGCCTCGCGGCTCCCTGAATACGATAATTAGAGAAATCCCCAAGTTAATACTCATGAGAAATGATACAAACCAAATACTCATATGACCGAGTTAGTTACAGATTCCCATAACAGTAAACAAATGAATTAATATGGACATTGAACCAAAAAGAAAGAAGGAAAAAAACAGCTCCATGCAAATGATCTTTAACTGCCTCAGGCAGCGGGCAACTTAAATAATCTTGCCCTCTCGAACTAGCACATTACAGATAAGAATTGTACAAACAAATACTATAACCTCAAGCAAATAATCTACCAGGTTCAACACTGTTCAAACTAGAACTTAGAAATGGCATGAAATGCCTGTATATGCATTTCTTGCCGAATCAATGTCATTCAAGAATAGACGAGACCATACCAATATAACAAACATGACCAAGCAGATTTACCAAGTTTTTTAGTTATACACCAGATTTATACTCTTCTAGCTATACCAAGGACGGAGAAATTCAGCTCTAAATCCTTTACATAGACTCATATGAAGGCCAGCTTGAAAACGTGAAGGATCTATAAGTTGGCGCCCCTATCCTCTTCTAGGGGGGTCAGGAGGAGGAGCTGAAGGTAATGTTAAGACAAGGTACGAAGAACTTTACTTAAAGCCCTCTAAATGGTACTACTAATAAAGAAATAAATCCTTGCAGCAACAATGCTGATTTAACACAGAGAAAGAAACCACAAAAGACCTAACTTACAGGAGATCTCCCGGTTATTACACAAAAGACTAACATGTAATAAATTGTCTGCTATGACTCGGCCATATAAAATCAGTACTCTGACCAATGAGATTTTGTTTTAGCTGAAAATGCTCATAAAAATCACCTAGGAGTGCAGCAGAAATTAGAGTGAGTGAAGCTCACAACATGTATGAACTAGTATTGCATAGATTTAAAGTTGCTAAAATAATTACTCGAGACAGGATGCATACAAATTACCAGCACAACATATCTGACTCACTAACCAGTTCACAACTAAAAACACTTCAACTTCACAAATCAGCTACACTAGCAGACATCAATAATACTGGAAGATCCACACATATAAGCACCACTATACCACTTAACAGCCATGGCACAACCAATTTATAGGACCACCACACTTGGAATCATTAATTCCACAGAAGTCGAAAAATACTATCATGAAAACTCAGTTTCTTCGCCGAACGGATAAACAAATAACGACTAAGTTTGAATACAAAAGAAATAATACCTACAAGCATACCTAGATAACAAGGTCTAGCAGCTTAGAGATGAATAACCAAGATAAGACAACCCCCTTCCCCCAGCCAACACATAAGTGCATCCAAACAAAAGGAAAAAGTAGCACATTTTAAAAATCACATGAGCAGCAGATTGAAAACCCAAGCATCATGAATCAAAGGCTATTTCTCAGCTTTTGGCTCAAGTAAATATAACTAAGTGACTAAAAGAACTTAACCAACATACCACCATACACAAAAGGGAAAACTCTTAAGATAATAAACAAGAAGATCTAATCAGCTCCAAAGAGCTAATTTATGAGATCATAAAACCTAGAAGATAATCAGTAACGGGGAAATAGAAAGCTCAAACCAGCAAACTCATGAGAGTATTTTAGTAAAGGTACTCATAATCTTAGCATAAATAGTTCTGCATCAAATCATGGTTTTGGCGAGTAGAATAAAAGGACCTTTATCTACTTCCTGCAACCTTAGTAATACTTGACTTACTTCTTTAAATCCAGAAACCACATAGTATCAGCACAAACACAAACAGGAAGAACGCCACTGCATACAAGCACCTGGAGGAAGGACATCTCGAAAGGTTATTGATTGTGCTCATAGTCCTACAAAATACTGGGAACAGATGCATGACAGGATAGATCAGATCATTCAGAAGGTGCACGTCTACGTTTCCCATAATTTGTGTCTCTTGATCTAGACCTATGATCGTCTTCCTGCGCTGCTCGGGATCTGCTACGGGATCTCGAAGAAGACTGTCCACGGTCATAGTCATCCTCATATTCTGATTCACGTTCCTTGTGGCGATAGTCCCGGTACCCGTCCCTTTCTTCCTTGTATTTGTGCTCCCTATCATACCTCTCTCTGTCATGCTCTCTTTCATCACGATGTCTCCTCTCAGAGTTGCCTGACCAGTCACGCTCAGATCCACGTTCCTTTTCCCTGGACACAGCACTTGACCTGGCTCCTTTATCATGGCTAACCTCTCCATAGCCATATTCTGATGTATTATCTTCACCACCATAACTGGACTCTCTAGTTCTCCTGCCATGTTCTTCTCCTCCCCATCCACCTCCACTTGTGTCAGTCCACATTCCGGGATGAAGCCCATCCATCCCAGCATTACCCATCATTCCCATTCCGTTTGCAGACATTCCTCGACCAAAGAAAGCAGGGTTAACATGAGGAGCCACCCCAGGAAGGCCCATAGGATTAACAGCTGGAAATTGAGGAATCATACCTGGAAATGCAGGACCAGAAAACCCTCCATAACCAGCTCCTCGACCCATAAAACCAGGATCAAAACCAGGACCCATCATGCCCTGAGGATGCATTAGACCTGCAGGAGGACCACCAAATGCTGGACCAGCAAGTCCTTGCCCAAAAGCGCCACCAGGACCAGTGCCAGCTCCAGGATTCCCCATCATATTCTTTGCTCCCATGCCTCCTCTTCCCCTCACTGGTCCACCCCCAGGTCCTCTGTTAGGCATTCCCGGCCCCCCACGCCCCCAGCTACCTCTTCCAAAATTTCTCCCTGCATCTCCAGGAGCGTAATTTGCCCCGCCTCTACCAACTCCCTCATTCATGGGTCTCCGCCCCTGTGGTTGAGTCTGCACCTGGTTTTGAGTTTTGTTCATATATGAAGAACCCATCTGTTTTATAGTTTGTGGAGTAGCAAACGCGACAACACAAGCTCGCCCATTGAAAATATGACCATTCATTCCTTCTTTGCAAGAAGCTGCAGCAGCTGGGTCAAAGAACTCAACTTGACAATAGCCTTTAGACTTTCCACTAGCTCTCTCATCAAAGAATTTGATCTCCTTTACGTTTCCATATTGTGTCAACACACTCTCAATCTCAGCATCAGTAGTCCACCAGTGCAGCTCTCCCACAAAGAGCATGGTGTTGCCATTCTCCAGAGATGGCCTTATAGGAGTCTCGTTAATAATTGGGCTATTCATATTAACATTCCCGCTTGAACTCAGTTGATTAGTAGGCATTTGTGGAACAACTCTTGATCCACCCACACCAGAATTCACCAATGGTGTAGCTTCGTTGGCATTTTTCTCTGGCACATTAATAGGATCAGCTCCAATTTTCTGCGTCGTTTGTATTGATCCTTGGTACCCAGAGTTTCCCATTTGAGAATCGCGAGTCAACGTCATTGCTAAAGGCCTTCCTTTTTGTGCAACATCAGCCGGTCGTTCAGTTCCCCTTTCAACTACAGGTCCACTCTTTTGCTCGGGGAATCGGACTTCACTGCCAGCATATTTCCCTTCTGTTGCAACACCAGCGATTTTTGCCTCATCTGATCCTATACCGTCAGCCTTTGCATCAGGAAAACTAGCTTTCTGATCTTGAAAACTCACATTTCCCGCATCAACAGGCGGAACTGGGGCCTCTGACCGCTGGAGCTGTAGGAAACCTTCCCCAACATTAACATCATTGTAAAGATCATCATATTCATCATCTTCACCCATCATTTCATCCTCTGCTAGAGCGGGAATTGTCCCACCTCCATGGTACTGCAGCTTGTGGCTTCCTCCAT
Source organism: Nicotiana benthamiana (assembly GCA_034376525.1). Taxonomy (NCBI): domain Eukaryota; kingdom Viridiplantae; phylum Streptophyta; class Magnoliopsida; order Solanales; family Solanaceae; genus Nicotiana; species Nicotiana benthamiana. The sequence goes on from CM067338.1 coordinate 63,673,163, forward strand.
ATTCCTCGTCACCATAATCCAACTGCTCATCTGCTGTTGGATCCATCAACTGTAACTGAGACTATAAATTAGGAAACACCACCTGATTTTTAAAGGCATAAAAGTTGATAGTTAAGTTCATTACTTTAAACATTAACAGACAAACTAAATAGAATTTCCATCTGCAGCAAATATTCACAAGTCTTGATGCATATGGACTATAATGGAAAAAGGATGAAATGCAGACAATTCTGTTATTCGTTTTATAAGACCGGCAATGTTTTTGCTCGTGAATGTTGGGCAGCTAAGTCCAACATATCCACAAGATAGGTGTTGCGGAGATACACATACTAAGATGGATGTACGTTCATACAAGATTAAATAAAAGTACAATTGACCACATTGACAAGAGCTGCAAGTAGCACGCACTGAGGATAAAATGAAAGAAGGTCGTTTAAGATGGTTTGACCAGGTCCTGACATACAAATGCACCGATTCACAGGTGTGGAACTATGGTGAATGAAGGCGTTAAAAGAGGATAAGGTAGACCTAAAGTGACATATTATTTCAAAAGACCTACAATTTCTTGGGATAAAGACTTACTAAAGATAGGGCATAATAGAAGTAAAGGATCAATATATGTGATATCTACTAGTGGGAAATGGATTTTAGTCTTGTTATCGAATTTCTATTATTATTATTATTATTATTGCTAATATTTATATATATTTAACTTATTTTTCACTTTTATTTTTATTTGGTAGCCGACCCCAACTTGTTCGAAACTGAGACATAGTTATTGTCGTTGTTGACCCCCATTATCCCTACTCCCATGTGCCAACAATGCCTCTTTACAGCCTCCGCCTTGGTCACTCAAACCCACAACCTCTTCGTTGAAGGTGGAGGGCTCAGCCACTCGCGCAACCCCTCTTGTTAAAAGGTGATGTTTTAGCAGAGAAAAGAATAAGATCTTAATGAACTGAACGAATATCTGAGAGCATAATCTACAAACTTTAATTTACAGCTTGAGAATAGAACTGCAGAAACTTGAAGCATCTTTCAAGCAAAACATCAAGAGATCTGACAGCTAGAAAAGTAACAACAGCACGTAGATCTTTATAAAACCGAAAGGCAAAATTCAAAATTTGTAACTCGGTAGTAAAAAGGGAGACGCACCTACCCACATCAGACGTCACAAGGAAAAAAACGTGATATTTTTCTACATCATGCTAATTAAAACATTAACAAAAATTGTTGAAAACCCAGACCACAAAGAGTATTCTTGCTCAATACCCATATCACAATTTCAGATATACATATGCAAAAAATCTCGTAAGATATCAGAAATTTTGAACATTTATATTAGCCAATGGTACCCAATTTTATGTAACAGTCAACGGATAACAGCATATAAAAAACGATTACAATTTATCATTGACGAATAATAGTTTCCTAATCGAAAGAAAAATTGGGAATCCAAAAGGGACACAAAGATAATTACCCAAAGAAAGTTGGGGAAAATCGAAAATAAAATTGAGAAAGTCTTTTTTCTTACTTGAGCTTCTCCTCTCAGGCTCAGCTGTAGAGGTTAATCTTCAACTCTCTCTCTCTCGCTCTCTCTCTCTCTCTCAAACAGCTTTTCGTTTGGTTGTACAGTGGTTAATTTTGTAGTCTTCGCCCAATGACTGGCCCAATCTATAGAGTGGTAATTGGTAATAATTCGTATATAGGAACTTTTTGTAAAAAAAATTACATCTGCTTTGTAGATGAAAAATAAAATTATTTTCGTGAGCTGTTTCAACTGAAACAGTTAATTACAGCTTTTTGTGAGTGTTTCTTTTATCCTTTTTAAGTTAGTTAAAATTCAAAATAAAAGAAATAAAATTTTGATCAGATTTTATATTTATTTTACTTATAGCATGTGTCACCAAGCTTCTTCAAAACGGAAGTATTTGGCCAAACTTTTTGAAGAAAAAAATATATATTTTTGAGTCGAAGCTGAACGAGAAGTTCTCCCCAAAAGCACTTTTTTGAAAAATATTTTTTTAAATAAAAATATACTTAGAAGTACTTATTAAAAGGTTGGCAAAATGCTAATTGTTGCTCAGTATCTTTCAAATTAGTTGGCCAAACACAAATTATTTCTCATTAAAATTACTTTTGAAAAAAAGTATTTTTGAAATAAAATATATTTTTTAAAATACGCTTATTTTTAAAGTTTGACCAAGCAAACTGATAGAAGAATTTTAGGGGATTTGACGTAAATTCATTATGATTTTTTTTCTAATCAAAATTTAACAACTTTATCTTGTACCAAATTTAGACCTTTGCTCCTCTTATCTTTGGAGTCTTAAATTGTGGATAGTATGGCTGATTTGGTTTGTGAATAAGTTATACAAAGATTAAAATATGTGAATCATAATATACAGATTAAACGATACTAAAAATTTTTTGGTGAATATAATATTGATAAATATTTAGTTAATTAGACTGAATATGAAAAACTTGAGGTATAATCTAAAATATATTTGTTAAGAAAATTAAACTCAAAGTAATAATATGAAATAAGAAAATAGGCGAGATATGTTGGGAGGAAGATATAACTTTCTTATTTCATCAAGTGTTTTTCCAACCGAAGCTAATCCTGTCTGAATTGTCTCTTTCTATTGCGGCCAATTATTTTACTGTCTACCTTCAACGGTAGATTTTGGTTCAAGAACATCATCTCGTTGCATTACCTTAACACCATTGTTATATGTAAAATTGTTATTGCTAATAACATTCTTTCGGTTCACTTTTTTTTTATGGAGACATAACTTATTGCGATCTTTTTTTTCTTGTACCGAGGGTGTATCATAGATAGTGTCTCTACCCTAGGGTAGGGATAATGTAACAACCCAGTCGGATGCTCGTTTTGAGTACTTTTTAGCCCCGGTTCCTTATTTATTGCCTCAACTATGTTGTATTATGGTTATGTGACTTGCCGAAGGTGTTTGATTTTGGTTCGGGGGAGTTTGAGAATGAAATAGGACACATAGTCCCTAAGTCGGAGGCTTAAGTTAAAAGAGTTGACCGTAGATTGACTTTCATGTAAATGACTCTGGAATGGAGTTTTGACTATTTCAATAGCTCTGTATGGTGATTTTAATCTTAGGAGCGTGTTCAGATGTTGATTTGGATGCCGGTGAGTCATTTTGACTTGAATTGGCATAAGTTAGGAAGTTGAAAGTTTGGAAGGTTGAGAAGTTTAACCTAAAGTTGACTTTATTGATATGGGGATCGAATTCCGATTCTGGAAGTTGGAATAGGTATATCATGACATTTATGACTTTTATGCAAAATTTGCGGTCAATCGGAGTTGATTTGGCATGATTCATCGTTAGTTTGGGAAGTCAAAAGTTCATAGTTTTAATAGGCTTGAATTGGGTTGCGATTAGTTGAATTGATATTTTTTTCATGTTATTTTTGGCCTCAAGTAGATCCATTATGTGTTTTGAAACTTGTTGGTGTATTTGGATAGGGTCACGGGGGCTAGGGTATGATCCCGATTGAATTCGAACAATTTTGGACTCGATTATTTTGTCGAAGTATTAGCCATTCTGGTGTCATCGCATCTGCGGTGAAAATGTCTGCTGGTGCGGAGTCGTTGGTGCAGCCTAGGTATGGGCTTGCAGGTACAGACACATGGGCGCAGGTGCGCCTCCATAGGTGTGGACTTTTTTCTGCAGAAGCAGAATTTGGGAAAGGGCATTGGGCAGGACAGTATTTGCAGTCGATTTCTTCGTAGAAGCGGGCTTGCAAGTGTGACCAAGTGGTCCGCAGAATCAGAATCACATGACCTTAGTGAGAACCTCACCTTCGATGGAAATTCCAGAGATGTCGTTGTGGGTTCGCATATGCGAATTCACTTAGCTGAAAAAGACTAACTTCGAGGTTTTGATCTCATCTTCATTTTTTGACCTAGAGAGCTCGGTTTGTGGCAATATTTTAGGAAATCATCGGGGAAAGATATTCTCACTCGATTTTGGCTATATTTCTTGAATCCATTGTTATTTTCATCAATTTATTAGTGATTTGAGAGGAAAATTTGGCGAATAATTATGAAAATTTCTTAGGCTAAATTTTGGGGATGTGAAAGATAATTCTTGTATGATTGGACTTGTTATCGAATAGGTGTTCAAATTTTATAATTCTGGTCGGGTTTTGAGACGGGAGCTCAGGGTTGACTTTTTGGGTTTATTTTTTTACTTGTCTTTACAGATTGAGTAGCGTGTTTTGAGTTAAGTGTCTTGCCTAACCTTACCTGGGGGGAATTACCACTTCATGTACTTCTGTTTATTTCAAGTGTTGTTATGTGATTCCCCTTCCCTTAACCCCTATTTGTATGTGAGTTATGTTTTAGGCTAGGGTGGCATCTCATTACCGTTCCTAGTTTAAAACCAACGTTGGTCAACCTATACTCAAAGTAATCTTATTCCCTTAGTCCCCATATTATGTGTGAGCTTTGACACATGCCTGTTGGTGACCTAATCACCATACAAGCCCTAGTCTGACTTGTTTTCAAGTCTGTTCTTGCTTGTTGAACCATGCAAGAGGTTAGGGGCGTGCAAGACTCGTTTCATGGCTAGGTATGGCTACCTTTTGCATTGGTCTTCCTCTAATTCCTCATTTTTACACTTACTCCTAGTTCTTTAAGTCCTACCTTCTTTGGAAAGAAATGCTTAGGGACCCTGGAGTCTCCTCTGAACTAAAATGCCTTAGGGCAGGTAATTCCACACTTTGCACTACTCCAATTGCTTAGAGTGTAAGCATTGCCCGGGTTTCCATGAAAACCTTTAGAACTTTGAAATACTCCAAAGTGAAAGCCTCGGATTTGGGAGCCTGGATTTGTTAAAAGGCATAAGTTGGACATTAAAGTTGCTTTGAGTTTCCTCGGGTCTGTTGTTAAAGAAGAAATCAGTATTTGAATTCATTCTAGACTGATTGCTGTTGTGTTACGGGGTTTTATCTGAGCCTTTGAATGTCTTGTTTGCATACCTCTTAGATGCTATTTATTTTTATTATCGTTCTAGTATTTTAACCTTTGGAAACTCCATATATATCCTATCTTTCTCTCCCCCCTCTTAGGATTAGAAGTCCTAATACCCCAGGACTAACAGGTTGAGATGGGTACCAGCATGCAATAAGTAAATAATACTAACGCGTTTAAATACCTTAACGGGGTGAGAAGATTAGAATATGGATATGATGACCGGTGCTCTAATACCATGTGTGACCCCTCTTTGAGGAGTGTGTGCGGGGTATTGCACCGAAGTGATCCATATTATAGTCAAACCTAGGACCCCCTTTTCTTTGCTTGCTTTATTTAAATGTTTTTCTAAAGTAATGCTTTTTCTTTTCAAATCCATTCTCTCTTCTACTTTATTTAACTTATGCCTTTCCCTTTTCAAAATTCCTAAGTTGTCCAAATGTTTATATGTGAGTCTTATCTATCTACTAGCTCTCGATAAAGTCACAGTGGCACGGCCGGGGACCATACTAATGGATCTTGAGGGGTGCCTAACACCTTCCCCTCGAGATAATCTCAAGCCCTTACCCGAACTCTGGTTTTCTTTCAAAATACTCCTCTCATTTTTAAAACTGTCCTAATGCACTATAATCATTAGGTGGAGACTCTAAATTCCATAACCCAATTCCCAAACGGGAATGAGAGTTTTTTTGATCATAATGTCGTAAAACCTGGTTTCGCTTTTGAAAAAGGGGGCGTCGACAACTGGACAGGTAGAAGATTATGGTATGATCAGAGGGAAGAGGATTCAGATGAAGGTGACTTGTCTGAAGGATATGAGAAGGAAGATAATGCAACAATGAAAGATGATGATCCATAAGGGGAAGAAATCAGTTTTAATGGTAAGGATAACAAAGGTGAGAAGCAAACAGTGGAGAAATCAACAAATCAGACTGATGCCTTGGTTGAGATTGGGAGTTCAAGTACAAAAGTTGCAAATAGAATTAATGATCCCAGTACTAAATAGTTATTGTATTAAATCCCATACCTAATCTTAATACTTTCAATCCAAAAGTTACATATTTGGAACTAGCTGTTGTTGAATAACTGGATCCTGGTGATACTGATGAAGCTAGGGAACAATTGGATCCAGGTGGAGGAGAGAAACACTTGGATACTGGTATTGCTGGAGTAGAGGAGGAACAACTGGAACCTGTAAAACCTACTGGAGATGAGGAACAACAGCAGGTGAACAAGATAAATGCAGACAGACTCATGGTGATGAATTCCACCATAAATCAGATTGTAACAACAGATCAACAGAAGGAAATAGAAGAGGATGCAACAGGTAAGGAAAGAGACTTGGATGTAGAATCGACTTGTCAAAACTTCGGGAATATTGCAAGGCAAGGAGATATATCTCCTAGGTTTATTGAGAAAGAAAAATCAGCTGGTAGAGGAAGAAAGAAGCAGGTGAAAGAGGTCCCCAACGTGCAACCAATTGAGGTCCAAACAAGGAGGACTGTTTCTAAAACCATCAATTAGATATGCATTCTCTAATATGGAATATTAGATTAGTAAATACAGAAAGGGCCTTTGATAGGCTTATCACAATGCATAGAAAATACCACTTTGAGTTTATTGGGCTCATGAAACCAAAAGAGCAGTCAATAAAATTGGAGAGATATAGAAGTAAAATTGAATTTGAAAAAGCTATTGTTAACACCTATAATAAGATTTGGGCTTTCATGGAAGGGAAATATGATGTAACAGTTGTAATTGATGCAGTGCAGTAGCTTACTCTGAGCCTATATGATACAGAAGAAGAGAAAGAATTCATGGTCACATTAGTTTATGCTAAGTGTGATCATATTGATAGGATGAGCTGTGGGACTCATTGTATTATCTGGCCAGTGACATGACTATCCCATGGATGGTAGGGGTGATTTTAATATTATATGGGATGAGGAAGAGAAATTTGGAGGCCTCTCAGTTTCATTAAATGAGGTAGATGACTATAGACATTGCATGAACACTTATAATTTGACTGATATGGTATTTAAATGAAGGGAGGAATGGAAGAGCTGAAGAAGACCGTATTTTCAAGAGATTGGATAGAGTGTTTACAAATATAGAGATACAATAGGTGTGGCATAGTCTAGATATCACTCATCTATATAAAATGGGTTCTGACCATTGTCCATTAATGATCACCTATAGCACCAATGTAGTTCAGATCAAGAAGAGCTTCAAATTCTTATCATTTTGGACAAAACATGATACTTTTAAAGCAGTGGTTAAGGAAAACTGGCAGGCAGACTTTCAGGAAAACCCATTTGCCATGTTCAATTACAAATTCAAGAAGCTGAAAAAGGCATTGTCAGTGTGGAGCAGATCAACTTATGGGGACATATTTCAAAAGATTTAAAGCTTAGAAGAGGTTTTCAGGGTTCATGAGGCTCAATTTGAACTGAATCCCACTATGCAAAACAGAGAAAGGCCGTGAAAAGTTCAGCAAAGATGTTCAAATATTTGGCTTTGGAGGAACAATTTTGGAAGCAAAATCAGGAATGATTTGGTTCGATGAAGGGGAAACGAATACCAAATTTTTCCATGCTCATGTTACTGGGTAAAGAAAGAGATTGAAACTGAAAATAATCCAAACTCTGCAGGGGTATGTATTGAAGATACTGAAGGAATGGCTGAGGAAGCAATAAATTTCTTTCAAACTCAGTTCCATGAGGAGAAGGTCCCTACTGACTTTGAGATAATTGAGCATGTGACTACTATAATCACTAGGGATCAGAACCAGAATTTGATAAGGCTACCTACAGAGGAGGAATAAAGGTAGCAATGTTTGGATTTAATGCAGATAGTGCTTGAGGACCTGATGGCTTCAATGGCTATTTTTTCCACAATTTGTGGGATATAATTGGTGCAGACGTAGTGGCAATGGTGCAGGTTTCTTTCCTGGACATGAGCTTCCTAGATATATCACTCATACTAACCTAGTACTGCTGCCTAAGAAGAAGGAGATAAACACATACTCAGAGATGAGACCAATAAGCCTCATCAACTTTATCAACAAAGTGTTCTCAAGGGACATACACGAGAGAATGGTAAGTCTACTTCCTAATCTCATCTCAGATGAACAGGTAGGATTTGTTAAAGGTAGAAGTATTGTAGAAAATATACTGTTAACACAAGAAATAGTCACAGATATCAGACTAAAAACTAAGGAATGCCCTAATGTGGCTATCAAATTGGACATGACAAAGGCCTATAATAGGCTATCTTAGCTATTTCTGTCAAAATTAATGAGAAAAATGGGATTTGATGAGAGATTTATTGGCATAGTATTTGGGAACATAACAAACAATTTCTATTATGTTATTCTCAATGAGAAACCATATGGTTTCTTCAAATCGACAAGGAGAGTTAAGTAGGGTGATCCTCTTTCACCTGTTTTATTCATCATCACTGCAAAAGTTTCGCCACAAGGACTAAATACACTTCATCGCAATTTATACTTTTGTGGATATGTCCTGCCCAAATGGAGCCCAAAGATCAACCTCTTGGCCTATGCGGATGATACAATAATTGTTTTTTCGTCTCATGAAACATCTCTAAGGCTAATCATGCAGGTATTGACAGCATATGAGTCAGCACCTGGTCAACTGATCAATAAGGCTAAGTCGTCAGTATATTTGCATCACCTAAATGATGGAGATGTGATGAGAAAGGTAGAGAGAGTAATAGGAATAGGAAGACAAGAATTTCTTTTCACATACTTGGGATGCCCAATCTTTTATGCTAGGAGGAAGCTGGAATATTATCAAGGTTTTATCAATAAAATCCTAGCTAAAATACAATCATGGCAAGGGAAACTACTACCCATAGGAGGTCGAGCAGATTTAATTTCCTATGTTCTACAAAGTCAGCCTATACATCTGTTATCAGCAGTCAATTGCACCTGGTTTTGTGATTAGTAGAATTCATAAACTGATGGGTAGATATTTTTGGAGCAATTCAATTGATAGAGGGAGTAGACATTGGGCTGCTTGGGATACTCTATATTTACCACAAGAAGAAGGGGGCAAGTTTTAGATCTTTACATGATGTGTCTAAGGCACTATTTTGTAAGCTATGGTTGAACTTTAGAACAAAACCTTCTCTATGGAGATCATTTATGTGCCAGAAATACTGCAAAAAGATGAATTCTATGGTTGTACCTTGAAGGAGGAATGACTCACATATATGGATAAATATGCTAGAATGTAGGGACCTCATTGAGCATCAAATTGCATGGCAACCAAATATGGGCTCATCACTATTTTGGTTTGAAAATTGGACAGGTTTGGGTGCATTATATTTTGTAACTCCTCCAGATTTCTTTGTGATGAATCAATACAAAATGTATATGAAGGGTGCAGGGGAATAAATGGAACATAAGTCTGTTGTATCAACTATTACCTAAAGATTTGGCCGAATATATACAGAACAATGTGAAGCCTCCAGTGCATGAAGAGGTTCTGGATACACCTGTATGGATGTTGTAACCAAGAGGTGATTTTAGTGTAAGGTCTGCCAGGGAGTATGTTAGAAGAAGAAGAGATCCAAGTACTGCATACGGGAATATATGGGTGAAGGGGTTTCCATTCAAAGTGTCTTTCTTCATGTGGAAGACTTGGAAGAAAAATTGCCTTTGGAGGATTTATTTAGGAGGCTGGGTATTTAATGGCATCAAAGTGATGGTGTTGTGTTCTGTCACATGAAGAGACAATATACCATCTGTTCTTCACTTCATTTGCTGCCAAAAAAGTGTAAAAATATTTTCTATCAACTACAGGAATAAATGTAGAAGGTTTAACTCTGCATCAGGCTATTGTGAAGGTTGGATTGTGAAAGGCATGCCAAGATTGCAACCAATTTTCCAAGCACTACCTGCGATCATTATCTGGGAACTTTGGAAAAGAAGGAATGGATACAAATATGGGGATCTTGTATCTGTCAATAGAGACATATATCAAATATCAACTATGCTGCAGCAATTGGTGAAGTTTTTAAAACCAAGCCTCCAAAATGTCCCCCACGAATGGCCAAACTTAGTAAGTATGATGAAATGGTACACTCCTACTTTACAAAATACGAAAGTACTATGGGAACTACCAGAGCAAGGATGGATAAAAGTAAACACAGATGTTGTATATAGAGGCAATCCGGGAAGGAGTTCATTTGGTTATGTTCTAAGAAATGAGGAAAGAGACCTTGTTAATGCATGTGGAAAACAGATACAAGAGGGAACGAATACAGAAGCTGGAGTGATGGCTATTTTAGAATCTATGAAATATTATTTGGGCAAAGATTTTATTCTTATTGACCTACATACACACTCGATGATAGTTAAAAAGGTGCTACAAGGTGAGTGGTCTGTAACATGGTCAGTTGCAGCAGATCTAGAGGAAATAAAAGAGTTAATGGAGAGGTGCAATCTGAAGCTGTCACACACACTGAGGGAAGGTAATCAATTAGCAGATCATGTAGCTAACTATGCTCTAGATATAGGCCCATTGGAGTGTCACTCTTTCTGGAATTTGATGTGAAAGGGAGGAGGATTATTAATAGTGATAAACTACAATGTCCCTATTTAAGAGTGAAGATTGCAAGAAGATAAGGAGAATGAAGGAATGCAGCTTCATATTACAATGTCCCTACTTAAGAGTTACAGTTGCAATGAACTAGAAATTGGAGGATGAGGATCACCAAAGGAGAAGGATAGTTTAGGAGGATATTCAGTTAATCACTGTACTCAAATCCTTTTGGAGGAGAGTATAGGATATTTTTTTACTAATTCTGTTTGTTTTTCTGCGGTTTTTTCAACATCTATGCACTACTCTTTAATGAAATTTTAGTTGGTGGTATTAGTGCTTGGCACTCATTCCACTGGAAGGACATTAAGAGTAGGTAAATGCATAGAGACAAGGAGGAGTAATCTTCTGTCCAGAAATGCTGGGAACCTCAGGGGTGCTAATCAAACAAAATCAAGAGGCTTAGAGGTGGTGGATGAGTGCAATACATTTCAGGACAACTCCTCAGCTACACAGAATGAAAATCACAATGCGAGTCACATCTACAACTTCATAAACGAACAGTCACAATGTGTTGTAACATATAGGCATAGTTGTTGTAGCTCTGAAGTCATGTGGTGTACGTGGAAAAAATTCAATGGATGGAGGGACTCAACTCTCTCCAATTTAACAACAAGTCATTCAGGGGGCCAGGCAATTTTGGTTACAGAACATTATGTTGCTGCATATTATCATGTTCAGCTCCTTAGGGAGTGGAATATGGTGATTGTGTCTTCTAATTCTGTTTTCTTTTTTGCGGTGAACTTTACTGTGACCATACCCTATTATTTGATACAATTTCTATGGGTGATATTAGTATTTAATGCTCATTCCCTAGAAGGAGTACACAAGTTAGGCACAAGTATGGTAAAGATGAGCAATGTACCCAGATTTTGGACCAAGTATAGAGTGGGGTTTTGTGGGAAACTCTGGGAGGAATGAGTTCACTGTGGAATGTAATACCAATGAATTATAGAGTCCTATAACACAACAAGGGCTCAATACATTGGGTTTCAAACAGTGGAGCTGGAGATCACAGGAATGCAAGACCAAAAAGGGTGAATACAACATCGGGCTGCCTAGTTTTTTGTCTTTTCTGTGAAATCTGGGCAGTGTTTCAAGACGGATACATAAAGCCTATGATTTTTTGGAGTACTTGGTTCAAGAACAAGCACAATTCACATGGGAATGGAATGATAAAAAAGAAGAAGCATGTGGTACAATTCTAGACAAAATACAGACTGGGAAGGCAGTGGTTGATCGTGGGAGAAAAACACAATTGCTGATACACAAATTGAAGAATGCAAAAAGTGAAATTGATAATCCACACTCACAACTCATACACCATTGGGAAGTTGATCAAAAAAACTACAAAGTTACGATTGTTAAAGCACTTACGAGGGAAAACATACCATGGCTAGTTTCTATATATCATTTGTTCTATATTAGTACTTTACATAATGTAATATCAGTATTGAGTACATTGCTCGATATTGGTAATATAGAGTGGGGTTTTGTGGGAAACTCTGGGAGGAATGAGTTCACTGTGGAATGTAATATCAATGAATTATAGAGTCCTATAACACAACAAGGGCTCAATACATTGGGTTCCAAACAGTGGAGCTGGAGATCACAGGAATGCAAGACCAAAAAGGGTGAATACAACATCGGGCTGCCTAGTTTTTTGTCTTTTCTGTGAAATCTGGGTAGTGTTTGAAGACGGATACATAAAGCCTATGATTTTTTGGAGTACTTGGTTCAAGAACAAGCACAATTCACATGGGAATGGAACGATAAAAAAGAAGAAGCATGTGGTACAATTCTAGACAAAATACAGACTGGGAAGGCAGTGGTTGATCGTGGGAGAAAAACACAATTGCTGATACACAAATTGAAGAATGCAAAAAGTGAAATTGATAATCCACACTCACAACGCATACACCATTGGCAAGTTGATCAAAGAAACTACAAAGTTACGATTGTTAAAGCACTTACGAGGGAAAACATATCATGGCTAGTTTCTATATATCATTTGTTCTATATTAGTACTTTACATAATGTAATATCAGTATTGAGTACATTGCTCGATATTGGTAATAGGAGCTATGTAGATGCCAAAGTCTATTTCTTTCATCGTTTAAGAGCTACTGACACTGTATTTGTTTTCTATTTAGATCTATATAAAAATTAGACCTAGGCACACTGCCTAGTGTATTTTGCGGAAAAAAAATAGAAGTAATATTTTTGGGTTATTTGCATTCTACATCCCTAGTATTTACACTATTTTTTAATGTGCAGCATATCCTCTTTTGCATTTTCTTTTATTTTTTTTTCGCTATTTCTATTTTACTTCTTATAAATAAACATTTCTATAATTGTGCCACGAAATAAATAAACTAAGAGACAAATCACAAAAGTTAAGAGGACGACATGAAAGTCAAAATGTGATGCATACAACTAAAGGATGTGATGCAGTGGATGAGACAGCTTTTCCATTAACCCGAGGTTTCGGGTTCGAATCCTAGGTATAGAAAAATCCTTAATATTGAGCGCTTACCCTCGAATGGGATCCTACGCGATGCGAATCCAAATACAGTCGGGCTCCAATATGGATGTCATACCAAAAAAACATAGATGCATATGTTAAAGGTGCGAACTGTACAGAAGTAAATGCATTTATGTATTTTTCTCTTGCTCTATCGTTTATTCTATTTTTAGAAGATTTTCTATTAAAAGAATCTTTTTTTTTAATTTCTCCAAAAATCGATGTTTTAAATAACATTCACAATTGAATGGATACTCACGGCTGAAAATAAAAAAAAATGAATGTGTGAAATAAAAATGTAAAATTACTTATGTCTAGATGTTCTTTGAGTTTAAATTATGTACACTAATTGTAAAGAATATTGACATTATCAACAAATTGAATTGATTTAAAGTTATTCTTCTATTTTTCAAAGATAACTGTTAACCAATCATGTCTGATATGTAAAGTTATAACATGATAGTATATTTGTTTTTATTTCACAAAATTTACGTCGTGAGGTGGTGCATTCCTTCAATTTCATACCCAAAAACATTACAGAATAACAGAGGAAACGGCAAAACTTCAGAAAAATTTATTATTCTACAATTTATGCCTTATTGAGATTATTTGTATTTTATCCAACCTGTATGGACCTGTAAGGGGGATAATGCTTGATTTGGACTTGTTAATTAATTTGAATTTGCACCTGGTATCCCTTTTAAGGGTTGGTATTTAAGTTTCATTCTCATGTACAGGGGTGGCAAAATGATTAAAAAAAATAGTTAAATACTCATATATTCACTAAAAAATGAGCTCGATAATGAACTTTTTAAAAACGGGTCAAATATGGAAAAAAATCATAATAACCATTTAGAAAATAGATAACCAATGGGTCTTATTTTTATATTTGCAAAAACTCAAATTGGGGATTCCTTTAGTTAGGGAGACTAATAGGCCTGTTTAGTGAAGCTTCTTTTTGGCCAAATTTTTCTTTTTTTTTTATCAAAAGCACTTTTAGCCAAAATTTGATGTGTTTGGCCAAGCTTTTGGAAGGAAAAAGAAGTGCTTTTGAGGAGAAGCAGAAGCAATTTTGGAGAAGCAGAAAAAAGTAGCTTCTCTCCAAAGGCACTTTTTTAGAAGCACTTTTGAGAAAAATGCACTTAGAAGCAGTTCTTTAAAGCTTGGCCAAACACCAATTGTTGCTCAGAAGTGCTTTTTAAACTAATTAGTCAAACACAAATTGCATCTCACCAAAAGTACTTTTGAGAAAAGCACTTTTGAAAAAAAATATTTCTCAAAATATGCTTGTATTGGGCAAATTTGGTTCCTCACGCCCATATGCTATCCACATACAGCCTCACTAGAGAAAGAGGCCTTAGTAAGGTCGACCCAAGAAGGGTCGGCCTCAGCCAACAAACGGACTAAGTGACAAGATTCGCTGCAACGTCACATCAAGCTTTGACACTCGTATACCGAGGCCACCAACTCTCGTACTTTCTTTGTATTATTTCGAGGAAGGTCCCTTAATATATAAATGGGACATTCCCTTTTGTAAAGATTCATGTGTATTTCATTATATCTGATTCTCTCTCTGGTGAAAAATATGATATTTGTCTCATTGTTCTTATATCTTAGTCATTTCACAATCTCTAGACCACATTACATTTGATTCCGATTGACTCAAATTATATTTGATTGTTTTCAAGCTATATAAAGTATTCGACTAACTTTTTAGCCAAACAATTTGGCATCGTCTGTGGGGATTTCGAGAATCAAAGCTGTAGTTTGTTTCTAGAGATCCTTCGAAAAGCACCCCCCATAACCTAGAATAGCTAAAAACAATGCTAGAATAAAGGCTATCCTTGAGGTTAGAACAGACCTCACGGGCACTCTCAACGCGGCTGCCGAACGAGATGCCCTACACACAACTCCCAGTACTCTGATAGGCATAGAAGCCTTACCCTCCTCATCGGAAGACCTGGTGGTGCCACGAGAAAGAGAAGCTTCAACATCTACCACTAAGGAAGCACCCCCAGAAATAAAGAGATTACTAGAAGAGTGGCTGACAAGCACTCTGAGCGGTCTAACCAAAAAACCACCTCAAATTGATAGACTCACCCCAGCAGCAGATCATGTCGCAACCAAGGATGAGCTCGAGGTCACGAGAACAAACAACGTTTCCATCGATGTCCAAGCTAATGATGGAACGCTCGGAGCCATCCTCAAAAAGAAGGAAGAGATGGAGAACGAGAAAAAGTCGCACTGCGACCAGATGAAAGAACACCAAGAAAGGGTGGACAAGATCCCAGGTGCACCTAATTATTGCCGAAGCGGGACATGGGGAGGTTTGTCGAACAACCTTACACGGAACGAGCCACGTCATCCCACATCCCAACAATCTTTAAGATTCCCCCAACTTGAAAGTATATGACGGCACCACCGACCCCGATGACCACCTGATACACTATGTTATAGCCATCAAAGGCAACGACTTATCAAAAGAATAGGAAACGTCCGTGCTTCTGAAGAATTCGGCGAGACACTGACAGGAGGGGCCCTAATGTGGTACTCACAACTACCGGCCAAGAGCATCTCAACCTTTGAGGAGATGGATGATAAATTTGTTACTGCCCATACGGAAGCAAGGAAGGCGGAAGCACGGGTTAACGACATTTTCGATGTGCGTCAAACCCCGGGAGAAGGACTCAGGGAGTTCATAGCCAGATTCAAAAGAGTCAGAATGAGCCTACCTAACGTGTCCGAAGTCATGGAAGTTGCGGCCTTTTAGAACGGGCTTAGTAGAGATGGATCGAGGTGACCAAGAAGCTACTCAGCCGTCTCCTAAAATATCCCCCACCACCTGGGAAGAAATACACAATGCCTATTGCGCCGAAGTACGTGGCGATGATGATGACCTCAACGGGTGACCCGAAGGTTGACAACGGTACACCCAGAAATCCGAATAACCGGCGCAACGAGGGAAGGCGGGAACAAATCCCACACCTAAACAGGTAAAGACATCAACCATACATGAGGTCCTCACACCCGCCACTACCAAGGCATGCAAATGCCTTGCAACGACATACTGCTCCACTAAGGAGCGACGGCGGTACGCCTCCTCCATTATCTACACATAACTTTTGTGTGTCCCCTTCAGAGGTAGTGTACGCGCTAGAGAAGCTGGGCAACAAGGTACAATGGCCAGCAAAGATGAAGTCCGACCACGCCACCAAAACGTCAAATGCCTTGTGCGAGTTCCACCAAGAACGAGGGCACAGAACGGAGGACTGCATAGATCTACGACAGGAGGTAGTCCGAATGTTGAACCAAGGGTTCTTGAAGAAGCTGCTCAGCGACAAGGGAAAGCTCAATTTCGCACGAGGGAGGGGAACCACACCATGGACCACCACGGACGCCCTCACCAACGCCCACCATCAGCATGATCATTGGAGACGGCAATGATTCAGTGATCAATCACATCAAGTTCACCACCACCCATAATCTGAAGCAAACTATCGCCCACGAACGGTATGATGACTTCGAAGACAGTATCACCTTCGATAAGTCTGATGCCGACGGTTCGTGTTTTCCTTATTATGATGCTTTATTTATTACTTTACGCATACTGGATACTAATGTTAAAAGGATCACGGTCGACGATGGAAGCGGCGCATGCATCATTCATCCAAGGGTCCTTGTACTCATTGGACTTGCGGATAAAATAATCTCGCGCTGCTTAACACTAACAGGTTTAATAATGCAGTGGAAAGAACCTCAGGCGAGGTGACCTGCCCATCCTTGCAGGTGGAGTCACAATGGAAACCACCTTCCACTTGATGACTGCATACAATGCCATTATCAGACGCCCATGGATACACGCCATGAGAGCCGTCCCATCCAGCTTCTGTTAAGTAATCAAATTCCCAACCCCATGGGGAGTGCACTGCATAGGGGGAGAGCCCCGCACCGCCAAAAAAATGCTATAATATAGTCCAAGATAACACACATACCAAACAACTCCAAGGAGCAAGTGCAGAAGCATAGCAATCAGCCCTATCGGGGACTAAGGTCTGTCCGATAGAGAATGCCATCAAAGATCCTGAGGAGGTCGAGGATAGCAAGGCCAAGGTCGAAGACCTCGACCACGTTCAGATAAGCAGCAGCGACCCCGCAAAGAATGCATACATAGGCCACGACCTATCAAATCCAGGTCAGTACCGTGAATTTTTATCTAACCATGCGAACCTGTTCTCTTTTTCTCATGCACATATTCCAGGAATTCCATAAGAAATCACCTCTCATAAACTCAACGTCGACCCATTGCACCCACCTGTGTGGCAAATGAGAAGAAAATTCAATGCTGCCACTAATGAAGCGGTGAGCAAAGAAGTGGACAAGTTGCTAGCCAATGGCTCCATTGGGGAATCCAAGTACCCGGAATGGGTCTCCAACATCGTAATGGTCAAAATGAAGAACGGGAAGTGGCGAATATGCGTTGATTTCATTGATCTAAATAAAGATTGCCTGAAAGACTCTTTCCCGCTGCCCCACATCGACCAGCTGATAGACGCAACGGCAGGCCATGAGCTGCTAAGCTATCTTGACGCGTATTCCGACTACAATCAAATCATGATGGCCGAAGAAGATCAGGAGAAGACAAATTATCACCCATCAGGGGACGCATTGCTATAACGTAATGCCCTTCGTGCTCAAGAACGCAGGGGCCACTTACCAGAGGCTAGTGACGACTATGTTCAAGGAACAACTCGGCATAACAATAGAGGTCTACATCGATGACACGTTGGTCAAATCATCAAAAAAGGAGGATCATCTCACCCACCTGAAAGAGAACTTCGAAATACTAAGGAAGTACGGTATGAAACTAAACCCCGAGAAGTGCGCTTTTGGAGTAGCATCGGGAAAGTTCCTGGGATTTCTAGTATCCCAAAGGGGCATCAAAGTCAACCCTCACCAGATCAAAGCCATAGAGGCCATCCCAGAAATACTAAGCAGCAAGAAGCAGGTGTAGAAGTTAACGGGCCAAATAGCCTCCCTCTCCCGGTTCATCTCACTCTCCTCTGACATATGCCACAAGTTCTTTGGTGTACTGAATAAAACCAGGGACTGCAATGGAATGGAGAATGCATAGAAGACCTGAGGAACTTAAAAGCATATTTATCATCACCGCCCCTACTAGTTAAATCCAAGCCCGGAGAACCTTTGCTGGTATATCTGGTCGTGTCAGAGGTCGCAGTCAGCGCTGTCCTACTGCACAAAAACAAAGGTATGTAATCTCCTACTTATTATATCAGCAAAACATTAGTGGACGCCGAAACCCGGTATCCCCACATAGGGAGATTAGCCTTGGCACTTGTAGTAGCTTCATAAAAGCTACGACCGCATTTCCAGTTCCATCCCATACGGGTGGTGACGACCTTCCCTCTAAGGAGCGTCCTTCATAAACCAAAACTCTCTGGTGACTCACCAGATGGGCCTTCGAGCTCAGCGGGCATGATATTACATACCTCCCAAGACCGCCATCAAGTCACAAGTCTTAGCTGACTTCATCGCCGACTTCAGCGCGAAAGTCTTGCCAAAGGCAGAACTTGAGGCACAACGTGCATCCTCCGAAAACAACCTATGGGTCCTTTATATGGATAGTGCCTCCAATGCATCGGGATCAAGACTGAGTTCTCGCAGTCCCTACGGGCAAAATGATTCGCCAGTCCATATGATGCCCGAATATGACTAACAAACGAGGCCGATTACAAGGCCGTAGTTGCAGACATGAAGCTGGCCACCAAATACGGAGCTCGCCGAATTCTCTTTCGCTGCGACTCCCAGCTTGTGGTTAACCAGATCACTGGGACTTATCAAATCAAGGAACAGAGGCTGCAAAAATATCAGTCAGAAATCCATAGCCTGATGATTACTTTCGACGTATGTCGTTTCCAACAAATTCCCAGAGCCCAGAATATCGAAGCGGACGGCCTGGAGAAGTTGGATGCCGCCACCAATGGCGTCAACAAAGAGAGTGTGGTCACGCTCCTCCACTCAGCTATCGATCACACTGAGGTACTTTCCTTAAACCTCAATTGGGACTGGCACCGAGTTCGTATCTCACTTGCAGGATGGGACACTCCCCCTTGATAAAAAAGAAGCAAAAAAGCTCCGCGTACAGGCCGCCCGATACTGCATAGTCAACAGCGACCTTTATAAAAGGATGTTCGGCGGTCCCCTAGCCAAGTGCTTAGGATCGCAACAAGCAAGACATGTAAGAAGAAGTACACGAGGTCCATTGAGGCACCCACACTGGCAACCGTTCGTTAGATGCATCATACGTGCTGGCTACTATTGGCCCACCATGAAGAAAGAGACAGCAGAGTACGTCCGCCGATGCGAGTAGTGCCAAAGGTTCGCCCCAATGATGCACCAACTAGTAGAACCCCTCCATTCCGTCAAATCCCCATGGCTATTCATCAAGTGGGAATGGACATATTCATCCCGCTGCCCCCAGGGCGAGGAAAGGTACAATTTCTGCTTGTTTTAACTGACTATTTCTCTAAGTGGGTGGAAGCAGGCGCGTACGCACAAATACGCGAGTAAGAGGTTATCACCTTTATTTGGACATCATATGCCGTTTTGGCATCCCTAAAGAAATCATCTGCGATAATGGGCGCCAATTCACCGGCCAAAAAACGACTAAATTCTTCAAAAAATGGCGCATCAAAAGAATACTATCCACGCCATACCACCCCGCCACCAACTCTCAAGAGGAGTCCTCCAACAAAACAATCATGAACATACTCAAAATTAGATCGATGATTCCAAGGGACTATGGCCCGAACTACTACCCGAAGTCTTGTGGGCACACAGAACCACGCGTAAATCCAGCACCGGAGAAACCATATACTCACTGTTTTATGAAACCGACGCGGTCATACCTGTAGAAATGGGCAAACCCAGCTTAAGGTACTCACACACCATCGGATTGGAAAATGACATCAGCAGACTCCAAGATCTCGACGGAATCGAAGAAAGAAGAGAAATGGCCCACGTCAGAATGGTAGCTCAAAAACAACAAGTTGAAAGATACTACAACAAAAGGGCAAAAATAAGACCTCTCAAAGTAGGGGATTACGTTCTCAAAGCCAAGACTCTAGCCCTAAAAGATCCAAGCGAAGGAAAATTGGGCAAAAACTAGGATGGACCCTAAAAAATCATAGCGACGGCCGGGAAAGGAGCATTGCAGCTGGAGACAATGGAAGGAAAGACACTCCAAAACAACTAGAACGTCGCTCACCTCAAACGTTTCCAATTCTAAAAAGGTGACACCTGAGTCGTACTCTTTTTCTCATACCCGAGTTTTGTCCAAATTGGGTTTTTCTCAGAAAGGTTTTTAACGAGGCGACAAAGGGGCCATGTGGAGATGTTTTGCAGAGTGAGTGCATCATGTCCACCTCTCCATTACACTCCAAGCCCGACATGATATAGGGATTGGATTAGTGACATCTCCAAGTGTATACAAAGGCTACGGCCACCTCCAAGTATATAGAAAGGCTACGGCCATATCCAGATGAATGTAAAGGCTACGACCATCTCTAGATGAATGTAAAGGCTACGGCCATCTCCACATGAATGTAAAGGCTATGGCCATCTCCAGTTGAATGTAAAGGCTACGACCATCTCCCGATGAATGTAAAGGCTACGGTCATCTCCAAATGAATGAAAAGGCTACGGCCATCTCTAGATGAATGTAAAGGCTACGGCCATCTCCAAATGAATGAAAAGGCTACGGCCATCTCCGAATGAATGAACAGGCTACGGCCATCTCCGAATGAATGTAGAGGCTACGACCTCTATTTTACATGGCTATGGCCATCGTTTTATATGGATAAGGCCATCAGGCTACAGCCTATATTTTACATGACTATGGCCATCGTTTTATATGGCTAAGGCCATCAGGCTACGACCTCTATGTTACATGGCTACGGCCATCATTTTATATGGCTAAGGCCATCAGGCTACGACCTCTATTTTACATGGCTATGGGCTAAGGCCATCAGGCTACGACCTCTATTTTACATGGCTATGGCCATAATTTTATATGGCTAAGGATAACAGGCTACGACCTCTATGTTACATGGCTACGGCCATCATTTTATATGGCTAAGGCCATCAGGCTACAGACTCTATTTTACATGGCTATGGCCATCGTTTTATATGGCTAAGTCCATCAGGCTGCGGCCTCTATTTCACATGGCCATGGCCATCATTTTATATGGCCAAGGCCATCAGGCTACGGCCTTTATTTTACATGGTTATGGCCATCGTATTATATTGCCAACGCCATTAGGCTACGACCTTCATTTTTAAATGGTTATGACCATTATTTTATATGGCTAAGGCCATCAGGCTATGGCCTGAATTTTACATGGTTATGGCCATCATTTTACATGGCCAAGGCCATCAGGCTAAGGCCTTTATTTTACAGGCTTCGGCCATCATTTTATATGGCTAAGTCCATTAGGCTACAGCCTTCATTTTTACGTGGTTATGACCATTTTATATGGCTAAGACCGTTAGGCTAAGGCCTTCATATTTACGTGGTTATGACCATTATTTTATATAGCTAAAACAATCAGGCCACGGCTTTTATTTTTTTACATGGCTATGTCCATCATGTTCATCGGGCTACAGCCTTTATCTGTACAGCCATCGTATTCATAAGGCTACGACCGCCTATTTTATATAGCTAAAGCCATCAGGCTAACTTTATACAACTATGGCCGACGAATTCCAAGCATCTACGATAAAGAAAAATACGACGACACACCGAAAGGTGGAAAAGATTACTTACAACAAAACTTATATGTTTTCACAAAGGGGAACACCCCTGATACAAAATCAGTATGAACAAATATATTTACAAACACCCCAAGAAACCACTACTTATCTAGCCCGGCCTAGCCCTCAGGTGGCCCGTCCTCATTTTCGGGAGGGTACGCCTTAGAAATCTAAGATTTGGACTCTAAGCGATTGATGTTCGCTGAGTTGCCCCCTTCCCGGTCCGGTGATTCAGAACTGAAGCATGCCGCCTCACGAGAGACTCTAACTAGTTGGCGCTGGTTCTCAACCTCCGCGTCAGACGCCCGACCAGCCGCCTGGAATTCTTCAAGCACGACCAGCCTGGCCTCCGCATACACCCACATCTCGTGCGCCTCACGACACGTATCGGCTTGCGCGAGAGCTAGTATAAGGTCATCAACCTCGTCCCTCGTGGCTTTGAGTTCCTCCGTTAGAGCCGCCACCCGGGTGCGTAATTCTTCCGCTTCCTCTGCCACAACACGACTGAGCTGCAGCTCCTCGTCCTTGGCCTGAATAAGGACCTTGATCTCCACGGCCCGAGCAACAGCGGCCATAAGCTATTCATCCACCTTTTCCAGCTCGGCCACTCTTTTCTTCAATTGCGCCTCGGACTCCACTAGGCCCTCACGAACCACTCTCAAGTTGGGTTCCTGCTTGTACATGTCAGCCAGGGATCGATGCGCCTCGCGCACCTTATTCTACTTCTGTGCCAGCCGGTTGTATTTGTCCATCTTCTCTTTCCGGCGCCGTTCCCTCTCTACCTCAAAGAAAAGAGTCTGGAAAGAAGACTGAGTAAGTACGGGAAGACCATAGTCATGCATAAAGAAAGCTCATCAATCAAGGCAGAGGCATACCTGTAGGCCCGCGCCTTCCACCTTTTGGGCCAAGGCTTTATCACTAAGCTCCGCAAAGGTCGCTCGCTCGGCACCAGCACACACAAGCGTCATGATAGAGGCCACCTCCTCATAGTTCTCGAGCAAATTATAGTGACTTGGGATCACTATACAACGAGAAGAATTGTCGGCCATCATCTGCACCCGTTCCAAGGACCTGCCTCCTCTATTTGCGCCCTCCATGGCTGCCCCCGAACCCGCCACATCCATGTCCTTGCTTTTCACCGCCGCGGCCTCCCTTCTAAGATCAGCCCTTCTTGAGCGAATGGCCTCTTTTATAAAGGCTGGCCTTGATACAGGGCCAGACGGCCTAGCCTTTCCTAACTGGGTGGCCACGGCTTTGCTAGTAAGGATCCGACGTTGCCTCCTCTCCAACATTTCCTCCTCTTCACGGTCCCCCTCCGGAGGGTGCAGAGCAGGCTCAGAGGGGTCGGCACGGCAGATGGCATCCTTACGGGGGCAGTCTCAGGGATAGCCGCTGGCACCTCTATGGGTGTCGCCTCAGGTACGAACCTCGTCACGGCCTCAGATGCTATCTCTGGGGCCGCTTCAGATGTATCCTCCTGTCATAAAGGGGGTGAAGAACTGCCCCTGGAAGTGCCAACGAAGATCAGATCCGCCTCAGGATTGAATGTCGTCTTAGAAGGACCGGCCGTAGTCTTTTTCTTCTGCTGCTTCTTCTTCCTCGCCTTCTTAGAGGCGCCCCGGCCTACCAAAACACATGAGAGACGGGTAAGGAAATTATATGGGCCCCCAAATCGTAATGAAGATTAGGTAAAGCTTTTACCAGTCGGACCGTGGAGCCTAAGAAATTCAGTCCATGAACGGCTTTCCTGTACAAACGGTATCAGCGCCTTCACCCACGACCTAATATCGTCAACACTATAAGGAGGACGAGCAGCCACTGCATGAAAACAAAGAAAAACTTCCAACAGTAAGAACCAGCAAAGTAAGGTCAAGATAGTAAACATCACGCACAATAGTACATGCATCTCCACACTTCTGGAACCCATTAGGGTTGGGCACAAGGTGTTCAGTACGGACGTAGAAGAACCTCGTCCAAAATTTACGATTCGCATTGTCGCCCACCTGCGCCACGAAGCTTTTTCTGCCCCTACTCCTCAACTGGAGCACCGAGCCTCTCATGAAAACCACATTGAATATGTGCAAAAGGTGATGAACGGTACCTCCTTTCCAGCCTTCGCCGCATAAACAGATACTACCCTGCACACCTTCAAGGCGTACGGGGTACGCTGGGCCGGACACACTCCGAACCAGCGACAAAACTCCTCCGCTAAACGGTAAATTGGAAGGGTGTATCCAATTCGGAAGGTGCATTCGTAGAAGGCACAGTACCGGGTCATATGCACGTTAGCATAATCTAGCCCCGCGGGAACCATGTCAACATGGTCAGGAATATCATACGTCTCCCTGAGAGAGGCCAATTGGGACAGCGTCATCTCACTATACTCCCAAGGGCATACTTTACGCTTATTCAGAAAATCGCTCGTTTTGCTCATATCGCGTAGGAGCAGGTTGGCCGTTGAAAGAGGAACAAAAACCTTCTCGGCCTCCTTGGCGCCCGAGGATGACGAGGCCCTGGTGGAAGAGAGGTCCCTGGTTCTTGTATCATCACCCCTACGTTTGGCCATAGTGAATGATGTAAGAAAAAGGTATTACTGGTCGCAAGTTCGATTCCTAAGAATGAGAAATTCAGAGAAGAAAAGAATAGAAAACACTAGAAAAAGATAGGGAAAAGAGTGAGGATTACTCTCCAAAAGGATCGAAAGATGAACTTAGTCCAACTCTCCACCTATTTATAAGAAAAGGTACACGGAAATCAAAAGGACATGATTCAAAAAATCGGCGCAGGATACCCAAACGTCACTTCATAACATGAACCACCTCGGGAGCAGAAGTAATGATCACGCATGTGATCGATGACGTCACCTCAAAAATAAATTCCCAAACGGAAGGTAACATGCCAACGACATGACCTCTTCATACAACGAGCACGTCTCTTACAAGAGTATCAGCAGGAATGACCAAATTTCCATTGGCGTCGAGCATGTAAGTCCGTCCATTGGGAACGCCTTTCAACTGCGTCCCCAATAAACGGAGGGACTATCTGTATTGATCAAATTTGGTTCCACACGCCCATATGCTATCCAGATACGGCCTCACTTGAGAAAGCAACCTTAGTAAGGTCGACCCAAGCAGGGTCGGCCTCAGCCGACAAACGGACTAAGTGACAAGACTCGCTGCAACGTCACATCAAGCTCTGACACTTGTATACCGAGGCCACCAACTCTCGTACTTTCTTTGTATTATTTCTAGGAAGGTCCCTTAATATATAAAGGGGACCTTCCCTTTTGTGAAGACTCATGTGTATTTCATTACTGAAAATATACAATTCTATCTATCTGATTCTCTCTCTCTCTGGTGAAAAATGTGATATTTGTCTCATTGTTCTTATATCTTAGTCATTTCACAATCTCTAGACCACATTACATTTGATTCGGATTGACTCAAATTATTTTTGATTTTTTTCAAGCTATATAAAGTGTTTGAATAACTTTTTAGCCAAACAAAGCTGATTTTTGCAGCTTGGCCAAACAGGCTATAAGAATTATCCCAAAAGTGATAATATGTAAGAACTCATGGATCCATATTATTCGCCGATTAATCTATTTTTTATTCGTATTAAATATGGGTCGGATCGAATAATTTATTCATTTTTTCATTACCGATTTTCGACCCGAGCCATATCCGATCTAACCTGCCCATTTGCCGCTCCTACTCATATATAAGATAACTTTTTGGCTAGTTCAAAGTTTTTCTGCCCCACCCCGGCATAACTTTGAGCAAGTTATGCTCCGCCAATTATTTTTGCAAAATATAAATAAGGACAACAGTTAAATAGCAACATGAACTAGTCTTCCGTTAATTTATTCCTGAGTTAAATAAATGGTTTGTCCTCCCCAGCCCATACAGACTCTGGATGGTTATAATGAATAATGATGGATACATTAATATAATAGTGTTATAAATAGAATTCTATTTAAGGTGAATGTCTATATTTAGAGAGATTCTAAGGTTTATTACTTGGTGGCTAAGTCACCATCTTCCTATAAATAAAGGGGTTATATTCTATTGTAACTCATCCCATATCAATAAGAATTCCCTCTCTCAATACTTTGCCCTGCAATACTCTTCTTTTCTTTTATTATTTCATAACAAGTTATCAGCACGAGACTCTAACCAATTGATTAGAAGCTTTGGGATTGAGTATAATGATCATCAAATGTTCTATGATCTTCTTTCATGATTAAATTCTGTATTTAAGGTAAGTATTTTGCTTTTCTCTTTCAAATTCTTGTCATTCTATAATTTAATTTTAAATACAAGCAAAGACGATAAATTTTGATTTAATGGAATTTGAAAGAAATTATAAACATCCAAAGTGGTAAATTTTCTATGCCTTGCCATGATCAAATTCATATATGATTGGGGCAAAGAATTGAAACCCCGCCCCATTGAATTTGCTCCATTCTCATTCCCTTTAGAGAATGTGATAGAAGTATGTGATAAGTCTGAAAGAAGATAATAATTTTTACCGTGAAGGTATCAATGGATGTGGACGTGGCAATAGACGAAATTATAACCGTCATCATTGTGATATTGAGATAATAAGGATTCTCAAAATAATCCTTCACTCTGTGAAAGTAATGTTTGTCATCAATTTGACGTGAGATTTTATAAAGCACATATATATGATTATGGTCCATTCATGATGTGAATGTGATAACATCTAAATTATGAATATATATTCATTATTGGAAGAATATGAGCGTGCTAGTGTTAGTGAATATACCACACTCACATCTAGAAGAAGGTTTGAGATGATATAAGAAAATAATATTATTATTATGGCATGAATGGTCATTGGTCACGTACCTGTTGTACGCCAAAATATTTTGGCAATGTGATTATTAAAGGACAACGATAATGCAAGAAATATTTCTTGCATATAATTTTGATCATAACCATAATGGTATAACTTTCTCTTTATAAGAGATATTCACCACATGGATGTTGATGAATATGTGGTAGTATAAAACTAATTGAGAGATCTAGAAGAACCAATTATTACTATTTTGAAGAAACACAATTGATTACCGATAAGGTATTGTATTGTAGTAAGTCTCAAAAAGCTTATTCAGTTTCCAAAGTATACACGAAAGCGATTGACTATATTGAGACTATAAATAAAGGAACAATTTGATATCTTCTATTACTACAACTTGTAGCGGGGTAATATATATGCGAAAAGTTGCCCCCTTAATTCTCCAATTTGTACTACACAAATAAAAGAATACCACAATAAAGTGGATGCTTATTGACATAAAAACTCATACCATAATAAACCTGAACTTTATTGATAATTGCACATGTCATGGTGTAAATATGAACATATCAATACTGATAATTTTTTTAGTTGGCATAATCAGTGTAGCCATCTATTTAAGCATGATGTGCAAAAAAATAATAGAGAATTCACATGGGTAAATATTCAAGAACTAGAAAGTTCATTATGAATTCTCTTTTATTACTTGTTCTCATTAATTAATAGATCAACTAAAATTGGGATTGAATCCCATGAATGCTGGAAATTTCAAAGGTGACTATGGGCCCATTCACCTGCCATGTATACCACATAAGATGAATCTATAATATATTACATGCGCGATTATTATTAACCCGCAACTTGGCCGGTGTTTGCGAGGTAACTTGCCCAATAATTTTATATAGAGCATCATTTCAAGATTTTTTATTCAAGATAGTTCTTCTTAATAAGTTAGTTTACATCACAGCTGGATTAGCAAAATTATTTATTGAGTGCCTCCACTTAATAGCTAAACTATTGCTTATGAGAACAAAGTTATCTATATCAGTTTGATATTTGTTATATACGAGAGTATATTATATTCTCCCCTCACAAGTGGTTCAGGGTTAGGAACCAAATAATTCCATCTTATTATTATTGATGTACAGTGTATATTAACATGATAATGCACAAAGATGGGTTCCCAAAGTTGAGAAAACAAGTTAGTTTTTCTAACATGAGGGAGAGACATGATAAACACTTGAGAAAAAGTAATGTGAAACGGATTATCATTTGTATATATAGATCCTCGAATATCATAATATGAACTTGAAGTTAATAAAAAGATAATTCGTTTGCAATATATTGCAAAGCATGCCATACGCATTTGCTGACCCAAAGAAAGTAACTATATTCTCATTGCAAATGCTCATATTAAGTCCTAGAAGGACAAAGTCTGTGGTAAGCTTAAAGCGTATAGACAAATCGGTTTCAAATAAACTTCTTGATAAAGAAGATGAGCAAAATGATCAAAGTGATCATAATAAGGAGGAAAGTGATCAGGAATATCACATGATATAACACTTCATAAAATCTCACGAGAGATTCAGGTACCTGAATATATGAATGAAGAGATCTCTATGTTATGTCTTTATGAAAATTTATTGGAACCGATATAACGTGTTCGTCTACGGCATCTAATCATAGTGCTAAGTATAGTTGAGGATCTTAAGTCTATTGAATATAGACACAAAAGTATTGGCCAAATGGAAGAGATACAATTCATGTAGAATTGATTCCATATAAAAGACATGCAGTTTTGAACATGTAGTTCAAATACTTGAAAGTATAAAGTCAATGGTATGTGCAATCAGTTTTCGGTAACTTATATGTCTATGCATGTCACGCCCCAAAATTCTAGGAGCGCGACCGGCGCTCAACCGAGTAAACCCGACCGAGCAAGCTTGTTAGGTCTCATTCTACCCCAACTAGCTCATGTATAAATGAGTAAATATGTCTATACCTTACAAAAATGCCAAAATAGACTCCGAAATAAAAGTGACATGAGCCACGCAGGGCCCTGAGAGGAAAAGGGCTCACCAATGCAGTTGCTGGAAAGTGGAGGAGGTGCAACTATCGGAGGACTGGAGTACCTACTATGGAACCACCTACAATCATAACACGAATGTAGCGCCCCCGGCAAAAGGGACGTTAGTGCCATTGAATAGCACAAGTATGTATAACTAAACACCGGCTAATTAGAAAGAACTATCAAACAAGATTAAAGAAATAACAAGTAAAACTCAAACACTTAATAAATGATCACAACGTCTTCAAATAAAGATATCACATAGCTTCCATATAAATTTCCATACCTCTAGGTTGTGTTTCATAGCCTGACCAATGAGTTCACGTATCAAATTATACACCTATGCATTTCATAGACCGTCCATAGAGTTCACACACCATATTATATTATACACCTATGCGTTTCATAGCCTGTCCAGAGGTCCCACATGTTACAGCACACACCTATGTGTTTCATGGCCCGTCCATAGGTTCGGTATGCTACAGTACACACCTATGCATTTCATAGCCCGTCCATAGGTCCCGCATGTTACAATACACATCTACGTGTTTAATAGGCCGTCCATAGGTCCCACGCGTTAAAATACACACATATGCATTTCATAGTCCATCCATAGGTTCGCATGTTACAGTACACACCTATGCGTTTCATAGCCCGTCCATAGGTCGCACACGTTACAATACACACCTGCGCATTTCATAGTCCGTCCAAAGGCCCCATATGTTACAGTACACACCTATGCGTTTCATAGTCCGTCCGTAGGTCCCTCAATAAAACACATCAAATGCCTCACCCAGTACATTTATAATTCGAGTTCTCAAGAATAGCACATTGATCACATTGGAATGTATCTACCACAAATATAGGGTCACAACACCAATTCATGTAAAGTATCAACCAAAGCAAGAATCCAAAGTTCAGTCTTACCACATTTACATAAGCATCAATAGAGCTCAATTTCTAAAATATGAGGTTTTAGCCATACATACCTCGATTGAGCTTTCCTTAAGTTACTACAACACACCAAAAACTCTAGCAATTCCAATCTACTATGAGACATAACAAGATTAAACACATATTAGAAAGATATTCATGAAACTAGCTCATTTGAGCTAGTTGAGCATCTTGATTACAAATCTCCTTTTCAAGGGTTTCCCTCATTCCCCAACCAAACCTTACTTAATTAGTTTCAATAATATTCCCATACCTAAGTTGACATGCAAGTAAGGAATACACTCTTATACGCATGAATCACCTCTCTAATTACTCCTTATAACTAAAAATAGAGATAAGAGCTTGGGTGATGAAATCTTACCTCTTGCGACGAAGATCTAGGGCCTTCACTTGATTATCTTCAAGGAATTAACATGATTTTGTGGAGAAATTTGATGGAAGATTTCCCTCTCTAAAAACCCTCTCTCTCTCACTCTAGAAATACTCAGAAAAAACTCAAAATGAGCTATGGGATCAAATATAATGATAGGGGATCGGGTTTAGAAATGTCGATTCTGCTATAGCAGAATGGACCGCAGAATCAACATGCGGCCCGCAGAATGCTTCGTAGAATCAACGCCCTAAACTGGGCTTCTCTGTACCATTCTGCGGCCAAAATGCGACCGTAGAGTGCATTCTGTCGTTCAAAATGCGGTCAGCAAAATTGACATTGGACATCAATTTCAGCCTTTGGTAATTTGATCATAACTTTGCGTAGGAATGTCGAATGACGAACGTTTTGCAGCGTTGGAAACTAGACTCAAAGGGATTTCATTTGATATGCTATTAACCACATAAAACATTATACATAATTATACATGCTATTTTGAAGTGGAGCCTTGTGCAAATCCATTTGGAATTTTGGCCTATTTCGAAAATATTCCCATTTGGCATACACCTAGGCTTCCATTTGGACCTCACATCACTTACCATAAGACTTATACTCATGTTTACCTAGTATAATCGATGTCCACCATGTTAATAGAACATAAAGATATTATATTAATCCTGTGTGACACTACGAAATCCTAAATTACTTGGCAAAATTTTCCGGGGCCTTACATTCTCACCCCCCCCAGTATCATTCGTCCTCGAATGAGGAGTAGAGCATTCCCTGAATACTTTAAATCACTCATCTCTTTTCCAACCTACCTCAAGTCTCTAAATTTTCACTAACTCCCAAATGTTTCAGAAATTTCGTCAGAGTCTCCTTTGTAACTAGGCCTATCCACCTGCCAGAGAATCACCAAATTCGCATCATTGACACATCCACAACTATACCTAGAACCACAATGTATATATATCCTCAATCCTAATCCAGTATTACAAGCACTATATTATCATGAGGATACCATATCATGGACTGTGTAGTTTATATCAAACACCTACATGGTACATTCCAAGTCAAAACCAACTGATATTCAATCAAGAGAAAAGATTTTTCTTCCACAACACATTTAGCCTTCTAGATGACAATATCTACTTACAAGCTTTGTCATGACACCTTCTCAAAAATAACATCAACTCCCAAACATACATAACAAGGATGATAGATAAACAACTTGCATGAGATAACTTATCCATTGACTTTACCATTTAACAATTTCCACTGTACAATTTACATTTCACCAGATATTGCAATTCATGGTAACAACATCAACCCACAATTCCCTCACATAGCATCATACCATCAAGAATGTCATTTCATAGTAAACAGACAATCATGTGCTCATAATAGTCCTTACCAGCCATTAATGTAATCACAAAGGTGTTCATCAACAAGAATATAATTTCACTTCAATCAAAAGTCCATATGAAGTCAAGCTATCACGATTCTTTCTAGTAATGCATCATATAGGATATTACCACGATCATATAGTTCGTTCAAACAAATTCATTACCTTCTTAGACATAACATATGGAAACACAGTACATGAGAAACAGTTACGGGGGATATCATACTCGTATTGCAACCTAATGTGTAATACAGTCACGTTACCTTTATTATCAACTCACATAACATTTTTAGGGGAACACTCACACTAAACCCTTGATGACCCTTAATAATTACTCTAAGATTTGATACCATAAACTGACCATAAAATTTTCTATCATATATATATATATATATATATATGATCAGATAATCTTATAATACCCAATGGATCTAATAAAATAAGGAACAACAAAGTTCAAGATCAGGCTGGATTTATTCAGGAATCCACTAATGTGCTGCATAGGGCATTCCATGAAGTTACATGATTAAAGACAGGAGGATTTCTATTCTTGATGCTAATGTGGTTAATCATTGTGATGACATCAACTACTAGGCAATTAAGGCATCGGGGTAACTCATACATTGGAAATAGGAACCATTAAGGAGGAGTGCCCAAGTATGTGAACCACTTGTTTCCTAGAGTGAAGGGTAATTTCGTTTATCAAGAATAAAGTATTCTGGCACCTTGAATGCGATATGTATTTCAAAATACATGAAGTCGAATAACACTCTTAACATTACTTGGCACATGGAATCAACGCCACAAGACCATGAGGATGAAAATAAATTGAATGCTTATGAGATTATCATATTATCAAACAATTTAACCAGCCATGATAGTTGATCCTATATGAGAGAACTAAAGATACGGCAACTTAGTCTTTCAAATCAATATGCTCATGATATGTGCAAAACAAATCTGGAGTCACCTAATCGCACTCCTTGCACAAGTGGAACTCCATAGCTAGGTCTTCTTGACATGGGATGAAATCATGAATTGGTTAGATGGTTATAATAGTTTAAAAAAATGATGCTCCGGGAAGAAGGCAAATAACACTCCTATACAGCCAAGTAGGTGAGATACCAAAGGTAGTAAAACTCCCCGCTCATGACAACAGCATAGTCAATGATTCTACAAGTTGAGGGCGTAAATATAACCAAACTCAATGAGACAATGCAAAATAATCGTAGATGGTTTACAGATATTCATGATGAGCTCTCCATAGGTTTTGACTTGAAAAAGGAAGTGTCATAGTGATGCATAGAAAGGCATGTTCTCTCATGGTTATCATACAAGTGTTGGGAACTAGCACAATAAATTCACAAAATAGGAATACAATTAACTCATTGTGGAGACATAAAGAGAAAATAGACATTTGTTGTGAGCTACATACTGCTGCTAACCCCCAGACCGCATTTACAAGACCACATCATGGGCAACCACAATACTAGAAACCAAGTAAGATACCTGCTATGGGATAACCTAAATGGACACAAAATTTATGGTGACACACGACCTTCCTGTGATGGGGATGTAAGGATCTCAATTTTTTAGAAAACTTGTATGCATGCGGTGACCATTTCGATTGATATGTACTCATATGATAGGTGTTAAGGTATGCTATTATATTACTTGACACTGAAAAGCTTCCATCATGATACTCACAAGAGAGTAGATTGGGTGCTCAAACCACATAAATCATATGCACAACTGAGTAAAAGAATGACTCGAGAAGGATCACAACATAAGGATTCTTTACATGAAATTGACACCACATAGGTAAACTTTACGACTGTGCATGTATATACGCAAGTGAGTAGATTTTTTCCATTTAAATAAAACGCATCTATAAGAAATTCATTGGGAATGATACCTTGTTGACAATTTAGGAAAATCAAGTGAGAAATATCAATAGTATTATAACTCAATTCAAGAATATAATTAAAGAGATCAATTCCACAGAAGTCCATAAATAAGAGAATCATGACCGGGAGACTTTGTGAATAATACGTCTCATTCAAAGAGCAAGTGCATGCAATGCTTTGTGATTTGGATTCTTTTTAAGAATATATATATTCAAGGATAAGGAAATCATAAGGGTTTAACAAAAGCGTTAAACAATCACCGCATTACCAAATAAAAGAATCATACCATTTTCACATATATTAGTTCATCGGCACTTGGAGCCACAATTGTCACATCACCATTGGCACTAGACCACATTTCATAACACAATCTCTTCTGTCCCGCATTTCACATCATTTCCACATATTTGACATCAATATCAATTCATCATATCAACGATTTCACAAATTTCCATTTCGATAGTGATAATGATCACATTGTATCCTTATTACCTCGGCCACCCTTATTACCTCAACCCACATTTCACACAACAAAAATAGTTCACAGTTCAATCACATGGCTTCAGGCCATCCAGAATATCATTTCGCAACAACAATAACAATTCACATAGAACAACAACAATAATTCTCAAAGAGAAACCACAACAATTCACAAGAATTTCTGTAGCCATCAATACCATTTTCATCATATTCAACAACCCATGTGCAATTTAAGTCACCACAATAGTTATCCACAACAAGCCAAATATGATACTACCACAGTTGTTCCAATTGCATAATTTACGACTTCCTTCCATTATTTGTTTCTCAGCTCTTACCACATAACACTTTCACAATCAAGCATTTATTATCAATTACTTGCACCATTACATCTTGAGGCTTAACCACAATTACTCAAATCAAACCAATCACAAGAAATTCACAAATATTGCACATAGGTACCACATACAAAATAGGCGTACACCAAACAAAGTGACTCTACAAAAGCGAAAGATAGCCATACATATTGATGATATACTACATGATCTGGTGGTGCAGTGACATTAGTAGGAACAAGGGTACTCCTCTTAACAACAAGTTCTACTGATCCCTCCACAGCTAAACATATTCCCCTAAAAAGTCATTGGGTAATCCTCCCAGACTCAATGGCGGGATCAATCCCTCCTTACAACTTCATATTCAGGGATTATGGTATCAAAATTGCCAATCTTGAGAATAAAACCTAGAGAGGAAATCAACTCCCCATCTTGAGCTATATCGCACGATCTGGATTATCAAAGAAAGGTGAAATTTTTAAATGTCCAAATAGCCTCCAACTTATAGATGTGGCCGACAACACACCGATAAGAAGGAATCTGCTAGACACGGCTCCGAAACATCCTAGGACACTTCAAAACCTTAGGCTCTGATACCAAGTTTGTCACGCCCCAAAATTCGAGGAGCGCGACTGACGCTCAACCGAGTAAACCCGACCAAGCAAGCCTGTTAGGTCTCATTATACCCTAACTAACTCATGAATAATAGGAGGTGGACTCTACTAATCAATTCCTATAAATATAAAATTAACACTTTCCATTCTGTTTTCATTAGTGACTTCATTCTCCACTTATAAGGTATTACAAATTTTGTATATCATTGCCAAACATCAACATTTCTAGTTTAGTTTCCAATACTCGACACTACCCACAACATGTCTACGGAGCCTCTAAATAGAACCCAAAAAAAGGAAATGCCGGCAACAAGACTCCGGCTATACCTTACACAAATACCAAAATAGAATACGGAATAAAAGTGACATGAGTCACGCAGAGCCCCGAGAGAAAAGGGGCACACCAATGCAGTTGCCGGAAAGTGGAGGAGGTGCTACTGCCGGAGGACTGGAGTACCTTCTATGGAACCACCTACAATCATCACACGAATGTAGCGCCCCCGGCAAAAAGGACGTTAGTGCCATTGAATAGCACTAGTATGTATAACTAAACACCGGCTAATTATAAAGAAGTATCAAACAAGAATAAAGAAATCACAAGTAAAACTCAAACACTTTATAAATGATCACAACGTTTTCAAATAAAAGGGATGACATAGCTTCTACATAAATTTCCATCCCTCTAGGTTGTGTTTCATAGCCCGTCCAATGAATTCACGTATCAAATTATACACCTATGCGTTTCATAGACCGTCCATAGGGTTCACATACCATATTATATTATACACCTATGTGTTTCACAGCCCGTCCATAGGTCCCACATGTTACAGCACACACCTATGTGTTTCATAGCACATCCATAGGT
Organism: Nicotiana benthamiana; assembly: GCA_034376525.1. Classification (NCBI taxonomy): domain Eukaryota; kingdom Viridiplantae; phylum Streptophyta; class Magnoliopsida; order Solanales; family Solanaceae; genus Nicotiana; species Nicotiana benthamiana. The sequence continues at coordinate 63,708,970 of CM067338.1, forward strand.
CCCACATGTTACAGTACACACCTATGCATTTCATAGCCCGTCCATAGGTCCAGCATGTTACAGTACACACCTATGCATTTCATAGCCCGTCCATAGGTCACGCATGTTACAGAACACACCTATGTGTTTCATAGCCCGTCCATAGGTCCCACACGTTACAATACACACATATGCATTTCATAGTCCATCCATAGGTCCCGCATGTAACAGTACACACCTATGCATTTCATAGCCCGTTCATAGGTCCCACACATTACAATACACACATATGCGTTTCACAGTCCATCCATAGGTTCCACATGTTACAGTACACACCTATGCATTTAATAGTTCGTCCATAAGTCCCTCAATAAGACACATCAAATGCCTCACCAAGTACATTTATAATTCGAGTTCTCAAGAATAGCACATTGATCACATTGGAATATATCTACCACAAATATAGGGTCACAACACCAATTCATGTAAAGTATCAACCAAAGCAAGAATTCAAAATTCAATCCTACCACATTTACATAAGCATCGATAGAGCTCAATTTCTAAAAGATGGGGTTTTAGTCATACATACCTCGACTGAGCTTTCCTTACGTTACTACAACACTCCAAAAACTCTAGCAATTCCAATCTACTATCAGACATAACAAGATTAAACACATATTAGAAAGATATTCATGAAACTAGCTCATTTGATCATTTTATCAAACACTAGTTGAGCATCTTGATTACAAATCCCCTTTTCAAGGGTTTCCCCCAATCCCCAACCAAACCCTCACTTAATTAGGTTCAATAATCTTTCCATAAGCCTAATTTGACATGCAAGTAAGGAATCCACTCTTATACTCATGAATCACCTCTCTAATTACTCCTTATAACTAAGAATGGATATAAGAGCTAGCGTGATGAAGTCTTACCTCTTGGGACGAAGATCTATGGCCTTCACTTGATTATCTTCAAGGAATTAACATGATTTTGTGGAGCAATTTGATGGAAGAAACTTTCCCTCTCTAAAAACCCTCTCTCTCACTCTAAAAATACTTAGAAAAATGCTCAAAATGAGATATGGGGTCAAATATAACGATAGGGGGTCGGATTTAGAAATTAAAAAATAACACCACGATGTCGATTCTGTTGTAGAAGAACGGACCGCAGAATCGACATGCGGTCAACAGAATGCTTCGCAGAATCTACGCCCAAAACTGGGCTTCTCTAGACCATTCTGCGGCCAAAATGAGACCGCAGAGTGCATTCTGCGGTCCGCAAAATTGACACTGGACGTCAATTTTCAGCCTTTGGTAATTTGATCATAACTTTGCTTAGGAATGTCCAAATGACAAACGGTTTAAAGCGTTGGAAACTAGACTCAAAGGGATTTCATTTTATATGCTATTAACCACATAAAACATTATACATAATTATATATGTTCCTTTGAAGTGGATCCTTGTGCGAATCCATTTGGAATTTGGGCCTATTTCAAAAATGTTCCCATTTGGAATACACCTAAGCTTCCATTTGGACCTCACATCACTTACCATAAGACTTATACTCATATTTACCTAGTATAATTGATGTCCACCATGTTAATAGAACGTAAAGATATTATATTAATCCTGTGTGACACTACGAAATCCTAAATTACTTAGTGAAATTTTTCGGGGCCTTACAATGCAAGATATAAAAACTTGATAAGCACTAAAGCCTCTTTAGATGGCTTATATGGCTTAACTTATTTGAGAATCCTTGAATGACTTAAACCGCTTAAAGCACATACAATTTTTAGTCTTGAAGTACCACATGCTAAGTGCGTTTGTGCACATTTGTATCTTGCTATAACTATAAGCCTGATAATGTGATAACTGATTTATTCACCAAAACTCTGTCGATGTCAACCTAAGCTAGTGCACAAGATTGGAATACAAAGGCTCAAAGATATGAATTGATGCTCTCATCAGGAGGAGTTACTACGCGTTGCACTCTTTTCCCCTTGCAAGGTCTTGTCCTAATGGAGGATAAAGATTTTTCTTGCAAGTTTTTCAACGAGGCAACCAAAAGGCGTATTATTAGATATGTGCACTCTTTTTCCTTTTTAAAATTTTTTCTCCCATTGGATTTTATTTTAGTTATGTTTTAATGAGGCACATTATCTTTTGAATAGACATTCAAGGAGAAGTGTTATAAATAGAATTCTATTTAACGTAATGTCTATATTTAGAGAGATTTTATGGTTTATTACGTGGTGGCTAAGTAACCATATCCCTATAAATAAAGGGGTTCTATTCCATTGTAATTCATCCCATATCAATAAGAATTCTCTCTCTCTCTACTTTGCCCTGCAATAGTCTTCTTTTCTTTTATTATTTCATAACAAATAGCGTTTATTAGACAATATTTTAAAAGGAGCGGGCGTAAGACGAGGCGTTTTGCATATGTCCCAACGGGACGTAAGCCCCGAGGCACGGGGCGTAAGCCACATGAGTATTTAATCTTTAATATTTTATAAAATAATATAATTATAAAAATATTAGGTAAAATTGTATAAAATTTTAAAAAAAAACTCTAGATAAGTGAGATATATATATATATATATATATATATATATATATATATATATATATATATATATATATATATTATATAGAAGCCCTAAATAAAGTGAGATTACATATAAATCCCAAATAATTATGCATTACTAAAATTCCATTTTACCTAATAAAATTATAAATCCCAAATAAATAAGTGAAATTTACATAAATCCAATCAATACATATAAAAGTACGCATACATATAATCTCATATTATATTTTGAAAGAGAGCAAGAGAAGCACTGAACTTAAAAATCTAATTACTTACATATTACCAAACTAATAGTGAAAATATAAAAAGAGAGGAAAATAATAAGTTCAAAATAATAAAGGTTTTACATGGAGGAAGGAAAACACCTGTTGAATTTGACTTATGGAGAAGAATGGAGTTTTCTTGCAACGACCCGACCCATCGTCATGTGATGTATCTCCCCGTCTTTCCTGTTTTATGCTTTTATATGTTTCATTATATGTGTTTGGAGAATTTGAAGTAATTCGGATAGAGTTTGATTAGAAATGAGACAATTAGTCTCTTTATAAGAAGGTTGTTTTGGAAACGTCAATCGAATGTTGACTGATGAGTTAGAGGGCTCGGAATGGATTTTCGACGATTTTGACGAGTTTCGGGTTATGACTTAGGAGCGGAATTCGAACTGAATTTGGAGGTCCGGTGTAGAATAAGACTTGAATTGGCTAAGTTTGAATTTTGGCGAATTCCGGTTGATATGTGATATTTTGATCTGGGGGTCGTAATTGGATTCCGACAGTTGCAGTAGCTCCTTTAGGTGATTTTGGATATGCATGCAAATTTTCAGGTCATTCGGAGGTGTTTAGATCGGGTTTTGGATCAAACGCAAGTTTCGAAAGTTTTAGTTTAACTTAGGCTTGAATCCGTAGTAATTTGATGATTTTGATGTTTATGATAGTATTTTTATGTTACGAGCAAGTTTAAATGAAGTAATAGAAAATATAGGCCCTTTTGGTTGAGGTCCCGAGGGCCTCGGGGTGATATTGGGATGATTAACGGAGATTTTTGAATAAGATAGTGCAGCAGAAAAATTGCAGCAGAGATTTACTCTATGTGATCGCATAGGTATGTCTGTGATCGCATAGAAGGTTTTAGAGGGGCCATGGATTTGTCCTATGCGATCGCGTGAGAGGCTCTGCGATCGCATAGGTATGGGACCTTGTCCAGTGCGGTCGCGTATTAGTAGGGCTCAGTGTTATGCGATCGCAATGGGTGTTATGCGATCGTGTAAGAGGAAAATTGAGGACCCGGATTTTTGGTCTATGCGATCGCAGTAGTAGGGATGCGATCGCGTAGAAGCACGAACTGCTAGACAGAAGGGTTTTTTATAACATTTCATCCGCGAACCAAACCTATTTTCCACCATTGTTAAGCAACCAAAAGATCTTTTTGAGCGATTTGAAGCAATTTTTCAACAGGTATTGATTGGAAGCAAGTCTCTTGACTTAAAAACACCATTTTTATGAAGAATCAACCCTCAAATCCATGCAAATATGTTGAATTGTGAAAAACTAAGGTTTAGTTTTTAGAAACGAATTTTGGGGATTCAAAAGGCCATTTGAACTCCGTTTTTGGTCAACTTTATATGTACGGACTCGTGGCGAGACGATAAATCTGATGATATGATTTTCGGAATTTTTCGAAAAGTGAGCCCGGGGCTAGGGTTTTACGAACTTCGTGAATTTTACTGTTTTTCTAGTAATTTTAGTTGGGTTATGTTTCTTTAACTTATAATAGCATATTCGTTGTAATTTTGACTAGATTCGACGCTCGTAGAGGGAGATTCAAAAGTAAAAGGCATTGCGGACCAGTCTACAACCGGTTAGAGATGAGTAGTCTGTATAGATAATGGCCTAAAGGTTTGAAACCTCGGTTTATCACATAGTGACGCTATGTTAGGGCGTGACTCGCACACCATGGCAGGTGCGGGATTGTATATGATTAGGGATTGTGAGTGGATCCATCCCGAGAGCTAAATAAAATTATTGCCGGCTGATACGTACCCTGTAGTGAATATATTTGAGCTTATTGTCATGTTTGGGGCCTTGTGCCAATCTATTATATCCGTCTAGGATGAATATCTTTGTGATAACATGATTTGCATAATTATTGATTTCAGTCATGTGCTTAATCACAGTTATTAAATGGTAAGTCACCTTTTTCCTGAAATTAAATAATTAAACTGTATTCACCTTAATAACGTGAACTGGAAATTGGACTGAATTTGTTATGTGACTTACATGCATACTGTGGACTGAGTATGGGTTGGGCTGCACGCAATAGCAGTTATATGATGATATTGTGCTTAGGCTGAATGAGCCCCTCCAGAGTCTGTACATAACCCCAGTGAGTCGTAGACGTTAAACAGATCGAGCTCTACGCCGCAGCGGATTCATGTGCATTGCATGGCATCTTTGCATAATACTTGACTGATATATTTGATATTGCTTTGTTGTTAGTTCGTCGTTAAGGTGTCGGACTGTTAGTTTTTAGCTTTGCTTTGATGAATTTCGTGGATTTCTTTTCTTCAGACATTTTATATGCTTATTAATCAGTGAGTCGGTAGTACTCTCCCCTACTCCCTGTACCTTGTGTGCAGATTCAGGTACAGTAGAGGCTTAGCTGATCAGACATTGTCTCGGCATATTGTTCAGAGTTGTTGAGGTAGCTACTGGACGTTCGCAGGACCTGGCTACTCTTCCTTTTTCAGTATATTATTATCATATACATTTCCAGACTTATATATATTTTTAGTCAGATATTATTATCCAGTTGTTTTAAAGGCTCTAGACTCGTGACCCAAGATCTTATGGGAGTGTTTATCGGTTTTTCGTATTCTTTCCATATTATTCTATTAATATTATTGGGTTATTATTCTAAATTACTATATTCTCATTAAATTGTCGGTTTTGAGACTTATCATCAAATTTGGAGCGATTGTTGGCAGGCTTGCCTAGCTTTAGGGTTGGGCGCCATCACGACCAGGTTTGGGTCGTGATAAGTTGGTATCAGAGCCTAGGTTACTAGGTCTCGCGAGTCATGAGCCGGTTTAGTAGAGTCTTATGGATCAGTACGTAGACGTCTGTATCTATCCTCGGGAGGCTACAGAACTTTTAGGAAACACCTCACTTTCTTGATATTCATATTGTGCGGCTTTGTTAATGTAAAAGCTAAATCTATGTATTATATTCTCTCGCAGATGGGGAGAACTCGTGCTAACGGATGAGGCGGACGACCACACGTACCTCCTGCTAGAGTCCATGGACGCAGTCGTGGTGCTGGACGAGGCGGACCAGCAAGGGCAGCACCTGCAGACCCACCAGTTGCCCAGGTCTAGGACCAGCCTCTAGCTGTAGATGCTCCGGCATCACCTGTTCAGGCACCGGTAGTGCCTAACGTGATTCCTGGTCTCCATGAGGCTTTGGCTCAAATCTTGTCCGTCTGCACTGGCCTGGCTCAGGCGGTGTCAGCCACTACATCAGTGGCTACTTCTCAGACTGGGGGTGGTCATCAGACCCCCGATGCTAGCACACCCCGGCAGGTTGTTCAGGGCTTACAGACACCTGAGGTAGCTGCAGTTCAGCCAGTTCAACCAACTCAGCCAGTTGCACCAATTGCACCAGTTGCACTGGTTATTCCAGTTGTGCCAGTCGCACCAGCTCCATCTCATGTGGTTCCAGATATGCCAGATGACGAGCAGCGTTGTTTGGAGAGGTTCGGTTGGCTCCATCCTCCGATATTCAGTGGTGCTGAGGGCGAGGACCCAGGGTTTTTTGGATAAGTGCCAGGGTATGCTTCGTACGGCGGGTATTCTAGAGTCTAGTGGAGTGGCTTTTACCACCTTCCAGTTCACATGAGCTACATTTACTTGGTGGGAAGAGTTCGAGAGACGTAGGCCAATTGGGGCAGCGCCTCTCATATGGCAGCAGTTCTCCACGGTATTTTTGGAGAAGTATGTGCCCCAGTCTCACAGAGAGGAGCTACGTTGTCAGTTCGAGTGGTTGATTCAGGGAGATATGGCAGTGACTCAGTATGAGTTGCGGTTTACACAGCTGGCTAGACATGCTATGTAGATCATCTCGACATATAGAGATAGGATCAGGAGGTTTATAGATGGCCTCAATTATTCGATCCGTATATTGATGACTGGAGAGAGGGCTACAGCAGCTACATTTGAGGAGGTTGTTGATGCGTCTCCACTGATTGAGACAGATTGCCGTCGGGAGCGTAAGGAGAGGGAGGCCAAGAGCCCTCGAGGTTCAGGAAATTTCAGCGGTGCTCCGTCTAGGGGCCAGTTCCATCATGGTAGAGATCGTTCCTTTAGGCCTCCTCAGTCAGGACGCACAGAGTCCAGTGGAGCCTCTTCAGGCCGGGGTCATCAGCAGAGTCACCCTGCACTGAGTGCTCTCCCAGCTCAGAGCTCTGCTCCTGATCCTTCAACTCAGGGTTCGCCTGCAGCGAGGGGTTCTCATCAGTCCCCTTCTCCAACTCCAGGTCGTTTCTATGAGTGTGGTGAGTTGGGTCACATGAGGAGGCAGTGTCCTCGACTCCGCAGTAGGCAGTCTCAGCAAAGAGATCAGCTCTCGTCTTCTGCTCCGATTTCTTCGGCTTCCACTCAATTAGCTAGGGGTAGAGGCCAGGTAGCCAGAGGTCGCCCCAGGGGTGAGGACCGTACTGCGGTGGTCAGGCTCGTTTCTATGCCCTTCTAGATAGGAGGGACGATATTGCCTTGGACGCAATCATCACAGGTATTAACTCAGCCTGCCACAAGAATGCTTCTATTTTGTTTGATCTCGAATCTACCTATTCATATGTATCTTCATATTTTGCTCATCACTTGGATATGTCCCGTGGTTGTCTTGTCGCGCCCGTGCACATATCTACCCTTGTGGCTGATATACTATTATTGTGGATCATGTATATCAGTCATGTCTGGTGACTATTAGGGGTCTGGAGACCCGAGTTGATTTGTTATTATTGGGCATGGTAGATTTTGATGTGATTCTGGGTATGGATTGGTTATCTCCGTACCATGCTATTCTGGATTGTCATGCCAAAACGGTTACACTAGTATTTCCGGGTATTCCGAGGATCGAGTGGCGAGGCGTGACTGATTATGTACCTAGCAGGGTAATTTTTTTCCTAAAAGCCCAACGGATTGTTAGAAAGGGTTGTTTATCGTATTTGGCTTTCGTGAGAGATGTGGAAGCCGAGGCTCCTAGTCTTAATTCGGTTCCCATTGTAAGGGATTTCCCTAACGTGTTTCCAACGGACTTACCGGGCATGCCGCCGGACAGGGACATTGATTTTGGTATTGATCTGGTGTCGGGCACTCAGCCCATCTTTATTCCTCCCTATGGTATGGCACCAGCGGAGCTAAAGGAGTTGAAAGAACAACTTCAGGAACTCCTGGATAAGGGTTTCATTCGCCCGAGTGTGTCACCTTGGGGTGCACCGGTGTTATTTGTAAAGAAGAAGGATGGCACAATGAGAATGTGCATTGACTACAGGCAGTTGAATAAGGTGACAGTGAAGAACAAGTACCCAATACCCCGTATTGAGGATTTGTTTGATCAGCTTCAGGGAGAAAGGGTATTCTCTAAGATTGACCTCCGATCAGGCTATCACCAGCTGAAGATTAGGGATTTAGACATTATGAAGACGGCTTTCAGGACGAGATATGGGCACTACGAGTTTCTAGTGATGTCCTTCGGACTGACTAATGCCCCAGCCGCGTTCATGCACTTGATGAACAATGTATTTCGGCTTTATCTGGATTCTTTTGTGATCGTATTTATTGATGATATTCTGGTGTATTCACGTAGCCAGGAGGATCACGCGGAGCACTTGAGGGTGGTCTTGCAGAGATTGAGAGAGGAGAAGTTTTATGCAAAGTTCTCCAAATGTGAATTCTGGCTTAGTACTGAGATTCGGAGTTTTCTCGATTTGGCAGGTTATTACCGCATGTTCGTTTGGGGATTTTCATCTATTGCTTTGCCTTTGACGAAGTTGACGCAGAAGAATGCTATGTTTGTGTGGTCGGATGAATGCGAGGAGAGCTTCGAGAAGCTCAAGTTGGCTTTGACCACAGCTCCGGTGCTAGTATTTCCATCAGCTTCAAGTTCTTACACGGTGTGTTGTGATGCTTCGAGAGCTGGGATCGGTTGTGTATTGATGCAGGAGGGTAGAGTTAGTGCTTATGCTTCTTGTCAACTAAAGCCCCATGAGAAGAACTACCTTGTTCATGACTTAGAGTTGGTTGCAAGTGTTCATGCCTTGAAGAATTGGAGGCATTATCTATATGGTGTATCTTGTGAGGTATACACGAATCATCGCAGTCTTCAGCACTTGGTTAAGCAGAAGGATCTTAATCTGAGACAACGGAGATGGATTGAGTTACTCAAAGACTATGATACTACCATATTGTATCATTCCGGGAATGCCAATGTAGTGGCTAATGATTTGATAGAAGGCAATTAGCATGGGTAGTCTAGCGTACATTCCAGTTGGGGAAAGGCCCCTTGCGGTTGATGTTCAGGCCTTGGTAATAAGATGGTGAGGTTGGATATTTCTGAGCCCAGTCGAGTGTTGGCTAGTGTGGTTTCCCGATCTTCTTTGTATGACCGCATCAGAGAGCTTCAGTATGATGACCCACATTTGCTTGTCCTAAAGGACAGGGTCCAGCATGATGATGCCAGAGATGTGACCATTTGTGACGATGGTGTGTTGCGGAAGCAGGGCCGGATTTGCGTGCCCAATATGGATGGTCTCCTGGAGTTGATATTAGAGGAAGCTCACAGCTCGCGGTATTCGATTCATCCGGGTGCCGCGAAGATATACCAGGATTTGAGACAGCATTACTGGTGGAGGAGGATGAAAAAGGATATTGGGAATTACGTGTGTCAGCAGGTCAAATATGAGCACCAGAGACCCCGTGGTGTACTCTAGCGGATGGATATTCCAATGGGAGAATATTACCATGGAGTTTGTGAGTGGTCTTCCTCGTACCTCGAAGAAGTTTGATTCGATTTGGGTGATTGTGGATAGGCTAACCAAGTATGTGAACCAAACCTATTTTCCATCATTGTTAAGCAACCAAAAGAGCTTTTTGAGCGATTTGAAGCGTGTTTTCAACGGGTATTGATTAGAGGTAAGTATCTTGGCTTAAAAACACTGTTGTTTTGAAGAATCAATCCTCAAATTCATGAAAATATGTTGAAATGGTGAAGAACTAGGGCTTAGTTATTAGAAATAAATTTTGGTGATTTGAAAGGCCATTTGAACTCCATTTTTGGTAAACTTTATTTGTACAGACCCGTGGCGAGACGATAAATCCGATGATGTAATTTTCAGAATTTTCCGAGAAGTGGGCCCGGGGATCAGGTTTTACCAACTTTGTAATTTTAGTGTTTTTCGAGTAATTTCAGTTGGGTTATGTTTCTTTAACTTATAATAATGTATTCGTTGTGATTTTGACTAGATTCGACGCTCGTAGAGGAAGATTCAAAAGGAAAAGACATTGCGGACCAGTCTACGACCGGTTAGATGTGAGTTTGTATAGATGATGGCTTGAGGGTTTGAAACCCCGGTTTATCACATCGTAACGCTATGTTAGGGCGTGAATCACATCCCATGACAGGTGCGGGATTGTATGTAATTGGGGATTGTGACTGGGTCCATCCCGAGAGCTAAATAAAATTATTGGCGGCTGATACGCACCTTGTAGTGAATATATCTGGGCTTATTTTCATGTTTGGGGCCTTGTGCCGATTTTTAGCATCCGTCTATGATGAATATCTTTGTGATAACATGATTTTCATAATTATTGATTTCAGTCCTGTGCTTAATCAAAGTTATTAAATGGTAAGTCGCTTTTTTCCTGAAATTAAATAACTAAATTGTATTCACCTTAATAACTGGAAACTGAAAAATTAGACTGAATCTGTTATGTGACTTACAAGCATATTGTGTGCTGAGTATGGGTCGGGCTGCACACCGCAGCAGTGATATGATGATATTGCGCTTGGATTGAAGGAGCCCCTCTGGAGTCTGTACACACTCCCAATGAGCGTCGTCGACGTTAAACACATCGGGTTGTACACCGCAACGGATTCATGCGCATTGCGTTGCATCTTTGCTTGATACTTGACTGATATATTTGATATTATTTTGTTGTTAGTTCGTAGTTAAGGTGTCAGACTATTAGTTTTTAGCTTTACTTTGTGGCATTTCGTGGATTTCTTATCTTCAGAAATTTTATATGCTTATTCCTCACTGAGTCAGTAGTACTCACCCCTACTCCCAACACCTTTGTGTAAGGCTGTATTTTTCGCGGTTCCGAACCGGAACCGCGGTTCTGGCGGTTCTGCCGGTGCCAGCGGTTCCGGTTCCGGCAGTTCCCCGAAACCGTGATGGGGCGGTTCCACCCGTTGGAACCGCGGAACCGGAACCGCCAGAACCAGAACCGGAACCGGAACCGGACCGGTTCAAGCGGTTCCATACGGTTCCAGCCGGTTCCGCAACGGTCCGATTTTTTTAAAAAAATTTTTTTTTTTTTAAATTTCCAAATGGCTCTTTTTCAAAATTAGCCATTTGGAATTTTCAAAAATAGCCATTTGGCTCCCAAACTTTAATTTAACCCCAAACTTTATATAATTACACAATTTCCCATTTCTCAACTATAAATACCCCCTCATTCTTTCATTTTAATTCACCAATTCATCAATATCTCTCAATCTCTCTCAAGCTCTCTTTCAATCTTTCTAGTGCAAGTGTTTAATTTATTGTTACAAATTCGTGAAACATTGTGAAGTTGTTGAATTGAAGTTTTCAAGTGTTCAATTTCAACGATTTTCAATTTTCAAGAAGTTGTTCGTCAATCCGGTAAACTCGTTTCAACTCTTACGTGCTAAGAATATTTTTGTATGTTGTTATTTTGCTTAATTATAATTATTATGGCATTTTCATTGAAAAATATGTTCGGAAAAGGAAAATCTAAAACCGGTGAAAGTAGTCGCCACAATACTACCCCTCCCCCGGCTCCCCGACCTAGAAAAGATAAACAAGTTCAAAGTAGTAGCCAACCTAGAAATACTAATGAAACCTTCGGAATCCTTGATAGTGATCACCCGTGTTTTCAATTTAGCGATGTTGATTTTCTACATGATGTAGCAGTTGGTGATAGAATAGACGATGATATTATGAATATGCTTTATCCTAATGCACCTATCTTAGAGGGAAATGAGGATGATGATGATGACGAAACCCAAGCTCCGGTAGAATTAGATAATACACCTACTAGTCCTGCTACTAATGAACCGGAACACCCACCCGTACAAACTCCCACTTTTAGTAGACAACCTCCTAAACGTTCAGAAACTTCATTAGTTTGGCAATTTTTTATTCAACTAAGAGAACAAAATAAGGCTAAGCGTAAATCTTGTGGGAAATTACTTGTGCATAGGTATACTGGAGATCGTAGCGGCACAGGTAGTTTAGCTAAACATATAAAATTACACCCTAGCGATAAGGCTAGATATTTCCAATTGAAAGCGCAACAAGAGGGGAGGACAAGTCCTGAAACAACAGTTAACCCAAGTAATGGTTCAAATCTAGTTCAACCAGGAATAAACACAGTTACCGGAGGTATATTGTATTACGATCCAAATAAGGATCGTGAAGAATTAGCTAAAATGATTACTGTTATGTGTTTGCCTTATTCTTTTGCTTCTAATCCTGCTTGGATTCATTATATTAGAAAAGTATTTAATCCTACGTATGAAGGTTGGCCTCGCACCACAGTTAAGGCCGACATTTATAAATACAAGCATGAATATGAACAATACTTGCGTTATTTATTTACCCATATAAGTAATCGTATGTCTATTACAACTGATATTGGTAGAAGTGGAAATGATTGTGATTATCTAACCGTAACCAGTCATTGGATAGATGAAGACTGGACAATGCAAAAACGCATTATTGCATATAGAATAATTAATTCACGGCATACGGGTAAGTTTATTGCTAACATTGTTTCAGATATATGTAGATATTTTTGTTTTAGTGATAAAATAATATCAATTTCCATGGATAACGCTAGTAGCAACACTAGTGCAATAGGTATGTTAACTAGAATACTTAATCCTGCTTTTACTAATATTTTCCATGTTAGATGTATATGTCATATTTATCATTTAATTGTTGGTGATGGTATGAGAATTTTAAACATAGAAATTGAAAAGGTTAAATTCGCTCTTAATTGGCTTTTTTATTCTAACCGTAGAAGTAGACTTAGAGAATATTTTAAAAAATGTGATGAATATGGCCTTAGAGAAAGAAAGGTTCCTAAACCTTGCCCAACTAGGTGGAACTACATGTACGAAAGTTTAGTAGTGGCGTACGAATATAGAAACCCAATTAACGCTACTTATAATTCTCGGGATTGTGGGGAGGAAGATAATGACATGCTAACTAATCAAGATTGGACTAACGTTAAATTTCTTTTAGATTTTTTAGAACATTTTCATGTGGCTACAACTGCTTTATCTGGCCAATATTATCCAACTATTTCTAACTGTTTAGTTTATATTGCCGCACTTGCTAATTTGTTTGTTGATTTTAACGAGGGAGGGGAAATTTATGAAATTGCAATTACTGAAATGAAAAAGAAGTTTAAAAAATATTTTTTTCCAATCCCTCCTATATTTGGTGTGGCTGCTATGTTAAATCCTACTATGAAAGTAGGAGGTCCTAACTTTTGGTATTCTACTATTTATCAAGCTTTAGATCTTGAAGAAGAAGAAATGGCTACACTATCTGATGCGAAAGCATCAATTACAGTGAATGCTCAAACTGTTTATAATGCTTATAAACAGGCGTTAGAGCATGCTAGGCCTAATATTCCAACCCCTACTTCGTCCACATCACAGGCGCCTAAAAGAGCTGGTGGCTTAACAGCTCTTAAATCGTGGACGGAGTTCAGGGGTACTCAAGGTGAAAATGTAGATGATTTTTCCCATATAAATGAGCTTCAAGTTTATTTGTCGCAGGGACTAGAGAATGAGAATCCAGACGGCTCTTTCGACCTTTTGGATTGGTGGAAGGCAAGGGAAAAACATTTTCCCATTCTTGCAAGGATTGCTCGGGATGTTCTATCGATTCAAGTGTCAACTGTTGCATCAGAGAGCGCCTTTAGTCAAGCAAGACTACAAATAGGTGATCACAGGGCGTCGACGCGGGACAGCTTGGAAAAATCAGTGCTTTTTCGAAATTGGATCCACGCAGAAAGAAGGAACTTTGGGCTAGCTGAATCACAACCAGAAATAGATGAGTGCTATGAAGAAATGCTAGCGGAACTTGCTCAGGAAACATCTTCACACGGAAGTGGTGATGAACAAGCTTCATTTCCACCACCGTCAATGCAACCACCTCCAAACCTTGAAGGTTTTATGAGATTTGTTAGAAATAATACATAAAATATGATGTAACTTGTACATTGGCATGTCTTCTTTTAGTTTTTTTTCCTTTTAATGGTGGTATGAGTACCATCTTGTGCTCATTCCATTGGGGGAAGGAAGAATAAAAAAAGATATGCCATTTTGGTCAATAAATATGCTCTTTATCATATCCTTGCATATCTTTTGTCTCAATATTTCTTTGTCGTTAATTCTATATCAATCCTTGAATATTTATATAACATACAAGATATAACATACAACACAATATACTAATGACAATATTCTTTTATCAATATATACTACTTATATACAATTTATACTAATTACTAACTACAAGTCTACAACACAATATACACTATTTATATGCAATATATACTACTTAAATACAATATATACTACTTATATACAAAATACACACTACTTATACACAATATATACTAATTACTAAACACAATATATATTATACTAATAACATAGTACACCATATAAAATATATTCTACAATATACTAATGACTACAATACAAGATATTGATTTAAAAATATATATATATATATATATATATATATATATATATATATATATATATATATATATATATATATATATATATATATATATATATATATATATATATAAACAGAACCGCTGGGAACCGCCGGGAACCGCCAGAACCGCGGTTCCGGGACCGCCAGAACCGGAATCGGACGGTTCCGGAACCGTATGGTAGCGGTTCCGGCTCTGGAACCGCCAGAACCGCAGAACCGGAACCGCCAGAACCGGAACCGCAGACCCAAATAGACCCAGAACCGAACCGGATACAGCCTTACCTTTGTGTGCAAATTCAGGTACACCGGAGGCTTAGCTGATCAGACGTTGTCTCCGCAGATTGTTCGGAGTTGTTGAGGTAATTGCTTGACGTTCGCAGGACCTGACTACTCTTCCTATTTCAGTTTATTATTATCATGTACAATTCCAAACTTATATATATTTCAGTCAGATATTATTATCCAGTTGCTTTAGAGGCTCTAGACTCGTGACCCCAGATCTTATGGGAGTGTTTATCGGTTTTTCATATTCTTTCCATATTATTCTATTATTATTATTGGATTATTATTCTAAAAATACTATATTCTCCTTAAATAGTCGGTTTTGAGACTTATCGTTAAATTGGGAGCGATTGTTGGTCAGGCTTGCCTAGCTTTAGGGTTGGCTGTCATCACGACCAGGTTTGGGTCGTGACATTTCTGTTGCAAAAAAAAGTGATAAATCACTTCTTTTGGTAGAGGCAGACTAGCGGAAAAAATTAGGAAAGACTTCTAATTTAGATCATTTAGCAATATTAAAATGTTTACGCTTAAATTTAATATTTCTAATTTCTTTTTAAAAGATGTCTCTTGGGCTTACGCCTCAATCGAAAAACTCGCCCGGGCATACGCCTTGAACTTTTGGGCGTACGCCTTATAGGTCTTTCATCCCCCAACATCGCCTCAGAACGTTTTTGATACGCCTCGCCCCAAGGTTTGCCCCGGGGCTCGCCCCAGGAACGCTTTTAGAACACTGGTATTAGATAGTGTCTTAATTTTACATGAAACTTCGAGGTAGCTGTATTAAAAATAATTAGCAAGACCACTCCTAACAACAAAAACTCAATAAAATATCACAAGTGGGTCTGGGAAGGATAGAATCTACGCAGACCTTATCCCTATCCCAAGGTAGTAGAAAGGTTGTTTTCGATAGATACTTGGCTCAAGAAGACGAAAAGAGACAATATATCAGTACCATCAACAGAAACTATAGAAATAATAACATTATTATAAGGACCAAATAATAGATGAGAAGCAATAATAACAACAAATAAATAAGGTTTGGTACTATGAAAAAACGGAAGAATATTGTAGACACAATGTTAAACGCTAGCAGTTTAAGACACGGTCCTATTAGATTAGCTTCACACACGACACGAAATAGAAAAATGCTCCACTACGTCCTAAAAATATCTGAAGTCAGTAATAAAAAGTTCAATATCTGAAAGTTTCATCGTTTTTATAGTAAGTCGAGTCCAGCGATACCTTATTTAAATTGTAAGATATTAGAAAATTATATAATTGCATGGAAGATTCTCAATTTCAGTAAAATAAACACAAGTTTAAAACAACCTTAACGGCTAAATTAGGACAAATGG
Organism: Nicotiana benthamiana; assembly: GCA_034376525.1. Classification (NCBI taxonomy): domain Eukaryota; kingdom Viridiplantae; phylum Streptophyta; class Magnoliopsida; order Solanales; family Solanaceae; genus Nicotiana; species Nicotiana benthamiana. Next base: position 63,725,221 of record CM067338.1, read on the forward strand.
AGTATAGAATGAATGTAACTAGATGTGGCAAAATGATTAAAAGAAAATATTTATTCAACCATATTATCCATAAAAAAAATAGGTTGGATAATGAACCATTAAAAATGGGTTGAATATGGGTAAATAATCATATTATCCGCTTAGAAAATGGTTAACCAAATGGATAACTAATGTGTTTAAATTTTACATTTGTAAAGCCTCAAATTGGAGTTCCTTAAGTTTGGAAGACTTGGGATTCTCTCATAAGTGATCATATTTAAGAAGTCATGGATATCCATATTATCCGCTAGATAAACTCGTTTTTATCCATTTCTTTTTTTAAATTACCCTTTTTGACACGTTTATATCCGACCCGTCCAATTACCACCCCTAAATGTAATCAACTTTATTAGAAAAATGATATGGGGAATTTTTGTCTTAACCATATAATATATTTTATTTTAAGCTCATGGTTCCGTGGTATTGAAGCACACTTCTAGTACTTTTCTTTTGATTTCTCATCTGGTGTTCAATATGCACTTTAGGATTCCGACTAATTCTGATTTAGGCATTGGTAAAGTCTATTAAAGGGGAAAGCACTCTATACCATTTTTTTTTTAATTTTCTCGAACTCCGGACTTATTACTTAAAATGAAGGGATCTTATCCATCTGGCGCTAACCCTCAGTGATAAACATGCCAATACTTGAGTTAAATGTCTCTTTTGCTATCTTCCCTTTTCTTACAGATGTGCAGCTGCTTAAAACTAAATTAAAGGACATTTTTCCTTCACTCAATAGAAGGCTATAGTAAAACTGCTTGACATTTTCTCCATTGTATCAACCAATAAATCAATCAACGGGCCTCAATACCAATTACCAAGTTAAAGTCAATTATATAATTTATCTACATTTATTACCCCACATTTGCCCACGTTGTGGGACTATACTGGGTAGTTGTTGTTGTTTTTACCCCACATTTTATTCACGTCCATTTCATTTCAATATTAAATAATGTATCTATTAAGAAGATAGATCTTCTACATTGCAGTATTATAAGAAAATAACGAGAAGTAGGAGAGGGAGGCAGAGGAGGGAAAAGAGAAGAATAGCAATCGCTTTGAAGTTTGCCAAGTCTCTACTAAGCTTTTAAGTATTTTTGCCCATCTCAGAGCTCCATTTTAGTTATGTGTAAACTGTAAACTGATTGAGCTTTATGGAGTAAAGTAGAGACAGCTTTTTTGAATAACAATTAATTTGAACTGTCTACAATTTGGATATCAGTTCCAAGTCTCAGCTGAATAATTTCCGACTTTCCATGAAATAAAATGTCAAGCTGAGCTTTGAACCAAGCACCTAAAGAGAGCTATACGCATCTTAAACTGGCCAGTTTCATCATGAAAAAAGAATATCAAAACTTAAATCCTAATTGGTAGAAATCCACATGAAACATACCTCCATGAGAAATGAAGAGCAGGCTTAACAAGCAAATAGCAATTACTCCTCGATTACTGGAGAAGGATCACTACTCTGCCCAAATATATCAGAGATATCCTCCCAGTTTTGTTTCTCCCTTGCTTCCCAGTATCCACCACCATAGTGATAACAACCATCCTCATCCTTGGAAAACCATCTTGGTCGCCAACCTCTCTCCTGTAGTTTCCTTGCCTGCAGAACCAATTATAATTTGGTTAATCAGTGACCTTTAGAATCACCATCGACTATTCATGATATATGGTTGCGTATATAACATACTATTAATGATGTGCATTCTGTTTGGTTAAAAATACTCTTAAGAAGCTTCTAAAGTTGTAGCAACTCCTTTTTTTTTTCAGAGAAGGAAAGCTGTAGCAATTCCTCTTCACTCTTTAATGTGCCTCCCTCCCTTCCCCCACCCCCTCTCTCGGGAAAAAGCATTCCACGTGGATAAATGTGGTATACACCATCCTCAAAAGCTTAGGTACTATTGTAGTTGCAGCTTATGGGACTTAAAAGATCCAAAAAGGCAGACATTCTAGCTTCTTACTTCTGTCTGCTCTTCATAGCCAATTGAGATGACAGAACTTATAAGGGATTAAGCCGAAGCATGATTTTTCACAGAGCTCTTTGTTTATGATGACATAGATAAGTAAATTTTTCAAAGAGCTCTTAACAAAGACAAAAAAATAAGAATAGAAGATCAAACAGATAGCAAAATGTGCATCAATGACATCTCAACTTTCAAGTAAGATCCAAAGTGAATAGGTACCAATATCAGTGGTGGACCCAGGATTTTGTGAAAGCGGGTACAGTCGGAGAAGTCCATAACTAACATAAGTGTTATAAGCCGTATAAGCGGGTTCAAAAGTAATATTTATACAAAATTTACCTTTCTTTAGTATATATATATATACAGTATTTTCCCACTTCTCTCAACTTGGGACTGCCCTTGACCAATATCATGAACATTCATTGAATGTATACAGAAGAAAATCATACTATGATTCATACTGTTTCCGTAATTCCATGTATATAAAAGAAGCAGGGTTTTGCTAGACAGAAGTTATATTGTGGAATCAATGGTTGCCTGAATGTGCACCTTTTCCTTCATCCCATCTTTATGTTTCAAATGAAACCACTTAAAGCAGTGCACAACCAAACTACAACTGAAAGAAATGAATTACCTGTCTCTGCAACTGTTCAAGTCTGAGCTTCTCCGTATTAGCCAGCTCGTACTCTCCATTCTCTAAGTGGCGCTGATCAGGCCTCAGCCTTGAGTCGGTTGGTGGAAGCTTCTCTCTCAAGCCAGGTGTCAATTCATTTAAAGATATTGCAAAAGGTGTGAGGTTGTATCTTGTTTTAGGAGTAGATTTGTCCCTCTCCCACAACAATATGGCTTCAGTCATCGGATCATAACCCTTTGGCTTTATAGTTGGATCTCCCAACACGTAATACATTGCTTCATCCCACTTCCCCAATAACATAGCCACTTTTTCTCCTGTCCTGTTGTCTTGCACAAATCCATGAACCTTTTGTTTACAGAACATAGGTGTTAATCTTTTATTTTGATTGAAAGTAGAAACATATGCTCCTCCATTCAAAATTTAAATGGATGTTGACATAATTTTCATGACTTGAAAGATACTAATTTCTCATAATTTTAAAAATTCTGAAAAGACAACATGTTCAAATATTCAGCAGTCAGAAAAGGAGCATCTCATCAGCACTTATTAGTAAAAGAATATTCCAAACAAGGCTCTGGTAATACCAGTTCATCCATGGGATGCTATTACCACAATCTGAAAAGGCAGAAAGTTCTATACATTGACTATCTGACTACTTTTTTAGATTCACTCAGTTTATAGCTAATATGGACTTGCTTCCCCTCAAACTTTATAAGATCACTAAAAGTAAGTGAACATAGATTACCTGATGAGGATTTCGGTCAATAATAGACTGCTCCTTGAATTTGATTTTGCAAGAATATTTACCACTGCCTTTGATCCGCATAGTGCCATAGTGATCGCAGTAGATTTTGCCAATTATTATATTGTAAATAGAAGTAGTAACTTTGCTCCACTGAAATGTCTCGCCATCTTCAAACTGCAGGGTTAGAACCCCCACAGGATCAAGCTGAATTGAACGTCCCCAGAACTTCCCTTTGAGATTAGAATCTGCCCAGAATTTCCACCCTCTGCCCTCACAGTGGCATGCAACAACCATGGGATGATGACTAACCTGAAATTCATGCACACAAGATCAGCTATTGAAGAGACAGGCAACAAAGATTTGTGCCATCTAGTTCGAAACAGGAGCAATAGAGTTTCATGAAGTTTTTTACAATTCAAATCTTTAGTCATTTCACAGAAGAAAGTCCTACCTTTTCAGAAAAGAAGCGTAGCCCCTTGTCTGGATACTCTGCCTCGTAGGTTTCACCTAGTAGAGGATTAAAAGGTTTGCATTGCCTGCCTTCAGTCGATGCATAACCAGATACAGCAAAAGCTGCAATCTTAAGGATCCTCATCAAATCATTCCCCTGAAGAAAATTAACTAGGGAGAGTCAATTATTTTATATCAAAACTTACTGAAGATGCAACACAAATATGATCTAGGCAGAACTACTGATAACCAGGTATCGCAAGCGATTTCATGGACAAAATATTAGTGAGAATTTTAAATACAAAAACATCAGCATAGACAACGCTAGTTTCACGACAATTGCAGTGTGATAATCATGACTCACAGCGGAAACTATTTAGAACTTGCTAACAAAAATGAAATTAGAAAATGGCAACAGATGAGGGTCAAGCAGAACTTATAACATCTGATGGCAGCCACGTATCAGGAACCCATCAAGGTGAGGATTCGAGATATGCTGTAGAAAGGCCTTATCTTTTTCCATTTTAGAATTCCAATAGGATCTTATATAACTTAGATGAAAAAGTGGGTTGGGTTCCCATTATTTTACAGGAATAATCCAGTGACAATTAATAAGAAGCTTGCTACTCAAAAGAACTCCTCATTTTGGCAAACTTGTAGCTATTTCTCCAAGAAATAGTCAAATCTCATACCGAACAAAAACTTTTTACACTTAGATGGCTTACACTGCTACCAACGTACTTAGTTCATCAACAGGTTCAAACAATAGTTATTGCGGTGCACAATGTTGAAAAATAAGAGATAGGAAGGCAAAGTGATAATAACCAAGTGAAACAGATAGCAGGAAACTACTCATCTACTTTCATCTGCCAAGCAGAATACCATTACATGCGTTTTTAACAAGCTATCTGCTACTATAAAAACAAGAAAAAATGAGAGCTGACAAGTTACCTGATTTCCCCACTCGAGTGCCTGATCAACCAGGTGTGAGTACTCCAAATCTTCAAAGCATTTCTGCAGTGAAGATAGAGGCTCATTGAAGTATACTGGAAGACACACACCAGATAGGTCTTTCCCAATATTATCCTTGATTATTGACCACAAACCAACTGGCTTCTCTTTTTCCTTTGGTTCTGGCAGACTATCCCTTCTTTTGATATAGGGGTATTTGATTGGCTTCACTTCTATGCCTACTTCCCTTGTATGACCAGAGAGGTTCTCATTCTCAAAGGATAATGAACTACAAGCATGTCCAGCACCCTCTCTACTGCGATAAGAAGCACTTCTAAGAGATTCAGCAGACATAAAGTCATTTGTATCAAAAAATGCACCATCTTCTTCATCTGTTTCAACATCTACTCCATATCGGCTTTCATTGTCAGCATCAGAGTCGCTAGCACTGCCCTCAGACATAATGGAATAGAAATCTGCAACATTTATGAATTGTTGAATCTCTCATCTTATTATTAAACTAACAAATTATAATTTTAATCTATTTGAAAGGAAATGTAAGAAATCCACCCAGAGTTTTATTAACTGCTTTTCACAGCAAACTTGCATAAACCATCCTCAGCTGTAACAGACGAAAGCCTCTTTGTTACTGCTCGGACACACCTAATAATCTATGGCAAGGACTAAATTTTGAAATGTTTTCTCCAAGCTGCATTTTACATTGTAAAAGGCCCTTTGACTTTCATAAGGACTAAACTTTTGAAAGGCATTTCTAAAAGATGAAATGTACAATGTAAAAAGCCCTTTGATTTGCAAGGTGCATAAGTGCTTTATATTCATGGAAAAGGATTCTAGGATAATCAATAAATATTGATGTATAAAATGTAGGCTCCCAAAAATGTAGACAAGCCAATTACCCAACAATCAAAAGCTACTGAGAACATGTTGTACCAGATCTTTAAAATTTACAACATGCTTGGTATACAGAAAAACTGGACAAATGTCTGACTCCATATAAAGGGATTTGGAGGATAGGAACCAACCACTAAATCTTCGACCTTGTCCACAACATGAATCTCGTTCTTTTGTTTCATCCACAACAGTTGTTTCCAGCTCAATTTTCTCCGTCTGCAAGAAAGGGTGAGAAGTAGTGCATTAATTTTCAAGTTGTAAACGCATCAAGTCCCCGGTGCACTGAAAACTAAGTAGCAATATTGTAACTCAAAGATCAAAACAAGACATCAGCAAATGAATTCAAACATCAGCTTAATGTAACTATATTTGACAAGCCCATACATCAAGGAACCATCTCATATTCACAGTTGTATTCATCTTTCAAACTTGGCACTAAAATAAATCTGTTACTTCTTTACCTCATAAATCACATGGATTTTTATTTTTGCATCAAAGAAGCTGGGCAGAGGAGAGATAAGCAAACACTTAGCAGCTTCAACACAAATGACAAAATAGCTTCCATCTCAAACAACAAATTTGGAGCAGTGCAATACCTTCTCAGAGAATTAGCAACTAAATCAATGATAAATTTGTCCATGACCCCTCTTAATTGAGATGAGACAGGAGAAAAAATGCTTGAACGAAGTAAAAATCACTTTGATTCAATCATACATCTTGGAATCAGCCTAAGTATTCCTTTCTTCTTTTCTTTTTTTTAACTCATTTATATCTATCTATTTTTCTGGCTTTAGAGATCTAAGTTGAGACATAATAGTGGAGAGATACCTTATTGACCAAGGAATTCAAAATCGCCACTGGCTCCATTGTTAGAATTTGTTTTACCTCACACTCCTAAAGATATCCTTATGTTTTCTTGAACTCGGGAAGTCTAGGCTTGAAAATTTGAATAACAAGGAGGTCTTGCCAGGAAATTCAGAGCAAAAATAGAAAGAATAGACAAACACTAACATGACAAGAAAAGTAACTCAGTAAAGGATATTTGATGCATAAAAAGAAAAAAACAGACTAGTACCAAGACTTTGTTTCCTTCTCTTAAGATAAAACTTCTAAATTTTTTTACTTTACCTCTAACTGTCTTAAGGTGTCCAGCAGCATAATATGCTTAAGTTGAAGAGCCTTCAACTGATTTTGCAGCTCAGCGACCTCATGTAGCATGATAGACTCACAATCTTTTATAACTGCCTCACCAATCCCTTCTTGCACCAATCTTGATCGTAGCTGCTCTGTTGAAACGATAAAATCTTCGGAAGATGCAAAATCACCACTTGACAACAACCTGGGGAACTGACCTTTCGCAGCCCCAAGAGCTTCAATCCACGCTGTCCTATCCTCTCTCAATTGACATCGCAAATGGAGTGTCTTTGTTCCCGTGAATATGGAAAGCCTCTTGTCGTCTGACTTGCTCGCCCGGACTGAGGAGACCTGTATGACATATTGTTGTAGTATTGCTAGTTGATCAGAATATATATACCCACAGCCTACCACAAGTAGAGGTAATTTGACAGATACAGGCATACTTCCAGAATCTGTACATGATAATTTATGAATCACATTAAGGATGGTTGAAAATTACAAGAATTAACTATGGAAGAGTCATCCAGAATCTGTAGGAACTAATGACACAGGGCAGATATGGCAGATCAGCAACCAGTAAGTAATACGAGATGATTTATTCATGTCTCATATGCTTTACAATAAGATGCTCTGGTAGTAAACAAAGCATGCCTTATCTTTCCTCACACACAAACAATTTAGACATTTGATATCGGACTATTCCTCTTAAGGTTATCATTCTTCATTTCCTTCACCCAGCATTCATTTTATCTAGTAAAAGATTTACGTTCCTCAATCAATAGTTATATGCATGCAACAAATTTTACAAACTTTTCTCTTCTGCTCTGATGACATAAGCTACAATATATGGGAACAGAAGCAGAAACTTAAGTCAAATTTTCTTGATTTCTATCTTAATGGTGCATTTCTGAGCATCCATGTCCTATGGTCCAGACTCTGACACTAATTTCCTGTCTACAGACTGATAAACCAAAGTTCACATTTCTAAGATAAACTTCAATGCAATCCTTCACAAATTGATGCATTGCCCAAGTTGCACAACTTTAATTTCATGATTACATTCCATAAGTGTTCGAAAAGGCTAACTCACAAGTATCTAACAAACTAACTTAAAAGTTAAGACAAAACTAAACAATAAACAAGGATATGCTTGATCAGGTGCATTCCCGTAGTTTTTAACTTATTCACTGTATGTATTTGTGGAGCACGCAGGCACACACACAGATATCTACCTTCAAATGTATTTCCCCGAATGGTTTCCACTTGTTGGATCCATACGGTCGATTGTTAGCCTTCCTCATATACCTCCAAGACTCATGCCCGATAACCTTTAACCCCTTTTCTTTCCCTGGACTCATAGCAATTTTATCCGGTCCATGAACCTTATAATAGGACAACACCCCATCTTCAAGCACAAACCATCTCGCACGCCATCCTTTCCCATAATTCACCCATTTATATAACACTCCAGCTACACTAACACTTCCATTTCCACAGCTGTAACCTTTATTACTACATTCTCTCGAATCATTCCAGTTGTCTTCGATTTCATGAACCAAACCCGAATCCGAATCAGCATTCACCTGTGCATTACAAAAACTTTGTCTCGAGCTGAAACTCAATGGCTTCGCAGCCGCATTGTTATCAAACCCTAGCTGACTTTGAGTCACGGACTGTGACTTTACCACCGCCGGATTTCCTTTATCACGATCGATCGACACCGGTGCAATGCAACATAGTGGATTCATCTCCTCAAAAAACAAAAAATAAAACTCAAAAACAGGAAAAAAAAATTCTCAATTCATCTCACATATTGCAAATCCATCAATGCTGAACAATGCAACGACGATCTCTCCAAAAATCGGCGATTCAGAGAAAGAAAATCGCCGATCTGATTCTCTTCCTGATATGAAAATGCGATGCAGAGCAACCGATCAGAGATCGAATCGGAGATACAACCGGAACAGTTATGATGTGACATAAGACCGAAACCCGATACGTAACAGCAAATATAGTCCTTTTTTGAATTATTAATTAATATATATTTGTCAAATATTGTGTATAATAATTTATTTATAAATATGTATAGGTGAAGCAGCTACGGATATAAAGGAGGTATATAGCTGAAGAGCTAGCTTTTAACAGATCCATTAATGTCAGTGGGAAGAGTACAAGCAAGCACAGTGTAGGGGAGGGGGAGGTGGAGTGGGGGAGCGTAGGTTAAGCAGAGTGTGCAGTGATAGGATTTAAATGCATCGGGGGCTTTTTGTTTTTTGGACTGCTTAGTGTAGATGTAATGATTGTGAAGACAGCTAACATGCGCAGTGTTAACATTAACGGGGCCCCAGTTTTAATTTCCCCCTAATATCTTCTGCCAATGTAATTATTCTTCTGTGTCATTTATGCTTATGAGTGGCGTGGCTAGGAACAGATTATGGTATTTTGATTTGAATAATACAATTTTGGACGTGGTAAAGAAAATATTGAAATTATTATTGAAAAGGTAGTGTCAAGCCAAATATAAAGTACAAAATTTTTTATTAAAAAAATTAAGTTCAGATACCATAAAACGTCATAAAATAAAAAAGTATTTTATTTTATGAAACTTGTATCAAAATAAATTAACTTAAGACTTATCACACGATTAAAAAGTATTACTCTCTCTTTAAAAAAATTCGGTAAAATTTATAAAATTTATGAGCTTAAGTATATTATAATATTTGCATACTTATAAAACTTTTAACCTCAAGCATGTCAAAAAAATTATCTGTTGTTAAAAAATCTTTTTATTATAAAATTATGAATATTTTATTTTTTTTTAAACGAGCTAATAAAAAATATCAAAAAAATTGTGGAGTTTATAAATTGGAATAAATGTAGAACTGCTTTATATTTACTTTTCTATCCCATTTGATAGTTATCTGTGTTGTGATATGATTAATAATTAAATAGATGTTAAATAATTTATGAAATAAGAAAATTATATTATCAAAATAATAAAAGAAAAGACCAATATTGCAGATAAAGAGAGTGAGGGAATTCTTATTGATTTTGAGATCAATTATAATGGAATAGAACCCTCTATTTATAAGGAGATGCTGACTTAGCCACCAAGTAATAAAGCCTATAATCTCTCTAAATGTAGACATTCACCTTAAATAGAATTTTATTTATAACAGTCCCCCTTGAATGTCTATTCAACAGATAATGTGCATCGTTAAAACCTTAACTAAATAAAACCCAATGTGAAAAAATTTCTAGAGAAGGAAAAAGAGTACACATATCTAACAATACGCCTTTTGGTTGCCTCGTTAAAAACCTTGCAAGTAAAACCCATTAGGACAAAACCTTGTAAGGAAAAAAGAGTGCAACGCTCATTAACTCTCCCTAATGAGAGCATCAATTCACATCCTTTAGCTTTCACATTCCAATCTTGTGCACCATCTTCAAGTGATCTTTGGTTGAGATTTGATAAATAAATCAGCCATATTAACTTGTATGAATATTTGCACCTTGAAATCATCACTCGTGATAGATATATACTGTCTTCACAAATATCGTGGAATGACTCTTCAATATCTCCATAGAGGTACTCTCGCTATCACATTATCATGCTTATAGTTATAACAAGATACACTGAGAAAGCGGTACTTCAAGATCAAGAATTGTATATGCTTCAAGCAACTTAAATCCTTCATGGATTGTCATATAAGTTAAGTCATATAAGCCATACAATAGACTTTAGATGCATATTAAGTTTGTATGTTGTGCTAGACATATAAGATATCGGAAACTGATTGCATATACCATTGACTTTGTACTTTCAAGTATTTGAATTACATGTCCAAAACTACATGTCTTTCGTATTAAACCAATTCTATTTGAATTGTGTATCGTCTATTTGGCCAATATTTTTGCATCTGTCTCGACAGCTTTAAGATCCCCATATATACTTAGCGCTTTGATAGATGCGTCGACAAATATTTTATATCGGTTTCAATATTTTTTCATAAAGACATAGCATAGAGATCTCTTCATTCATATATTCAGCTACCTGAATCTCTCATGAGATTTTATGACGTGTTATGTCATGTGATCTTCTAGATTACTTACCTCCTTTATTATGATCACTTTGATCATTTGCTCATCTTCTTTATCAAGAAGTTCTATTTGAAACTGATTTGTCTATACGCTTTAAGTGTGCTATAGACTTTGTTCTTCTAGGACTTAATATGAGCATTTGCAATGAGAATATAGTTACTTTCTTTGGGTCAAAAAATGAGTATGGCATGTTTTGCAATATATTGCAAACGAATTATCTTTATATGAACTTCAAGTTCATATTATGATATTCAAGGATCTATATATACAAATGATAATCCGTTTTACGTAACTTTTTCTCAAGTGTTTATCATGTCTCTCCCACATGATAGAAAAACTAACTTGTTTCCTCAACTTTGGGAATCCATCTTTGTGCATTATCATGTTATTATACACTGCACATCATTATTTGGTTTCTGACCTTGAACCACTTGTGAGAATATAATATATTCTCGTATATAACATATATCAAATTGATACATATAACTTTTCTCTCATAAGCAATAGTTTAGCTATTAAGTGGAGGCACTCAGTAAATCATTTTGCTAAACCAATTGTGATATAAACCAACTTATCAAGATAAACTATCTTGAACAAAAAATATGGAAATTATGCTCTATATTAAATTATTGAGCAAGTTTACCTCGCAAACACCGGCCAGGTTGCGGGTTAATAATAATCACGCATGTAACCATCTCATAAATGCATCTTATGTGGTATACATGGCAGGTGAATTGGCCCATACTCACCTTTGATATTTCCAGCATTCATGGGATTCAATCCGAATTTTAGTTGGCCTATTAATTAATAAGAACAAGCAATGTAAGAGAATTCGTAAAGAACTTTTTAGTTCTTATACCCATGTGAATTCTCTATTATTTTTGCACATCATACTTAAATCGATATGGCTAACCCAAATGTCAACTGAATAAATTATCGATATTGATAAAGTTCATATTTACACCATGATATGTGCAATTATCAATAAACTGCAAGTTTATTATAATATGAGTTTTCATATCAATAAACATCCACTTTATTGTGGTATTCGTTTATTTGTGTAGTACAAACTGAGAATAAAGCGGATAACTTTTCCCATACATATTACCCCGCTACAAGTTATAGTAATAGAAGATATTAAATTTTTCTTTATTTATAGTCTCAATATAATCAACCGCTTTCGTGTATACTTTGGAAAATTAATAAGTTTCTTTGAGACTTACTACAACACAATACCTTATTGGTAATCAATTGCGTTTTTCCAAAATAGTATAATTGGCTCTTGCAGAGTTCTCAATTTATTTGGTACTACCACATATTCATCAACATCCATATGGTGAATATCTCTTTTAAAGAGAAAATTATACCATTATGGTCATTGTCAAAATTATATGCAAGATATGTTTCTTACATTATTGTTGTCATTTAATAATCATATTGCCAAAATATTTTGGCGTACAATAGGTACGTGATCAATGACAATTCATGCCATAATAATGACATTATTTATTTTGTTCATCTCAACCCCATTCTAGAGGTGAGTGTGGTATATTTAATACCAATAGCACGTTCATATTTTTCCAAAAATGAACATGTCTTTATAAATCAGATGTTGTCACGTTCCCATCATGAATGGACCATAATCATCTATAAGTGCTATATAAAATCTCATGTCAAATTGATGACAAATATTACTTTCACAGAGTGAAGGATTATTTTGAGAATCCTTAGTATTCTCATTACCACAACGATGACGATTATAATTTCTTCTATTGCCACACCCACATCCATTGATACATTCGTAGTTGTAATTTTGTTTTCTTTCTGACATATCACATACTGTTGTCACATTCTCTAAAGGGAATGAGAATGGAGCAAATTCGGTGGGACGGGTTTTCAATTCTTTTCCCACAATCATACATGAATTTGATCACGGCAAGGCATAGAAATTTTACCACTTCATGTTGTATAATTTCTTACAAACTCTATTAGAGTTATAATCAAACTTTGTTGTCTTTGCTTGTATATAAAATCAAATTATAGAATTTCAAGTGTCTAGCTCAAAGTTTTCATACATTTTATAAGCATAAAATAATCAAAATAAATGGAGGGCCAATCATAACAGATCGTAATAAACCAAAAGGCCAAAAGAGTAAAATATAAGAGACAACGGTTATAAGTTAAAGGGAGGAGGGTGAGGATATTTTATTAATAATATTGGTTCGGTCTGCCTCTCTATGCAGAGGTTCAGAGCCTTACAATGATGTATTCTCTCTCCTTTTAGGAGTAGATGTGAAGAAGAAGAAAAAGTAACACTCTCCCCCCCCCCCCCTTTAGGGTTCTTTCTCTTAGTATTTATAATTAAGAGACATGCTAGCTGGTACCAAGGGGTTGGGACCACATTGAGGGGACGCCCCTACAAGGACGGCCAGGCCATGGCCTTAGTTGCCAAATTGAGTAACTGCCCGATAATCTTATTAATAAATGGTCATACCATTTATTAATCACAAATAGGCTTTAATAAATACGTCGATCTCATTTATTATCATGAGGTTAGGTTTTGACCCACACAGATAGTTCCTTCGCTTATTGAGATCGTGCCCAGGCCGAGCTCGATGTGCGGATTCTGTCAATAACCATAGTCGTTTGTGTGTTGGGGACGATCACGGTCCTTTAGTCTTTGGAGGTAGCCGTAGCCATTCATACTTCACAGATGGTCGTAGCCTTTTGTTCTTTGGAGATGGTCGTGGCCATTTTTACCTTAGAGATGGCCGTAGCCTTTTGTTCTTTGGAGATGGTCATAGCCATTTTTACTTTAGAGATGGTCGTACCCATTTGTTCTTTGGAGATGGTCGTAGCTATTTTTACTTTATAAATGGTCGTAGCCTTTTGCTCTTTGGAGATGGCCGTAGCCATTTTTACTTTAGAGATTGTGGTAGCCTTTTGTTCTTTAGAGATGGCCGTAGCCATTTTTACTTTAGAGATGGTCGTAGCCTTTTGTACGTGCCTGGAGATAATACGATCATCCTTGCCACGTACAAGGGGGACGTCATATGCATGGTGACGCATAGGGCATGCCCATGGTACCTTGGGGCCGTTACAACCGTAGGGGAGACATGCAGATTGACGGTTGAATGACCGTTTCGTGGTATCTGTAATAATGGTACCTGTTACTGCAGGCCTGAACCGTCATGCGGTTGGTCAGGTAGTTAATGGTGACCTTTGGGATTCATGAAGGTCATTTTTGCTTCGTTTATAAATAAGGGATTGTACCGTTCAATTTTCACTTTTCCGATATTTATCTAAGTGAAATTCCGAGAGAGATAGCTCTTCTTGTTTTCAGATTATCTAGTCTTTTCTCCTTGTTAATTCATTCTCCATCGTTTTCGTCGGATCTTCGTCTTTTCTTGCTTTTCGTGTGAATTTTGCCATTTCTCTTCCATTATACTGACAATGGGAGCAGTTCTTGTTCCGATGCTGCTCTGGTGGCGATTATGGCGGCTGAGGGCCCATCTCTGATGGTGAGAACCACCGATTCGCCGAATATTGACCGATTCCCATCGGCGACTGAGACTCTCTCTCTCCTCGGTGGTCCGGCAACTGATTTCTCCGCCCCGAGGGAGAGGATCAAGTGGATTAAGCTCCACTGATGGGGGAAGTTGGCATTGCCCAGCTGAAGGAGGAATGTGATATTCCTCGCTTCGCTGACATCATCCTGGCTAGGAGCGGCGAAAGGGTACACGTCGACCGCCGGGGGTACTGCGTCTTTTATGCTTACCCTCTCAAGTTGGGATTTAGGCTTCCTCTCCCAATGCTGGTGGTGGAATTTTGTCGCTACTACAGGGTGTGCCCCGGTCAGCTCGTCCCCTCTTGTGACAAGTTACTGGCGATGCTGATCAAATATGCAGTGTTGGACAGGAGGGAAATCACTCTTGGGCACGTGCTAACTCTCTATGCCCCTCAGAGGGTACGTGGCACCATGATTCGGTTGGTCCCTCGTGGGGTCACTGGATTAACTGTGGAGCTCGATGACGAGGTTGCTACCCGTCCTTACAAGTATTTTTTCTTCATCAGGAGCGAGCACCTGGTGGCCTACGCTACTGACTTCCAGGAGGAGTAGAACCATGCACGTAAGTTTCTTTTACGATGGCCTTGATTTCCTTTGGTCAAATGTCCCACTTTATGTTCGTATGTACTGATCTTCTTCTTGTGAGGTAGCGGGAGGTGCACCACCGGCACCATTTTCTGGCATTCGCGAGTGGGTCGAGGCTGTGCTCCCCGAGTACAGTGGGGATTCGTACGTGGGCGTCTTTTTAGGATGTCCGCCATAGGCCGGCTTCTGGTAAGAATCTGACTTGCTGTTATTACTCTTCTTTCATAGTCTTTGGTTTCTTTTACTTAACCGTTCTTCCTTGGTTGGATAGAACAACCACGGCGCAGGAGGGCTCCTCAACTTGCTTTCCGTAGGCCCGGGGCGAGTGCTCGATTGATTACAATGCCGGCGCCTCGCCCGGTCCCGATGGCGACCTCAGTAGAATCATCGGCGGCACACTCTCCGGCATGATCCGCGGCCGTAGTTGAAGAATCTACAGGGGTCGTGCGTTCCACGGCAAAGCGATCACCAAATGAAGATGAGGAAGAAGACGGGAGGTTGTTGGTTTGGCGCACGGTGGCATTCACCCCGCCCCTTCTGGTGGTGATTAGTTTGGACTCTTCGCCACCGGCAGAGAAGGGAGGCGCAGCGGACCTTGCCCCATAGGGCAAGCACTCAGTGGGGGTTCCCCCGGTTGGCTCAGGCCAAGGTGACACAATCGCTTCGGCGATTCAAATTTCTGTTCCTGTTGCTGAGAGGGAAGGTAGTTCCTCAGTAACTGTTTTGGCGGAGGGTACGTGCGCCGATATTTTTGCGAATACGGGCGCTTCGATGTCCCGAGCAGCGGAGGCCTCGACTTCCAGGGCGGCGGAAGGAAGGGGCGCCTCAGGAGAGGGGGATGATTTGGAGTCCGACATGGATCCTGAAGACGTCCGTCTATTTCAGGAGGGTTACACCCGCCAGCGGTGCAGGCCAAATGGGATTACCATTATTTGGAGATCCTGGTGACGCTATTTAGAGTACTGTGCTCGGACGCAGAGAGCGTGTCCTTGAGTAATATCTCGGACGTCGGGTTGATGGGCGAGGTGGCCGCCTGAGTATAAAGGTATGTATAAAACATTGTTTCTTTTCTTTCTTAGTACGTCTTTTTGTGTTAATCGTCGCTCTGTTTGTTGTAGTCATTTTTGTTGGAAGTGGAGAGCATCAGGCGGGCGAACGTCCGCTCGACAGTTTTCGTACTGTTGTTGAAGAAGTACCGCCGCTACTGTGACCGGTTCCGTGATCTGCGTGAACGCATAAGGAACGACGCACGGAATCGGGATCTGGTACAAGAATTGGCACGGAGGGAGCTTCATATGCAACAGACCCTTAGCAGGGTAAATTCTCTTGAGGGGTAGCTCTGCCAAATGGATGAGGAGATGGGCACTGAAAGAAGGGCGGCTACAGAGAGAGAATACCAAAATCAGGCTGCTGCAGCAGAGGCTGCTGAACCTTTGACTAGGCAGGTTGATGCCCTGGAGATGAAGGCTACTGCTTAGAGGAAGCAGGCAGAGGACGCCCTGGCGAGGGTTGAAACACTACAGGCTACCAACCGCGCCTAAGAAAGGGAGCATGGATTAGAGAGGGCCGCCGCTACCTTTTGAAAGAGGTCATTGGAGGGGCGCATTGTCGTCTATGAGCAGGACGCCTATGCTGCAGCGGACCGAATTGCGGCCTTGGAGGCCGAGAACCAGTGCCTGAGGGACCAGGCTGCTTCTTTTGGTCCTGCTCGTGAGCTTTGGACGTACGCCGAGGCCCAGCTCGATGTGTATAGGCGGTTATGGTAAGCTGGTGTCGTGTCTGAGGCCACTTATGAGGAAGCACACCAAAAGGCTCGTGATGCCCGCCTCGATTGCGATTTTGACCCATCTACGCCTGGGGGTGATGATGGCGTTGAGGGCACTGATAATGCTGAAGGGGGTGTTGGGGGCGCCGAGTAAACAAATTGAAAATTTGTAATGTTTGTTTAATTCTCGTTCTCTTTTTCTATTTTTTCTATGCTGGCCTTGGGCCAATGTAATTGGGGGTAACCCCGTGTAAATATTGCAAATATACTTTCTTCCTTTCTGTTTGTTTTATATCAATTTTGTGTGTTTCTTTTTTGTGCCCGTTTTAATGGGGTCTTGCTTTAGAGTTTCTCCAGTGAGCATGTTAATAGCCTCGACCGGTTAGGTGTCTTCGACCATTGTATAATTGACCCTTTTCTTTAGGAGACGATTGGTGCATATGGCCTTGGCCGTAGATAGATATTTTTGGTCGTCACCTTCCTCCGCATGATGGGAGTTGGCTATAGATGTGTTTGGGCGGTGGCGGCACATAGACTTAGTCCCAATTTGGGCTTAGTCAAACTACTGGCCGTGATAACGAAAAACACATCCTGGTAGTTCGACTTGGGTTGTACTTTACGCGGGTAGATACTTTAGTTTTGAGCTTAGTCGTACTTACTTGAATTGAGAGTGCACTTGGCCCGACCTGGGGTTCGACTTGATTTGACGTTTAGGAGCGATCGTCCTCGCCTAATCGCGGTCTATCTCATAGCCTTGGGGATGTGTGTTCTTGGCTTTGGTTCGTCCATGGTTGAGCTTGCGGCTTTCATGACGGAGGCGTGTAGCCCGAGTCTTGGTTCAACTCATAATTGAATTCTTTTTGATTTTGAAGGCGCGTAGCCTGAATTGACGTTCAACCGTAGTAAAACCTTTGTATTATTAGAATTCGAAGGCGCATAGCCTGGGTTCCAGTTCAACCGTAGTTGAAGTTTTTGGGTGAAGGCGCGTGGCCTGAATTGTCGTTCAATCGTAGTTGAACCTTTGTGATTTCGAAGGCGCATAGCCTGAATTGCTGTTCAACCGTAGTTGAAACTTTGTAATATTCGAAGGCGCGTAGCTTGAGCGCATAGCCTGAATTGTTGTTCAACCGTAGTTGAACATTTGTAATATTTGAAGGCGCGTAGCCTGAGTCCCAGTTCAACCGTAGTTGAAATTTTTGGGTGAAGGCGCGTAGCCTGAATTGTCGTTCAACCGTAGTTGAACCTTTGTGATATTTAAGGCGTGTAGCCTGAATTGCCGTTCAACCGTAGTTGAACCTTTGTAATATTTGAAGGCGCGTAGCCTGAGTCCCAGTTCAACCATAGTTGAACTTTTTGGGTGAAGGCGAGTAGCCTGATTTATTGTTCAACCGTTGTTGATCCTTTGTGATTTTGAAGGCGCGTAGCCTGAATTGCCATTCAACCGTAGTTGAACCTTTGTAATATTTGAAGGTGCGTAGCCTGAGTCCCAGTTCAACTGTAGTTGAACTTTTGTAATATTTGAAGTCGAAAGCGCAAAGCCTGAGTCCCAGTTCAACCATAGTTAAATCTTTGTAATATTTCCCACATAACCCGCTTCGTGCCTGGAGTTAGGATTTGATTCTGGTTTTAGATTTTTCCTAATTTGCGCTTGTGGTCTTTTCGACTAGACTGCGCGGGTCATCCCCGTTACAGATCTCGGTTTGAGAGATGCTTTTTTGATGTCTTCCGTTTTGGCAGGATCCCTTGTGGAAAGGGGATGAGGTACCTTAGGCACATTTTCCCCATAGGGATGTGGACTGCTTCTTTTTCTTCTTCTTCTTCTTCTTTTTGCTCGAAGACGCAGGGATGTGGAAGCAACCTCATTTCGAGTTTTTTGACTTCCTTTGATCTGACATGCCGCTTGGGCTTGTTCGAGCTGGGTTGTTCATTTTTCTTTTTTGGTCTAAGGATAAACCACGCGATTCTTCTACGAAATTCGCATAGACGGTGCCAAATTGTCTAGCTCAAAGTTTTCCTACAATTAATAAGCATAAAACAATCAAAATAAATGGAGGGACAATCATAGAATCGTAATAAACCAAAAGATCAAAAGAGTAAAATATAAGAGACAACAGTTATAAGTAAATGGGAGGAGGGTGAGGATCTTTTATTAATAATATCGGTTCGGTCTGCCTCTCCATAGAGAGGTTCAGAGCCTTACAATGATGTATTCTCTCTCCTTTTAGGAGTAGATGTGAATAAGAAGAAGCAGTCCCCCTCTTTTAGGGTTCTTTCTCTTAGTATTTATAGCTAGGAGACCTTCCATCTGGTACCAAGGGGTTGAGACCACATTGATGGGAAGCCCCCACAAGGACGGCCAGGCCGTGGCCTTAGTTGTCAAATCAAGTAACTGCCCTATAATCTTATTAATAAATGGCCATACCATTTATTAATCACAAATAGGCTTTAATAAATGCGTCAATCTCATTTATTATCATTAGGTTAGGTTTTGACCCATACATCAAGATTTTAAAAGAGAAAAATAAAGTAAAATACGTACTTTAAATCCAGAAATTTAATCATGAAGAAATTTCATAGAATAATTGACAATCATTATGCTCAATTCCAAAGTTTTTACTCAATTGGTTAGAGTCTC
Organism: Nicotiana benthamiana; assembly: GCA_034376525.1. Taxonomy (NCBI): domain Eukaryota; kingdom Viridiplantae; phylum Streptophyta; class Magnoliopsida; order Solanales; family Solanaceae; genus Nicotiana; species Nicotiana benthamiana. The sequence goes on from CM067338.1 coordinate 63,744,710, forward strand.
GTGACCAATAACAATTGAAGTAAAATCAGTTGTTCTTTTCAATTTCATGAGACCGCATCCAAGTAATGTTAGAAAATACGCTTAACGCTAGAGGGGGGGTGAATAGCGTTATAATAAAATTTAGCGTAAACTTGCGGAAATTAAAATTTGCAGGAAATAAATAAGTGCGTTAAATAAACAAAAAGGAAAGAACGCACCGATATATTCTGGTTCACCACAACACGTGGCTAGTCCAGTCCCCGAGAGACTCTCTCGAGATTTTCCACTAACTTGTTAAGCTTACGGGTGCTCAACAAACCTTTACAACTTAAGGACACAAGCCTTAACACCTTTGCTTGGAGATACAACACTCCAAGACTTCAACCAAGGAAACACAAGTTCCTTACAACAAGAGAATTACAATTCTCTTACAAGTGTATAAAACACTAAAACACTCAAACAATATACTCCTTTATGAGTAGGTATGAGTAAAAGAAATAAGCTCTAGATCACAACAACTTTGGACAAGAATATGGCTCTCAAAAGCTTTATGAAATTGAATATAAAATGATAAACAAAAGTATGCAAGCTTATAGCAATGTAATGATCAGTTGTAGTATGTTGTTGTGCTTAAAACACTGAAATGAAGCTGTATTTATAGTTGAAAAACTTGGCATTACCGTTGCCTAATTGCCAATCAAGAGTTGCTGATTTTACTCACTGACAATCGATTGTCAAACCCCAACAATCGATTGTCTGCCAGTCAGATTAAAATTCAATCCCAGATTTTACGCTTGATAATCGATTACTTTCAATCCATAATCGATTACTGGCAACGTTCAAAAAATCCTTTCCAGATTTTACCACAAACAATCGATTGTCCAGAATCAACAATCGATTACTCAGCAACGTTCAAAAAATCTTTTTCGGATTTTAATCAAAACAATCGATTATACAAAATCAATAATCGATTACCCAATAACGTTCAAAAAATCTTTTCCGGTATCAAAACAGTCGATTATACAGAATCAATAATCGATTACCTGACGGTATTTGAAAACTTTACGACAACGGTCAGCTTCACAATCGATTGCACAAAGTCAACAATCGATTACTTATCAGTTTTTGAAAAACATTTTAGACACTATCTCTTTGACAAACAATTGTCCAATGTAACAATCGATTATTTAATAAATTTGAAAATCACTGGAAGACACTGTCTCAACATAATCGATTACCATTAGTTCATAATCGATTACTCTGAGTTTTGAAAAACTTTGATGGACACTGCCTCAGTCACAATCGATTGTCATTTGTTCACAATCGATTGTCATGCAGGTTTGAAAAACCTGATGCTCACTGTCTTACTCACAATCGATTGTCATTAGTTCACAATCGATTGTCATGCAGTCTTGGCTTAAAACAATCGATTATCATAAGTACATAATCGATTATCTTAGTCCAGATTTTTAAGGCATGTCTAAAAATTATTTTGACTACTGTAAATATGCATGATTTAAAATCATTTGACATTAAATTAAATATGCATGATTTTGGAAAATAGTTTTATGAGAGAAGCCATCTTACGAGTCAAGTTGTAGGATCAAGATCACAATTAAGAATGACTCAATTAAACTATAAAACTTTGTCTTGAGCTTGAATCTCGTTGTATATCAATTGTGCGCTTGTTTCTTGAACTTCGTCATATATCAATTTTCGCTTCGTTTGTCATTCATCAAAACCTATACAAAAGAACACACGTTTTAGTATATTGCATTGAGAACGTGTTTCCAACAAGTAAAACGACATCTGCATCATTAGTTGGCTAGAAAGACAATAATTAATATACACGGTAAATATATATTTATTCTGGCTCAAAATATATCTAAACATAATTTTATAGTAGTACTTATCTTAAGAAAACGGCGGGCCCAACATGAGATGAATTTATCGAAATCGGCTGGTCAATAGCAAATTGAAGGAAGTCGTTCATCGAAATTGCCTGGGAGAGTAAAACTAGGCGACAGATCTTTCGAAGATTTGTTACTAGATGTAGGAATCATAGGGAGATGGAGCCAATTTTTGAGCAATTTGACAAAAGACGTTGAAGGATCAAAACTTTGACTATTTTAGTCAACTCGCAGAGATTGAGAAAGAATAAGGAAAGATCAAAACTTTGTAAAGGCTAGGAATAGCATCATGGTCATGACCTGCAGTAAAGCCTATTGCTAAATCTCCATAATCGTGAGCACCAGACTCAAGGGAGAAGCACTGTGATACTTTCAAAATATTTGCTCGAGATGGCAGAGTCTCATGCTGATAACGTGTTATGAAAATAATAAAAAAACAAGAGCAATATTGCAGAGAAAGAGAGAGAGGGAATTCTTATTGATTTTGGGATCAATTACAATGGAATAGAACCCTCTATTTATAGGGAGAGGGTGACTTAGCCACCAAGTAATAAAGCCTAGAATCTCTCTAAATATAGACATTCACCTTAAATAGAATTCTATTTATAACAAATCATATTTATCTGTCATCTCTCTTACTTAGTAATATCTTTCCATATATAAAGAAAATTATTTTTTAAATGTACATGTATTTTTCTTGATATCCTCTTCGCATTGTTGTTCTTATGTCTTTATTGGATCATTACATTTTACTCTTTCATCAGTCAGTTAAATTACATTCTTATTATATCAGTGATAATAGGTGAATTTAACTCTATTCAAACCCTAAATAACCACCTTCGTGCATAGTTTTGATAATGAAAGTGATAACAAAATACTCTTATTAGTGTTTTTCTTGATGTGCAGGCTATATATGACTAGGGAAGGCTAAGGAGCACTTTTGGAGTCAAAAATGAAGAAAAGGAGGCCAAATGTGAAATACCCCCAAGTGAACCACGCAAAAACGGGCTGAAGAATCAGAAAAGTGAGTATGTCGCGGTTCCACCGCGATCGCGGCAGAACCGCGGTGGAAGGTAGCTGCAGATAAAATTGGTTTCCGCGGGGGTGTTTGGCTGCGGTTCTACCGCGGCAGAACCGCTGTAGGCATGCTGATGGTCAAGGGCAGTTGTGTCCAAACGTCAAATTTTAACCCTAAAACCTATATTAGTCACTAGGTTTCGCCTCTTGGAGGCATGTATTGATTTCTTTGAGTTCTTGGAAGAAAAAAACAAGTGTGAGAGATTAGCTTAAACATATTTCTTCTTCCCTTTTGACTTTATTGCTAGATTATGTTGAATATTAATAGTTTGTTTACCCATAGTTAGAGTAGCTAATTTCCCTGTCTAAGGTCTTGATGGAAGCTATTGGAGGTTGAACTTCTTGTTTATGTTAATGCAAATTTTTGTCGATTTTAATCTTTATTTATTCAACTATGTTTTTGTTGTAGTTAATTGACAGGATCCTAAATTAGTTGTGCCTATTTAGTGTGCATAACTTGAAAAGGAGTGCATATTTAGGTAGTTGTTGAATAACACTACTCCTAAAGTAATAAGAGGAATCTATAACTGCATGTTTAAAGACAGGATTAGGAATAACGAAGCCTTGGTACAATTTTAAATGAACCATGTTAACCAAAGTAAGCTGGTGTATCTTGGGAGAGTGCAATAGTATGTTACTGTAATTGCTCATGAGAGATTTACGGTAAGTTGAGTGTTCATTATTGATAAAGTGTGTTGGTAAATTTGTATGAAGCATAAACAGAAGGGATTCTATCAATAGAGGAAGTCATTACCTTAGCGTTTCTCTCATTCTTGTCTACAACCTTAGTTAGTTAGCTTTAGCTTGTTATTTTTCTACAATTTTAGTTCATAAAAAAACCTCCACTTGTGATTCAAAAGTCTTGGGAAGCTGGTTCTGAAAGATTTAGTGGGTCTAACGGTGATAGTTGATAGGTTGACTCTCTGTGGATTGACTCTGGACGTAATACTTAGGTTTTATTTACAACGTCCGCAGAGTCCTTTCTAGAGGGCATACTTGGGCGTGATCAATCAGTTATAACGGTCTTATATCATATAAACGATGACACTAATATTTTAAGAATAGTATGTTTCATATTACTTAGCCCATATAGAATTTCTTGCATTGAGACACAACTATGGACTTTATTAGGCAACATAAAGTAACAACTTAAATTTTAAATTACTAAAATTGATGGTAAGCTATAAACTCGTAACCTATAAGCAATACCAACTACTATTTTTCTTTTCAACATCGAGGGCTAGATCGCTTTGCCGTATATTTTCCCGAATATAAATTTGAACTCTCTCGCATATCTTTTGCTCCTTTATGATAAAAACATCGGAAGCGAGCCTCCACTTTATTCATTCTACTCTGCTATGATGTGTGACATACTCATCAATCTCCCCGTCATCTTTTATTATAGATATGAGGTACTTGAAACTTTCTCTCCTGGGGATGACTTGTGCATCAAGACTTACACGAATGTCCGCTTACTAGGTAACTTCGCTGAACGTGCACTTCAAATACTCCATCTTGATCCTTCTCAGCTTGAAACCTTTAGACTCAAAAGTTTGTGCCCAAACATCTAGTATATCATTAACACCTCATCGTGTCTTGGCAATTAAAACTATATCATTCGCAAATAACATACACCATAACACCTCCCTTTGAACGTGTCGTGTCAATGAGTCTATTGCCAAGGCAAACAGAAACGGTCTAAGTGTTGATAATAAAAAATAAATAAAATTGAACTTATATAATTTTTAAAATGTGGAAAATTTTATATTGGATCATTTTTACTTTGTATTAAACTTACTACGTCGTTATTAGGTTTTATAAAAGATATATTTACAACAACAATAACATATTCAGTATTGTCTCACAATTGGAGTCTTGGGAATGTACTATATATCTTGAATCCGAAACATAAAAAATGTTATTTGGGGCTCAAAATACCGCTATACAGTTAAACAAAAGTTACATTTCTAACTAAAATGCAGTATTATACTACGTTTTAGTTTAACGAAAAGTTAATCGCTAAAGAAAAATATAGTATAATACTGCGTTTTAATTAATGAATAATTTTTTAATTTAAAGCGCATTATATATTTTAGTAAAACATTGTATTGTACTCCCTCAGGTTCAAAATAAGTGATTTTTTGGCCTTTTTCTTGTGGTCCAAAATAAGTGATTTTTCCAGATTTCAAGAATGAATTAATTATTTTTTTCCTACATTGCCCTTAAAGTAATTAATGTTGGAGTATGTGTTAGGAGCGTTTATGTGAAGAGATAGTAAAAGTTAATATGGTCAATTTCATTGCTAATTAATATTAAAAAGTAAATTTTTTAATATGCGTAAAAATAACCAAAAAATTACTTATTTTGGACCGGATGAAGTAATACGTTTTACTTCAAAGTCAAAGTTCCGTGATGAACTTTTTCAAAACTTCTGTAAAATTGAACAATTTTTTCAAGAACCAAAACTTTTCAACCACTTTATTTAATTTTAGATACTTAAATAATATGTCCAAACGTCGCTTTTATAATTTTACTAATTTTCTTTTTTGTATTTTATGTAGCACTTTTAAATTGTGTGAATCGATTTGTAATACTTTGAGAAAAGCTTTGGCTAAATATAAAAATTTACACAATATTATTTTGATGTAATGAAATAATAAAAGAAAAAGAAGAGTACTGCAGAGAAAAGTAGAGAGAGAGAGAATTCTTATTAATATGAGATGAATTACAATGAAATAGAACCGTCTATTTATAGGGAGAGGTTGACTTAGCTACCAAGTAATAAACCCTAGAATCTCTCTAAATATATATTATCACGCCCAACTATGTCCTCTAGAAAGGACTTTGCGGACATTGCAAATATTAACCCGAGTATTACGCCCAGGGTCGAATCCACAGAGTTAACCTATCAACCATTATCTTTAGATCCACTAAACACTTTAGAACCAGCTTTCCAAGACATTCAAATCACAGTTAGAGGTTTCTTTATGAACTAAGATTGCAGTAAAATAACAAGCTGTAAACTAAATAACTAAGGTTGTAAACAATGATAAGAGAATGCTAGGGTAATTATTTTCCATATTGATGGAATCCCTTCTGTTTATGCTTCATACAAATTTACCAACACACCTCTATCAATCATGAACTCTCGTCTTACCATAAATCTATCCCGAGTAATCACAGTAATATACTATTGTACTCTTCCGAGATACACTAGCTAGCTTTAATTAACACAGTTAATTTAAGATTCCACCAAAGGCTTCGTTATCCCTAACCCTGCCTTTAAACCCGCAATTATAGATTCCTCTTATACTTTAAGAGTGGTGTTATTCTACAATAACCTAAATATGCACTCTCTTCCGACTTATGCACACTAAATAGGTATAGCTAATTGAGGATCCTGTCAATTAACTACAATAAAAACATAGTTGAATAAATAAAGATTGAAACTAGCAATTTGTATTCACATAAATAAGAAGTTCATCCCCCAATAAATTCTATAAAAACCTTAGACAATAAATTTAGCTACTCGTGGCTATGGGTAAACAAACTAAATTAATATTCATCATAACTACCAATAAAAATCAAAAGAAAAGAAGAAATATGGTTTGGGTATTCTCTCACAATTGTTTCTCCTTCAAAGAACTCTAAAAGCTGAATACATGCCTCACAAAGGCGAAACCTAGTGACTAAAATAGGTTTAGGTCTAAAAATCACGTTTGGACAATTTTATCATTGAAGTTCCGCACGCGTACCGTGGTTCTAACGCGAGCGGCCTAACTACCCCTCTGAATCTTCAATCTTCTGCAGTCTCTCACTGCGGTTCTGCCGCGATCTCGGTGGAACCGCGATAGTACCCTTTGGGCTATTTCACAGTTGGCCTCTTTTTCTTCATTTTTGATTCCAAAAGTACTCTCTAACCTTCCCTAGTCATATATAACGTGCAAATCATGAAAATCACTTATAAGAACATTTTGTTATTCATTACCAAAACTCTGCCAGAAGGTGGTTATTTAGGGCCTGAATATAGTTAAATTCACCTATTATTAATAGACATTTACCATAAATAGAATTCATTTTATAACACTCCCCATTGAATGTCTATTCACAGATAATGTGCCTCGTTAAAACCTAATTGGAAAAAATTTCTAGAGAAGAAAAAAGAGTACACATATCTAACAATACGCCTTTTGGTTGACTCGTTAAAAACCATGCAAGGAAAACCCTGTGGGACAAAATCTTGTAAGCGAAAAAGAGTACAACGCGTATTATCACCCCCTGATGAGAGCATCAATTTACATCTTTGAGCATTTGCATCTCAATCTTGTGCACCGTCTTGAAAATGATCATTGGTAGAGACTTGATAAACAAATCAGTCATATTAACTTGAATGAATATGTTGAACCTTGAAATCATCATTCTTAATAGATGTATTGTCTTCATATGATCTTGTTGGAATCGTCGGTTCAATATCTTCACATAGAGGTAAAAACTCTTGCTATTATATTATCATGCTTATAGTTATAGCAAGATACATTTGTGTAAAATTGCATTGAGGAAGTGATACCTCAAGATCAAGAATTACTGATGCTTTAAGTAACTTAAATCCTTCATGAATTATCATATAAGTTAAGTCATATAAGCCATATAATAGATTTTAGATGCATATCAAGTTTTTATGTTATGCTACACATATAGGATATCGAAAACTGATTGCACATACCATTGACTTTATATTTTCAAGTATTTGAACAACATAGACAAAATTATATGTCTTTTATACGAAACTAATTCTATTTGAATTGTGTCTCTTCCATTTGGCCAATATTTTTGTATCTGTAGGCGAAAGACTTAAGATCCTCATCTATATTAGCTCATTCATAGATGTCGTCGACGAACATTTTATATCGATTCCAACATTTTTCATAAAGACATAACATAGAGATCTCTTCATTCATATATTCAGGTACATGAATCTCTCACGAGATTTTATGAAGTGTTACGTCATGTGATCTTCTAGATCATTTGCCTCCTTATTATGATCACTTTGATCATTTGCTCATCTTCTTTATCAAGAAGTTCTATTGAAACCGATTTGTCTATACGCTTTAAGTGTATCATAGACTTTGTCTTTCCAGGACTTAATATGAGAATTTGTAATGAGAATATAGTTACTTTCTTTGGGTCAGCAAATGCGTCTAGTATCATTTGCAATATATAGCAAATGAATTATGTTTTTATGAATTTCATGTTCATATTATTATATTCGAGGATCAAGATATACAAATGATAATTCATTCCACGTAACCTTTTCACAATTGGCTATCATGTCTCCCCCTCATATTAGAAAAACTAACTTGCTTCATCAACTTTGGAAATTCATCTTTGTGCATTATAATGTTAATCAAAATACACCGTACACCAATAATAATAAGATGGAATTATTTGGTTCATGGCCTGAACCACTTGTGAGGAGAGAATAAAATATACTCTTGTATATAACGTATATCAAAATGATATAAATAACTTTGTTCTCATAAGCAATAGTTTAGATATTAAGTGGAGACACTCAATAAATTATTTTGCTAAACTAATTGTGATGTAAATCAACTAATCAAGATGAACTTCTTGAATAGAAAACCTGAAAATTATGCTCGAAATTAAACTATTGAGCAAGTTACCTCGCAAAACACCATGTTGCGAGTTAATAATAATTGCACATGTAACCATCTCATAAATGCATCTTATGTGATATACATGACAGGTGAATGAGCCCATATTCACCTTTGATATTTCCAAAATTCACGGGATTCAATCCCAACTTTAGTTGGTCAATTAATTAATGAGAACAAGCAATATAAGAGAATTCGTAAAGAACTTTTTAGTTTTTTAATATCTACCCATGTGAATTCTCTATTGTTTTTGCATATCATGGCTAAATCAATTGTGCCGACTGGATAAATTATCAATATTGATAAACTTCAGATTTACACATGACATGTGCATTATTAATAAACTCCAAGTTTATTATGATATGAATTTTTATATCAATAAACATCCACTTTAGTATGTTGTTCTTTTATTTGTGTAGTATAAACTGAAGAATAAAATGGGTAGATTTTCAAATACATATTATCCCGCTACAATTATAGTAATAGAAGATATTAAATATTTCCTTTATTCATAGTCTCAATATAATAAACCACTTTTGCGTGTACTTTGGAAACTGAATAAGTTTCTTTGAGACTTACTACAACACAATACTTTATTGGTAATCAATTGTGTTTCTCCAAAATAGTGATAGTTGTCACTTCCAGAGTTCTCAATTAATTTTGTACTGCCACGTATTCATCAACATACATATGGTCATATATTTCTTTTAAGGAGAAAGTTATACCATTATAGTCATGGTCAAAATTATATGCAAGATATGTTTCTTGCATTATTGTTGTCTTTTAATAATCACATTGTCAAAATATTTTGGCATATAATAGATACGCGACAAATGACCATTCATGTCATAATAATGACATTATTTTCTTATATCATCTCAAACCTCCTTCTAGAGGTGAGTGTGTTATATTCACTACTACTAGCACGTTCATATTCTTGCAAGAATGAATATGTATTCAAAAATTAGATGTTGTTACATTCAAATCATGAATGGACCATAATCATCTATATGTGCTTTATAAAATCTCATGTCAAATCGATGACAAATATTACTTTCACAGAGTGAGGGATTATTTTGAGAATCTTTATTGTTCTCATTATCTCAATAATGACGATTATAATTTCGTCGATTGTCACGTCCACATCCATTGATACCTTCACGATAATAATTTTGTCTTCTTTCAGACTTAACACATACTGCTATCATATTTTCTTAGGGGAATGAGAATGGAGCAAATTCAATGGGACGAGTTTTCAATTCTTTGCCCACAATCATACATGAATTTGATCATGGCAAGGCATAGAAATTTTACCACTTCGGGTGGTTATAATTTTTTTAAAACTCCATTAGAGTTGCAACCAAAATTTTATCGTCTTTGCTTGTATTTAAAATCAAATTATAGAATGTCAAGAATTTGAAAGAGAAAAGTAAAATACATACCTTAAATCTAGAATTTAATCCTGAAGGAAGTTCATAGAACAATTGACAATCATTATGTTCAATCCCAAAGCTTCTACTTAATTGGTTAGAGTCTCGTGGTGATAACGTGTTATGAAACAATAAAAGAAGAAGAAAGAGTATTGCAGAGAAAAGTTGAGAGAGAGAGAGAGAGAGAGAGATAGAATTTTTATTCATATGAGATGAATTGCAATGAAATAAGACCGTCTATTTATAGGGAGAGGTTAACTTAGCTATCAATAAACCCAGAATCTCTCAAAATATAGACATTCACCATAAATAGAATCCTATTTATAACATGCTATATTCAACTTATATATATTTTATGGAACACACAATTGGTCATTGTCACTAATTACAACATGCCATTTTCAACTTATATATCTATATTATATTAAAAGCACGAATGCCTTTAACGAAATATCGTTCGCATTTTTTACTCCTTTAAAATATAATTTACTTTAGACAAAATAGTCATTTGATTATCCTAATATTTAGGACCTAAAAATTCATTGAAATTTCTAGCAAAGTATATAAATGTTATAGTAATTACGCGGGAAATAAATCTTTAAAATTTGTCGCAAATACTAATTGAAGTAAATAAATTTATTCTAAGAAAGTACTCATTTTCCAATAGCCATATAGAAAATACTTCAAAAGAACGGCTACAAAATTTGTACTGATGTAGTCAAATAATTGACTTCTTAATTATTTATTTAAGGTAAAATTTTAATTGCTTTTAAAGTCCTACTTTTTAGGTACCTAGTTTAAATAAGTAAAGATTAAATAACCAAATTTCAATGAATTTTAGGTCCTAAATATTAGGATAATCAAATGACTATTTTGTCTAATGTGAATTATATTTTAAAGGAATAAAAAATACGAATAATATTTCGCTAAAGATTTTCATATTTTTAATATAGTATAGATAGATATAGATAGATATATAAGTTGAATATGGCATGTTGTAATTAGTGACAATGACTGTGTTTAATAAAATGATAACTAGCCAAAGATTTTCTCAAAATAATACTGTGTAAACTTTGTATATTTAACCAAAGATTTTCTCAAAGTATTACAAATCGATTTACACAATTTAAAAGTGCTACATAAAATACAAAAATAAAATTAGCAAAATTGTAAAAGTGACGTTCGGACACATTATTTAAGAAAGTATCTAAAATTAAATAAAGTGGTTGGAAGTTTTTGGTTCTATAAAATATTGTTCAATTGTACAGAAGTTCTGAAAAGTTCATCATGGCACTTTGGAAGTAAAACGTATTATAATTCAAACGTTGTATTATAATATGTTTTACATAAAAACTAATTTATTAATCAAAATATAGTATTATATTATGCTTTTTAATGGTTAATTTTTTGTTAAACTAAAATACAGTATAATACTGTATTTTAGTTACGGTATTTTAGTTAGAAATATAATTTATTTTAACTGTATAAAACTATTTTGAATCTAAAATATCATTATTTAGGTTAAGAAAATAGAGATGCCGTTTTTCCCAGATCGACTCAGAAAGATAAAAGGGATAAAAGACACATTTGTGACGTATATAATGATAAAGTGGACAAAAATTATGATGTGTGAACCTTTTGATGGTTTGAAGAGGTAAGTGAAAATGACAGTGTTGGCCTTGCAGGTGTTTGTGTTAGTGAAAGGTGACGGCGATGGCCACTTGGGGATGCTTTTGTAATTTAGTGGTTTTTCTCTTTCAAGTTTCAACTATAATTTTGTAGTTTACCGGTGAAAAGAATGGACAGCTTTGGATTTGCATATCCGTGATTTGTAGCGTACTCATTTCAGTTTGGCACAATGTCTAATATCCTAAATTCGAATCGATTTACTTAATTTTGAATTTTAAATTTTAATTTTTAGATATTTAGATCGAATTATAAATTATGTTTATCAAAATTTCGGATATTCGAATCGGATTCATATTAGTATAATTTTTATCCCATTTGATTCGAAATCTGAAATTATTAGGACATGTATAAATACTAAACTTTAATTTCGGATAGCTAGTGCTTCTTTTACATCTTCTTCCAAGTTATTACCTTTACAATTGTTGGATTTAGCAACATTAGCACACTAGTACCCTCGTAATTGCAGAAAAAAGCCATCAATAGAAGAACCACCCAAGCTGGAACTAAAGCCACTCCCAGACCACCTCAAGTATGCATTCTTGGGCCCTGATTCAACCTTGCCAGTTATTATATCATCATGTTTGCTAGATGTGCAGGTAGAACAGCTCTTACAGGTGCTGCAGGACAACAAGACTGCCATTGGCTGGACCATGACAGATATAAAGGTTATCAGCCCAGCCTTCTGCATGCATAAGATTCTCTTGGAAGAAAGGCACAAACCTTCCAGGGAACACCAGGGAAGACTAAACCCTAACATGAAAGAGGTAGTAAAAAAGGATGTGAACAAATGGTTGGACGCGGGAATCATTTTCCCCATCTCTCATAGTAATTGGTCAGCCCTGTCCAATGTGTTCCGAAGAAGGGAGGGATGACACTTGTGAAAAATGACAATAATGAGTTGATCTCAATTCGAACAGTCACCGGGTGGTGAATCTGCATGGATTATCACAAGTTGAACACTGCCACCCGAAATGACCACTTTCCCTTACCTTTCATTGACCAAATGTTGGACAGGCTGGCCAGAAGATCACACTTTTGTTTCTTGGATGGATATTCAGGGTACAATCAAATAACAATAGCCCCCGAAGATAGGGAGAAGACATCCATCACCTGTTCGTACGACTTCTTTGCCTTTCGGAGAATGCCCTTTGGGCTTTGCAATGCACCATCAACTTTTCAATGGTGCATGTTAGCCATATTCTCAGATATGGTGGAAGATGTTATGAAAGTCTTTACGGATGATTTCTCCATGGTTGGAGATTCATGCGAAGACTGTCTCCACAACTTAAGCCGAGTGCTCAAAAGGTGTATGGAGACGAATTTAGTGCTAAATTGGGAGAAATGCCATTTTATGGTACAAGAAAGAATAGTCTTAGGACATCGTGTGTCCAAAAAGAATTGACGTTGACCATGCTAAGGTCAACGTGATTGAAAAACTGCCACCGCCCACTTCAGTCAAGGCGGTGAGAAGTTTTTTGGGACACGCCGAATTTTACCGGCGTTTCATAAAAAAATTTCTAAAATTGCTAACCCATTGTGCAAACTCCGCGAAAAGGATCAGTCCTTTGTGTTTCTAACGAGTGCAGTGTGGCATTTGAAGAAATGAAGAGGATGCTGATAATTGCACCCATAATTGTTGCACCCAACTGGGAGAAACCATTTGAACTCATGTGCGACGCTAGCGACTACTCTGTAGGAGCAGTCTTGGGGTAACAAAAAGATAAGCTGATGCACCCGATTTACTATGAAAGCAGAATTCTAAGCGGGCACATCTCAATTACATAGTGACGGAGAAGGACATGCTCACAGTTGTGTTTGCATTCGACAAGTCCCGATCATATTTGATTGGTTCAAAGGTAATCGTATATACTGACCATGCAGCTCTCAGATACTTGATTGACAAAAAAGATTCTAAGACGCGCCTGATTCGTTGGGTGCTACTGTTGCAAGAATTCATTCTCAAAATTCGTGACCGCAAGGACACAGAAAATCAAGTCGCTGATCATCTGTCACAACTTGAAGGGGCTGAAAAATCAGTCGAGATTGAAGAAATTCTGGAAACCTTTCCAGATGAACAGTTGCTCGCAGCCAGTTTGGAAGATGTGCCATGGTATGCTGATATTGCAAATTATTTGGCCTGTGGCATTGCACCATATGAACTATCTTATGTGCAAAAGAAGAGATTTTATCGTGACCGCCAAAACTATTACTGGGATGACCCGCATGTCTTTAAAAATGTATATTGATAACATGATCCAGAGATGAGTCCCCGAGATAGAACAAAATTCTGTTTTGCAGGCATGTCACGCGTCGCCTTATGGAGGTAATTTCAGAGGAGTGCGGACAACATCAAAGGTGTTAGAAGCAGGGTTCTACTGGCGAACAGTCTTTAAGGATGCTCACCAATGGGTAAAAGGTTGTAATGAATGCCAGCGAATGGGGAACATATCACGCAGACATGAAATTCCCATGAATCCAATCCAACAAGTTGAGGTGTTCGACGTTTGGGGAATTGATTTCATGGTCCCTTTCATCAGTTCCTACGGCAATAAGTATGTACTTGTTGCAGTGGAGTACGTCTCCAAATGGGTGGTAGCTGCAGCGCTCCCCACCAATGATTCGAGAGTGGTGGTAGGATTCTTGAAGAATAATATCACCAGATTCGGGACTCCGAGAGCCATCTTCAGTGACGGGGGAACACACTTTTGCAATCGTGTATTTGAAAAGTTGTTGAGAAAGTATGATGTGCACCACAAGGTAGCAACCCCATAAACCAAGTATGAGGATTGTGGTGATATCATTAATTGGAGAATTTAGGCCTGGAGGGCACTTTGTTTATTAGGTTACGAACTGAGGAGGTTGCTCTGCTTATAATGGTTGTTCTTATGTGTTACGAGGAAAAGTGAGTTACTATGGACCTTTGAAAGGTTATTAGCCATGTTGGTGCAACAAAAATTGGCTTGAGATAAGTGGATTGATTTACATGTGAACAGGGCTTTATGTCAGGCCAGTTGTCTTCGTATCAACGAGCATTCCTTATGGAGGAACATTCGGGTGTTATTTTGTCATCAACTATTTTAGGTAATGATGTATCTCGCCATATGAGTTGTGATACGGCCTGGTAAATTCATATGCGTTGAGGCTCCGCATGGCGATAATGTTATGTGAGAAGAATGGCTCTTGAGATTCAGATCTTGTATCGCACCTCAGTTGTGCTTGCGTTTTGTCGCCTATAGCGCTATGTGTTTTCTCGGGTATGGTATTACGCACTTAGCATGCTTGCGATCGAAATTCGATATTTTTATTATAATAAGAAGAGTTAGCTCGAAGTGCAATCTCCTTATGTGAGATCTATGAGTGCATCGGGTGGTATGCCGCCATGGGTATGTTATTTGGATCGGGTTACACGCCGCAAAAATGTGATGTTGAATTTGGTTTTCTATATGCTATTTTTATGTGTTTCGCTTCCTATCTTTGAAGGAAAGTCCGTATTAGCGTGGGGGTTAGGTAATTCCTTCCAGAGTTCGATTTCCTGTTTGTGTTGTTTTCGGATTTGGTGGCCTATTAGCACATTGTGGCGTCATATGAGATTTCTGATCGCATTCGAAGTGGCTTATTGCCTGAGCGATTCGTACTGGGTGAGACGAGATTATGGGATTTAGGACCTGTACAATCTGATTATA
The DNA here is from genome assembly GCA_034376525.1 of Nicotiana benthamiana. Taxonomy (NCBI): domain Eukaryota; kingdom Viridiplantae; phylum Streptophyta; class Magnoliopsida; order Solanales; family Solanaceae; genus Nicotiana; species Nicotiana benthamiana. The sequence goes on from CM067338.1 coordinate 63,760,150, forward strand.
TGAAATATATTAAGGAGCGAAGATCATTATTTGGTTCAGAATGTGGTAATATTTCTTGTTAGAAGTATAGACTCAATGATTGGTTGACTCGGCAGTTGATTATGAATTTCAGCACATCTCATCCGTCGGGGCAGTATTGTCAGAGTTAGAGTAAGGTTTGCATGTGTCATGAGGTGCAATGGGAGCATTAGATACGTTGAATTTTGGCTAAGTTGATCAAAACTATTATCGTGGTCCTGCAGATTAAGTGTTACAAGGTAGGAATCCAGCAAATTTATGCAGTCATGTTTGAGAATAGTGTGTAGTGATTGATATGGTGATCATATGTAGGAAATAGGCCTGGCAGAGAAATTCGGATGTTGGAATCGGGCTCTAAGGATTATTTTCTTGAATAAAAGGGAATATCTTCAGAATATATCGAGCTAATGTGCTCAGCTAAGTAGTGGTATCATGGGAGGGTGCATGAGGTGCTAAATAGTGATTTCAGACTACTTCGGTATAGTTCTCAGCACGTTCGAGGATGAACGTATGTTTAAGTAGGAGAGGATGTAACGACCCGATCGATCGTTTTGAGCCCTAGCGCATCACTCAGCAGTCTGAGGCCATGTGAAGCTTCATTTCAGGAAGTTCGAAGTTGATTTGGGAGAGAATTCTCATTTTAGAAGCTTAATGTTGATAGAATGAAGTAGGATTGGATTTTCGAGTAAATGACCTCAGAATTGGTATCTGAAGGTTCCAGCAGGTTCGTATGATGATTTCAGACTTGGGCGTATGCCCGATTCAGGTTTTGGATAACCTGGGAGCATTTTGGCGCATATTGTGGAAGTTAATATTTTGGAAGAAATTTCTTAAGTTTGGCTTAAAGTCCATTTCTGCGTTGTCGATACCCGTTTGGGATTCCGGGATCGGGAGTAGCTCCATATGGTCATTCTGGAGTTGGGAGCGAGATCGAAGGTGAATTCAGAGGTCCGTAGGTCATTTTGAAGCCATTTGGCTAAAGATAGAAATTTGAAGGTTTTTGAGAAGTTTGACCGGAAGTGGACTTATGATATTGGGGTCGGAATCTGGTTCTAGAGGTGGACCTTTGATATCAGGGTCGGAATATTATTCTGGAAGGTTGAGTAGGTCTGTAATGCCAAATATGACTTGTTTACAAAATTTGAAGTCAATCGGACATAATTTGATAGGTTCCGACATCGGAAATAGAAGTTGGAAATCTCAAGGTTCATTAAACTTGGATTGGAGGTCGATTCGTGGTTTTGACGTTGTTTGATATGAATTAAGGCCTCGAGCAAGTCCGTAACTGGTTGGTACGATTGGTTTGGGTCCCGGGGACCTCGGGTGTATTTCGGGTGGCTAACAGATTGAATTTGGAGTTTGAAGAAGAGCTGGAGTTGCCGCTTCTGGGGATTTGGGACCACCGAAGTGGCCCCGCAGAGGCAAAGAATTGAACCGCAGAAGCGGTTAGGACTAAAGTGGAGAGGGTCGCAGATGCGGTGGAGCAGCTGCAGAAGCGGGACAACACTTGTGGTCAAAGAGATGCAGAAGCGGATTGGAGGGCCAGGCGAGTTATCCGTAGAAGTGGAAGTGGAGACCCACATGCGATCCACAGAAGCGGTCTGGAGGCTGTAGGTGCGGAAATTGCTGGAGGCAGAAGGATTGTTCCAATTATCGTGAATTGGCCATTTCTCTCATATTTTCTTGGCTTGGGGGCGATTCTTGGAGGATTCAAGAGATAATTCATTCATTAATGATTAGGTAAGCTAATCCCACCTATTATGAGTTTAATACATTGATTATGTATATATTTTAGCATGTAAATGAGTAGAGAATTGAAGGTTAGAGTAAGACCTAGAAAACAATTAGTGTTCTTTAATTTTGACCACAATTTTGAGTATGGAATTAAGAGAAAATCATATATTTGAGTTTGTGAGTTAATGGGTAAGATCTATCTTTGAGAAATTTTGAGGTGGGCCTGAGGGCATCTTTGTCAACTTTTTCGTTCGGGGTTAGGAACCCCGAACGAAAATCATATATTCGACGGCTCAAACCAACCAATTGGGGAATGGCATCATTGGCCATATAAAGCCTTAAACCATCTCAATGTTGGACTGATGACTATCATTATATGTAAACTAGACCAACGACAAGAATCTGTCCTACTAACCTCTAAATTCAATCACACATTCCAAGAACAAATCATCCAAAATCTGAACTATTCGCTCCAACTTCCCATCGCCTACAGATGAAAGGCTGTGCTCTACCTAGGTAGCCAATTCACCCTGTACTGGTTTCCAGAAATGCAAAGTGAACTAAGTGCCTTGATTTGAGATAATGGAAATAGGCACATCATGAAACCAGACAATATCTTGAATGTAAACCTGCACTAACCTCTTTGAAATATATGTATCATCACTAGAATAAAGTGTGTAGACTTAGTTAGTCTATTGATAATGGCCCTAAAAAAATAAATCTCTTTAACATCCACGAAAAACCAACCATGAAATCCATAGCCATGCACTCCCATTTCCACGTTGGTATGACCATCAGCTAAAGTAAACCATCCACCCTTTGGTGTTCGTACTTAACTTGCTAGCAATACACCTCGATACATATTCAACTACGTCCTTCTTCATCCGATGCCACCAGTAATGCTACCTTTGGATACGAAACAACTTTGTGGCACCTAGATGAATATAATAGCATGAATTGTGAGCCTCCTCCAGGATTAACTCTCTCAGGCCATCAACATTAGGAACATATAAGGGATCTTTGATCCCCAGAACACCATCATAACCAATAGCCACCTCCTTGGATCCACCTCGTATTATCGTCTCTCTAAGAACAAACAAATCTTGATCATCATATTGACAAGACTTAATCCGCTCAAATAAGGAAGACTGAGCTACAACAAATGCAAGAACTCGAGTGGACTCTAAAATATCCAGCCTCAAATTCCGTTAGCCAAGGATTGCATGTCCAATGCCAATGGCCTCTCCTCTACTGGAATTAATTCCAAGCTATATGTACTCTAGACCTTTCTGCTCAAGGCATCCGCGATGGCATTCATCTTTCCTGGATGATAAGATGTGTGATATCATAGTCCTTCAGTAACTCAAGTCACCTCCTCTGCCTCAGATTAATGTCCTTCTACTTAAATAGATACTACAAACTGTGGTGGTTGATGTACACTTCACACAACACACCATATAGATAATGCCTCCAAATCTTAAGAGCATGAACTACACAGCCAACTCCAAATCAAGCACATGATAATTCTTCTCATTGGGCTTCAACTGACGAGAAACATAAGCAATCAATCACCCTCTTACATCAATACACAACCTAAACCAATGCATGAAGTGTCAGAATAAACTATGTATATCCTCGAACCTAAAGGCAACACCAATACTAGTGCTATGGTCAATACAGTTTTGAGTTTCTAAAAGATCGCCTTTCTAGGTCAATATATTCAAAGGAGATACAATAGACGAGAAGCCCTCTACAAATCGATGATAATAACTTGCTAACCCTAAGAAACTCTTTATCTCAGTCATTATGGTAGGATAAGGCTAGCTCTAAACTGCGTCGATCTTCCTAAGATCCACCTTAGTACCCTCAGCTAATACAACTTTCCCTAGGAAAGCCAGAGAGTCTAACTAGAACTCGCACTTAGAGAACTTAGCGTATAGCTTCTGTTCCCTTAAAGTATGAAGCACTACTCTCAAATATTGCTCATCATCTTCCATGCTACGCGAGCAGATAATTATGTCATAATGAAGACAATCATAAAGAAGTCCAGCTATGGTCTGAACACCCCATTCATCAAATCCATAACTGCCTCCAAGGCATTAGTCAAGCCAAAAAACATCACTTAAAACTCACAATGCTCATATCTAGTCCCAAAAGCCGTGTTCGAAACATACGAAGCATGCATCCTCAAAACATGATACCCAAATCTCATGTCGATCTTTGAGAATGTCGTATCATCATGAATCTAATCAAATAACTCATCAATATGCGGCAAAGGTAACTTGTTCTTAATAGTGACCTTATTCAGCCGGCAATAGTCAATACACATCCACATGTAGTGTGCCCCAAGGTGACACATTCAACCCGATGAATCTCTTTTCAAGCAACTCCTGAAGCTTCTCTTTCATCTTTCTCAACTCCATAAGATCCATACGATAAGGCAGAATAGAGATAGGCTGGGTGCCCTAGCACTAAATCAATGGTGAAGTCAATACCATTTTATAGTGGAATGTTTGGTAAGTCAGCAAAAAGTACATCGGAAAAATCCCTCACCACATGCACTAAATCAACCATGGGAGTCTCCATCACAGTATATGGAAAAAAGGCGAGATAAACCAAATAACCTTTCTCGCCCATATGTTGAGCCTTCAAGAAAGAAATAAACTGGTTGGATTTATTATTAGATAATCATCTGCACTTCAGCGTAGGTAACTCTAGCATAGCCAATGTAATATTCTCAGCATGGCAATAACGAATATCATGACATTGAGACAGCTAATCCATGTCAAGGAGAACATCAAAATCAATCATATAAAGCAATAGATGTTTTGATTTAATCTCATGCTATGAATGCTAAATTTGATATACAATAACATAATCATCCACCAATTTGGAAACATAAACAAGAATACCCAAAGACTTACAAGAACATCAAAATAAAGAGCAAAATGAGAAGACACGTGAGAATATGTAGACCTTGGATCAAATTGTATTGTTGCATCTTTATGACATACGAAAATAATACATGTGATAATAGTATCGGAAGCTACTACCTCTGGCATGGCTGGGAAAGCATAAATCTGGCAGTAGCACCTGACTGGCATGTATCTCTTGAGAGAGCTCTACCCATTTCCCCTCTGTCTCTAGCCGGCTAGACGGGTGCTGCGGCAACATGTGCTATAATCAGAGGATGATGTACCTATTGCACTACATTGCCCCAAAGTGTGGGATAACCTTTCTTGTGACCAAGATCCCCACACTAAAAATAACCCCTAGCTGTAGGAGATTGTTAATTCTAAATCTAGCCGGTGATTTCTTGAATGCCCTTTAGAGGAACTCTGAATAGTTGGAGGGTGGTAGGTACTCTCTAGAATAACGCTGAAATATGGTTGTGCGGGAAAACCGCTGATAAGCTGTGGTGCTGAATACATAGTCCTTCTAGGATAACCCCACCTAAACTGACCTATGCCCCGGATAGGGTACCACTAAAACCTCTAAATACCAAGGCTTCTTTTCCCTTGATGTGGCCTCTCTGATCTGGCTTCAAATACAGTTGACACTTCAAGATATCTCTAAATCTTGGTGGAAGCAAGTCCCTAACATTGCCTCTCGAGCCATAGTAATCGGAACCCCATACTGCAAGCCCAAAATAAATCTTTGCATCCTCTCTGCCTTCGTGGGAAGTAATATAGCTGCATGATGAGACAAATCAATGAATCTTGTATGATAGATTATCATAGACATATGGCTTTTCTGGATCCATTCAAAGTCCCTCAAAATGGGTGGAATATACTTCTCAAGGAAGACGTGCATGAAAAGATCCTATGTCAAGGGAGGTCAACCTGTCGGTCGGCCAAGAAGATACAACTGCCACCATCTACATGCCTTCACCTTTTGCTAAAATGTGGTGAATTCAACCCCATTAGACCCCGCTAGTCTCAAATTGTGCAAAATGTCCTTACAATGCTCAATAAAATCATGCGACACTCTGATGGTTCAACATAAATGTGGGGAGGATGAAGCCTCTGAAATCTCTCTATCCTCTTCTACTCATCGGTAGTCATGGATGGTCTTGTGTCTACTCTATCTCCTATAACTGGTTGAATACTGCCCACAAGTAATACCCTAAGGTCTGTAAAATAATATCATCCTGATCTGGTGTTCAGATGGTAGGGGTTTGAACTTCCTTCATACCTGAGATATGGCTGGGTCCCATCTGTGTCATACTATCCATAAATGGCAATATATGTCCTTATGACCTCCCGAAATACTGGTGCAGTTGTGATTCTGTTGGGTCTTGCTTAGCTACAGGTTTCTTTCCCTGACCCTCAATAATAAGATCCTCTACTAGATCCATTAGTGGTGCCTTTGGAACTACTCTAGGACTCCCTCGTCCCCTAAAAAGAGTAGTGGCCCTTCTTTGACTTCCACTTCTACCTCTACCGGCTGGAGGCACTGCTCCTTACCGCCAACTGGTGTTGTCGCGTGTTCCCTCACCATCTGTGAGAGAATAAATATAGATTTAGACTTAGAAACCTATCGACAAAACGATGAGGAAATGAATAAATAGAAGTTTCATAATTCCCTATAACCTATCAAAGATAAATATAGACGTCGATGTACCAATCTGCTAGACTCTATTAGGATTTCTCATTACTCGTAAGACCTATATAAACCTAGTACTATGATACCAGGCTATCATGAACCAATTCCCACCATAGGTTGAGATGGCACCCAAAGCTACCATCAAGCAAGCCAACAATAACTCAACATTATAACAAGTAATTCATAACACTTTCGAAAAACAAGTGACGAGATGAACAAGCAAAAATTTCTCCTCTCTCATGATATATACTAGTATGATCATCAAGATTTTAAACATGATCAAAATGTAATGAATATCATAACAACCTTATAACCATGAACAAAGAGTCTACAACCCCTGAAATCTATGTCACAAGTGCATGGGCAACTACCGGAATATACAATGGTACCACAATAACTGTCTGGAGTTAGAAAGTAGATAAAATATAGTATATAAATAGGAATGAGATTCTGTGTGCTGCAGATCTAAGCATAGAAAGTAGCTTAGCACTACGTCTCCTTAACAAATGCACATATACACCTATACGACCACTAGAAGGACCTGTCTTAGTACCTACACAATTAGTGCAGAAGTATAGTGTGAGTACATAAATCAACACGTATCCAATAAGTTTCTAGACTAACATCGAAGAAGCCGTAACGAGGGGTAGACACTAACATTTTCTAGTGGTCCAATAATCAAATGTACATAAAAAATTAGACATTTAGGGGGCATGATAAGTAGCAATAAAGTAGATAAATTTGTACAAAATGCTTTTCAATAAAAGAACCAAGTATGAACCTGTCAAGTACCAACTACTATCTCGAATGGTGTATATGTGACGAGGAATATACTAGGTTTTTTGGTTAATATTTGTTGATACTCAATTTTTTCCTATATAATTTTATAGTCAAATACTTTCAAAATAGCATATGTATACATATATAAGCATGCGCAAAAGATTTGGTACTTTTTCTCAAATTTTAAGGGTTTTTAGAATCAATTTGTTGTCTATTTTAACAGTAAAAAATCTAAAATTATTCCCAAAATTATTATTTTTAGGTGAATAACTTATTTAATCCCATATTTACAACAAAATATAATTAATATGATTTTTTTTGCATATTTTTACAAATTTATTTGGCATTTCTAAAAAAGCTAAATTGCAATTGTAATTGTAGCATGTTTTGTAATTAATAGTATTTTATAATTATAAAATTAGTTCCAGTATTTTTAATTTAACATTTGTATACTATTTATTAATTCAATACTTTCAATTTGTTTTAGAAATCCTTTTGTTATTTTTTTTATAAATTAAAAGGGAGAAATTAGCTATTTAAAACTTGGCTAGATTTCATTACAATTTTAGCCAAATTGCGTCCCAACTTAGCCCAATCTTAACCCCAAATCAAATGACCCAATTATAATTTTTAAACTTGCCTCTGATCCAATTTCAAACCCACCCGGTCGGTCCTTTAATCTAGGCCGTTGATCATTTTGATCAACAGCCACAATTCCTTATTACTTTTTAATTCGTAAACCATCCTATCCCTATCTCATTTCCCAAATCCTCCACCCTAAAGTCCCTTTGTCTCTCAGGCTCTCTCGACACTCAAAACCCTAGCCACCATTAACGGCTTCTCCGACCAAATTCTACGGCGTCCATGGCTTCCCAGGCCATGGACGCCTGTGCTCTCTTCCATTCACCTCAAATCGTGGTTGTTCAAAGTTTTCGAAGTTCGACTTCAACAAGGTCTGTCCAGATCCTCCACCGATATGAGTTCCTTTGGTTTCCCCGGCTCCGTTCCAGCGTGTTCGAGCTTTGAAAGGCCTAGCCATGGCCCAGACTTGTTCGAGACCCGATCTTTTTCAAGACTTCTCGTTTCTAGGGTTTAGCATGTTCGAGGTTCTTTCTTCCTTTATTTTGTTAGATCTAGGACAGATATGTGTTCTACTCAATGTCTTAATGTTTCCCCTAATTGTCTTTCTCAAAATTAGTCCGTTCAAATTAAGGTTTTCGAAATCTTAAAAAACGATTCTTCTTTTTCTTCTTTATTTATGTGAATCTATTTTTTCATGCCATGTCTTGTGTGATTTTTCCTGTTCTTATGTTTTGCCGTTAATATGCATTTTTTTCTATTTTCTCTGACATGCTTTACATGACTATCTTTTGCATTCCTTTACCATTTTGTTGCTGAGTTTTGCTTGTCTTTACTGGACCTTCATTTGAGTTCTAAACCTATTTCTTCTACTGTTTCCTAAGTGTTATGTCACCTCTGAACTTGCTTAAGTTTTGAGCTTTCTTTTGAACTTGTTCTTTATGATTTTTCACTCTATTGCTTCTAACTTGCTGTGTGTATCTGTGTGATTTCTCCTGAGACTCTGAAAGAGTTCCCTAAGTTTGTTTTGAGGGCTTTCCTTCTTTTTCTGTATCCTACTCAAATTGAAACCCTATGTTTGGGGTTTTTGCGAGTTTTGGTATTGTGTTGGGGTTAGGGTTCTACTCTAAAAACCTGGGCTCTCTCAAACTCATGCTGAGTCTATTATTGAATTGGAATTCTTCTGCTTGTGATTTGAAACTTTCTATGCCTGTACTTTCTCTCTTTTTTGATACTGGTGTGCTTTATATGCAAGAGCCTTTCTTTCGAAATGGTTCTACCAACTCATGATTGATTCCAATTTCCTTTATTAAGGCTCGATTGATTGTTACTGATTTTTCAATTAAAACTTTTCCTCCTCTTTTCCTGCCTAAGTTCATTACAAACAAGATTTAAATTTCTGGCTGTTTGATTGATTAACTTTCTTTATTTTTCTCAAAACCGTGTACCATGGGATTCTTACCTTAAATAGACTCTATGCACTTACCCTTTGTTGTGTTACTGAAAAGATTTTAATTATTTTTCTTTCCTTGATTACTCATGTCCGGTTGAAATCAAATCCCTTAAACTAAGGGAGATCCTTATGTGATTGACTGAAATGTTATTTCCTTGCCTTTTACTTACTCGTTTTTGCACTATAAAAAGAGATAACCTTTTGAACGCACAACACAGTTCTTTTATGCACTTTTGCAATATACACAAACTTCTGAATTTCAATACTTCGCATACTCTTTTCACTACACAATTGAATATACTCTCTCTACAACTACCTTCTCTATTTTTTGATACTAAGTGCTCTGCTCCTGTCTCTTCTACTGTCTGATACTCCTTAGTTCCTCTTGAACTCTCAAATACTTCCTGAAGGTCCTAAGGTGCTTTTGCTGACTTTCTGGCTAATTACTTACTTTTACTTGTTCTCCTGTACTAAAATTGCAATAGGTATGTCTTTATAGTTAAATAATACCCCCTTACACTATGTGTTTATTTCCCTTCTTCTGCTATGCATTCTCCATTATATGCTCCTTTTAGTCTATCATGCTCTCTTTCGTTCTGTTATGCACTTTCAAGTCTGTTATGCTCTTTCTTTATGTTTTTGCACCCTTAGTATGTTATGTTTTTTTCTTGTGCTTCTGTGAATGTTCTCTATGTGAGTCCCCTTCCCTTTGAACCTATCTTACGTGTGAGTGAAATTTTGTGTATTGTTGGCATTCTATTATTGCCACTCTTGACTTAGAATCAGGTTCTCTTGAACCTCTACTCAAATCAATTCCCACTCCCTTTACCCCTCATGTGCTGAGCCTAACTCAGGTCTGGTGGTGTCCTAATCACTATCTAGACCCAAGTTTGACTTCTAAAAGTCTGCTCTTAGTTGTATGGATCAAGCAGAGGGTCAGGGGTGTGCCAGTCTATGCCCATGGTTGGGTATGACCACCCTCTGCTATGGCTCCCTAACCCCTATCTCACTTGCACTTATTCCTAGTTTTTAAGTTCTGCCCCCCTTTGGTAAGCCATGCTTTGGGACCCTGAAGTTTCCTCTGAACTTGGAAGCCTAAGGGCTGGCCATTACACACTGCAATATTCTGTTATAATATCCAAAGTGTAAGCACTGCCTGGAGCCCTTGAGACTCATTGGAACTCTGAAACACTTTGGATAAGAGAATGATTTAGAAATCTAGAATCCAGAATTGGTGAAATATATGTTATTGGATATTAAGATTGAATTATGATGGTCATATCTAGATGTAGGCCGTGATGTATTTTAATTACTTTCTTTCTTTCCTCAGGTTCTGTAATAATTTTGTAAAAAAGGAACACGAGGAGATATTAGTGAAAGGGTGTGGGAGGGTTTTTTTATTTTATTTGCATATACCAAAGGGTAGATACCATGCCTAAAGGTTTTGAATAGTTTTCAACAATCACCTAGATATCATTCCAATAGGTTTTTAACGTTTTATCTCAATCACCTAAATATCATGTATATAGGTTTTTAACGTTTTATCTCAATCACCTAGATATCATGTCTATAGTTTTTTTAACGCTTTCTCTTGATCATCTAGATACCATGCCTATAAGATCTAATATTCAGTCATATTGCAAATCATTAAAAATCCTGCCTATAGGACTTAATATCAATGTAAAAGTTGCATATAGAAAATCATGTCTATAGGAAATGCATAAACATTAGGCAAGCGATAGGGTAATCGAATACTCATTCCTTTACCAGTTTAATAATAGTAACAAGTCCTAAAAATCAGGATATAGATATCATTCCTATAGGAGTTCAAACTCGCCTAATCTGTGCAAGTAATAACCTGCCAGTTGGCTTCAATGTTTTCAATAAAACTCGTTCAAACCTGTTTGTTTTAAAACTCTTATAAATCCGTAGTGTTCTTAAATTTTCCAAACTTGCATCTTTATTTTGAAACCAATCCTTTAACCTTCTGCCTAAATTTATATTCATCTCTTGAAGTTATCTTTCAAAATATGTTTTTAACTCACTCTTTCTTTTAAAAGCATTCTCACTTTTGAAAACTCTTATTTACAATTCTACTGTATTTTCCCTTAAGAAACTCTGCTGATTTCAAAGACATCTTTGAACTTCTGAAATTTCCAATCTTCTATTTTAAACTCTTCTGCATTAGGCTTTTCTCTGAAATCAGTGCTTTCTGAATAACCTGTCTAAAATACCTCAATTTCTGACAACTGGATTCGGGTTGCCTAATGCAGACTTTTTATCTAACTCTATGTGTTAAACTAGTCCGTCCATTGTTAAATTTAATTTAAAGACCAAATCGGTATGTGTAAGGATGGCTAATCTATGTGTTGTCTGATTTAAAGGGTTTTATGTGAGCCTTGCATGTTTGCTTGTTAACCCACTTTACTTGCTATTTGTTTTGTTTGTCGAAATTAGCGTTTGTCCTTTAAACTCCATATATGCCTCTACCCCTTTTCTTCCCTTTTAGGATTAGAAGTCCTAATACCCCGAGACTGATAAGTTGAGATGGGTAATAGCATGTAATAAGTAACGAGACTAATCGTGTTGAAATACCTTAATGGGGTGGGGAGGGTAGAATATGAAGATAATGACCGGTGCATTAATGTCACGTGCAACCCCTTTCCTGAGGAGTGTGTGCCGGGTATTACATTGATGTGATCCATATTGTATTTAAACCTAGGACCTCCTTTCATTTCTTTTTGTAATGTTTTCCTTAAGTGTTTTCATTTCTTTGCATCAACTCTTTTTCTAAAGACTGTCTATTCTTCCTTTTCTTTTCAAAGTTTCAAACTTATGTGTAAATCTTACTTGCTTTCTTCTACTCCTTTAAAGTTACAATTAAGCATGACCGGGAGCCACAGTAGTAGATCTTGAGGGGTTCCTAACACCTTCCTTGAGATAATCTCAAGCCTTTACCTGAACTCTGGTTTGCTTTCAAATCTTCTTCTTTTATTTAAAGTGTCCTAATGCACTATAATCATTAGGTGGCGACTTTTCAAATTCCATAACCCGATTCCTCAAAAGGGAATAAGAGTTGTTTTGTCCATAATGTTGTAAACCTGATTTTTCTTTCTTTTTGGGGAAAAAGGGGCGTCGATAGAATGACGACTCTGTTGGGGACTTCTTTAAGGCTTTTACCATTACGTACTTTTGTGACTTTATTACTTTCTTAATTGCCTTTAATTATTTCATCATGAATAGTAACTTGGCTTTTCATGTTTTTCCTTTCTTTTAATTTCTTCATTTACAGTCTTATTATTATTATTATTATTATTATTATTATTATTATTATTATTATTATTTCAATACCGTTGTAATTTTCAAGCATTTATTCTAATCTTTTATTTTATGAACATGAAAATACATGCAATTTGCTTCATTCTTGTAACTGCACTCTTCAAAATCATATTCCACTCGTTCCAAAACAAATCCTATAGCAACGCTTATAATGAGTGGTTGCACCCTTCTGATATTATAACCCCCTAAATATGGCAACATATTTGCGGTAAAACCAGTCAATCAACGGTGTAGTTGACGGTTCTGCGTCTTTCCCTCTTGAGTTGTCTGCTCAAGGGTACCTTGTGTAGCACTTCAAAAAGTAGAAACCTTATTCCAATAAACTGTTCATGCATCACGGTTAAACTCAGCTGTGTCAGTTATGTTGTCCGCATAATGACTCATTGAGATAGCCTAAGCCAAAGTCCATCGGGTTTCCTCGAAACCCAAATGGACACCTCCATGTTATGTGCATTTATTTGGAGAACTAAATGTCTTAATTGCCAATTATTGATTTAAATAGTCGAGTATGATGGGTTTAAGGGCCTAATATTTTGTTTTGCCGAAAATGAGGCACGAAGTCCCTAGGTTCGGTATGTAACCAACATCCACCCAAGGCTGCTAAGCTGGTGGGAGGACCTTCACGCCAGTGATCGGACCCTTGTCTGCAAGTACTTAGGAAATTTTCCTTCACTCATAGAAGTCCGGCCTGACAACAAAATTATTTAAGCTACTACTTTATTCTGGGACAATGATCGGTCAATTTTTCGCTCCGCAGACCCCTCTATTGGAAGAAATAGGGGTTCTAGCTAGAATTTCTTGGGAGACTCTGAGTCTACTTGTGCCGGAGAATCGCAAGGGTAGGGGTTTCCTCAAAATGATGGGACTCAAGAAGAATCCAGATCTGACTTGTCTGAAAGATGCCTACATACCATTTGACTTCCTATATGATAGGTTTGGCCATAGCAAGTCCTATCACACCTATACTGACGAGTTCGCCCTTACTTATTTAAGGCATATACATAGAAGGGTATTTGTGTTCATGTTCTACTTCCTAGGCATGATGATTTATCCCATGAAGAAGGCTAGGATCCACACCAGAATAGCCATGGTAACTAAAACCTTAATGGAAGGTATTGAATGGGCAGAATTTCAGCATAGTGCCCATGATCATTGCCAAGATGTATCGAGCCTTAGAAAAATGTCAAAAAGGGGCCAAAAACTTTGAAGGATGTAACTTACTACTCCAGCTCTGGCTTATAGAACACCTTTAGAAAGGTGACTACCCACAAGAGATTATACGCAGAGATTAGGATGATCATATCGCTTTCCACCACCCCAAGCGAATGAACTTCATGCCCAACATGTTCACTCGGCCGGAGGACACTGGAGGATGGGTAGAGCTATTTGAAAATCTAAAGGAAGAGCAAGTATAGTGGATGTATGAGTGTTTCCCAACCGGGAAATTCAACTTCGGTCTCGGGATGCGCCGTTCCTTATACTCATTGGCTTAAGAGGAACTTACCCTTATGTCCCTCTTCAGGCTATGAGGCAAGCAGGGAGGAAACAAATCATACCAAGAGTGGACAAAATGAGTCATTTCAGGGCTTACTTGCAAGATGATGATAGCCCATACAGGTGCCACGCTCAACATATGTGGCGTTGAAAACTCATCTTGGGAAGAGAGTCTATTGAAGCAGACATGTATCATGTAGGGTGTGTGCCACATTATTTAGGTTGGTTAGAAGACGATCACATTGGTTTGGGTCATCCAAGGCTCGTCCGAGGTCATAGGCATATTGATGAGAAAACTGAAGCGCAAGTTAAATACAATCAACTGCGCAATAGGATGCGAGAGTGTGAAAATAAGCACCGGGAGATACAAGAAGCTCACCAGAAGCTGATCAACGAGTGGAAGGATATGGTTGTCAACGCCAACAATCGGCTAGTGTATCTGGAACGAGGTTTAGTGGAGCTAGAAGGTAAATTTTTGAAAAGGATTGATGACTGCCTGAATGCTGAGGGTAATGCAAGTGGATATCTGGTCCGAGCCTATTTGCTGCTAGGACTGCGTGAGCTGGTTCAGTTGTACGAAGGAGCAAGAATACCGAATTTGGGGAAGGTCCTTATGGGACCAAGTAGTTAGGACCTTTTATTTTCTGCTTTCTTAATGTAATAAGGCCATTGGCTATTAGTGACATCTTTTATTATTCAGTCATTTTTAAGACTCGTCTTGTTTTTATCAATAAAATGAGGCATTTAGCATTATAAGTTCTCCAAATTTAATTTATCGCTAGGCCTACCTCGGGCACAACGAGGCACCCAAAGTAGGAAATGACATATGGTTTAGATATGACGAGATAATCATCAAAGTTTAGGTATCTCAACTGGAATACCTCATTGCACCGGTACCGGTTATGAGCCACATTCAGCGAAGAGTTTCTGGTCGTTGTTCCCTTAATGCATTATAGATTTCAAGGAAAATGAAAAAGAAAAAACCCTTATCGTATGGGTTTAAATATCGCAATATAAAAACCCGTGCTCAAGCCTAGAGAGAGAGAGAGACTCTAGCGATGAATAGGCGATTAGAGAGAGAAAGTCAATTTTTGACCTCCCATGGCCTATCCGGCTGGTGGGCAGCCACCTGCTGTGGCGGGGCCACCTCCAAAACCATCCCCCAACAATGCCCAGCCATCGACGACCTCATAAAACACCCAAAAATTAATGGATTATGCAAACGTTTTGAAGCCCCCGATGAATAGTGCCATGCAAACTGCTGCTGCTGCGTCTGTTGAGCCAATTGCACCTCGATGGGCTAAAATATTTCAGGGACAACCAACTGTTTGCTTCATAGAGGCAAAAGTTTAACGTATGAATATAATTGAAGGCCTGCAATTTGTAGTTGTGTGCAAATTTTCCTATGTTTGGCCTGACATCAATGAAATATGTCGCATAGTTCCTTTGCAATATGGAATTAAGGGTGAGTATAATATTGGATTCTTATGTGATAGGCACATCCTAATTCGCATGAAATTATTACAAGATTATATTGATTTTTCTTCAAAAAAGTGTATATCATGTCAACGATAAGCATGGGGAAGAGTTTCAGCTAAGAACTTTGATTTATGATGAAAAATTCAAAATTGGAGATGAAACACCTAAGGTTATGGCTTGGATATCCTTTCCTAATATGTTGCCTACTTATTTTATCAAAGAATGTTTATTCTCTTTAGTTTCACCTGTAGGAATTCCACAACACCTAGCTTTGGCTAATATTAAAAAACTAGGCCAAGTTGTGCTCGTGTGAAGGTGTTGGTGAATATGTCGGATGATATTCCAAATAAAGTAAGAATGGATATTATTGATGAGGACTCAGGTGGATTGAGAACTGAATGTGTAACCATTAAATACGACTACATTCCTAAATATTGCAAGGAGTGCAAATTGCGTGGGCATTGCATGATGAACTGTTGGAGGATTCATCCTGAATTGATGCCAAATAAGTCAGATAAAAATAAGGACAATAATGTGTCTGAAAAGGATGGTAATAATTAACATGGTAAGGGTGCAAGTCTATTGATGATTTTGTCAAGTGGTAAGGTAGTTGGAAATCCAAGTGCTCAATGGAAAGAGGTAAGAGACAATAAAGGTAACGCAAGGGAGAATGTGGCTGAAGGAGTGCCAAAAAAAAAAAAGAAATGATGCCAGTCAAAACATCTGATGCTATGGTCAATGGTAAGCAGCAAGTTCAGACCACAAACAAATTTGCATCTCTTGATGGGGATAAATCTGATGATGTACAAGGTAAAGAATTGGCAATTATAGAGGAGGTGCAAGAGGTCAGTCATGTGGATATTGCATCTCCCTCAAAGAAAGGAAAGCAAGGCAATGACAAACATAATTTAGCAAAATCTCAAACTGACAATGGTAATCAAATGGCAATAGGTGTAGTTCAAGCAACTCCTAGAAGTACAACAGGAAGGAAACAAGAAGTAGTAACTCAACAAAAGCAGCAGACAGGCAACACAGGTGAAAAACTTTAACCTGCAGCTCTAGAGGTTAATATTAGTTTTGCTGGTGTAGGCTTTACTAATAGAGCAAGTGGGGCAAAGTTTACTAATCACAAGGAATCTACAGCCCAATGGGTTCAAGGACCTTCATAGGCAATGGCTTGGTGGAAGTCAATACATCTTGTAAGGATATACCTTCACAGAATACCATGGTTGAGATGGAGTTAGCCAATAGCCTAGAAATCCAAACCAATGAGACTTTCCTTCCTCAGATTAAAGAGAGAGTACAATGGAGTGGGGGTAAACTTTGGTCAGAGCAAAGGGAATGTGACTCAGAGGAAAATGAGGTTCATGTAGGGTCTAAACATGATGAAGAACCAGTTCATGAAGATAAAGAAGATGAGGAGAAAAGTGTAAATAGAGAAGAAAATGCTACAGTCATAAAGAAAGAAGTAAATGCTAGAGAAAAGAGGAAAAGTGAGAAGGATAACAACAATGAAGAAACAACTGTACCAAAGGAGAAAAATTTTGCAGAAGAACAACAAATAACAAAGCTGAATCAGGAAGGAAATACAAATCAATTACTTATAAAGGGGAATTGGCACTGATGCAATAGATCAAGGAGGAACTGGGAATGGTGTAGCTGTAACTGGTTTATTGGAACAGTCTAGGCTGCAGGATATGAAAGAACAGACTTTGATGCCTATTGTGAAACACAAACATGTTGTGAGTGTTGCTGATGCTCAGAAGATTAATGAAGCAGAAGATGGAGACTTAAGGGCAGTCCATGATTTAGATGAAGAATCTACAGCTCAAAACTTCCAAAACATAGGTAGGCAAGGGGACTTGCCTTCTAGAATACTTGAGAAGGCCACATCTGCAACAAAGGGGGGGGGGGGGGGGGGGAAGAAACATCAGAAAGAGAACTCAACTATGCCTACAAGAGGAGTTCAAACAAGGAGAAATCTATCACTTTCCTTATCCAAGAAGGATTCTCTCATATGGAATATAAGATCAGTTACACTCAACAAGCATTTGAGATACTAATCAAATTACATAGAAAAAATCATTATGAATTCATTGGTTTAATAGAGCCTATGCAACAAGCAAGAACTTTAGAATGTTATAAAAATGGAATAGGCTTTACACATGCAATTGCTAATGTATCAAATAAAATCTTGCTTTCATTGATGAGGTGTATGAGGTAACAATTATGTACAACTTGGTGTAGCAGTTAACTCTTCATCTATATCACACAAAGACTCATGTGGAGTTTGTTTGACTTTCGTATATGCTAAGTGTGAGTCCATAGAGAGGATTGAACTGTAGGACTCCTTGTATTATATGGAAAATGATATGACTATACCATGGTTGGTAGGTTGTGATTTTAATGTCATATGGGATGAGGAGGAAAAATTTTGAAGCCTTCTAGTTCACTTAAATGAAATTGATGACTTCACGCATTGCATTAATACCTATAATATGACAGACCTTGGTTTCAAGGGTAGTATTTTCACATGGTGGAATGGCAGGGCAGAGAAAGAATGTATTTTCAAAAGACTAGATAGATGTGTGGCCAATACAGAATTTCAGCAGACTTTCCCAGGTATTGAAGTCTAGCACCTGGCCAAGATAGCATCAAATCATAGCCCTATGCAGCTTATATGTGATATAGAGAAGGCCCCAGTCAAGAAATCCTTCAGGATTCTGAATTTTGGGGTGGAACACGAGTCATTCAAAGAGGTGGTAAAGCAGAACTGGAATGCTAATTTTAGTGCTAGTCCATATGTCCTGTTTAACCATAAGCTGAAAAAGGTAAAGAAGGCTCTATCTGTGTGGAGCAAAACAACATATGGAGACATTTTTCAAAAAGTTGCTAGCTTGGAGGAGGTCTTAGTGGTCCATGGAGCAGAATTTGAAGCTAATCCTACTAAGCAAAATAGACAAAGATTGCAGAAGGTACAAGCTGAGTTGATAAGATTTTTAGCTTTGGAGGAAAAGTATTGGCAATGAAAATTTGGTATGCCCTTGTTTAAAGATGATGACCAGAATACTATATTGTTCAATGCCCAAGTCAGAGGTAGAATAAAGAAGATACAATTGTCTAGAATTCAGAAGGTGAAGAAGAGATAATTGTTGCAGCAATTCATTTCTTTCAGGATCAATTCAAAGAATCAGTAGCACATACTTCCTTTGACATCCTCAATCATGTTCCATCATAGATACATACAGGGAAAAATACAGAACTGATTAAGCAGCCAACATTAGATGAGGTAAAGGTAGCAACTTTTTGTTTGAATGGAGATAGTGCAGGAGGTCCAGATGGATTCACAGTGAAATTTTATCATTCCAATTGGGATATCATTGGAGGTGATCTGTTTGACATGGTTAGAGCTTTCTTTAATGGGCATGATTTTCCAAAGTGTGTGACTCACACAAATCTGGTTCTGATTCCAAATAAAAAAGAGATATGCACTTTTTCTGATCTTAGACCAATCAATCTCAGTAATTTTTCTAACAAAGGGGTGTCAAGGGTTATTCATGAAAGATTAGTGGGGCTTCTACCTAATATAATATCTGAAGAGAAGGCTGGTTTGAAAAGGGTGGGAGCATTGTGGAAAATATAATTTTAACTCAAGATATTGCCACTAATATGAGACTTAGAACTAAAGCTGGTCCAAATGTTATAATGAAACTGGAC
Organism: Nicotiana benthamiana; assembly: GCA_034376525.1. NCBI lineage: Eukaryota > Viridiplantae > Streptophyta > Magnoliopsida > Solanales > Solanaceae > Nicotiana > Nicotiana benthamiana. The sequence continues at coordinate 63,779,348 of CM067338.1, forward strand.
ATGACCAAAGAATATGACAGACCCTCTTGGTTGTTCCTGACAAAGTTTTTGACAAAAATGGGCTTTTCTGAGAGGTTTATATGCATGGTGTATGGGATAGTCTCAACAATTGGTACTCAGTTATGGGTGAATGGTCAAGCACATGGTTTCTTCAAATCATCAAGAAGGGTGAAACAAGGGGACCCACTATCTCCTACTTTGTTTATCATAGCTGCTGAAGCATTGTCAAGGGGCCTTAATGCTCTGCATTTGAATTTGTAGTTCTGTGGTTATGGTCTACCTAAATGGATCCCAAAAATCAATCATCTCGCTTATGCAGATGATAAGATTATTTTTTCATCTTCAGATGCCACATCTCTTAGACTCATTATGGAGGTACTCGTAGCATATGAAGAAGCATCTGGGCAGTTGGTTAGCAAGGCAAATTCAGCTGTGTATCTTCATCATTTGACATATAGTGAAGTAGCAGATAACTGTAGAGAGTTACAAAAATTAAAAGGCAAGAATTTCCAATTGTATACTTAGGGTGCCCTATTTTGTACTCAAGAAGGAAGATGGAGTACTATCAGCCAATGATTACTAAGCTGTTGGACAGATTAAAATCATGGAAAGGAAAGCTATTGTCTATTGGTGGAAGGCGCACATGTGCTTCATATCATGCCAATTCACCTGTTATCTGCTATTAGTCCTCCAGAATATGTGATTAATTGGCTTCATAAGATTGTTGCTCAATATTTTTGGAGCATTTCAGTGATAGGTACTAACAGGCATTAGGCATCATGGAGTACTTTATGTATTCCATAGGAAGGGTGGGGGAGGAGGATTGGATTTAGGTCCCTTCATGATGTCGCAAAATCTCTTTTCTGCAAACTGTGGCAGAAATACAGAACAAAGCCTAGTTTATGGAGCTCACTCATGAGTCAGAAGTACTGCAAAAAGATGAACTCTATGGTTGTGCCATGGAGAGAAGGATCACATGTTTGGAGAAAGATACTAGAGTGTAGGGACCTTGTAGAACACCCGATTATGTGGCAACCAAGGATGGGTTCTTCTTTGTTTCGGTATGACAACTAGACAGGCTTAGGGGCATTATAATTTTTGATCCCTCAAAATTTTGGAGTTAATGAATCAGTCCATAATGTGTGGGATGTGGTTTATGGAGGAGAATGGAATGAAGAAAGGCATTTTGAAATCTTACCTAAAGAATTTGCAGAACACATCATAGCAAACCTACAACCACCTTTAATTCAAGGAGTCCTAGATGCACCTCGTTGGATGTTGGAATCAAATGGTCAGTTCAGTGTTAGAACAAGATGGGATTATGTGAGAAAAAGAGCAAAACCAATGTCAGCTTATAAGAAAATTTGGGTGAAAGGTCTGCCATTCAAGATAGCTTTTTTCATGTGGAATGAATGGATGAACAAGCTGCCATTGGATGATTTTTCAGAAGACTTGGATATCAGATGGCATCTATGTGTTGGTGCTGTGCAGATCCTTTGGAGGAAACTACACAACATCTCTTTATCACATCATATGCAGCAAACAAAATATGGAGCTATTACCTTGGCCATGCTGGCATTGTAGCAGAAGGACTCACATTGCATCAGGCAATTATCAAATGCTGGACTGCAGATGTAGTACCTCGATCGAAGCCAATCTTGCAAGCATTGCCATCAGTGATAGCATGGGAAATATGGAAGAGGAGAAGCATCTATAAAATATGGAGATGCAGTCACAATTAATAGGGTGGTTTACCAGATTTCTTCTGCTTTGCAGTCATTGATCAAAGTGAGGAAGCCAGGCATTTTATCGGTTCCTCATAGGTGGCCAGATATGCTAAATATGATGGAGGAGTTCACACCAACACTTAGGTAAACAAAGGTGAAGTGGGAATTCCTAGAACAAGGATGGGTGAAAGTCAACACATATGGAGCTTCAAGAGGCAATCCAGGAATGCGTTCAATTGGTTTTGTACTTAGAAATGAGGAGGGGGATGTTATATATGCCCATGGCAAGGAGATCCAAGAAGGCATAAACTTAGTTGCTGAAGCCAAGGCTATCTATGAGGCTTTGAAATACTATGTGCAGTATGATTATCTGTTGATTGACTTGCACATAGATTTTATGGTTTTGCAGAAGGAAATAACAGGAGAAATGGAAATCTCCTTGGGTTCTAGGAAGTCTGGTGGAGGAGATCACATATCTGATGAAGAGAGCCAATGTCAAGCCTTCTCATACACTCAGAGAAGGAAATAAATTAGCAGATCACATTGCCAACTATGCCCTGGGCAATGGCCCTATGGAGTGTAATGGATTTGAGGAGTTGGATGTGCAGGGAGAAAGCTAGTGAACTCTGATAAATCACAATGTCCATATATAAGAGTATTAGTTTCAAGGAGATAGCTAGAGGTGGAGGAGCTACATCATCTGCAGAGGAAGATCAAAGGAGTGTGTCTGAAGATCCCCATATTCAAATCCCTTGGGAGGAGAGTATGGTGAGATTTTTTCTAACTGTGTTTCCTTTTTTTGCAGGTACAACTGATGCAACTATGTTTTTGTGTATTGAGGGAACTTTTTCTTGTGGTATTAGTGCTTTACACTCAGCACAGAGAAGGAAACTCAAAAGCAAACATAGCTACAGGGGTAAAGTAAGGCTCTCTGCTGTCATGGAAGTTTTTCATCAATTTTAATGTTGCAATATGAGTCTTAAAGCCCAGAATGTCTAATCGAAATGGCCTATCTGGTGTGTTACTTATTAGGAGAGGGGTGCAATTATGCAAGGTAGTAGTATTTTGAGAAACCAGGGAGATTTCATCTCCAGAAGGAATAGGTGCATGGTCTGAAAGCATAAGGAAGGTGCATGATTAAGAGCAAAATTGTAGCAGCAGGATGTTTTCTGGGACAAGGAGTAATATGGGGTATCAGGGAAGTCAGGGGATGCAGGGCATTTTATTGATCTATTTTAAATTCAACAGCATGACCCATGGTATGGTACAAATTGAGGAAGAGAGAGGGATATCATATTGGTGCAAGGGTCAGACAATGATGAGGTGTAAGGAGATAGATAGGAGTAGAGAAGGAGCATTAAGGGATAAAGGGATACATATGCACTATAAGGTAAACGTACAAGGGGGGTTGAATTGTGACGAATTTAAACTTATTAAAAAATAAGTCGACTTAAAACTTTATTAGTTGACTTAATATGGTAGTGCACCAGACGAGAATATTTAAATATAAGTATGCCAAAAGTAAATGCAGAAATATAAAGACACCCAGAATTTTTACACTGGTTCGGATTCAATGTGAATCCTAATTCAGTCCCCTTGGGTTGCGAGGGATTTCTCTTCAAATCAATAACTTTCTTTCGAGTACAGAAGTGATGTTTGTCGCACAATATTCTTTCACTCGTTTGATACAATGCCTCACCATTTGAGAGCTCTCTTTCTATTTCTGACTTATTACACAGCGAATCTAACTATACTATGCTTGTTTGCAGTAAAATGAAGAAGGTTGTTTTGGTGTGATCAAAGTATGTCGATGGTACAAAGCACTATGGAATTTTATACAGCAAGGATATGGTGGAGGTTTGTCAACACAAGGGATTCGACCCTTGGAAAGTGTTGATTCTTTCTAAGAATAATGCACTGGCCGTTGCTTTGATAAAGATCTCTTTCCTTTTGCTGGGATACAATTGACGGAGATGGCAGGACTTCCAGTCTTTCCTTTTATTCAAATCTACCGTTATAGAGCATCTTCTGTGATTTGCATTGAATCTGATGATGCATCCGGCTGAATATGATTTCCCAAAAATCATGGGAGAATTCCTGATTTGCTGATAGGATGCTAATCTTTTCCTTGTACGCCAACGACTTCCTTTAAGGAAGATTCCTTCCTTATTTGATACTTCAATCTCGATTTCTTGATTAAACGTAGTGGCAACTTGCCTTTTAGCTTTGCTTCATTAGTTTCAGTGGTTCCTCTTCCTTCCTTGAGAATCTGCACATGTATATTAATTGCATCATTAAAATCTAATCTAACAATCTCCCCCTTTTTCATGATGGCAAAATTAATATACTAGATTAAACAACAGTTTACTTCCCTGTTTATATTCAGTTGAATGTCTCCCCCTTAATGTATAGTCAGCCGGACTTGATCTCCCCCTGTTTATGTGCAGTCGATGTGTTCGCCCCCTCATTAGGTCCAGTCGACTGGGACTTGTATAGGATTATCTAACAGAGAAAACACACGGTGAAGTCGACTTGTCAAATATTCATGTAAGTTGACTGAACTATATGTCGTCGATATGGTCAACTTGTCCTGTGTAGATAACAATACATATAATTATTGTGCCATAGCAAGAATATATATAATACATATATACGTCATGCATAGCAAGAATAGCATAAAGATAGATAGCATAAAGTTAGTATATATTTCTCCCCCCTTTTGACATCAACAAAAGAGGGAACTGTAGAAAAAACAAAATCCATCCACGGGCAAAGCCCATTCACAACCAAAAAGCTAAGAACATCACAAAATAGTCTGAGAGCCACAATCATTCACGATGCAGAAAGTAAGTAAGAGTGTTGCAGATAGCCTCCTTCATCTGGTCAAGGGTGGTGTTGGCAGCAACATGCATTCCATCCAACCTATCATACACCTCTTTAAACGCCTTGTCCGCATTCTCTCTTACCCTTTGCACAACCACCCTGATTTTTGAGACATCAGACCCTGTTTCCTTGGAGATAGCATGAATGACATCCACAATAGACTTGAACTCAGAGAGTTGAGACTCAACAGAATGCAGCTTGTCGCTGAGATCTGAGGGAATAGACAGAGGTGGAGCAACAGAAGACAGCTTGATTTCCTTAGGAGTGGGTTTGGCTTCACTTTATCCCTTCTTGACCCATACCCCTCTTATATACGCATAACCTATGCTAGAGAAGGCCCTGGAGTTGTAGCATGTTGACACAGGAACAAAGGGGTAGTCTGAAAGCGAAATTTGGTGTCCTTCCAGAATGTGGGAGATGGACATACCATACGGAAGGCTGGTGGGGTCTTCAGCACTCTCAATCATGAAGTTGATAACCCAGGAGGACATCTTGATTTTGAGTTTGGAGATAAGATAGTAGAAGAAGAAGGTGTCCCTTTGAGAGAGAGTTGAAAAGGAGCCAGTATTGGGAAGGAGAGTGGTTGCAACAATGTGAGCAATAACCCTAGTTTCAAAGCTAAGATCACTGGGTCCTAATTGATGGGGAAGGTTTTCAGAGGGGTTTTATGCAATGATTTGTTTGGCCTGATCAAAGGAGATTTCGAAATCTTCAGGACACACATTTTTAAATACCATCAGAAAGCCAGAATAGCTACAGAGAAAGAGGGAATCAAATAGGATACAGTAAAGAACAATGCGTTTACCAAGGACAGGGGTTTCGAGCTTATCAGACTTGCTAGAGCGAAGAATGACATAGAACATACAGACTTGAGCCGAAGTTCCAACAAAGGTTAATTCTACATTACCCTTAAGAACATGGTCTCTAATAAAATAATGTTTAATATCTATATGCGTAGCCCTAGAGTGATGAATGGGATTTTTCGAAAGACAAATAACACTAGAATTATCACAAAAAATTTGTATAGGTTTGAAAGAAAGATCATAGTCACCTAGTTGATGTGTCATCCAAAGCAATTGTGCACAACATTGTCCAACAACAATATACTCAGCTTCAGTAGTCGACAATGCAACTGATGATTGCTTTTTACTGTTCTAGGAAATTAGAGATTTTCCTAGCAGTTGACATGTGCCTACTCGTGCTTTTCCTATCTTCTTTGTCTCCTGCTAAATCTGGATCTGAGAAACCTTCCAATTTTAAAGAATTAGATCGAGGATACCATAAAATATAAGATATTGTCCCGATAAGGTATCGAATAATTCTTTTTACACCAGTTAGATGCGACTCCTTAGGAGCCGACTGGAACTTGGCACATTTGCATACACTGAACATAATATCCGTTCGACTTGCGGTCAGATATAGAAGTGACCCAATCATTCCTCTGTATTTAGTTTCATCAACTGGAGTACCCTGTTCGTCCTTATCTAAGTTTGTAGCAGGTCTCATAGGAGTTCCAATGGATTCTGCATTGCTCATACCAAATTTTTGAATCAGCTCCTTGGTATATTTAGATTGACAAATAAAGGTTCCTTCTTCAGATTGATGAATTTGAAGACCAAGGAAGAAAGTGAGTTCCCCCATCATGCTCATCTCAAATTCTCTTTGCATGATATATCCAAATTCCTTGCACATAATAAGGTTAGCATTACCAAAGATAATATCATCAACATAAATTTGAATTATAAGGTTACCTTCGGATGACCTTTTGATAAATAACGTAGTATCAATTTTACCTCTGGTGAACCCATGTTCTATAATAAATGTACTTAGCCTTTCATACCAAGCACGTGGAGCCTGTTTCAATCCATATAGGGCCTTAGTAAGCTTGTACACATGATATGGATATTTCTAATTCTCAAATCCCGGAGGTTATTTCACAAAAACTTCTTCTTTGATGAATCCATTGAGGAAAGCCTTTTGACATCCATTTGAAATAGTCTGAATCCTTTGAATGCGGCATAAGCTAATAGGATTTGTATTGACTCTATTCGAGCAACTGGAACAAATGTTTCATCATAGTCGCCTCCTTCTTGCTGTGAGTACCCTCGAGCGACTAGTCTTGCTTTGTTCTAACAACTTGTCCTTATTCATTTAGCTTGTTCCTGAATACACATTTAGTACCGATAACTGAAGCATTTTCAGGTCGAGGTATCCACTCTAATACTTGATTCTTATTGAATTGCTCTAGCATTCTTTCATAGCAGTTACCCAGATTGAATCTATTAGAGCTTCTTCTACCTTCTTTGGTTATATTTGGGAGATTAGTGTAATGTTTGCCTTCTTTTTGAGAGTTGCTCTGGTCTTCATTCCTTCATTTGGATCTCCAATGAATTTCTGAGGATATCAGCTTCATTTCTCCATTCATTTAGTCTAATGGATTGCGTAGTCGACTCTGGAGGTGGCTCTGAAGTGTTAGCACTTTCTTGTTCAGTCGACTCTACCGCTCCTGTGGGAGTTGTTGACTCCTGAGATTTTCTCTTTTCCTTAGCCTCTTGAATTAGATCTTCATCACCTGCATTAGACCCTTTCTCGACCAAGGGATTATTTTCATTTAATACAACGTGAACTGATTCTTCTACACATAAAGTGCAATTATTGAAAACTCTAAAAGATCTGCTATTTAATGAGTAACCAAGAAAAATACCTTCATCGCTTCTTGGATAAAATTTTCCAAGATTTTCCTTACCATTGTTATGAATAAAGCATTTGCTTCGAAATGGATGAAAATATATGATGTTAGGACGTTTACATTTCCAGAGTTCATACGGAGTCTTTTTAAGAATAGGTCTTATAAGGCAGCGATTTAGAATGTGGCAAGCAGTATTGAGTCCTTCCACCATAAGTGATTTGGAAATGAGTGTTCCAAGAGCATAGTACTGGCCATGTCTTGCAATGTTATGTTCTTTCTTTCAACTACTCCATTTTGTTGAGGAGATCGGGGAGTAGAGAAATTGTGGGTATAGCCTTGACTATTGCAGAAATCTTCGAATGCCTTGCTTTCAAATTTGCCTCCATGATCACTTTGAATTATAGAGATTTGACAGCCCTTCTCTTGTTCAATTTTCTTATAGAAGATCTCAAAGTTTTGCAGAGCTTTATCTTTGTGAGATAGGTAAATCACCCAAGTGAATCGTGAAAAGTCATCAACAATAACAAAAGAATATTTCTTGCCACCTATGCTGGCAGTACTAGTAGGTCCAAACAAATCTATTTGAAGTAATTGCAAAGGTTTTGAAGTAGAGACTATGTCTTTGTTTTTGAAACAGTTTCTAGTTTGCTTACCCATCTGACATGCATCACAAATGTGAGTTCTAGAGAAATTTAGCTTGGGTAGGCCGATGACTAGATCGTGTTTGGATAATTTTTGATTAGATGCATGCTAGCATGCCCCAATATTTTGTGCCATAACTAAGGATTATCAGACATGGATGTTAAGCAAATGTGACCATCTATATTTTCAAAGCATCTAGTATATAGACGTTTCCATACTTTTACCTGGAAGGATTAATTTACCTGACTCATCTTCAATAGCACAACCAGTTTTCTTGAATTTTACCTCATATCCTGAGTCACAGAGTTGACTTATGCTGAGGATATTGTAGTTTAATCCATCTACTAAATAAACTTCATTAATGTCACAATTGTTGTTGAATGGAACAGTTCCAGTCCCAACAATTTTGCCTTTGATTCATCTCCAAACTTGACACTTCCTCCATTAATTTTTGTGATTTCCTTAAACATATTTTTTTCACCTGTCATATTACTGGAACACGCACTGTCTAGATACCACTTTCCTTTGCGCTTTACTCTGTGGTGTTCCTGCAAAATAGAATTTTTACTTTCTTTTAGGTACCCAAGATTTCTTGGGTCCTGGAGAGTTAGTGTTACTACATTCGGAATTCTTAGGCTTCCAAACCCATCCAGACACATGAGATTTATGAAAGTGACAGTCAGAGAATTTGTGCCCACTTATATTACAGTAATGGCATCTAACAGTAGGCCCTTTTCCATTTTTTCATGAGAGTTAGAGTTAGCAGATATACGATTTGCTGACTCCTTTCCAGTTGACTTGTAAGTTGACTGGTTCGATCGACTTGTCTATCTAGTTCTAATTGGTTCTTTTCCAGTCGACTGACTAGACTTAACAGAACTTTGACTGGTGGATTTGCACAAGCTGTTAAGCTGCATTTGCATCTCCTCAAACTATTCCTGAAGTACTTCTTTTTCAATTTCACATACTTCATACTTGAGTTTCCAGTCTTTGACTTCCTTTGTGAGTCTTTTAAGCTCATTCATCATTTTATGAGATTCAGAAAGGGTCGAGTCAAGGATGTCTTGTAATTCATTACATCTTTCACAGTTATAGGATCTTATTTTGCTGGATTCTCCTCTTGCCATGAAGCAGTTTTCATCTTCTGAATCATCTTCATCAGTCCAACATCCTAAAGTTTTGTTGATCTCATTTCTAGAATCGTCATGAAGCATAGATTAGCAATTTCCTCATGGTCTTATTCATCTTTGTCACTCCAGCTTCCAAACGATATGTTCTTGCCGAATCCTCTAGAGATCTTTCTTTTCAGTTGCGGGCATTCTGCTTGGATGTGCCCAAATTTTCCTCATTCATAGCATTTTCCATCGTTCTTGTCTTGGTCATTGTATTGTCTGGATCTTCTTGGTAGGAGTTTTCCTTTATTGGTATTTCTATATCTTCTCATTAGTCCATTCATATTCCTAGACAACATAGCAATTTCTTCTTGTAGGACTTCAGGATCATCAACTTCATTTTCAGTTGCCTCAGTAGTATCTTTGAATGCAACCATTTTCTTTTTCTCTTCTTGATTCGTCTTCTTTAAATGCGTTCTTTCGAAGGTAATGAGTTCTCCTCGCAATCATAAGATAGACTTATTCAGGTCTTGAGATTCCAGTGTGACGACTTTGGTCTGCCATGTGGTTGGTAGACTTCTGAGAATCTTTCTGACTTGATCGCCACTGGTGTAAGGTTTGCCAAAAGCTTTTAAATCACTGATTATTTTGCTAAATATGGCAAACATTTCTTCGATGGATTCTTCTTCTTTCATGGAGAAAAGTTCATAGTCGTGAACTAGCATATTTATGTGAGTTTCCTTTACTTTGCTGGTACCTTCATAGGTGACTTCAAGTTTGTCTCACATTTCCTTTGCTGTGTCACTACTGGAGATCTTCTCAAATTTGTCACCATTTATATCATTGTGAAGTAGATTCCTTGCCTTATGGTTTGTTTGAACGGCTTCCAGTTGTTCCTGAATATGAATCAATGTCATCAGGATCCGCGAGCGGTGGAGTGCTGGCAGGCAATGGATAGTTTCCTTTCTTGATAACTCTCCAAAATTTGATATCGTATGCCTTGGTGAAAATATCCATACAAATTTTCCAGTGGGAGAAGTGTTGCCATTGAAGTAGGGTGGTCTTACTTGAGAAGATCCTTCTTGAAATAGAGCTCCAACAATAACCTGATTTTCTATGATCTTTTTCTCACAAGCTGTTAAGCAAAAGAAAAATGTGAGCCTTGCTCTGATACCAAATGGAAGTACAAGGGGGGGGGGGGGTGAATTATGACGAATTTAAACTTAATCGTAAATAAGTCGACTTAATAATTTATTAGTTGACTTAATGTGATAGTGCACCAGACGAGAATATTTAAATATAAGTATGCTGAAATTAAATACAGAAATGACACCCAGAATTTTTATACTGGTTCGGATTTAATGTGAATCCTAATCCAGTCCCCTTGGGTTGCAAGGGATTTCTCTTCCGATCAACCACTTTCTTTCGAGTATAGAAGTGATGTTTGTCGCACAGTCTTCTTTCACTCGTTTCATACAATGCCTCACCAGTTGAGAGCTCTCTTTCTATTTCTGAATTATTACACAGTGAATCTAACTAGACTCAGTAAAATGGAGAGGGCTGTTTTGGTGTGATCAAAGTATGTCGATGGTACAAAGCACTATGGAATTTTATACAGCAAGGCTATGGTAGAGGTTTGTCAACCTAATGGATTTTATCCTTGGAAAGTGTTGATTCTTTCCAAGAATAATGCACTGGCCGTTGCTTTGATGAAGATCTCTTTCCTTTTGCTGGAGATATAATTGACGGAGATGGCGGGCCTTCCAGTCTTTCCTTTTATTCAAATCTACCGTCATAGAGAATCTTCAGTGATTTGCGTTGAATCTGATGATGCATCCGGCTGGATATGATTTCCCAAAAATCGTGGGAGAATTCCTGATTTGCTGATGGGATGCTAATCTTTTCCTTGTGCGCCAAAGACTTCCTTTAAGGAAGATTTCCTTCCTTATTTGATACTTCAATCTCGCTTCCTTAATTGAACATAGTGGCAACTTGCCTTTTAGTTTTGCTTCATTAGTTTCAGTGGTTCCGCTTCCTTCATTGAGTATCTGCACATATATATTAATTGCATCGTTAAAATCTAATCTAACATGAGGATCGTCATGCTCAAATTATCTTGGAAGACTGCAAGGAGAGAGTTATTTCTAACATTGTTTTCTTTTTTGCAGGTGCAGCCCATATGTACTAATTTCTATTGGAGTTCTTACTGGTGGTATTAGTGCACTGCACTCAATCCAGTGGAATGAAGATGGAAATAGGCCATAGCCTAAAGGGGTCAAGGAATAGGCTTCAGATATCTTTCTCTGTGTTGAACAGTCACAACAGGCAACCTTCAGTGGTGCTTTTTATTTTATAGAAAATGCACAGAGGAGAACTAACAACACACATGTCACGTAGGCACTTCAGTTATAAATTTGTAGACAGTTGTACCAACAAACTGGATGATACAAATGTGAACAACATCTAGGAAACAAATGGATGGAAACAACTCATGAGATACATGAAGTCAGACAATTTTCATTGTACACCACAGATTGGTTCACAACAGTCTAATCCAACATGAGGAGAAAATAGTGAACTATCAGTACATGATGGTCAGTGGTGCATCTATTGAAGTTACTGTTATTGTGTCTTATGCCACGAGGAGCTTGCATCTGGTGGTATTAGTATCTGGTACTCAACCCAGTACAAGTAAATCATGGATGAGCATGGTTACAGTAGCAGTACAAGGTAAGGACAATCTCAGAGCCAGTCACTTTTGCAGCAACATTCGTTTGGGCTGCATCCTTGTATTATGGGACTTGACCCATACACAGTCTGCTCGTTCACTAGTTCTACAATATATCAGTAGAAAGTGGATAGGCACTAGCACAAGACACAAGCACGAAATGGACTGGAAACAACAGGTATTCAGCAGGTATTGGACACATTTTTTTGGTAGTGTAACTGCATTGTGGAAACTATGCCATATGCAGCTCCAGAATACATTAACCCAGGGATCAATTTACACAAGGAGTCCAATCAGCAACATAGTAATCAAATGCAAATTGGAGTTCAAACCGTCCATGTTGCAATTGAACTGGAAAAAGCAATTCACCGGGCACTTTTAGCTAGGTTTTTCAGACAACATAAGATCACTAGGGAGGAGGATTACAAAACACCACCATAGCAGGACACACATAGAAGGAATTAAAGAGTGGAAGTTAGTCAGAAACAACAAAATAGCAGATAAAATTGAGAGCAGAAAGAAGGCAGTCGAGCAGAAAAAACTGAAACACGATAGTGGATACAGGAAGAACATATGGAATTTTTTAAAAATTTGGACAACAATAACTATAAGGATTAGAGTAGTTACTTATCATTTTGTGATACTAAGATTGAGTTCATTATTCAATTTTGGTAATAGGCCTAATGTAATTTTCAAATTTTATCACTTTCATAGCTTGAGACCTCCAGACAAAGTATTTGTATGATTTTATTCTCTATAAATAAAACCTAGCCCTAGGCCTTGCCTAGTGGATTGCTTAAAAATATCACAATATTATTTTTCTCAGAATCCGCACTAACTTTTTACCTTTGTACTTTTTTTATTTTTATTCCCCTTCCCAAAGGTTAGTTCGTGCATTCTGGAACCATCAGCATACTCAACAATATCCAAGGGCCCTCCACCTTCTCTTTCTCCGAGTCCTACCAAAAACAGGAACAAATGCAAAGTGGGAGATGCAAATGCTAGAAAGGAAATTGAGGAAACTTCTTAGAACGCTCCAATTACCAAGGAAACTGCTGCCATCTTGAGCAGACTTTGCTGAGATTTTGAGAAGAATTAGAACAAGTATGGAACCTGGCAAGCCTATCAATCACTGTTGCCGCTACTGATTCCAATACCTAGAACCCTGTACCTCCACAACCACCAGTAAAAACTGCTAATACCCAAGCCTGCAACACATGCACTCCACTGCTCATTCTTGAACCATAAAACACCACAAACGACCATAACATCCCTATCTTTGTGGGAACTATATCCCACTATACCCATCCAATCTTAAGTGCACCCAAATCAGATGACAAGGACTCCCTTATCAGGAATTTGGCCGCAGACCTCAAGAAGTTGACTAGCCGGGTCTAAGGTGTTGAAGGTAGCACAAGTGTTGAAGGGTTGAACTATGAAGATCTTTGTGTTGAGCTTCTAGAGGGGCAGAAACGTCCCAAGTTTGAGATGTTTGATGGTACAGGTGATCCCAGGGTCCATCTAAGAATGTATTGTGACAAGCTGGTAGGAGTTGGAAGGGAAGATAAAATTCGCATGAAGCGGTTCATAAGGAGTCGGAAAGGCGACGCCTTGTCTTGGTACATCAGCCAGGATTCAAAGAAATGGACAAGTTAGGTGAGCATTGCATCTGACTGTATGGACCGATTCAGGTTCAACACTGAGAACGCATAAGATGTGTTCTATTTTCATAATCCGAAGAAGAAGCCCACAGAAACCTTTCGCGAGTATGCTACTCGTTGGAGGTTAGAAGCTGCCAAAGTCAGGCCAGCCCTCGAGGAAGAGAAATAACAGGTTCTTTGTCCGGGCTCAGGACCCGCAATACTACAAGAGGCTAATGCTGATAGGAGGTCAGAAGTTCTTCGACATCATCAAGTTGGGAGAAAAATCGAAGAAGGTATCAAGAATGGTATGGTCAACAATCTCAAACAATTACAGGCCACCAGCAAGGCCTTACAGTCTGGTGGCACGTCAAAGAAAAAAGGATGTGAATTCTGTAATGGTTGCGCAAAGAATCAAATCCCCTATGAAGTACCAAACCTATCCCTCAACTCTACTCACATATTAACCTACCCTAAATTACCAAGCATTCCTACCTACATACCAAATGCCACTACCTGCCTACCAATCACCTCCACCACCCACATATCAACCCACTTCACCAAAATATTCCCAACCCGCGCCCGTGTACCAAGCATATAGTTCTCAACCCTCTCGCTACCCATCACCACCTGCCCGCCAAAATTTTCCTCAACCCAAACCAAATTTCGACTGTAAACCTCCCAGACAATATACCGCCATTGCAAAACCAATTGACCAACTATATGAAAAACTCAAAGTAGCCGATTATGTTACCTTATCCCAGCCTAACTCCAGAAAATTCCTCCAAATGGGTCAATCCAAAGAAAACATGCGCATACCATTCCGGAATGAAAGGTCATACCATCAACGAGTGCCGCTCGTTAAAAGATAAGATTCAGACTTTGATTGATAACAAGATCATTATAGAAAAAGATCCGGCTCCTAATGTTCGCAACAACCCTCTGCCTAACCACAAGGGCGGAGACATCCATATGATCGATATTGAGGATGATTGTGACCCCAAAGCGTCAATCGAATGAATTTTTGAAGGGGATGAGCCTAAGAAGCCATCGGTCACCCTCAACCCCATTTTTGTTCAGATCCAGCCCTCTGAGGGCAATGTAGTAAATGTGTCTGTGCCGCTAGAGTTTGAAGAGCCTCCAACAAAGGCACCAAAACCAATTGAGGTTGAGTTCGGGTTCCCAAAGGCACCTACACCTTTTGAAGTGGGCATGTTACCTTCGAGGATGCCAATTCCGCTTTTCATGACAGACGTGACCCCGTTCAAGTCAAATGCCATACCTTCGGATTACACAGCTGAGGCTAGAAAAAAGGGAAAATGCATACTGGAAAAGCGATCACCGCACAGGGCATGACCAGAACATGTAGGATATACACCAGAACATTTAGCTAAATCCATCAAACAAGCTTCGGGACAACTTGTTGAAACTGGGCCAGATGACCTTTGGAGAAAAATATAGGCCAAAGAATACTCGGTCCTTGAGCAACTAAACAAAATAGCAATGCATATTTCTATCCTGGCTCTTCTGCAAAGGTCTGAGGCACAGAAGAATGCTCTGATGAAAATATTGAGTGAGCATACATTCCCATCAACATAACCGGAGGCGAAATGGAAAATATGTTAGGACAAGTGCTAGAAAGCCACAAGATCACCTTCCACGACGATTAGTTACCACCAGAAGGACTTAGTCACAACAAGGCATTGCATATCACCGTGCAATGCGAAGATCATTTCATCACCAGAATCCTGGTTGATAGAGGTTCCACCTTAACATTTGTCCACTGATAACCCTCAAAACTTTGGGGAAAGGTTTGCACGAGATCAAAGATGAAGCTATCAACATCAAAGATTTTGATGGGTCTCAAATACCCACCACTAGATAGATTAGCATGTGCTTGCAGATGGGGCCTACTTGGTTTGATGTTAACTTCTAGGTTATAGACGTGCCAGCATCCTACAATTTATTGCTAGGACAACCCTGGATCCGCGCCACTGGGGCAGTGGCATCGACCTGCATCAGTCAGTAAAATTCTAGTGGAATCACCAAGAGGTGATCAATTATGGCGACCGTAGAAATCCTATATACAAGTGCCAAACCATCCCAATTATCGGAGGCAGAAGGAGAATAAGCAGAGAAACATACCATCACATCAAGAGAGTTAATGCCATAGACAAAGGCAAGTGGTGGGATAACAAGATTGAGAGCATCCTGAATTGGAGCTCGAGCAGACCTTTCAGCCAGCTGACATTATATATGTATCAGAGGAGGACGAAACACTAGCAGCAATGAAGAATTTATTTTTGAAGATGGTATGGACAGTTATGTTATCTTCGAGGAGGAAGGGGAGAAAGGCCCTTCCATTCAAGCTGTGAACCGAGGGGAACGCCTCTAATTGGCCGGTCAGGACCACCAAGTCCTGAAAAGCTTTGGGGTAGCAACGCTAAACGAGCATTATGCATCGCATCTTTATTTTACTAGTTGATGTTTTCTTTCCGCATTGTCTTTACTTTTGAAAAAAGCTCCTATGTTTCAAACAATTATGAATTTAATCAAAGAATTTTCCAAAGAATATCATATATCTCGCTCTTATTACTTTTCTCTATCATTTACTTATTTTATACAGCATTACTATTACATATCTTGATGATGAACTAACGACTGTGACTTGCAATGAGGCAACGCAACAATTGGATATAGATGAAAGAGAGAAAGATGATATACTAGAAGAGCTTTTTAGAGAGGTCGAGAACTTTGAGAACAGACCTAAGTCTAACTTGGACGAAACTGAGGTTGTTAATTTGGGAGATACAAATAATATCAAAGAAATGCGCATCAACGTGCATTTGTCGCCATCAGAAAAGAAAGAGTACACAAAGTTCTTAGAAGAGTATGTTTACATTTTCGCCTGGTCATATGACGATATGACTGGTCTCAGCACATCCATTGTAGCTCACAAGTTGCCAATGGATCCGACATTCCAACCAATTAAAAAGAAAATCAGAAAGTTCAAGCCATACATGAGTTTGAAAATTAAAGTGGAAGTTACCAAGGAAGTCAAAGCCAGGGTCTCAGAGTGGTAGAGTATTTGACATGGTTAGCCAACATCGCGCCAGTACCGAAGAAAGACGGTTAGGTTAGAGTCTGTGTCGACTACTGGGATCTCAACCGGGCCAGTTCCAAAGATGACTTCCCCTTGCCAAATATACACTTCCTGATTGATAACTGCGCCAAGCATGAACTCCAGTCATTCATCGATTGTTTCGCTGGGTACCATCAGATATGGATGGATGAAGAAGATGCAGAGAGAACAACGTTCATCACGCCGTGGGGGATGTACTTTTATAGAATGATGTCATTTGGTTTGAAGAATGCTGGTGCCACCTACATGACGGCCATAACTACTATATTTCATGACATGATACATAAAGAGATCGAGGTGTATGTGGATGACGTCATCATCAAATCCAAGAAAGCTGCAGATTATATGCAAGACCTGAGAAAATTCTTCAAGAGATTGAGGAGGTACAACTTGAAACAGAATCCCGCCAAGTATGCATTCAGGGTTCCTACTACAAAGCTATTGGGTTTCATTTTGAGTTTCTGAGGAATAGAAGTTGAATCCGTCAAAGGTCAAGTCCATTCAAGAGTTACCACCACCAAGGAACAAGAAAGATGTGATGAGCTTTCTGGGAAGGCTCAATTATATCAGCCAATTCATATCTCAGTCCACTGTCATTTGTGAACCTATCTTTAAGATGCTTTAAAAGGATGCTGCCACCAAATGGACTAATGATTGTCAAAGGGCTTTTGACAGAATCAAGGAATACTTATCAACGCCGTCGGTCTTGGTTCTGCATGAGCTAGGGAGACCCCTATGCTTTATCTCACAGTATTGGATGGAGCGTTCGGTTGTGGTTTAGGACAACATGATGATACCAGAATAAAGGATCAAGCTATCTACTACCTCAGCAAGAAGTTTACCACGTACGAGGCTTGATATTCCTTGTTAGAACGCACATGTTATGCCCTGAAATATCTTGTTAGAAGGCACTATTTATGTACTTACACCACTTATCTAATATCAAGGATGGATCCATTGAAATATATCTTTCAGAAGCCCAGGCCTACTGGCAAGCTCACCAAATGGCAAATCTTGTTAAGCGAGTTCGACATTGTTTATGTTACCTAGAAGGCAGTCAAAAGGAAAGTTTTGGCAGATCACCTCGCCGAGAATCCTGTGGGAGGAGAATACGAACCTCTAAATTGAGTTATCTTTCATAGGAGAGGATATTGCAGAATCCTATGATGGTTAGAGGATGTTTTTCGACGGAGCCACAAATTTCAAAGGAGTCGGTATAGGAGCGGTCTTGGTATTAGAAATTTGTCAGCATTACCTAGTATCAACATGAATGTTCAGGAGTTATTAGTGATTGGAGACTCGGACTTAGTCATACATCAGGTTTGAAAGGACTGGGCAACCAAGAATTCTAAGATAGTCCCTTTTCTGTATCACATACAGGAGTAGAGGAAGAGATTTAGAAAAACAAAATTCCAGCATGTTCCGAGAATACAAAATGAGTTCGCAGATGCACTGGCCTCTTTGTCATGCATGATTCAGCATCCAGATAAGAATTTCATTGACCCCATTACGGTCAAGATCTATGACCAGCCATCTTACTGTGCTCACATTGAGGAAGAAGCCGATAGGAAGTCATGGTTGTAAGACATCCGAGAATACTTGACAACAGGAGAATACCTAGAGCTTGCCAATGCTACTCAAAAGCGCATGCTCCGGAGGTTATCCAACAACTTCTTTCACAGCGGAGGAATCCTGTACAGGAGTACTCCCGATCTGGGTTTGTTAAGGTGTGTCGATGTGGATTAGATGAAGTGCACGCAGGGACATGTGGACCGCACATGAATGGCATGATGAAGTGCATGTAGGTACATGTGTACCACACATGAATGCCTTTCTTTTGGCGAAGAAGATACTCCGAGTAGGGTATTTTTGGATGATTATGGAAACAGACTGCATCCAGTATGTCCAAAAGTGCCATCGCTTTCAGATACGTGCAGATATGATAAAAGTTCCTCCACACGAGCTTAATGCAACAAGCTCACCATGGTCGTTCACCGTTTGGGGAATAGATTTCATTGGACCAATCAAACCAGCCGCATCAAACGGGAATAGTTTTATCCTAGTGGAAATTGATTACTTTACTAAATGGGTCAAATCAGCATCATAAAAAGCAGTAACCAAGAAAGTGGTAGCAGATTTCATACGCGACCATGTGGTTTGTCTTCGAAATTCCAGAATCAATCATCACTAACAATGGTTCCAATCTCAATAGCGACCTGATGAAAGAAACGTGTGAGACTTTCAAGATCAAACATAAGAACTTTACAGCTTATAGACCTCAAATGAATGGAGTTGTAGAAGCAGCCAATAAGAATATCAACAAGATACTAAGGAATATGATTGAAAGGCACAAGCAATGGCATGAGAAATTGGGTTATTGTACCAAAGTCCGTACATCGACCGGGGCAACTCCCTACATCCAGGTTTATGGTACAGATGCGGTCATTCCCGTCGAGGTAGAAATTCCCTCCTTGAGGATCATACAACAAGTAGAGCTAGACGAAGCAGAGTGGGTAAAAAGTTGCTACGAGCAGTTAGTCTTTATAGATGGAAAGAGAATGAATGCTGTTTGCCACAGTCAATTATATCAGAACAGAAGGTCCAGAGCCTTCAACAAAAGAGTTAAGCCAAGGAAGTTTACACCAGGGAAGCTGGTGTTGAAGAAGATATTCCCGCATCAAGATGAAGCCAAGAGGAAATTCTCTCCCCATTGGCATGGTCCGTACATGGTCTACCGGGTTCTAACTAGGGAGCCCTTATTCTTGCAGAAATGGACGGAGAAGTCTGGCCAAAGCCAATAAGCTCGGACGTAGTGGAAACATTCTACAGTTGATCATATGCTTTCTCTTCATGATGTAATTTGAACTACGCCTGACCTGATTCCCGTTTAAGAGGGGATACATAGGCAGCCCTATGGGTTTGGTCACATTTTAATAAAAATACCATTCCCCCTCCCCCCGCTATTGGAACTGGGGAAGAATTTTGAGGAGGAACCTCAAAATTTTGGAGCCGATCCATTTTCAGTTATTCAGCACAGCCGTCAGCAGTGCCACCCCAGTAAACTGGGGCAGAAATTTGAGTAGGACCCTCAAAATTTCAGAAGAAGTAAGGTTGCCTTGTCTTTGAACCACGTTGCAGTCGTTGGTTCATCCAAAATAAAATCATTTTTTCAAATTATATACTTACATTATATTTACTAAATCATGCATAGAATTCACTTGCATTGCCGTCATTTAGCAATGCTAACCCAATGATACATGACGTCAAAAGTTAGGGGATACGTACTAACCTTCCCCCTCTAAAGAACTCACAATTTTTCTTTGGATGCAGGCGCTCAAGTCGCAAATCATTGAACACATTCACTCTTCAGGACTGAGATCTTTCAGAACGATTGCTCATTCACAAATCCACTATCTACACCCAACATCCCCCAACAGTCATGATATCACAACCGTCTATCAGCTAAGAAAACTTACTACTATTCACTCCTTTACATTCCTACAATTTGCATAAGGCTACTTTTCTGCCTTTTGAGACTAAGCTTTGTCTCCATCTGCATTTCTTGCTTAAGGCTACTTTTCTGCCTTTCTAGACTAAGCTATGTCTCCATTCTGCATTTTGCATAAGGCTACTTTTTTGCCTTCCGAGGTTAAGCTCTACCTCCATCCTGCATAAGGCTACTTATTTGCCTTTCAAGACTAATCTCTGTCTCCATCTGCATCCTGCATAAGGCTGTTTTCTGCCTTCCGAGGTTAAGCTCTACCTCCATCCTCCATAAGGCTACTTATCTGCCATTCGAGACTAAGCTCTTTCTCCATCTGCATTTTGCATAAGGCTATTTTTCGGCATTCCGAGGCTAAGCTCTACCTTCATCCTGCATAAGGTTACTTATTTACCTTTTGAGACTAAGCTTTGTCTCTCCATTTGCATTTTGCATAAGGCTACTTTTATGCTTTCTGAGGTTAAGCTCTACCTCCATCATGCATAAGGATACTTATCTTCCTTTCGAGAATAAGCTCTCTCTCCATCTGCATTTTAATTTCACACTATGGCTGAAAGATCGCCACTCTTTGCATTCATTCGGTTGAAAGATTGCCACCTTCTCATGGGTTGAAAGATCGCCAACTTATTCAAAGGTGTCATAGTTCGGAGGCACCATCCGCATAGCTCGAGAACACCATTTCATGGCCTGCAAAGCTTTACTTTTATGCTTTTCATGGCCTAGGACATCATAGTCCGAGAACGTCATCATAACCATCCGAAGACATCATTCATGGTCCAACGGGAACTTGCATCATGTTTAAACTATGCATAATATATGCGCACATTGCTCAGTTACAGGTACACTAGTTAGAAAAAGGCCGTCTCAATAGGAGCGATCCCGCTCCGGTTTTGCGCAACCTGTCTGATTCTAAATGCCTTTTCAAACTTAACAATCGTGTCCTTCTTTTTGAATCTCCATCGACACATTCCGTCAATAGTTCTTGAACTACATATTGCATGATTCCTATAAAACCAAGGATATGTATGCAGCTCCGAAACCAGAACGCGGTCAAAGTTCTTTTTCAATCACAATTTTCGGTCAAAATTGGCCATCTTGTCTTCACCCGACAACTCTTTCATCCTCCTCGGGTAAAGAGGGGCATCTATTGATACTCAATTTTCCCTATTTATTTTTATTGTCAAATACTTTCAAAATAGCATGTGTATACATATATAAGCATGCCCAAATATTTTGGTATTTTCCCTCAATTTTTAAGGTTTTATAGAATCAATTTGTTGTCTATTTTAACAGTACGATATCCAAAATTATTCCCAGAATTATCATTTTTAGGTGAATAACTTATTTTATCCCATATTTGCAACAATATATAATTAATATTATTTTTTCATATTTTTACAAATTTATTTGGCATTTCTAAAAAAGCTAAATTGCATATAATTGCAATTATCGCCTATTTTATAATCCCTATCTCATTTCCCAAATCCGCCGCCTTAAAGTCCCTGAGTCTCTCATGCTCTCTCTAACACACGAAACACTAGCCGCCATTAACGATTTCTCCGACCAAATTCCACCCGCGTCCATGGCTTCCCAGGCCATGGACGACTTGTGCTCTCTTCCATTCACCCCAAATCATGGTTGTTCAAATATTTCGAGGTTCGACTTCAACAAGTTCTGTCCAGATCCTCCGCCAATCTGAGTTCCTTTGGTTTTCCCGGCTCCGTTCTAGCGTGTTCGAGCTTTGGAAGGCTTAGCCATGGCCCAGAATTGTTTAAGACCCGAGCTTTTCCAAGACCTCTCGTTTTTAGGGTTTCTGAGAAACCCTTAAAAAGCTTGTTTGAGGTTCTTTCTTCCTTTATTTTCTTAGATCTAGGACAGATCTGTGTTAAACTCGAGGTCTTGATGTTTTCCCCAAATTGTCTTTCTCAAAATTAGTCTGTTCAAATTAGGGTTTTCGAAATCTTAAAAATGATTCTTCTTCTTATTCTTCTTTATTTATGTGAATCTATTTGTTCATGCCATGTCTTGTGTGATTTTGCCTATTCTTATGTTTTGCCATTAATATGCATTTTTCCTATTTTTATGACATGCTTTACATGGCCATCTTATGCGTTCCTTTACCATATTCTTATTGAGTTTTTCTTGTCTTTACTGAACCTTCGTTGAGTTCTAAACTTGTTTCTTATACGGTTTACTAAGTTCTATGTCACCTTTGAACTTTCTAAAGTTTTGAGCTTTCTTTTAAACTTGTTCTTGATGATTCTTCACTCTACTGCTTCTAGCTTGTTGTGTATATCTGTGTGCTTTCTCATGAGACTCTGAAAGAGTTCCCTAAGTTTTGTTTTGAGGGATTCCCTTCTCCTTTCTGTATCCTACTCAAATTAAAACCCTAGGTTTGGGTTTTTTGCGAGTTTTGGTGTTGTGTTGGGGTTAGATTTCTACTCTGAAACCATGGCCTTTCTCAAACTCATGCTGAGTCTATTATTGAATTGGAATTCTTTTGCTTGTGAATTGAAATTTTCTATGCCTGTCCTTTCTCTCTTGTTTGATACTGGTATGCTTTATATACAAGGGCCTTTCTTTTGAAATGGTTCTGCCAACTCATGACTGATTCCAGTTTCCTTTATTAAGGCTCGATTGATTGTTACTGATTTTCAATTAAACCATTTCCTCCTCTTATCCTGACTAAGTTCATTCAAACAAGATTTAAATTTCTCACTATTTGATTGATTTTTTTTCTTTATTTTTCTCAAAACCATGTACCATGGGATTCTTGCCTTAAATAGACTCTATGCACTTACCCTTTGTTCTGTTACTGAAAAGATTTTAATTTTTTTTCCTTGATTACTCATGCCCGTTTGAAATCAAATCCCTTAAACTAAGGGAGATCCTTATGTAATTGAATGAAATGTTATTTCCTTGCCTTTTACTTACTCGTTTTTGCACTATAAAAAGATACAACCTTTTCAACACTCAACACAGTTCTTTTCTGCACTTTTGCAACACACACAGACTTATGAATTTCAATACTTCGAATACTCTTTTCACTACACAATTTCAAATACTCTCTCTACTAGTACCTTCTCTATTTTTGATACTAAGTGCTCTGCTCCTCTCTCTTCTACTCTCTGAAATACTCCTGAGTTCCTCTTCAACTCTCAAATACTTGTTGAAGGTCCTAAGTTTGCCTTTGCTAACTTTCTGGATGATTACTTACTTTTGCTTGTTCTGCTGTACTAATATTGCAACTGGTATGTCTTTATAATTAAATATTACCCTCCTACACTATGTGTGTATTTCCATTCTTCTGTTATGCATTCTCCATTATATGCTCCTATTAGTCTGTCATGCTCTCTTTCATTCTGTTATGCACCTTCAAGTCTGTTATACTCTCTCTTTATGTTTTTTCACCATTAGTATGTTATGCTTTTTCTTGTGTTTCTATAAATGTTCTCTGTGTGAGTCCCCTTACCTTTGACCCTATCTTATGTGTGAGTGCAATTCTGAGTCATATTGGCATTCTATTATTGCACTTATGACTTAGAATCAGGTTCGTTTGAACCTCTACTCAAATCATTTCCCACTCCCTATATCCCTTATGTGCTGAGCCTTAACTCAGGTCTGGTGGTGTCCTAATGACTATCCAGACCCAAGTTTGACTTCTAAAAGTCTGCTTTCAATTGTTTGGATCAAGCAGATGGTCAGGGGTATGCCTGTCTATGCCCATGGCTGGGTATGACCACCCTCTGCTATGGCTCCCTAACCCCTCTCTCACTTTTCACTTATTCCTAGTTTCTAAGTTATTCCCCCCTTTGGTAAGCCATGCTTTGGGACCCTGAAGTTCCCTATGAACTTGGATGCCTGAGGGCTGACTATTCCACACTGCACCATTCTGTTATAATATCCAGAGTGTAAGCACTGCTTGGAGCCCTTGAGAATCCTTGGAACTCTGAAACACTTTGGATAAGTGAAGGCTTTAGAAATCTAGAATCCAAAATTGGTGAAACACATGTTATTGGATATTGAGATTGAATTAGGCTGCTAGGATCTAGCTGTAGGCTGTGATGTATTTTAATTGTTTTCTTTCTTTCCTCTGGTTGTGTAATAATTTTGTAAAAAAGGAACTCGAGGAGATATTAGTAAAAGGGCGTGGGAGGGTTTTTTATTTTATTTTTATATACCAAAGGGTAGATACCATGCGTATAGATTTTAAACAGTTTTCAACTCAATCACCTAGATATCATGTATATAGCTTTTTAACGTTTTATCTCAATCACCTAGATATCATGTATATAGGTTTTTAACGTTTTATCTCAATCACCTAGATATCATGTCTATAGGTTTTTAACACTTTATCTCGATCATCCAGATACCATGCCAATAAGATCTAACATTCAGACATATTGCAAATTATTGGAAATCATGCCTATTGGACTTAATATCCATGTAACAAGTTGCATATAGAAAATCATGCCTATAGGAAATGCATAAACGTTAGGCGAGCGATCGGGTAATCGAATACTCATTCCTTTAGTAGTTTAATAATAGTAACAATTCCTAAAAATAAAGATATAGATATCATGCCTATAGGAGTTCAAACTTGCCTAATCTGTGCAAGTAACTTGGCAGTTGGCTTCAGTGTTTTCAATAAAGATCATCCAATAGTGTTTGTTTTAAAACTCTTATAAATCCGTAGTGTTCTTAAAATTTCCAAACTTGCATCTTTATTCTGAAACCAATCCTTTAACATTCTGCCTAAATTTATATTCATCTCTTGAAGCTATCTTTCAAAGCATGTTTTTAACTCACTCTTTCTTTTAAAAACATTCCCACTTTTGAAAACTCTTCTTTACAATTCTACTGTATTTTCCCTTAAACAACTCTGCTAATTTCAAAGACATCTCTGAACTTATGCAATTTTGAATCTTCTATTTTAAACTCTTCTACATTAGGCTTTTGTCTGAAATCAATGCTTTCTGAATAACCTGTCTAAAATGCCTTAATTTCTAACAATTGGATTCGGGTTTCCTAATGCAGACTTTTATCTAACTCTATGTGTTAAATTAGTCCATACGCCGTTAAATTTAATTTAGAGACCCAATCGGTATGTGCAAGGCATTCTAATTTATGTGTTTTCTGATTTAAGGAGTTTTATGTGAGCCTTGCATATTTTCTTGTTAACCCACTTTACTTGCTATTTGTTTTATTTGTCGAAATTAACGTTTTGTCCTTTAAACTCCATATATGCCTCTACCCCTTTTCTTCTTATTTAGAATTAGAAGTCCTAATACCCCGAGACTAATAGGTTGGGATGGGTATCATACAATAAGTAACGGGACTAATCGCGTTAAAATACTTTAAGGGGGTAGGGAGGGTAGAATATGAAGATGATGACCGATGCGTTAATATCACGTGAAACCCCTCTCCTGGGGAGTTTGTGTCGGGTATTGCATTGATGTGATCCATATTGTATTTAAACCTAGGACATCCTTTCTTTTCTTTTTGTAATGTTTTCCTTAAGTGTTTTCATTTCTTCGCATCAACTCCTTTTCTAAAGACTGTCTATTCTTCCGTTTCTTTTCAAAGTTTCAAACTTATGTGTATCTATTATGTGTAAACTTTACTTGCTTTCTTTTATTCTGTTAAAGTCACAATTAAGCATGGCTGGGAACCACACTAGTAGATCTTGAGGGGTGCCTAACACCTTCACCTCGAGATAATCGCAACCCCTTACCCAAACTCTGGTTTTCTTTCAAATCTTCTTCTTTTCGTTAAAGTGTCCTAGTGCATTATAATCATTAGGTGGCGACTCTTCAAATTTCATAACCCGATTCTTCAAATGGGAACAAGAGTTGTTTTGTCCATAATGTCGTAAACCCGATTTCACTTTCTTTAGGGGGTAAAAGGGGGCTTCGACAATGTTATTATTATTATTAATGTTGTTGTTGATGTTGCTGTATATCTAACCAATGTCAGGTGGAATTGTCAAATCTGAGTCAATTTCTCATGTACACAAATACCTATTGAAATAATCCACATAATTCTTCGAGGAGAACAACCCAATTCCATAAAGATAATGCTGAGATAATAAGCTAGGTCCCATAAAAATATCACTGAATAGTTCTCATTGTTGAGGCAAACAACCCGATTCCATACAAATTAATAAACTTCTAGACAAATAAATACAACGCTGGAGTAAATTCGTAAAAAAAATATAATTACACGAATAATCAAGTATCATCAAAATTCGTATGAGAAAACATAATTCCATGGCTAATCAAGTATCACCCAAAGTGCTAAGAGTAGCAAAGCTCGATAAACTGTGCAAGTCTAGTCTTAGGCTAAATCATGATTAAAGCATTCCAGCAGGCAAGATTAACTCAAGTAGTGCTTCTAAAGCATGATATATATCAAGCATATCTAGACGTGTTAAAAATATAGCTTATAAACGTACACTTGTTACCTCGTAAGTACATTGATCCCATACCACATATCACACAGCAGATAGAACACATACTAGGATAAGCTCCCTCTTAATGTAACGATCTGACTGGTTATTTTGTGTATTTTGAGCCTCATTTCCCCTTTTGAAGCTTCACGTTTATTTATTTGTGGTTTTTTGATTTGCAGGGATGGATAGTTTCACTTCAGGTAGGGCTTAGGTTGATTTGGATCCTTTGGTTCTTGGCTTAGAAACTTAAATTGAAAATATTAACCGAGTTTTTGCTTTCATATAAAGACCCCCTAAATGGTATTTTTGAGGTTTCTAATAAGTTTGTACAGTGATTTTGGATTTAGGTGTATTCATGGAATTGAGTTCCAAGGTTCCTAGGTTGATTTGGCTCATTTCACCGAAAGTTGGCAATTTAAAGGTTTAGAAATATTCTAAGCTTAACCATATGTTGACTTTATGGCTATCGGGTCTGGATTTTGGTTTCGAGACTTGGAATATGCCTGATTTATAACTTTGAACTTATCTGCAAAGTTTGGTGTCATTTCGAGTTGGTATGATATGAATCAGGCTCATAGTTGTGTTTCTACTGTTTCATTAGTTAATTGTAATTTTCTATGTGTTTTGGTATTTGATTCATAGTTCCAAATGTTATTTTTGTGTTTTGATCACATGGTTGAGTTTGTGAAGTCAGTGTTGCATTTGAGACATTCCCAGGATTTGTCAGGTGCGGCATTTGTGATGGACTTTTTTCATTTGTAAGTCTTCGTAATTGATGTGACGTCCCGACTGGTCATCTTTGGAATTTATACGCCGTTCCCCCATCAACTGCTTTCCCTAAGTTCATTTCTGCTATTTTGATTTACCGGGGCATTCAGTATTAGGATCCGTGGTGTTTTGGGACACTTAGTCCTTAAATGAGAGCTTAAGTGTTGGAAAGTGGTCCATAATCAGAACAATGTTAATACGACCTTGGAATGGAAATTCAATTGTTGCTTTAGGTCCGTTAGGTGATTCGGGTTTGATAGCGTGTTCAGAATGTATTTTTGATGCCCATAGCTCATTTAGGCTAGAAATGCCGAAAGTTAGAATTTGGATATTTCTGGCCCGATACTGAGTTTTTTTATCCAAGGGTCAGAACACTATTTTCAGAAGTTGCTGTAATACCGCAAGTCATTTGGGACCTACGTGCAAAGTTCCAGGTCAATAGGACGAGTTCTAGATAGGTTTTGGATCGAAAGCGTGTTTTGAATGAACTTAAAGTTCTTAGGCTTAAATCTTTCATTTAATCGGGTTTTTGGTGTTGTTTTTGATGTTATAGAGATTGGTACAAGTTTGAATAAGGAGTTAGATGGTATTGGTGTTTTTGGTTGGAGTTCCAGGGGCCTTGTGTGTGTTTCAGATGCTCAACGGGCAAGTTTTGGGAGTTGGAAGAAACTTTACAGCAGGCTCCTGTCATTTTCGCTTCTGCGGCTGGGGGACCGCAGAAGTGGCTGAAGAAATCATAGAAGAGGATGGTAGACTTGGGCATAAACCACAAAGCGGTATGGAATCCGCATAGGCAGAATCGCATAAGCATTTCCTACGATCACAGATGCGGAAGTCCGGGTTTAATAAGAAGTCGCAAATGCGGCTCGTGGATCGCATATGCGAGACCGCAAAAACGGAAACTAGTGTTCTGATAAGGGTTTATCCGAGGCCTTATTTCAAAAGTTGGAAAATTTGTCCTATGTTGAGGAGCCAGTGGCGATCTAAAGCTCAGGTCAAAGGATATAGCTTCAGTAAAGGTTGAGTGGCGGGGGTCAGCCGTCCAAGAAGTGACTTGGGAGACTGAGCGGGAGATGCGCAGCCGATACCCTCGTCTATTTGCTACTTCAGGTATGTTCTCTATGCTCGTTCGGGGATGAATGAATATTTTTGTTTAGGAGGATGTGATGACCCGGCCGGTCGTCTTTGGAATTTATGCCCTGTTCCCCTATTAACTGCTTCCCCTAAGTTTATTTCTTATATTTTGGTTTGTCGGGGCGTTCCGTGGTAGGATCCAAAGTGTTTTGGGACACTTTGTCCCTAAATGAGAGCTTATGTATTAGAAAGTGGTCCGTATTCGGAACAGTGTGAAGAAAACCTCGGAATGGAAATTTGATGATTCCATTAGGTTCGTTAGGTGATTTCGGTATTGGGAGCGTGTTCGGAATGTATTTTTGATGCACATAGCTCATTTAGGCTAGAAATGCTGAAAGTTAGAATTTGGAGGTTTCCGGTCCGATAGTGAGTTTTTGATCCGAGAGTCGGAACGGATTTTCCGGAAGTTGCTGTAGCATCGTCATGTCATTTGGGACGTGCGTGAAAAGTTACAGGTCAATTGGAAGAGTGTTGGTTAGGTTTTGGATCGAAAGCGTGTTTTGGATGAACTTGAAGTTCATAGACTTGAATCTTTGATTTAATCGGGTTTCAGGTTTTGTTATAGATGTTTTAGGGATTGGTACAAGTTTGAATAAGGCCATAGATGGTATTAGTGTTTTTGGTTGGGGTTTTGGGGACCTCGGGTGTGTTTCAGATGCTCAACGGGCAAGTTTTGGGAGTTGGAAGAAACTTTGCAGCAAACTCCTGTCATTTTTGCTTCTGTGGCTAGGGGACCGTAGAAGCGGAACCGCAGAAATGGCTGAAGAAATCGCAGAAGCGGATGGTGGACTTGGGCATAGACCGCAGAAGCGGCATGGTATCTGCATAGGTGGAACTGCATAAGCAGTTCCTATGACCGTATATGCGAAAGTTTGAGTTTAATGAGGAATCACAAATGCAGCTCGTGGTTCGCATATGCGGGACCACAGAAGCGGTTCCTGGACCACAAAAGCGAAAACTACTGTTCTGATAAGGGTTTATCTGAGGCCTTATTTCAAAAGTTGGAAAATTCAATTTGGAGCTCGGTTAAGGGCGATTTTGAGAGGATTTCGAAGAGGAGATTACTGGGCAAAGTTTCTATGATCCTTTCTAGTTATATTCCATCATTTAGTAGTTAAATCCATCTTTTAAATTTGAATTAAGGATAAAAAATGGGAGAATTTGGGTGAACATTCCTTGGCTAAATTATTGAGTTTTGAGGGGGAAATTGACCTCCGATTTGAGATATTTTGGTATGGCTAGACTCGTGAGAGTACGAGGTTTCTAAAAATGTAAAAATTATTCGATTTTGAGCCATTGGCTCTAGGGGCATTTTGGTTTTTTACCTATTTTTGCACCATAGCTATCTTATGTGTGAGTGCAATTCTGAGTCATATTGGCATTCTATTATTGCACTTATGACTTAGAATCAGGTTCGCTTGAACCTCTACTCAAATCATTTCCCACTCCCTATATCCCTTATGTGCTGAGCCTTAACTCATGTCTGGTGGTGTCCTAATGACTATCCAGACCCAAGTTTGACTTCTAAAAGTCTGCTTTCAATTGTTTGGATCAAGCAGATGGTCAGGGGTATGCCAGTGTATGCCTATGGCTGGGTATGACCACCCTCTGCTATGGCTCCCTAACCCCTCTCTCACTTTTCACTTATTCCTAGTTTCTAAGTTATTCCCCCCTTTGGTAAGCCATGCTTTGGGACCCTGAAGTTCCCTATGAACGTGGATGCCTGAGTGCTGACTATTCCACACTGCACCATTCTGTTATAATATCCAGAGTGTAAGCACTACTTGGAGCCCTTGAGAATCCTTGGAACTCTGAAACACTTTGGATAAGTGAAGGCTTTAGAAATCTGGAATCCGGAATTGATGAAACGCATGTTATTGGATATTGAGATTGAATTAGGCTGCTCGGATCTAGCTGTAGGCTGTGATGTATTTTAATTTTTTTCTTTCTTTCCTCTGGTTTCTTTAATAATTTTGTAAAAAAGGAAGGAGATATTAGTAAAAGGGCGTGGGAGGGTTTTTATTTTATTTTCATATACCAAAGGGTAGATACCATGCCTATAGGAGTTCAAACTTGCCTAGTCTGTGCAAGTAACTTGGCAGTTGGCTTCAGTGTTTTCAATAAAGATCATCCAATACAGTTTGTTTTAAAACTCTTATAAATCCGTAGTGTTCTTAAATTTTCCAAACTTGCATCTTTATTCTGAAACCAATCCTTTAACATTCTGCCTAAATTTATATTCATCTCTTGAAGCTATCTTTCAAAGTAGGTTTTTAACTCACTCTTTCTTTTAAAAACATTCTCACTTTTCAAAACTCTTCTTTATTTCTACTATATTTTCCCTTAATTAACTCTGCCGATTTCAAAGACATCTCTGAACTTCTGCAATTTTAAATCTTTTATTTTAAACTCTTCTACATTAGGCTTTGTCTGAAATCGGTGCTTTCTGAATAAGCTGTCTAAAATGCCTTAATTTCTAATAATTGGATTCGGGTTTCCTAATGTAGACTTTTATCTAACTCTATGTGTTTAACTAGTCCATACGTCGTTAATTTTAATTTAGAGACCAAATTGGTATGTGCAAGGCATTCCAAGCTATGTGTTGTCTAATTTAAGGAGTTTTATGTGAGCCTTGCATGTTTTCTTGTTAACCCACTTTACTTGCTATTTGTTTTATTTGTCGAAATTAACGTTTTGTCCTTTAAACTCCATATATGCCTCTACCCCTTCTCTTCTTATTTAGGATAGAAGTCCTAATACCCCGAGACTGCTAGGTTGGGATGGGTATCATACAATAAGTAACGAGACTAATCGCGTTAAAATACTTTAAGGGGGTAGGGAGGGTAGAATATGAAGATGATGACCAGTGCGTTAATATCACGTGAAACCCCTCTCCTGAGGAGTTTGTGTCGGGTATTGCATTGATGTGATCCATATTGTATTTAAACCTAGGACATCCTTTCTTTTCTTTTTGTAATGTTTTCCTTAAGTGTTTTCATTTCTTTGCAGCAACTCCTTTTCTAAAGACTGTCTATTCTTCCGTTTTTTTTCAAAGTTTCAAACTTATGTGTATCTATTATGTGTAAACTTTACTTGCTTTCTTTTATTCCGTTAAAGCCACAATTAAGCATGGCTGGGAACCACACTAGTAGATCTTGAGGGGTGCCTAACACCTTCTCCTCGAGATAATCGCAAGCCCTTACCCGAACTCTGGTTTTCTTTCAAATCTTCTTCTTTTCATTGAAGTGTCCTAGTGCATTATGATCATTAGGTGGCGACTCTTCGAATTTCATAACCCGATTCCTCAAATGGGAACAAGAGTTGTTTTGTCCATAATGTCGTAAACCCGATTTCACTTTCTTTAGGGGGTGAAAGGGGGCTTCGACAATGTTATTATTATTATTGTTGTTGTTGTCGATGTTGTTGTATATCTAACCAATGTCAGGTGGAATTGTCAAATCTGAGTCAATTTCTCATGTACACAAATACCTATTGAAATAATCCACATAATTCTCCGAGGAGAACAACCCAATTCCATAAAGATAATGCTGAGACAATAAGCTAGTTCCCATAAAAATATCACTGAGTTGTTCTCATTGTTGAGGCAAACAACCCGATTCCATACAAATTAATAAACTTCTAGACAAATAAATACAATGCTGGAGTAAATTCGTAAAAAAATATAATTACACGAATAATCAAGTATCATCAATATTCGTATGAGAAAATATCATTCCATGGCTAATCAAGTATCACCCAAAGTGCTAAGAGTAGCAAAGCTCGATAAACTGCGCAAGTCTAGTCTCACGCTAAATCATAATTAAAGCATTCCAGCAGGCAAGATTAACTCAAGTAGTGCTTCTAAAGCATGATATATATCAAGCATATCTAGACGTGTTAAAAGTATAGCATATAAACGTATACTTGTTACCTCGTAAGTACATTGATCCCATACCACATATCACACAGCAGATAGAACACATACTGGGATAAGCTCCCTCTTAATGTAACGATCTGACTGGTTATTTTGTGTATCTTGAGCCTAATTTCCCCTTTTGAAGCTTCCCGTTTATTTATTTGTGGTTTTTTGATTTGCAGGGATGGATAGTTTCACTGCAGGTAGGGCTTAGGTTGATTTGGATCCTTTGGTTCTTGGCTTAGAAACTTAAATTGAAAGTATTAACCGAGTTTTTTCTTTCATAAAAAGACCCCCTAAATGGTATTTTTTAGGTTTCTAATAAGTTTGTATAGTGATTTTGGATTTAGGTGTATTCATGGAATTGAGTTCCGAGGTTCCTAGGTTGATTTGGCTCATTTTACCGAAAGTTGGCAATTTAAAGGTTTAAAAATATTCTAAGTTTAACCATATGTTGACTTTATGGCTATCGGGTCTAGATTTTGGTTTCGAGACTTGGAATAGGCCTGATTATAATTTTGAACTTATTCTGCAAAGTTTGGTGTCATTTTGAGTTGGTATGATATGAATCAGGCTCATAGTTGTGTTTCTTCTGTTTCATTAGTTAATTGTAATTTTCTATGTGTTTTGGTATTTGATTCATAGTTCCAAATGTTATTTTTGTGTTTTGATCACATGGATGAGTTTGTATGATTTTATTAGACTTGTATGGGTATTTGGTGTGGAGCCTCGAGGGCCCGGGTGAGTTTCAGATGTTTTTCATATTGGGTTGAACTTGTTTTAGGTTACTGGTTTGTTGGTGCTGTCGTTATCGCAACTTCAAGCACCAACACCGCAATTTGAAAGTTGGCATGGGATCTCAGGTATCATAATTGCAACACCTTGACCGCAATTGCGAAGGTTGGCCTCTGATTGGGAAGCTCACCTTTGCAACTAATTAGTCGCATTGCGAAAGGGGCTGACTTCGCATTTGTGAAGTCAGTGTTGCATTTGAGACATTCCCAGGATTTGTCTGGTGCAGTATTTGTGATGGACTTTTTTCATTTGTAAGTCTTCGTAATTGATGTGACGTCCCGACTGGTCATCTTTGGAATTTATACGTCGTTCCCCCATCAACTGCTTTCCCTAAGTTCATTTCTGCTATTTTGATTTACCGGGGCATTTGGTATTTGGGTCCGTAGTGTTTTGGGACACTTAGTCCCTAAATGAGAGCTTAAGTATTGGAAAGTGGTCCATAATCAGAACAATATAAATACAACCTTGGAATGGAAATTCAATAGTTCCTTTAGGTCCGTTAGGTGATTCGGGTTTGAGAGCGTGTTCGGAATGTATTTTTGATGCCCATAGCTCATTTAGGCTAGAAATGCCGAAAGTTAGAATTTGGATATTTCTGGCCCGATAGTGAGTTTTCTATCCAAGGGTCGGAACACTATTTTCAGAATATGCTGTAATACGGTCAAGTCATTTGGGACCTACGTGCAAAGTTCCAGGTCAATAGGACGAGTGCTAGATAGGTTTTGGATCGAAAGCGTGTTTTGAATAAACTTAAAGTTCTTAGGCTTAAATCTTTCATAATTGGGTTTCCGGTGTTTTTTTTGATGTTTTAGAGATTGGTACAAGTTTGAATAAGGAGTTAGATGGTATTGGTGTTTTTGGTTGGAGTTCCAGGGGCCTTGTGTGTGTTTCAGATGCTCAACGGGCAAGTTTTGGGAGTTGGAAGAACCTTTACAGCAGGCTCCTGTCATTTTCGCTTTCGCGGCTGGGGACCGCAGAAGTGGATGAAGAAATCATAGAAGAGGATGGTAGACTTGGGCATAGACCGCAAAGCGGTATGGAATCCGCATAGGCAGAACCGCATAAGCATTTCCTACGATCGTAGATGCGGAAGTCTGGGTTTAATAAGAAGTCGCAAATGCGGCTCGTGGATCGCATATGCGAGACCGCAAAAACGGAAACTAGTGTTCTAATAAGGGTTTATCCGAGGCCTTATTTCAAAAGTTGGAAAATTTGTCCTATGTTGAGGAGCCAGTGTCGATCTAAAGCTCAGGTCAAAGGATATAGCTTCAGTAAAGGTTGAGTGGCGGGGTCAACTGTCCAAGAAGTGACTTGGGAGACCGAGTGGGAGATGCGCAACCGATACCCTCGTCTATTTGCTACTTCAGGTATGTTCTCTATGCTCGTTCGGGGACGAATGAATCTTTTAGTTTAGGAGGATGTGACGACCCGGCCGGTCGTCTTTGGAATTTATGCCCTGTTCCCCTATTAACTGCTTCCCCTAAGTTTATTTCTTATATTTTGGTTTGTCGGGACGTTCCGCGTTAGGATCCAAAGTGTTTTGGGACACTTTGTCCCAAAGTGAGAGCGTATGTATTAGAAAGTGGTCCGTAATCGGAACAGTGTGAAGAAGACCTCGGAATGGAAATTTGATGATTCCATTAGGTTCGTTAGGTGATTTCGGTATTGGGAGCGTGTGCGGAAAGTATTTTGGATGCCCATAGCTCATTTAGGCTAGAAATGCTGAAAGTTAGAATTTGGAGGCTTCCGGTCCGATAGTGAGTTTTTGATCCGAGGGCCGGAACGGGTTTTTCGGAAGTTGCTGTAGCATCGTCATGTCATTTGGGACGTGCGTGCAAAGTTACAGGTCAATTGGAAGAGTGTTGGTTAGGTTTTGGATCGAAAGCGTGTTTTGGATGAACTTGAAGTTCTTAGACTTGAATCTTTGATTTAATCGGGTTTCAGGTTTTGTTTTAGATGTTTTAGGGATTGGTACAAGTTCGAATAAGGCCTTAGATGGTATTGGTGTTTTTGGTTGGGGTTCTGGGGACCTCGGGTGTGTTTCAGATGCTCAACGGGCAAGTTTTGGGAGTTGGAAGAAACTTTGCAGCAAACTCCTATCATTTTCGCTTCTGTGGCTAGGGGACCGTAGAAGCGGAACCGCAGAAATGGCTGAAGAAATCGCAGAAGCGGATGGTGGACTTGGGCATAGACCGCAGAAGCGGCATGGTATCTGCATAGGTGGAACTGCATAAGTAGTTCCTATGACCGCAGATGCGAAAGTTTGAATTTAATGAGGAATCACAAATGCAGCTCGTGGTTCGCATATGCGGGGCCACAGAAGCGGTCCCTGGACCACAAAAGCGGAAACTACTGTTCTGATAAGGGTTTATCTGAGGCCTTATTTCAAAAGTTGGAAAATTCAATTTGGAGCTCGGTTAATGGCGATTTTGAGAGGATTTCGAAGAGGAGATTACTGGGTAAAGTTTCTATGATCCTTTCTAGTTATATTCCATCATTTAGTAGTTAAATCCATCTTTTAAATTTGAATTAAGGATAAAAATTGGGAGAATTTGGGTGAAATTTCCTTGGTTAAATTATTGAGTTTTGAGGGGGAAATTGACCTCCGATTTTAGATATTTTGGTATGGTTACACTCGTGAGAGTACGAGGTTTCTAAAATTTAAAAATTATTCGATTTCGAGCCATTGGCTTGAGGGGCATTTTTGTTATTTTACCTATTTTTGCACCATAGCTATAATTTTAATAGCGGAATTAGTTAATTGCAATTTTATTTACATTATGTAACTTGATTGAATAGATTCAGGCCATTCGGAGTTGGATACTCATGGCATGGGAATCGTTACTTCGTAATTTTTGCACCGGTTCGAGGTAAGTAGCTTGTCTAACTCTGTGCGGTGTACCTCTCCCCCTAGGATATATTATTTGTTATTTTAAATGCACGGTGAGCGAGGACGAGCGTGTACTTGTGCTAATTGTTGAAACTCTATTTTACTTAGAATATTTAACTGTGTTTTCTTGCGAATTTGCCTATTCTAAATGCCATTTAACATGTGTTAGCTTAGGATAAGCATGTTTAGCTGACTTACTTGCTTAATTGCTTAAACTGTATGAACTGTCCTATGTGAAGCATGCTAGACTAGAAATTTTATTAATTTTTCTTACTTAGCACCTTATCTTAATTGAATTGTGTGGTGTTACGAATTGGGACTCCGGGACAACATCCCAATAACTCCCTTTGCATGTGTCCCATTCTATGATTGGGAGTGCGGGATAATAAGAGATCCCCGACACATATATGATTATGAAATGGAGGGTACCGGGAAATCCTCGGGATACTAAGAGATCCCTTATGTAAAAATGGAGGATAACAGGAGATCCTCGGGATACTAAGAGATCCCTTGTGTAAAAATGAAGGATTACTAGGAGATCCTCGGGATACTAAGAGATCCCTTGTGTAAAAATGGAGGATACTAGGAGATCTTCGGGATACTAGGAGATCCCTCGAGTATATGATGAGGATACCAGGAGATCCTCGGGATACCAGGAGATCCCCGATGATAGATATCTGGTGGTGATTTGCACTTCTATTTACTTACTGTGGTAGTTCTCGATTACTGTCTTATTTATTATTTTTTCTAGATTCTCGCTGTAGATTGTATTCATATGGTATTTCCTTATCATATTGATTAATATGTTTTATATCAGTAGGGCCTCGACCTTTCCTCGTCACTACCCGACCGAGGTTAGGTTTGGCACTTACTGAGTACCGTTGTGGTGTACTCACGCCTCTTCTGCGCATGTTTTTTCTGTGCAGATCCAGGTACATTTATACAGGTGTATTATTAGTAGATGTAGGGAGCATTTCGGAGACTTGGGGTATATCTGTCGCGTCCGCAGACCAGAGAGTCTCCTCTCACTCTACCCCTTTAGTTAGTTAGATTCTATTCTGTTCTTCCTTGTTATAGACTTTTCCGGATGATTAGAGCAATATTGTGTATTAGTCTTAGCCTGTGTTACCCGTGGGTTTCCGGGTATTTGGGATTGTTTCGGAATGTAAAGTGTATGTGCCAGGAGGCAACTATATACAGTATTCTTGTTATTTAGCTTTTGGATTATAAATTTCATAAATGTTGTTACTTCCTCAATGTTTTAGGCTTACCCAGTCGCGAAGACTAGGTGCCTTCATGGCATGTTCACAAATGGTGAACTAGATTCGTGACAAGTTGGTATCAGAGCTCTAGCTTAATAGGAGTCATGTGACACATGCCGATTTAGTAGAGTCTCGCTGATCGGTACGGAGACGTGTGCACTTATATATGGAAGGCTATGTAACTGTTTAGGAAATATCTTCACTTCATTGAATTCCTTGTTGTGCTATATCTTTTACATCGACTCTAAAATTATGTCTTTTATTCTCTCATAGATGGCGAGGAAAAGTACGATCCAGGACGATCAAGCACCCGCACCCCCTCCTGCAGCTGCTAGAGGCAGGGTCGGGGAAAAGGTCGTAGGCGTGCACATGGTGTAGCCAGAGCACCTACGCGAGTTGGCGCCGAGGTACCGCTAGTAGATCCAGCTAGGGCTCAGGCACCTGACACGCCCATAACCAACACTACTCAGTTGTTCAGGAGGCATTGCACAACTTATGAGCATGTACACTATGCTGTCACAGGCAGGGTTGCTTCCCCTTCCTGCAGCCACATCCCATGCCGGGGGAGGAGCCCAGACTCGCGCAGCCTGCATTTCGGAGCAGAGAGTGTGTATGGGGCAGGTTCTAGATATTATCGCTGTCCAGCAAGCAGTACCGATTCAGCCCAAGGATGGGGCACCTACTTCTGAGGATGATCAACATAAGCTGGAGAGGTTCAAAAAGTATGACCCTCCGGTTATTAGCGGATTAGCTACGGATGATGCTTTGAGGTTTTTGGATGATTGTAACCACATCTTTCACACTATGGGTATTGTGAGAGGTTTCTTTTGCAGCTTTCCAGCTTCGGGGAGCCGCCTATGACTGGTAGCGCGCCTTTGAGTTAGACACTCTGGACGAGGCTGCCTCCCTGACTTGGACTCAGTTTACAGATATTTTTCAGAGGGAGTTTTTCCCTAGAGCCTCAGGGATGTATGGCGCGCAGAGTTTGAGCCATTTGCACCAGGGCACTATGTCCGTTTGTGAGTATGCTATCCATTATACTAGATTGGCCAGACATGCACTAGACTTGGTGGCTACTGTTCACGAGAGGGTTTGCTGATTTATTGGGGCCTTATTCTCCCCATCAGGTCTGGCATGGCTCGAGAGTTGGAGGTTGATATACCTTATAAACAGGTAGTATGCATAGCTAGGAGAGTAGAGGGTATGTATGCCAGAGAGCGAGAGGAGAGAGAGGCCAAGAGGTCGCGAGAGTCGGTTCACTACTTTAGTACCCGTACATCAGCAGTAAGACATCATGGTAGGGGCTATATGGTCACCTAGTTCATTCAGCTCTTCCTTCATCAAGAAATACTCCAGCTCCTCCCAGATCTCACGATCCTTCTTATGCACCTCCGAATTCTAGTGCGCCCCCTGCGCAGGGTGCTTCCAGATCAGTCCAGCAGGGGTGGGCCTAGTCAGTCACAACTACCGCACCCTCCCAGAGCTTGTTTCAGTGCAGGGACACCCTCCAGGTAGTGAGGATTTCCCTAGGCTTGGGAGGAGTGCACCTCCACAGCATTCTCAGCCGAAGCGTGCCCAGCAGGATTCTCAGGCTATTCTTCCAGCTCTAGCTGCCACCCCACCTGCTCACCCAGCCAGGGGCAGAGATCGGGGAGATAAAGGTTGCCCTCGGGGGAGGGGCCATGCCAGATATTATGCTCTTCCTGCTTGTGTCGGGGCTGTTGCCTCCAATTCTGTTATCACAGGTATTATATTGGTTAGTCACAGAGAGGCATCGATTCTATTTGATCCAGGCTCTACCTATTCTTACGTGTCATATTATTTTGCTCCACATTTGTGTATAGCCTAAGAGATATTGAGTTCTCATGTTTATGTTTCTACTCTCATGGGAGATTCCCTTGTTGTGGACTGCATTTATCGGTCATGTTTGGTTATTATTCATGGTTTTGAGACCAGGGCAGAGCTTTTATTACTCGATATGGTTGATTTCGATATTATCTTGGGCATGGACTGGTTGTCACCCCAGTATGCTATTCTTGATTGTCACGTTAAGACTGTGACGCTGGCTATGCTAGGTGTTCCGCGTATTGAGTGGAGTGGTACTTTTGATCACACTCCTAGTAGAGTTATATCTTTTCTTAAAGCTCAGCGTATGGTTGAGAAGGGGTGCACCGTGTATTTAGCTTATGTGAGAGATGTTAGTGTTGATACCCCATCTGTTGATTCTGTCCCAGTGGTATGGGAATATCCCGATGTGTTTCCACCTGATTTTCCAAGCATGTCGCCCGATCGGGACATTGATTTTGGTATTGATTTGTTGCCGAACACTCAACCTATATACATTCCTCCTTACCGTATAGCTCCTACTGAGTTGAAAGAGTTGAAGGATCAGTTACAAGAATTTCTTGATAAGGGTATTATTCGACCCAGTGTTTCACCGTAAGGTGCTCCTTTCTTGTTCGTGAAGAAAAAGGATGGTTCTATGCGCATATGTATCGATTATCGTCAGTTGAACAAGGTTACACTGAAGAACTGATATCATTTGCCTCGTATCAATGATCTATTTGACCAGCTTCAGGCGCACATGTGTTCTCTAAGATTCATTTGCACTCGGGTTATCACCAGTTAAAGATTCGGGAGCCAGATATCCCGAAGGCTGCTTTCAGGACTCTGTATGGTCATTACATGTTCCTTGTTATGTCATTTGGGCTGACCAATGGCCCAACAACTTTTATGCATTTGAAGCACAGTGTATTCAGGCCCTATCTCGACTCGTTCGTCATTATTTTCATAGATGATATTCCCGTCTACTCTCGGAGTTGGGAAGATCATGAGCAGCACCTGAGGATAGTGCTTCAGACCCTGAGAGAGAAGAAATTATACGCAAAGTTCTTAAAATGTGAGTTTTGGTTGAGTTCTGTGGCATTCCTAGGCCACGTGGTATCAAGTAAGGGCATTCGGGTGGATCCGAAGAAGGTGGAGGTCGTACAGAGTTGGACCAAGCCCTCCTCATCTATTGAGATCTGCAGCTTCCTTGGCCTGGTGGGGTATTACCGTCATTTTGCGGAGGGGTTCTCATCGATTGCTTCCCCTATAACTAGATGGACCCAGAAGGGTGCTCCCTTTCAATGGACAGACGAGTGTGAGGCGAGCTT
The DNA here is from genome assembly GCA_034376525.1 of Nicotiana benthamiana. NCBI lineage: Eukaryota > Viridiplantae > Streptophyta > Magnoliopsida > Solanales > Solanaceae > Nicotiana > Nicotiana benthamiana. Next base: position 63,819,784 of record CM067338.1, read on the forward strand.
TCAGAAGCTCAAGACGGCTTTGACTTCAACCCCTATTTTGATATTGCCTACCGGTTCGGGGTCTTATACATTTTATTGCGACGCTTCAGCAGTCGGACTTGGAGCGGTGTTGATGTAGGACGATAGGGTGATTGCCTACGCGTCCAGACAGCTAAAGGTACATGAAAAGAACTTCCATGTCCATGACCTTGAGTTAGCTTCTATTGTTCATGCCTTGAAGATCTGGCGTAATTATTTGTACGACGTGCCTTGTGATTTTTACACGGATCATCCAAAATTACAGCACTTATTCAAGCAGAAAGATATGAATTTGCGCCAAAGGAGATGGTTGGAACTACTGAAGGATTATGATATTACTATTCTTTATCACTCGGACAAGGCCAAAATGGTAGTCGATGCTTTGAGTCACCGGGCGGAGAGTTTAGGGAGTTTGGCATATTTACCAGCTTCAGAGAGACCCATGGCGACGGATGTTCAGGCCTTAGCCAGTTAGTTCGTTAGATTGGACCATTCCGAGCCCAGTCAGGTTCTAGCCTGTGTGGTTTCTCAGTCTTTATTGATCGATCGTATCAGGGAGTGACAGTATGATGACCCTCATTTGCTTGTCCTCAGGGACACAGTTCAGCATGGTGATGCTAGGGATGTGACTATTGGAGATGACGGGGTATTGAGGATGCAGGGTCGGATCTGTGTACCCGATGTTGATGATATTTGCTAGTTGGTATTGACAGAGGCCCATAGATCGCGGTACTCCATCCATCCTGGTGCCGCAAGATGTATTAGGATCTGAGGCAGCATCACTGGTGGAGGCGGATGAAGAAGGACATAGCAGCATTTGTAGCTAGATGCCTCAACTGTCAGCAGGTAAAGGCTGAGCACTAGAGACCGGGAGGGCTACTCCAGCAGATGGAAATTCCGGAGTGAAAATGGGAGAAGATCAATATTAACATTGTAAGTGGTCTCCCTCTGAGTGTGAAGAAATTTGATTCTATTTGGGTTGTTATGGATCGGCTGACCAAGTCCGCTTATTTCATTCCAGTGTGTACTACTTACTCAGCGGAGCGATTAGCGGGGATTTTATTTGGGAGATTGTCCGTCTGCACGACATTCCAGTTTCTATCATCTCGGAGAGGGATTCAGTGTTTACATCACGGTTCTGGAGAGCCTTCCAGCAGGAGTTGGGTACCCAACGGACTATGAGTACAACGTTTCACCCTCAGATAGACGGGCAGTGCTAGCGCACCATTCAGATTACTGAGGATATGCTCCGTGCATCATGATTGAGTTTAGAGGGTCTTGGTATCAGTTATTTCCATTGGCTGAGTTTGCGTACAACAACATTTATCAGTCTAGCATTCAGATGGCGCCGTATGAGGGCTTATATGGTAGGAGATGCAAATTCCCTGTGGGTTGGTTCGAGCCTGGTGAGGCCACGCTATTGGGCACTGGCTTGGTCCAAGATGCGGTAGAGAAGGTTAAGGCGATTCAGGACAGACTTCGTACAACTAGTCCAGACAGAAGAGTTACGCGGACCGGAAGGATCTTGATGTTTCCTTTATGGTTGGTGAGTGGCTTCTGCTTAGGGCCTCGCCAATGAAAGTCATCACGAGGTTTTGGGAAGAAAGGGAAGTTGAGCCCTAGGTTCATTGGCCCTTTTGAAATTTTGAAGCGAGTTGGGGAGGTTGCTAATGAGCTTGCCTTACCTCCCAGTTTGGTCGGGGTTCACCCAATATTTCATGTCTCGATTAATCGGAGGTATCACGGTGACCCGTCGTACATTTTAAGTATCACTTCAGTCCAGTTGGACAATGACTTGTCCTATGTTGAGGAGCCAGTGGCAATCTTGGACAGGCAGGTCTGAAAGCTCAGGTCAAAGGATATAGCTTCAGTAAAGGTTGAGTGGCGGGGTCAACTGGCCAAGAAGTGACTTGGGAGACCGAGCGGGATATGCGCAGCCGATAACCTCATCTATTTGCTACTTCAGGTATATTCTCTATGCTCGTTCCGGGACAAATAAATATTTTAGTATAGGAGGATGTGACGACCCAGCCGGTCGTCTTTGGAATTTATGCCCTGTTCCCCTATTAACTACTTCCCTAAGTTCATTTCTGCTATTTTGGTTTGTCGGGGCGTTCCGTGTTAGGATCCAAAGTGTTTTGGGACACTTAGTCCCTAAATGAGAGCTTAAGTGTTAGAAAGTGGTCTGTAATCGGAACAATGTGAAGAAGACCTCGAAATGAAAATTTGATTATTCCGATAGGTTCCTTAGATGATTTTGGGATTGGGAGCGTGTTCGGAATGTATTTTGGATGCCCATAGCTCATTTAGGCTAGATATGCTGAAAAATAGAAATTGGAGGTTTCCAGTCCGATAGTGAGTTTTTGATCCGAGGGTCGGAACGGGTTTTCCGGAAGTTGCTGTAGCACTGTCATGTCATTTGGGACGTGCATGCAATGTTTTAGGTCAATCGGACGAGTGTTGGTTAGGTTTTGGATCGAAAGCGTGTTTTGGATGAACTTGAAGTTCTTAGGCTTGAATCTTTGACTTAATCGGGTTTCATGTGTTGTTTTAGATGTTTTAGGGATTGGTACAAGTTTGAATAAGGCGTTAGATGGTATTTGTGTTTTTGGTTGGGGTCGGGGGACCTCGGGTGTGTTTCAGATGCTCAACAGGCAAGTTTTGGGAGTTGGAAGAAACTTTGCAGCAAGCTCCTGTCATTTTCGCTTCTGCGGCTAGGGGACCGTTGAAGCGGAACCGCACAAATGGCTGAAGAAATCGTAGATCTAGGAGATCTTTGGGATACTAGGAGATTCCTCGAGTATATGATGAGGATACCAGGAGATCCTCGGGATACCAGGAGATCCCCGATGATAGATATCTGGTGGTGATTTGCACTTCTATTTACTTATTGTGGTAGTTCTCAATTACTGTCTTATTTATTATTTTTGCTAGATTCTCATAGTAGATTGTATCCATTTGGTATTTCCTTATCATATTGATTAATATGTTTTTATATCAGTAGGGCCTCGACCTTTCCTCGTCACTACCCGACAGAGGTTAGGTTTGGCACTTACTGAGTACTGTTGTGGTATGCTCACGCCTTTTCTGCGCATGTTTTTTCTGTGTAGATCCAGGTACATTTATGCATGTGTATTATTAGTAGATGTAGGGAGAATTTCGGAGACTTGGGGTATATCTGTCGCGTCCGCAGACCAGAGAGTCTCCCTCTCACTCTACCCCTTTAGTTAGTTAGATTCTATTCTGTCCTTCCTTGTTATAGACTTTTCCGGATGATTAGAGCAGTACTGCGTATTAGTCTTAGCCTGTGTTACCCGTGGGTTTCCAGGTCATTGGGATAGTTTCAGAATGTAAAGTGTTAAAGTTTATGTGCCAGGCGGAAACTATATACATTATTCTTGTTATTTAGCTTTTGGATTATAAGTTTCATAAATGGTGTTACTTCCTCAATGTGTTAGGCTTATCTAGTCGCGAAGACTAGGTGCCTTCATGACATGTTCAACAAATGGTGAACTAAGGTCATGACAATTGCGAACCCTGGGTCACATTTGCAATTTTTGCAGCTGAACAAAATAGTGAGATTTCGGTACTTAGCTTCATTTTTCACATTTTAGAACCCTAGACTCAGTAGGAAGCAATTTTGAGGCGATATTTTCATACATGACTATTGGGTAAGTGATTTGATCGAAATTTCTAATATAGAACATGATTTTTTATGAGATTTAACATCTAATTTATGAGAATCTCATAGAACACAAAATGCATATATGGACTCGTGGGGTTATGGGTAGTCGAGATGTATCCTTGGACTCGAGTTTTGATCGAGTGGATTCGGGGTTAATTTTTGAGGAATTGTGTAAATATCTTAAATTTAATTATTGGAATTGGTTTCTTTTGTATTGTTTGATGATATTAAGTTATTTTTAGTTATATTTGAGACGTGAGGAGGTGAATTTTAAAGGAAAGAACTATTTTTGAGTGTTGATTTGGCCTAATTGAGGCAACTATCTAGCCTAACTTTGCAAGACAGAACTACCCCGTAGGATTTGATTTAATTGCACTATTTCAAGTAGGTGGATGATATGTACATTAAGTGATTAGTGTATACACGAGATTATATGTGAAAGTTGACCAGCTTAGACTCTTAGGCTACTAATATGCTTTTAATTGAATTTGTTGTTATCTGGAATATCTTTCATTGTCGAGTTTTTTAACATTACACTTTTGTTATTGCTGAAATTCTTGTACACATTATCATTGAGTCGTGGGCTACATACTGTTGTGATGCATGTATCGTTATTTTTGCAATGTTATGGAATATGAGCACATATGGTGTGAGTTAATTATTGTATTATGATGTGATGCGCATGCAAAAGCATAAAGGTGCTGTTATTGATGTGAATGCGATGCGATAAGGGGGGTTCTATGCATGTGTTGCTTGTAAGGGGAATAACTTCATTTTTAAGCACAAGCGTTATGGGAAAAAGTGTTTTAATATTTAAGGTTGAAGCGACGTTATAAAGAATATTCGTGACTTGTGGCTTGTAACTCGTGCTTGTGAGGTGCGCTATCTCGGAATTGTTGTTGTTGTAAATTCTGTGTTGGAATGTCTTGATTATTTAAACTTTTTTGCTTTTTAATTTATTTCACATGTATTTAACTGTGTTTTTTTTTTTATCATTTTTGCTATTTTATTACATGGTTACTCATTGTTGTTATTTATTTATTTTTCTTCCCATTCTTAGTTTTATAATTTTCTTCTGCACATGTTTTACTTTTATGTCTAGTAAGTGTGTTGACTTGAACCTCGTCACTACTCTATCGAGGTTTGTCTTGATACTTACTATTTTTGGTGTATTTATACTACGCTTCTGCACATGTTTTGCTGATCCAAGTACCTTGGAGCGTGCCAAACGATGGCTAGCTATGTTGAGTACGTGAGCTATAAAGGTCGTGATTTGCATTGAGGCAAAGTGTTAAATTGTGAAATACTATTATGTTGATTTATTCACTTTCAGTTGTTTTGTTGAGACTTTGTGTACATTGTGATTGAGTAGTGGGATCCTTATTATAAAAGACAATATCGTTATTGTTGATCTCCTTGAAAAGTTGTGATATTTGGGCACTTGAGGTGTGATTTATGATATGTTATGATATTGGTACGCATGCGGTGGTAATAGGTTTGGGGCTGAAATGCTGTGGTGAGATAAGGTGGGCTTGATATGTGTGGCTAGTAGGGTAGCTACTAGAAGTCATGCGGTGTGATAAGGTGGGCCAAAACACGCGACGCTATTTCAGGAAATTGATTTTTAAAAAAACTAAATTCAAGGATCTTGCGATGATATAAGGAAAGACTGAATTTATTTATGATTTAGCCTACGAGGCGGTATGTAGGTGGTGACTCTTGTTGACTCTTTTTAATTCTTGTGTTTTGGTTGTTTTGTTTTGCGTCATAATATCCCTTGTTTTCTTTTGTGATGCATTAATTGCCTTGTTCGGTGTAGCTATTCTATGTGTATTTATTCAATCAACTCATTCCTATTGTTGTCATTATTGTTGTTGTTGTTGTACTCATTGTTGTTGAGCCGAGGGCTATGCATGGTTATGGTACTGAAATTATTTTTTAGAAATATTTTGGCATGAGGGCACATGTGGTGCAAGTCATTATATTGTGTTGTTATGTTTTTGGCACACGTTGTTGAGAGTATTGTCGGGGTGTTCACATGTGAGTTGTCCGTGATATTATTATTATTGATATCTACATACGGGGCGTGACGAGGCGTGTTATATATGTGTGGGTTGCACATGTGGCAGGAAAGGGTGGGAATATTATTTTGCACGTGCGGCAAGACAAGACGAGCACTTACTTTATTATTGTGCACTTGGCGAGACAAGGTGGGCTATTTCGGGGAATGATTTGATGGCCTGGGAGCATTATCATTGTTGATACTTGTGTGGTGGTGCACCTATCTTTGTGTAAGATGTGCCTTGTACATTTTGTGGTAATCGTTTCTTATGTGCCATTCATTATCTCTACTCTTACTTGTTGACTTGAGTTGTGATAAAACACTTATACAAGTATACATGTAATTAATCACCCATATCAGCTTAGGAAGATGAATCTTGATGTTATTGGCATGTGTGTTGTTCGTGCAGCATGTGAGTTGTCCTTGAGATTGTAATTTAAGATGTGGGAACGAGGTGTTGTTAGTATATAATGGTGGATTGAGACCCGTGATTTGTGATTATGGGATGAGGAACCATGGAGAGACTTTGTTACGAAAAACTTGTGATGGACAGCTTGATTAATTGGTTGTCCTTTGTGTTCTTTATCTGGTCTTAATGATGTTTTTGACTAGTGAGAGTCTTGAATGTACCTCGTCACTACTCCACCGAGGATAGTCTTGAAATTTACTAGGTACCGCCCGTGGCAGAATCATACTACACTTCTGCACATTTTTGTGTAAAGTCAAGTATTAGAGATATCAGACTTTGGAAGAGCTAGCATATCTGTCGCAAGGATTCAAGGTAGAGCTTCTTTTTCGTCGCACTCACTTGGAGTCTTTCCTTATATTACATTGTAAGCTATTATTTGTGCATTATTTTATTTCGATCCTTGAGATCATTCCATGTATTCAATTATAGTTTGTGACTCAGTATTACCAATCTCAGGAGGTTGTTATGACTATTGCCGCGTAGGCTTAGTTTCGTTTTATTTCGGTGCTTGTATTAAAATCTGTTTCAAAAATGATTTATATTGTTATTGTAATCGTCTTACCTAGTCTTAGAGACTAAGTTCGATCACGAAGCCCGTGGTGGGATTTCGGGTTGTGACACATAATATGGTATTCTTATGTTTGAAGATGCTAGGTTACAATTGGAAAAGGAGACGACAAGTAATGGAGTGGCGGCTATGGATAGTTGTGGTCATTTGCTTCAAGCCTTGGCACGCTAATTCAATTTGTTCGAAAAGTCACTGCTACTGAAGCACTAGCAATTCGTGATTCTTTGGAAAAAGCTATAGAAAATGGATGGTCAAAGGTGAATATTTTATCATATGCAAAAAATATGGTGGATATGATAAGAAAAATGATGGAGGTCTCATGGGATATAGAGATTACTTGTGAAGACATTTGAAAGATAATGAATTTCTTTGAAGATATTAATATTGCATATACTCCTAAATCTTGGAACGTCTTAGCGCATAATTTAGTCAAGTTTTCTATCTCGCTATTACATAGAATTACTTGAGTTTCTACTTTACCTAGTTGGGTTGTAAATAATATTGTTGCTGTCGACGCCCCCCTATTTCCACTAATAGAAGCAAAATTGGTTTTATAATATTATGGGAAAAACAACACTTATTCCCGTTTGGAAATCGGGTTATGGAATTTGAAGAGTCAACACCTGATGATTATAGTGAACTAGGACACTTTTTAGAAGAAGAGAGTATTTTGAAGGAAAACCAGAGTTCGGGTAAGGGCTAGAGATTATCTCGAGGGGAAGGTGTTAGGCACCCTTCAAGATCCACTAGTGTGGTTCCCGGCCATGTTAATTGTGACTTTATAGGAGATGAAGCAAGGAAACAAATAAGGTTTACATAAAAAGAATTCAAACAACTTGAGAATTTTGAAAAAGGGTAAGGCATAATTTAAATAAAAGCAGAAAAGAAAATTGATTTGTATAAGCATTACTTTAGGAGGACATTTAAATAAAGCAAGCAAAAGAGAAAGAGGTCATAGGTTTGATTATAATATGGGATCATTCGATACAATATGCCACACATATTCCCAAAGAGGGGTCGCTTTATGATATTATCGCATCGTATCATCTCCATATTCTACCTTTCCCACCTCGTTAAGGTACTTATACGCGTTTGGTCTCGTTTACTTATCGCATGCTAGTACTCGCCCTAACCTATTAGTCCCGGGGTATTAGGATTTCTAATCTTAAGAGGGGGAGAGAAAGATAGGATATATATGGAGTTTTCAAAGGTAAAAATACTAAGCGTCAATCAAAACAAATAGCATATAAGGTATACAAATCAAACTTTCAAAGGCTCATATAAAACCCCGTAAATCATACAGCAATTAGTCTAGCATTACTTCAAATACAGATTTGGTCTTAATATTAAATCTGATTGAATAGGTTAGCTAAACACATAAAGTTGGATAATAAATCTGCTTTGAGACCCTCGGGTCCGGTTATTAGAACTTGAAATGATTTAAAATCAGTAATTTCAGAGAAAACATTAGTTTCAGACATAGGTCTTTAAAGAGGAGTTTTGGGAAGCAAGAATTTGAAGTCTGCAAAAGTCCAGAAATGATTTACAAAAAAAAAACTAATCGAGCTGTTTAGGAAAAAGACCAAAAAAAATTGGTTTCAGAATAAAAATGCAAGTTTGGGTTTTGAAAGATTCTATAGATTTAAAATAATGTAAAAAGGCAGACTTGGCTAGATTTCAAAAATAGACGGCATTGGACAAATTTTTATTGAAATTGTTCAGCAAATTAGATGAGTTGGAACCCTATAGGCATGATATCTACATATTGATTTTTTTATTTTTAGTACGTTTAAGGGACCTACTGTTTCCCTAGCATTTTTTATGCAATTCTTATAGGCATGGTTTCTAGGTGTGATGCAATATTGAAAACCTATAGGCATGATTTCTAAGTGAGAAGCAACGTTGAAAACCTTATAGGCATGATTTCTATATGAGACGCAATATTGAAAGCATTATAAGCATGATTTCTATATGAGATGCAATATTGAAAGCCTTATAGGCATGATTTCTGTATGAGGTGCAATATTAAAAACCTATAGGCATGGTTTCTATATGAGGTGCAATATTGAAAACATATAGGCATGATTTCTATATGAGGTGCAATATTGAAAACCAATAGGCATGATCTCCAACCATTGGTTGATGCAACAATGTAAATCCCTCCCATACCATTTCACTATTATCCCAAAGTCTTTTGTACAAAGCTGGTTTACATAAATGAAAGGAAAATACAAAGGAAATAAATACAACAAAGCTAAACGGACCCGAGGAATCCCAAAGCAACCGTAATGTCCAACATATGCATTTTACCAAATCCAGGATCCAAATTCCAAGGCTTTCTCTTAGAGTGATTCAAAGTTCCAAGAGCTTTCAGGAGAAACCCAGGCAATGCTTACACCCTAAATGATTAGAGTAGTGCAAAGTGTTGAAATACCAGCCCTCAGGCATCCAAGTTCAGAAGAGACTCGAGGGTCCCTAAGCATGGATTACCAGAGGTGGGTAGGACATAAAGAACGAGGAACAAGTGTAAAAGTGAGGGATTAGAGGAAGACCAATGCAAAGAGTGGTCATACCTACCTATGAATGGGACTGTCACACCCCTGACCCTTTACATGGTTTAACAAATAAGAGTAGACTTGAAACAAGTTAGACTGAGGCCTGTATGATGATCAGGAGACCAACAGACCTAAGTCGAAGCTCAACACATAACGGGGGTAAACGGAGTGGGATTACTTTGAGTATAGGTTGAGAGCAACCTAGTTCTAAACTAGGAATAGCAATGGAGTGCCATCCTAGCCTAAAACGCCTCTCATACACAAACACGGGTTAAGGGAGTAGGGGTCACATATGAACATTTGCAACAATCAGAATTAAACTAGAGGATTTGGGAAAGAGATGTACAAGAATGTAATCATACACATATATAGCATCAAAACATGGGGATATGGGGAGGGATGTGCATGCTGAAATTTAACTACATACCGAACATAAACAGACATAGGGGAAGGGGTAAGTAAACATATAGCTTGGAGTTAATATGTAAATCAGGAACCTACCAGTTGTAAAACTCAAAAAGTAGAGCAAATAGGGCAGGTGTGACCTTATAGTTTAGCCCTGGCTTTCAGCCGGCTAAACTCTAGCAATAGAACAAGTAACAGAGATGAACAGAGAAGAGAAGAGAGAGTTTTAGGTGAGTGAACTTAGGATTGTTCGTGTGTTGAAGAGAAAAGAGGTGGGGGATTTTATTGCTTGAAAGTAAGCATCTGATAAGGCAAGAAAATAATTTAACATCAATCATAATCAATTAGGGAACGAGTTTCCTCTAATTAAGCAACCAGACTTGAGGTCAATAAACCAAGCTTTATTTTTGGGAAGAAAATCAATAATAAGTCATGAAATACAGGGTAAATGCGTATAAGGGTTTTGAAATTCACAAGGTTTCACACATATGACAAGTCAATCATATAGAGAATCGAGGAAATTGAGATACGAATGGATACTGAACTTAGTCAAAGAGCATGTCAAAATTAAAGAATAAAATAAGTTTGTAAGAAATAAATTTTCCAAAAATAGGGTTAATCTGAAAAGGGGGGAAAATATGACTATATAAAGAGATGCACCAATTCGAACATGCAGTACTGAAATTGGTAGAACAATCATGTAATCAAAGAGCAGAAGCATGCAAGTAAGAAATCAGAAGCAGCTAGGGTTTAGCCATTAAACACGTAGCAAACAATTACTCTGAGAGAAATGGAAAATCCCCCAGAAACTAGGGTTTTCATCACATATCGAGCATAGATGAAGATAAATTTTGGAAGACTCGCATAAGGAAAAACAGAGAACCTAGTAAAATTTAGTCGGAAACCCTAGAGATAACACAGTATAGAAAAATACATAGGTATCATAGTAGAAAATACTCAGAAATCACAGTAAAGTTTAAAAGAAATCATAATAGAGCAGATAAAGCAAAGAAATTGAAGAACGCCTAATTTTTTTGGAAGACGAACAATTTAAAAACAAAGTTGGTGAAGAAACGTGAGAAATACTTTGAAACTTTAGAAAATAACTAGGATGTAGATTAGATCGTAAAGATAAACACAGAGAAAACCTTGAAAAATTAGGGTTTCAGGGAAAAAACCATAGAGAAACGAGATATCCTAGAATGGACCGATTCTGAGTCGACGATGGACTCATAGCATCAAGGCTTTCCGGAGAGAGACCAGTCACGGCCGTAGAAACTCAAGTCGATAGACCTCTGAAATAGTGGTTTTCACAATAGGGTTTCAATCCTAGAACAACAGGGTCGTAGAATGTATTGAGGAATGAGTACATGTAGCATGAAGCCTGGAAAGCCATACTTTCTGGTGAAAGGAAGTCAGAAGGTGACCAAAGGCGACTAGGGTTTCAGGGGGGCTTGGGAGCGTTTGAGAGATGAGGGGGATACAAGGGCGGCTGAAGGTGTAAAATGATTAGGAGGGGTGTATTGGGGTTTAATTAGGGTAAGGGGCTACGTGGGCCGTTGATGTAAATGATAAACGATCCTGATTGAAAGGGGGATTACGGGCGAGTTATTTTAATGGGGTGTGGGTCGGGTTATTAATAAATTGGGTAGTGTAATTGGGGTTGAAATTAAGGCTATTACTTAAATAAAAAAGGGCTATAACTTAAATAACTAATTTCCCCCTAATTTAAATTTTATAAAATAACAAACGATGTTTAAAAATCTGATTAAAAATACTGAGTTCATAAACAAAGAATAAGTATTATTTTAAAAATATTAGGCACGATTTTATGATTAAAAAAGTTATTAAATTGAGAAATAGGCTAAAATTGCAATTTCATGAAATTTTAATTTAGAAATACTAATGAGCTTGTAAAATTATGTTTTTATGTAAATGAGAATACATTACTCAAAAAAATGACAAGTTTTGGGACTAAATATTGGATTTTATAATGCAAAATAAGTCATAAATTGATTTTAAAAATCTCGAAAAATGTAGAAAAATTGCAAAACCTTTGTGGATGCTTATGTATGCATCTACATGCTAATTTTGGAGTATTTTGAGTATATAAACATATGGGGAAAAATAGGGTATCAATAGCTACCCCTCTTTACCCGAGGAGGATGAAAGAGTAGTCGGGTAAAGACAAGATGGCCAATTTTGACCGAAGATGGCGACTGAAAGAGAGTTTTGACCGCGCTCTGGCCTCTGAGGTGCCTATGTAGTTCGGGAACCATTGGAGGAATATGCTGATGGATGTTCAGAAAATATGGACGCAACGGGTTTGACTAAGGTTTGGAGGTCGAACAGGCTGCGAAAAACTGGAGCGGGATTGCTCCTACTGAGATGGCCGTGAGCCAGCATGTGTACCTCTAAATGAAAAATGTGCGTATATCTTGCATAATTTAAACGTGATGCAAGTTCTCATTGGACCATGAATGTTGTCTTCGGACGATAGGATGGCGTCCTCAGACTATGACGTCCTGGGGTATGAAGAGCGTAAAAGTAAAGATTCGCAGGCCATGCAATGGTGTTCTCGGGCTATGCAGATGGTTCCTCCGAACTATGATGTCTTTGAATGAGTTGGCGATATTTCAGCCCATGAGAAGGTGGAAATATTTCAGCCGAACGAATGCAAGGGCGACGATATTTTAGCCAAGCAAGAACTTAAATGCATGGAGCGATATTTCAGCCAAATGAAATAGAGTGGCGATATTTCAGCCAAGCAAAATAAGGGAGGTATACTTTAACCTTGAAAGGCAGAGAATAGCCTTATGCAAAAATGCAAGATGGAGACAGGGCTTAGTCTCAAAAGGCAGGAGATAGCCTTATGCAGGATGGAGGTAGAGCTTAACCTCGGAAGGCAGAGAATAGCCTTCTGCAAAAAAGCAAGATGGAGACACAGCTTAGTCTCGAAAGGCAGAGAATAGCCTTATGCAGGATGGAGGTAGAGCTTAACCTTAGAAGGCAGAGAATAGCCTTATGCAAAAAATGTAAGATTGAGACAGCGCTTAGTTTCGAAAGCTAGATAATAGCCTTATGCATGATGGAGATAGAGCTTAACCTCGAAAGTCAGAGAATAGCCTTATGCAAAAAATCAAGATGGAGACAGAGCTTAGTCTCGAAAGGCAGAGAATAGCCTTATGTAGGATGGAGGTAGAGCTTAACCTCGGAAGGCAGAGAATAACCTTATGCAAAAATGCAAGATGGAGACAGATCTTAGCCTCGAAAGGCAGAGAATAGCCTTATGCAAAAATGCAAGATGGAGGTAGAGCTTAACCTCGAAAGGCAGATAATAGCCTTATGCAGGATGGAGGTAGAGCATAACCTCAGAAGGAAAAAAATAGACTTATGCAATGCAAAAATGTAAAGGAGAAGATAGTAAAGATTTCTTAGCTGGTAGATGATTGCGATATCATGACTGTTGGGGAAAGGTTGGATGTAGGTAGTAAACTTTTGCCAAATAAGTAGTTGTTTCGGGAGCTTAGGTCCTTCAAAGCACATGCTTCGCCCATTTGTATCCTAAATTCCTGCATCCAAAGAAAAATTGTGAGTTCTGTAAAGGGGGAGGTTAGTTTGTATCTCTCGGCTCATGACGTCATGTGCCATTTGGGGTAGCGTTGCTGAATGATATTGATCAGAATGATTTTATGCAAAAGATTTGGCAAACATGATGATATTGATCCGAATGATTTTATGCAAAAGATTTGGAACACATGATGCAAATGTATATATAAGTAAAGAAAAAAATAATTTTTGTTTTATGATGAACCGACAACTGCAATGTGGTTCAAGACACAACAACCTTGCTTTCTTCGAAATTTTGAGGGTTCTCCTCAAAATTCTGCCCCAGTTTACTGGACTAGCGCCATTGACGGCGGTGCTAAATGACTAAAAATGGGATCTTTAGAATTTTGAGGGTCCTCCTCAAAATTCTTCCCCAGTTTACTGGGTCGATCCTGATGCAAATGCTTGGTAAATTGACTTCGGAATTTTGAGGGTCCTCCTCAAAATTCTGCCCAGTTCCAAATGCGGGGGAAATGGGATTTTATTAAAAAATGTCATCGAACCCATAGGGCTACCTACGTATCCCTTCTTCAACGGGAATCAGGTCAGGCGTAGTTCAAATTACATCATAAAAGAAAGCATGTGACCAAATGTTGTATCTCTTCACTGCGTCTGAGTTGATAGGCTTTGGCAAGACTTCTCCTACCATTTTTCGAGAATGAGGCTCCTCCAGTCAGGACCCGATAAACCATGTACGGACCCTTCCAGTTGGGAGAGAATTTCCCTTTGGTTTCATCTTGATGTGGAAATATCTTCTTCAACACCAGCTGCCCTGGTGTAATCTTCCTTGGTCGAACTCTATTGTTGAAGGCTCTGATCATTCTGATATGATATAATTAACCGTGACAGACAACGTTCATTCTCTTTCCGTAGATGAGGGATAAATGCTCGTAGTGACTTTTGATCCATTCCGCATCATCTAAATCAGCTTCTTGTATGACCCTTAAGGATGGGATTTCTACCTCAACGGGAATGACCGACTCTGTTCCATAAACCAACATGTAAGGAGTAGCCCAGGTTGATGTGCGGACCATGGTGCGGTAACCCAATAAAGCAAACAACAATTTCTCATGCCACTGCTTGTGCTTTTCAATCATTTCCTTAGTATCTTCTTGATGTTCTTGTTGGTTGCTTCTACAACTTCGTTCATCTGAGGTCTGTAAGTCGTAGAGTTCTTGTGCCTGATCTTGAAAGTTTCACACATTGCTTTCATCAGGCCGCTGTTGAGATTGGAACCATTATCGATGATGATTGATTCTGGTATCCCGAACCGACAAACCATATGATATCGTATGAAATCTGCGACTACATTCTTAGTGACTGCCTAGTATGATGCTGCTTCAAACCATTTGGTAAAGTAATCGATTGCCACTAGGATGAACTTGTGCCTATTTGACGCGGCTGGCTCAATTGGTTCAATGACGTCCATTACTCAATAGGTGAACGGCCGTGGTGAGCTTGTTGCAGTAAGCTCGTCTGGAGGCACCTTTATCATATCTGCATGTATTTGACAACGGTGTCATTTTCAGACGTACTGAATGCAGTCCGTCTCAATAGTCATCTAGAAATAACATGCTCGAAGTATCTTATTCGCCAAAACGAAATCATTCATATGTGGTCCACAAGTCCCGACATGTACTTCCTCCAATAGTCTGATTACGTCTTTTGCCTCGAAACACCTTAATAGTCCCAAATCAGGAGTCCTCCTATAAAGGATTCCTCCACTGTGAAGGAAATTATTGGACAACCTCCGGAGTGTTCGTTTCTGAGTAGCATTGGCAAACTTTGGGTACCCTCACATTGTCAAGTATTCCCTGATATCATGGAACCAAGGTTTCCCGTCGGCTTCTTCCTCGACGTGAGCACAATAGGTTGGCTGGTCGTGAATCTTGACCGGAATGGGATCAATAAAATTTGTATCCGGATGCTGGATCATGGATGTTTAAGTGGCTAAAGAATCGGCAAAATCATTCTGTGTTCTGGGAACATGCTGTAACTCCATCTTTCTGAATCTTTTCCTCAACTCCTGCACATTTAGGGGAGTATCTTGGAATTTTTGGTTGTCATTCTTCTCGGACCTGATGTATGAGTAAGTCCTAATCTCCAAACACTAGTACTTCCTGAATATTCATGTCAATTGCCAGCTTGAGCCCTAAGATGCAGGCTTCGTACTCAGCCATATTGTTGGTACAGGGGAATCTGAGCTTTGCGGACACCGGGTAATGCTGACCAGTTTCTGATACCAGGACTACTCTTATGCCAACTCCTTTGAAATTTGCGGCTCCATCGAAAAACATCCTCCAACCGTCATACGATTCGTCGATATCTTCTCATATGAAGGCTATTTCTTCATCAGGAAAATACGTGTTTAGGGGTTCGTATTCTCGTCCTACAGGACTTTTGGCGAGGTGATCCGCCATGGCTTGTCCTTTTACCGCCTTCTGGGTAACATAAGTATAGTCAAATTCACTTAATAAAATCTGCCACTTGGCAAGCTTGCCAATAGGCATGGGATTCTGGAAAATATACTTCAGTGGATCCATACTGGATATGAGATAAGTAGTGTAAGTGCATAAATAATGCCTAAATTTCTGGGCTACCCAGGTTAAAGCACAACAAGTGCGCTTTAATAAGGGTTACCGAGCCTCGTAAGGGGTGAAATTCTTGCTGAGGTAGTAGATGGCCTGCTCCTTCCTTCCTGTTTCGTCATATTGTCCCAAAACACAACAGAATGCCCTCTCCAAAGTTTGATGACGAAACTGCAGGAGAGGACATTGATGTTCAGTTCAAGCCAAAATTTCAAAGGAAATCAATGACACTCAATTGTCCTGCAAATCTGCAACCTGTAGCAAACACAAACAACAACTTGAACCATAATGCTCCAGTATTTGTTCCAAGAAATACTACAAAATCAGGTGAAACATCAGCTGCTGTTCGAATCGCAACAACACTGCAACATTTACCCAGAATCAGATTGTACCAATAAAGTCCATCACTACTTTGGAGGAGAGGAAAATGTCAGATTCAATGACTAATTTTCCTTCTATCGATAATAAAACAGTACCATTTACACAGTCGGGGCAGAACCAGCTCATATCAACAGCCCCAGAAAATACTCTACTGGATAGACAACCTCTGGATGTGAGGACTGGAAGACATATATATGAAGAAGGGGAGGAAGACGATATCTTAACGCAATGTCGGGCAGATGTGTCAAGAAAAGGTCATTTGTCACCAATGCATAGTAAAACAAGTAAGAAGTCTCGTGAAAGGGATAGAAGTTGGAACGGTAGGGTGTTTGAAGACGCAAACATAAGGAGACACCCAATGAGAAATGCAAAACAAAAACAGGGCACTCAAACAATTATTACAAAGTCCAATTGATCGAGGAACAAAGCATGAATTTGAAGCAATATTGACAAAAATTGTGGACGAAGTCATTAATCTACAAATTGTATTTATCATAAAATTGGAGAAAAGAGAGCAACAACATGACTTCTTCAACTTTTTAATTTTCCATCTCATTAGTATTTCTTTATGTAATATCATCACAGAGCATGTTATAAACTCTGTGATGATCATACTTTTCTTGGTTCTTGCTGCTTCTTTCTTTTTGCATGCTTGTTAGTTCTTATGGCTTTTATTGGCCTCAATAGGATTAATAAGATAAGGTTTACGCCGGTTGTTGTTATATGGGTAACAATACCGGTGAGTCCTCCCTTATTTTATTTTACTTATTTGATGTAATTTTCTTTTTATAATTATTAATGAAAACTAGCCCTAGGCGCTTGCCTAGTGGATTGTTCAAAAAACATACTGCAAGGTAAAGCAATAGAGGTCTCCCGGGCTCAGGTGGAACAAAGACGGGCGGCATTGACAAGTATTCCTTGACTATGTCGAAAGCCTTTTGGAAATAATCAATCTATTTAGTAGTGACGTCTTTCTTTAGCATTTTGAAGATGGGTTCACAAATGACAGTGGAACGATGAATCGGCTGATAGTTGAGCCTCCCTAGAAAACTCATTACCTCTTTCTTGTTCTTTGCAGTGGCAACTCTTGAATGTCTCTGACCTTTGACGGATCCAGTTCTATTCCTCAGCAACTCACAATAAACCCCAATGATTTTTCGGCCAGGACCCCGAATGCACATTTGGCGGGGTTCAATTTCGGGTTGTATCTCCTTAGTCTGTTAAAGAACTTTCTCAAATCTTCCATGTGATCTGTAGCTTTTCTACATTTAATGATGACGTCGTCCACATATACCTCGATATTCTTATGTATCATATCATGAAAGATTGTGGTCATGGCTCTCATGTAAGTAGCACCGGCATTCTTCAAGCCCAAAGGCATCATTGTATAACAATACATTCCCCATGGCGTGACGAATGTCATTTTCTCTGCATCCTCTTCATCCATCCATATCTGATGGTACCCAGCAAAACAATCAACTAACGACTGCATCTCATGTTTAGCGCAGCTGTCGATCAATATGTGTATATTTGGCAAAGGAAAGTCATCTTTAGGACTCGCCCGGTTGAGATCCCGGTAGTCGACACAGACTCTAACCTTCCCGTCCTTCTTTGGCATCGACACAACGTTGGCTAACCATGTTGGATACTCCACTACCCCGAGAACCATGGCTTTGACTTGCTTTATGACATCTTCTTTGATTTTCAAACACATATCTGGCTTGAATGTTCTGAGTTTCTTCTTGATCGGCGGGCATGTCGGATCTGTCGGCAACTTGGGAGCCACAATAGACGTGCTAAGGCCGGTCATATCATCATACGACAAGGCGAATATGTCCTCATACTCTTTCAAAAACTCTGTGTATTCTTCCTTTTCTGACGGTGACAAGTGTACACTAATTCGTGTTTCCTTGATATTTTCTGCATCTCCTAGATTAATGACCTCAGTTTCGTCTAAATTATACTTAGGTCTGTTCTCAAAATCTTCGACCTTTTTAATAACCTCTTCTGGTATTTCATCCTCTTCTAAATCTATGTCTATTTGTCGCATTGTCTCATTGAAAGTTACAGTTATGGGTTCATCATCAAGATATATAATAGTAATGCTGTGTAAAATAAGGTAAATGATAGAGAAAATAAATAAGAGAATAATATAAAGATAAACTTGAAAAATGATTTTGATTAAATTCATAATTGTCTAATTCCACACAAATTTCACGGCTTGATGAAATGTTGATGCCACAACCCCAGCGGCATGGATCCAAGGTCGTCCTAGAAATAAATTGTAGGATGCTGGTACGTCAATGACTTGGAACTCAACATCGAACCAGGTAGGCTCCATCTGCAGGCACAAACTGATTTCTCTAATGGTGGACCTCTGAGATCCATCAAAAGTTTTGGCATTGATAGCCCATCTTTGATCTTCTGCAACCCTTTGACCAATGTCTTGTGAGTCACCAACGGACAAATATTGAGGCTGGACCCCCCGTCGACCAGAATCCTAGTGATAAAAGTGATCCTCGCATTGCGCAGTGATGTGCAATGCTTTGTTGTGACCAAGCCCTTCCAGTGGCAATTCACCTTCATGGAAGGTGATCTTATGGCTTTCCAGTATCTGTCCCACCATGTTTGCCATTTCGCCTCCTGTTATGTTGCTGAGAACATAAGCTTCACTTAGTATCTTCATCAAGGAACTTTTATGTGCCTCAGAGCTTAGTAGGAGGGCTAGAATAGAAATATGCGCCAGTGTCTTGTTCAACTGCTCAACGATCGAGTACTCCTTGGCCTGTACCTTTCTCCAATGGTCATCGTGAAAGTACAAGAGGGGGGCGAATTGTTAATTATTTAAACTTATTCGCAAATAAGTCGAATTGAAACTATATTAGTTGACTTAATGTAATACTGCACCAGACGAGAATATCTAAATAAAGGTAGGCTGAGAGTAAATGCAGGAATATAATGACACCCAGAATTTTATACTGGTTCGGATTCAATGTGAATCCCAATCCAGTCCCCTTGTGTTGCAAGTGATTTCTCTTCAGATCAATAGTTTCTTTTCGAGTAGAGTAGTGATGACTATCGCACAGTCTTCTTTTACTCGTTGATACAATGCCTCACCAGTTGAGAACTCTCTTTCTATTTCTGAATATTACACAGTGAATCTAACTAGACTACTATGTTTGTTTGCAATAAAACGAAGAGGGATATAATGGTTTGATCAAAGTATATGGTTGATACAAAGCCCTATGGAATTTATACAGTATGGCTATGGTGGAGGCTTGTCAACCTAAGGGATTTAATCCTTGGAAAGTGTTGATTCTTCCAAGAATAATGCACTGGTCGTTGCCTTGATGAGGTTCTCTTTCCTTTTTGCTAGAGATATAATTGACTGAGATGGGCTCCTTCCATTCTTTCCCTTCATTTGAGTTTGCCTTTACAGATAATCTTCAGTATTTTGCGTTTATGTTGTTGATGCATCCGGCTGGATATGCTGTTGACACATGGAAGTGGATCTTTTCCTTGTATGCCAACGACTTCCTTTAACGAGAATTTCCTTCCTTATTTGATGCTTCAATCTTGCTTCCATGATTGGATGTAGTGGCAACTTACCTTTTAGCTTTGCTTCATTAGTTTCAGTAGTTCTGTTTTATTCCTTGAGTATTAGCACATGTATATTAATTTCATCATTAAAATCTAATCTATTGATGATGGAAAAATTAATATACTTTAGTAAACAACAGTTGACTTCCCTGTTGGATTGCTCCTCCCTTAATGTGTAGTCAACTGGACTGGATCTCCCCCTGGTTATGTGCAGTCAATGTGTTTCTCCCCCTAATTAGTCGACTGGGACCTGCAAAATTATCTAATAGACGCACAATACATACAGACAGACTAAGCACAATATATGACAAGTAGCCAACTTCTCCTGTGTATGCCACAACATATGCACATCAGGCACATCAAGTTACATCCTACATAGCAAAGATAGCCATATATATATTTCTCCCCCTTTTTGACATCAGCAAAAGAGGGAGCAGCAAAAGTATGATCCACAGAAAAGAAATAAAATCATCCACGGGCAAAGCCCAATCACAACCAAAAAGTTAAAAACAACATAAAATTGTCTGAGGGCCACAATCATTCACGACGTAGAAAGTAAGTAAGAGTGTTGCAGATAGCGTCTTTCAACTGGTCAAAGCTGGTGTTGGCAGCAACCTGCATTCCATCAAGCCTGTCATGCACCTCTTTGAATGCCTTGACCGCATTCTCCCGTACTTTTTGCATAGCCACCTTGATTTTTCAGACATCAGACGCGGTTTCCTTGGAGATTGCATGAATGGCATCCAGAGTCGACTTGATGTCGGAGAGTTGAGATTCCAAAGAGCATAACTTGTCTCTGAGATATGAGGGAATGGACGGAGGCGGAGTAACCAAAGACGGCTTGATTTCCTCAGGAATGGGTTTAGCTTCACTTTCTCCCTTCTTGACCTAGAACTCTTTTATAGATACATAACCCATGCTAGAAAAGGCCCTGGAGTTATAGCATTTAGACACAGGAACAAAGGGGTAGTCTGAAAGCGAAATTTGGTGGGATTTCAGAATGTGGGTGATAGCCATACCATAAGGAAGGCTAGTGGGGTCTTCATCACTCTCAATCATGAAGTTGATAACCCAGGAGGACAGCTTGATTTTGAGCTTAGAGATAAGACAATAGACGATTAAGGTGTCCCTTTGATAGAGAGTGGAAAAGGAGCCAGTTCTGTGAAGGAGAGTGGTTGCAACAATGTGAGAAATAACTCTAGTTTCAAAGCTAACATCACTGCGTCCAAGTTGATGGGGAAGGTTATCAGAGGGATTTTGCAATGGTTTGTTTGGCTTGATCAAAGGAGATTTCGAAATCGTCCGGCCACACATTTTTAAAAAACGTTGGAAAACCAGAACAGTGACAGAGAAAGATGGAATCAAAGAGGTTACAGTCAAGAACAATGCGTTTGCCAAGGAAAAGTGTTTCGAGCCTATCAGATTTTCTAGAGCGAAGATTTGCATAGAACATATGGCAAGAGGTTCATACACTTTAGGCGGAGAGATAGAGAGAAATTTGTCCCACCCCTGATAAACAAAAAGTTCTTTTACCTTACAGTTGAGGGATTCCATACCATCTAGATCTATCACATGACCATGAGCAATAGGTTTGTCTTTGAGGGAAATAAAGAAATCCCTGTTTGGGGAGTCCCAAAAATTAAGGTCAGATTCGAGAGAGGTAGAAAAATCAAACTTTGGTTTCTTGGAAGAGGAGATATGGGCTTCATCGGTAGGTCGTTTACCAGCGGAATTTTCACCAAGAAGCAAAGAATGATCAGAATATGCACCTTGACAGGAGGCACATTCTTCAGACTTGTCGGACACTAGGTCAACCTTCTCCGGCGGGGCAGAGGCGGGTTTTGATTTGGAACGGGTAATCTTTCTTGTAGGAGCAGAAGGAATTTTTGAGCTTTGGCCATGGAAGAGACGAGGGTTTATGAACAGGAGTAGAAGGGTTTTGGTGGAAAGGATGAAAGGGAAAGGGTTGACAATGACTTAGTAGGAAGAGGGGATTTGATGGTTGAGTGGAAAAGGAAAAGTTGTCAGTTAGACCTACGCGTTGATTGGCTTTCCAACTTCGTTGCAACTGATGTAAAATTAGAAAAGAAAGAGAGGGAAAGAATGATAGTGTAATTAATAAATACAATAATGACAATAATTTAAAAGAGTTACACTTTGACACTAAGAGTTAGTTGAGAGAAAGATAATGCCAAGTAGTTCCCTTAGAGCACAAAATCTTTCCTCCAATAAGGGTTTAGTAAAAATATCGGCTAGTTGATCTGTAGTGCCAACAAAGGCTAACTCTATGTCACCCTTAAGAACATGATCTCTAACTAAATGATGTTTAATATCTATATACTTAGCCCTAGAGTGATGCACAAGATTTTTCGAAAGATAGATGGCACAAGAATTATCACAAAAAATTTGTATAAGTTTGAAAGAAAGATCATAGTCACCCAGTTGATGTGACATCCAAAGCATTGTGCCCAACACTGTCCAACATCAATATATTTAGATTCAGTAGTCGATAATGCGACTGATGATTGCTTTTTACTATTCCATAAAATTAGAGATTTTCCTAGTAATTGACATATGCCACTCGTGCTTTATCTATATTCTTTCTCACATGCTAAATCTGCATTTGAGAAGACTTTCAATTTAAAAGAATTAGATCGAGGATACCATAAACCATAAGATTTTGTTCCGATAAGGTATCGAATAATTCTTTTTACAGCAGTTAGATGCGACTCCTTAGGAGCCGACTGGAACCTGGCACATTTGCATACGTTGAACATAATGTCTGTTCGACTTGTGGTTAGATATAGAAGTGATACAATCATTCCTCTGTATTTGGTTTCATCAACTGGAGTACCATGTTCATCCTTACCTAAGGTTATGCAGGACTCATAGGAGTTCCAATTAATTTTGCATTACTCATACCAAAATTTTGAATCAACTCCTTTGTATATTTAGATTGATAGATAAAGGTTCCTTCTTCAGATTGTTGAATTTGAAGACCAAGAAAGAAGGTGAGTTCCCCCATCATGCTCATCTCAAATTCACTTTGCATGAGATTTCAAAATTCCCTACACATAAGAAGGATAGCACTACCAAAGATAATATCATCAACATAAATTTGAATTATAAGGTTACCTTCGGATGACCTTTTGATAAATAGCGTGGTATCAATTTTACCTCTGGTGGATCCATGTTCTATAATAAATGTACTTAGCCTTTCATACTAAGCATGTGTAGCTTGCTTTAGTCGATATAAGGCCTTAGTAAGCTTGTATACATGATATGGATATTTTGATTTCTCAAACCCTGGGGGTTGTTTCACGTAGGTTTCTTCGACGATAAATCCCTTGAGGAACGAGATCTTGACGTCCATTTGAAATATTCTGAATTCTTTGAATGATGCATAAGCTAACAGAATTCGTATTGACTCTAATCGAGCAACTGGGGCGAATGTCTCATCATAGTCGACTCCTTCTTGTTATGAGTACCCTTGAGCGACTAGTCTGGTTTTGTTTCTAACAACTTGTCCTCCTTCATTTAGCTTATTTCTGAATACCCATTTAGTACCAATAACTGAAGCATTTTTAGGATGGGGTGTCAATTCCCATACTTGATTCTTATTGAATTGCTCTAGTTCTTCTTCTATAGCAGTTACCGAGCTTGAATCCTTTAGATATTCTTCTACTTCTTTGGTTCTACTTGGTATATTATTGCAATATTTGCCTTCTTTTTGAGAGCTACTCTGGTCTTCATTCCTTCATTTGGATCTCCAATAATGAATTTCTGAGGATATTCAGCTTCATTTCTCCACTCATTTAGTCTAGTGGATTGTGAATTTGACTCTGGAGGTGGCTCTGAAGTTTTACCGCTTGCTTGTTCAGTTGACTCTACAGCTACAAAGGGAGTAGTTGACTCCTGATTTTTTCTCTAAACCCCTTGAACTGAATCTTCATCACTTGCATTGGATCCTTTCTCGACCAAGGGATTATTTTCATCGAATACAACGTGAACTGATTTTTCTACACATAAAGTGCGTTTATTGAAAACTCTAAAAGATTTACTATTTAATGAGTAACCCAGAAAAATACCTTCATCGCTTCTAGGATCAAATTTTCCAAGATTTTCCTTACCATTGTTTGAATAAAGCATTTGCTTCAAAATGGATGAAATAGCTGATGTTGGGGCGTTTACCTTTCCAGAGTTCATAGGAGTCTTTTTGAGAATAGGTCTTATAAGGCAGCGATTTAGGATGTGGCAGGCAATGCTAACTCCTTCTTCCCAGAAGTGATTTGACAATGAGTGTTCCAAGAGCATAGTTCTTTCCATGTCCTGCAATGTTCTGTTCTTTCTTTCAACCACTCCATTTTGTTGAGGAGATCGGGGTGCAGAGAAGTTGTGGGTATATCCTTGACTGTTGCAGAATTCTTCGAATGCCTTGATTTCAAATTCGCCTCCATGATCACTTTGAATTATAGAGATTTGATAGCTCTTCTCTCGTCCAATTTTCCTTCAGAATATTTCAAAGTTTCGCAGAGCTTCATCTTTGTGGGATAGAAAAATCACCCAAGTGAATCGAGAAAAATCATCAACAATAACAAAAGCATATCTTTTGCCACCTATGCTAGCAGTTCTTGTAGGTCCAAATAAATCCATATGATGTAGTTTCAAAGGTTTTGAAGTAGATGCTATGTCTTTATTTTTGAATGAATTTCTAGTTTGCGTACCCTCTGACACGCATCACAAATATGAGTTCTAGAGAAGTTTAGCTTGGGTAGACCGATGACTAGATCGTGTTTGGCTAATTTTTCGATTAAATGCATGCTAGCATGTCCAAATCTTTTGTGCCATAGCCAAGGATCATCAGACATGGATGTTAAGTAGATGTGACCATCTATATTTTCAAAGCCATCTAGTATATATACGTTTCCATACCTTTTACCTGGAAGGATTAATTTACCTGACTCGTCTTCAATAGCACAACCAGTTCTCTTGAATATTACCTCATATCCCGAGTCACATAGTTGACTTATACTAAGGAGATTGTATTTTAATCCATCTACTAAATAAACTTCAGTAATATCACAGTTGTTGAATGGAACAGTTCCAGTCCCAAAAAAATTTTCTTTTGAATCGTCTCCAAACTTGACACTTCCTCCATCAATCTTTGTAATTTCCTTAAACATATTTTTGTCACCTGTCAAGTGACTGGAAGACGCACTGTCTAGATACCACTTTTCTTTGCGCTTTACTCTGTGGTGTTCCTGCATAAAAGAATTATCACTTTCTTTTAGGTACCCAAGCTTTCTTGGGTCCTGGAGAGTTAGTGTTACTTGATTAGGAATTCTTAGGCTTCCAAACCCAACCAGACATATGAGATTTACGAAAGTGACAGTTAGAAAATATGTGCCCACTTTTATTACAGTAAAGACATCTAACATTGGGCCTACTTTCCTATTTTTCATGAGATTTAGAGTTAGAAGATCTATGAGTTGCTGACTCCTTTCCAGTCGAATTGTAAGTTGACTGGTTCGATCGACTTGTCGATCTAGTTCTATTGGCTCTTTTCTAGTTGACTTGTAAGTCGACTGATTAGACCTAACAGAACTGTGACTGGTGGATTTGCGCAAGCTGTTTAACTGTAGTTTCATTTCCTCAAACTCTTCCTGAAGTACTTCTTTTTCAATTTCACATACTTCAAGCTTAAGTTTCCAATCTTTTACTTCCTTTGTTAGCCTTTTAAGATCATTCATCATTTGCTGAGATTCAGAAAGGGTAGAGTCAAGGATGTCTTGTAATTCATTGCATCTTTCACAATTATAGGATCTTACCTCGCTGGTTTCTCCTCTTGCCATGAAGAAGTTTTCATCTTCGGAATCATCTTCATCAGTCCAATATCCTGAAGTTTTGTTCATCTCATTTTCTAGGATCATCATGAACCATAGATTAGGAATTTACTCATGGTCTGATTCATCCTCATCACTCCAGCTTCAAAACGATCTGTTCTTGCTGAATCCTCTAGAGACCGTTCTTTTCAGTTCTTGGCATTCTTCTTGGATGTGCCCGAATTTTTCACATTCGTAGCATTTTCCATCGTTCTTGTCTTGGTCATTGTATTATCTGGTCCTTCTTGGCGGAAGTGTTCCCTTCTTTGCATTTCTGTATGTTCTCATTAGTCCGTCCATATTTTTGGATAGCATAGCAATTTCTTCTTTTAGAGCTTCAGGATCATCAACTTCATTTACAATTGCCTCAGTGGTAGCTTTGAATGCAACAATTTTCTTTTTCTCTTCTTACTTGTCTTCTTCAGATATGTTCTTTCGAAATCAATGAGTTCTCCTTGCAGTTCATTATAAGATAGCTTATTCAGATCTTGAGATTCCAGTGCGACGACTTTAGTCTGCCATGTGGTTGGTAGACTTCTGAGAATTTTTCTGACTTGATAGCCACTAGTGTAAGGTTTACCAAAAGCCTTTAAATCATTGATTATTTTTCTAAACCTGGCAAACTTTTCTTCGATAGATTCTCCTTCTTTCATGGAGAAAAGTTCATAGTCGTGAACTAGCATATTTATCTGAGTTTCCTTTACTTTGCTGGTTCATTCATAGGTAACTTCAAGTTTATCCCACATTTCCTTTGTTGTGTCACAACTGCAGATCTTTTCATATTCTTCACCACTTATAGCATTGTGAAGTAGATTCATTGCCTTATGATTTGTTTGAACAGCTTCCAATTGTTTCTTTGAGTATGAATCAATGTCATCAGGATCCGTGAGCAATGGAACGTTTGTAGGTAGTGGATAGTTCCATTTCTTGATAACTCTCCAAACTTTGATATCATAGGCCTTGGTGAAAATTTCCATACGAATTTTCCAGTGGGAGAAATGTTGTCCTTTAAAGTAAGGTGGTCTTACTTGAGAAGTTCCTTCTTGAAACAGATCTCCAACAATACCTGTTTTTCCATGATCTTTTTCTCACAAGCTATTAAGCAAAAAAGAACAAATGTGAGCCTTGATCTGATACCAATTGAAAGTACAAGAGGGAGGTGAATTGTTAATTATTTAAACTTATTCGCAAATAAGTCGACTTGAAACTATATTAGTTGACATTATGTAATACTGCACCAGACGAGAATATCTAAATAAAGATAGGCTGAAAGTAAATGCAGGAATATAATGACACCCAGAATTTTATACTGGTCCGGATTCAATGTGAATCCTAATCCAGTCCCCTTGGGTTGCAAGAGATTTCTCTTCAAATCAATAGTTTCTTTTCGAGTGCAGTAGTGATGATTATCCACAGTCTTCTTTTACTCGTTGATACAATGCCTCACCAATTGAGAACTCTCTTTCTATTTCTGATTAATACACAGTGAATCTAACTAGACTACTATGTTTGTTTGTAGTAAAACGAAGAGGGATATAATTGTGTGATCAAAGTATATGGCTGATACAAAGCCCTATGGAATTTATACAGTATGGCTATGGTGGAGGCTTGTCAACCCAAGGGATTTGATCATTGGAAAGTGTTAATTCTTTCTAAGAATAATGCACTGGTCGTTGCCTTGATGAGGATCTCTTTTCTTTTTGTTGGAAATATAATTGACTGAGATGGCGCTCCTTCCATTCTTGCCCTTCATTTGAATTTTCCGTTATGGATAATCTTCAGTGATTTGCGTTTATGCTGTTGACGCATCCAGCTGGATATGCTGTTGACACAAGGAAGTGGATATTTTCCTTGTGTGCTAACGGCTTCCTTTAACGAGAATTTCATTCCTTATTCGATGCTTCAATCTTGCTTCCATGATTGGATATAGTGGCAACTTGCCTTTTAATTTTGCTTCATTAGTTTCAGTAGTTCTACTTCCTTCCTTGAGTATGTGCGCATGTAGATTAATTTCATCATTAAAATCTAATCTAACACATCAGGTCTAGTTTCAACAGCTCGCCCGGAAGCTTTCTTGCTAGACTCAGCCAAATGTTCCAGGGTGTAGACCCTGCCTGTCCTAGTCAAGCCTTGTGCAGCGATTCCTTCTCAAGCATATGTCTTTCCTTTTCTTCTAGCCTCAGCGGTGCAATCACAAGGTATGGCATTTGTTTGGAACGGGTTCATGTCTGTCATGGAGACTGGAATAGGTACCTTAGGACGCAACACTACAACTTCAAATGGTGTAGGTGATTTCGAACTCCGAACTCAACCTCAATTGGTTTCGGTGCCTTTTCGGAAGGTACTTCAAATTCGAGTGGCATGGATACATTTACCACGTCGCCCTCAGAGGGCTAAATCTGGACGATGATGGGATTGAGAGTAACCATTGGCCTTTTAGGCTCATTTCCTTCAGCTATCAAACCGATTGACCCATTGGGGTCCTAATCATCTTCGATCTCAATCATGTGGATACCTCCACCCATGTGATCAGGCAGAGGGTTGTTTCGGACATTAGGAGCGGTCTCCTTTGCTACAATAATCTTGTTGTCAATCAGGTTCTGAATTTTGTATTTTAACGAGCGACACTCGTCAATGGTATGGCCCTTCATCCCGGAATGGTATGCGCAAGTCTTGTTTGGGTTGATCCATTGAAAGGGTTTTCTGGAGTTATGGATGGGGTAGGGGTGACATAACCTACTGCTTTGTGTTTCTTATACAATTGGTCAATCAGCTCGGCTATGGCGGTGTATTGTCTAGGGGGTTTGTGGTCGAAATTTGGTCTTGGTTGAGGGACATTTTGGCGAGGGGGTGGTGATGGGTAGTGAGAAGGTTGAGAGTTATATGCTTGGTATACGGGTGCAGATTGGGAATATCGGGGTTAAGTGGGTTGATAGGGTGCTGGAGGTGATTGGTAAGCAGGTGGTAGAATTTGGTAAGTAGGTGGTGGTGTTGGGTAATTTGGGGTAGGCTGGTATGTGAGTGGAGCTGAGGGATAGGTTTGGTATTTCATGGGAGAGTTGTTTCTTTGCGCATCCATTACAAAATTTACCTCCTTCTTCTTTGTCGAGCCACCAGACTGTAGAGCCTTGTTGGTGGCTTGCAATGCCTCTAGGTTAGTAACCATACCGTTCTTGATGCCTCCTTCCATCCTTTCTCCCAATTTGATGATATCGGAGAACTTTTGACCCTCAATTACCATCAATCTTTCGTAGTACTGTGGGTCTTGAGCACGGACAAAGAATCTATTGATTTGTTCTTCCTCCAAGGCCGGCCTGACCTTAGCCGCTTACGACCTCCAACCAGTAGCATACTCGCGAAAGGTCTCCGTAGGCTTCTTATTAAGTTTCTGAATATAGAACACATCTGGTGCATTCTCAGTATTGAACCTGAATCGATCCATAAAATCAGACACCATGCTTACCCAACTAGTCCATTTCTTCGCATTCTGGCTAATATACCAGGATAAGGCATCACCCATCAAACTCCTCATAAATAGCTTCATGCGGATCTTTTCGTCCCTACCATCTCCTACTAGCTTGCCACAATACATCCTCAAGTGAACCCTGGGATCCCCGGTACCGTCGAACAGTTCAAACATGGGAGGTTTGTACCCCCGCCGTGAGCATAACATCTGTTTGAACACAGAGATCCTCGTAATTCAACCCTTCAACACCCTTGTTACCTTCGAAACTATGGACACGATTAGTAAACTTCTTAATCTCAGCGGCCAAATTCTAAATGAGGGAACTTTTGTCGTCGGACTAGGCTACATTGGTGATTGGATGACCGTAATATGGTACAGAATCCACAAAGACAAGAGCATTCTTGTTATCTATGGTGTTTTGGGGCTCTGGGATTAGCAGCGGAGCATTGTTGCATGTGTTGCGGACTTGGGTATGAGCAGGCTGGGTTGGTAACAGTGGCGGTGATTTGATAGAATCGGCAGCAGCAAGAGTAATCGACAGGCTCGCCAAGTTTCGGACTATTTTCAACTCTTCTCGAAACCTTAGAAAAGTCTGCTCAAGATGAGCACCAATTTCTTTGGTGATTGAAGCCTCTCCGACTTCCTTCCTAGCATTGGTATCTTCCATTTTGTTCTTGTTCCTGTTTCTGGGAGGACTCAGAAGAGGAGGAGGTGGAGGATCCTTTGATCTTGTGGAGTATGCTGATGGTGCCAGAATGCACGAACTAACCTCTGGGAAAAGGGAATAAAAATAAAAGAAAAAAAAAGATAAAAAGTTAGTGCGGATTCGCAGAAGGAAAATATTATGGTATTTAAACACATTGTTGCAAGAATATAAGTCGTTTCCTATTTGGGCGCCTCATTGTTCATGAGGTAGGCCTAGCAACAGATAGAATTTGGAGAACTCATAACACCAAGTGCCTCATTTTATCGATAGAAAATAGAACAAGTCAAAACAAACTGAAATAAAGAGAAATTGTTACAAATGGCCAGCGGCCTTATTACATTAGGAAAGCAATAAAAACCCTAATTACTTGGTCCTAGAAGGACCTTCCCAGATTCGGTATCTTTGCCTACCTCGTACAACTACATCAACTCGCGCAGTCCTAGCAACAAGTAAGCCCGAGCCAAGTGCCCACCTTCGTTACCTTCAGCTTCCTGACAGTCATTGATCCTTTTCAGAAATTTGCCTTCCAGCTCCACTAGACCCTGCTTCAAGTACCCTAAGCGGTTGTTTGCGCAGACAACCATGTCCTTCCATTCATTGATTAACTTCTCTTGGGCCTCTTGTATTTCCCGATGCTCACTTTCGCACTCTCTCATCCGTTTGCGTAGCTGATTGTACTTGACCTTTGCTGCAGTCTTATCATCAATAAGCCTATGACCATGGACGAAACCTGGCTTTCCCAAGCCGATGTGATCATCTTTCAACCATCTTGGATAAAGCGGCGCACGCCCGCCTGATACCTGTCTGGTTCCATAGATTCCTTTTCCAAGATGAGCTTGGAATGCCACATATGCTGAGCTCGATACCTGTGAGGGCTATCGTCATCTTGGAAGTCAACCCTGTAGTGACTCATCTTTTCTACCCTTGGTATAATCAGCGTTCTTCCCGCTTGCCTCATGATTCGGAGAGAGACATAAGGGTAAGTTCCTCTTAAGTCGATAAGTAAAAGGAATGGCGCATCCCTAGACCGAATGATAAAATCCCCAGTTGGCAACCACTCGTACATCCATTGTACCCGCTCTTCTTTCAGATTCTCCAATAGTTCTACACATCTACTAGCGTCTTCCGGGTGAGTGAACATATCCGGCATGAAGTGCATTTGCATTGGATGATGGAAAATGATATGGTCATCCCAGTCTCGGCATATGATCTCCTGTATATAATCTCCCTTTTGAAGATATTCAATGAGCTAGAGTTGTAGCAGCAAATTGCACCCTTCAAAGTGTGGTTCCCCTTTTTGACATTTTTCTAAGGCTCGGTACAGTTCGATGAGGATCATGGGCGCTATGTTGAATTTTTGCCCGTCGATACCCTCAATTATGGCTTTGGTCTCCATGGATAGTCTTGTATGGATCCCACCCTTCTTCATTGGAAAGACTATCGTGCCTAGGAAACAAAACATGAATGCAAAGGCTCTCCTATGTATGTGCCCCAAACAGGTGAGGGCGAACTCGTCCATGTCAGTGCGGTAGGATTTTCTATGTACGAACCTTTCATACATGAAGTCGAAGGATATGTCAGTGTCCTTCAGACTGGTCATATTAGGATTCTTCTTGAGCCCCATCATTTTCAAGAACCCTCTACCTTTGCGGTTCTCTAGCATAAGAAGACCCGGACTTTCTCAGGGAATTCCGGCTTGACCCCCAATTTCTTCCAACAGCGGAGTCATTTCAATATCCCCCAAAGCGGAAGACAGATCGTTCACTGTCCCAAAACAGAGTAGCAGCTTCCACAATCTTGTTAGCTGGCCTAACTTCCAGGAGTGAAAGGATATTCCCCAAGTGCTCGCGGACAAGAACCCGATCACTACCATGCAGATCCTCCCACCAGCTTAGTAACTTTGGGTGAATGTTTGATACCATACCGAATCTGGGGACCTCGTGCCTCATTTCTGCAGAACAAACTGTTAGGCCTTAACCCCACCGGACTCGACTATTTAAATCGACAATTAGCAGTAAGGTACTTAGTTCTCCAAATACATGCACATAACGTGAAGGCGTCTGGTTGGGTTTCGCGGAAACCCGGTGGACTTTTGGTTTAGGCTATCTTAATGAGTCATTATGCGGACGACATAACTAACTTGGGTAAGTTTGACCATGATGCATAAACAATATAATAGAATAAGGTTTCTATTTTTGAAATGCTAGACAAGGTACCCTTGAGCGGACAACTCAAGAGGGAAAGGCACGGAACCGTCGACTACACCGTTGATTGACTGGTTTTACCGCAAATATGCCTTTGCCAAATTTAGGGGGTTTATAATATTGAAAGAGCGCAACCACTCATTATAAGCGTTGCTATAGGATTTGTTTGGCACGAGTGGAAAATGATGTTGAAGGATGCAATAACAACAATGAAAATAATACATGTATTTTCACGTTCATAAAATAATGATTACAATAGATTCTCGAGATTTAAGACGGAATTGAAATGAAGTAAAAGCAGTAAAGCAGTAAAGCAGTAAAAGAAAAAGAAAAAAAAAACATGAACAATCAAGTTAGTAATTATGAAGAAATAATTAAAGAGATAAATAAAGGCAGTGAAGAAATCAATAAAGTCATAAAGAACGTAATGGTAAAAGCCTTTAAGATCTCCCCAGCAGAGTCTCCATGTTGTCGACGCCCCCCTTTTTCCACTAAAAGAAGCGAAATCGAGTTTATGACAATATGGGCAAAACAACTCTTATTCCCGTTTGGGAATCGGGTTATGGAATTTAAACAGTCACCACATAATGATTATAGTGCATTAGGACACTTTTAAGAAGAAGAGAGTATTTTGAAAGGAAAACAAGAGTTCGGGTAAGGGATAGAGACTATCTCGAGGGGAAGGTGTTAGGCACCCCTCAAGATCCACTAGTGTGGTTTCGGGCCGTGTTAATTGTGACTTTTTAGGAGATGAAGAAAGGAGACAAATAAGTTTCACATATAAAGCATTCAAACAACTTGAGAATTTTGAAAAGGGGAAAGGCATAATTCAAATAAAAGCAGAAAACAAAATTTATTTGAGCAAGTATTACTTTAGGAAGACGTATGAATAAAGCAAGCAAAAGAGAAAGAGGTCCTAGGTTTGGTTATAATATGGATCATTCAATACAATATCCGCACATATTCCCAAAGAGGGGTCGCTTTATGATATTATCGCATCGTCATCATCTCCATATTCTACCATTCCCACCCCGTTAATGTACATAAATGCGTTTGGTCTCGTTTACTTATCGCATGCTAGTGCCCGCCCCAACCTATTAGTTCCGGGGTATTAGGACTTCTAATCTTAAGAGGGGGAGAGAAAGATAGGATATATATGGAGTTTTCAAAGGTATAAATACTAAGCGTCAATCAAAACAAATAGAATATAAAGGTATACGAATCAAACATTCAAAGGCTCATATAAAACCTCGTAAATCATACACCAATTAGTCTAGCATGACTTCAAATACTTATTTGGTCTTAATATTAAAGCTTGAATAGGTTAGTTAAACACATAATGCTGGATAATAAATCTGCTTTGAGCCCCTCCGGTCCGGTTATTAGAACTTGAAATGATTTAAAACTAGTAATTTCAGAGAAAACATTAGTTTCAGACATAGGTCTGTATGAGTTTTGGGAAGCAGGAATTTGAAGTCTGCAAAAGTCCAGAAATGGTTTACAAAAAAAAACTAATCGAGCTGCTTAAGTAAAATGGTACAAGAAAGAGGTTTCAAATATATTGAAGTGTAAATTTAGGAAAAAGACCAAAAAAAGTTGATTTCAGAATAAAAATGCAAGTTTGGGTTTTGAAAGATTCTACAGATTAAATATAATGTAAAAAGGCAGACTTGGCCAGATTTCAAAAATAGACAGCATTGGACAAATTTTTATTGAAAGTCTTCAGCAAATTAGGCGAGTTGGAACCCTATAGGCATGATATCTACATATTGATTTTGTTATTTTTAGTGCGTTTAAGGGACCTACTGTTTTCTTAGAACTTTTTTATGCAATTCTTATAGGCATGATATCTATGTGTGATGCAATATTGAAAACCTAAAGGCATGATTTCTGAGTGAGAAGCAACGTTGAAAACCTAATAGGCATGATTTATATATGAGACGCAATATTGAAAGCCGTATAAGCATGATTTCTATATGAGATGCAATATTGAAATCCTTATAAGCGTGATTTCTATATGAAATGCAATATTGAAAGCCTTATAGGTATGATTTCTATATGAGGTGCAATAGTAAAAACCTATAGGCATGATTTCTATATGAGGTGAAATATTGAAAACTTATAGGCATGATCTCTAACCATTGGTTGATGCAACAATGTAATCCCCTCTCATACCCTTTCACTATTATCCCCAAGTCTTTTGTACAAAGCTGGATCTCTAAACATTGGTTGATGCAACAATGTAATCCCCTCTCATACTCTTTCACTATTATCCCCAAGTCATTTGTACAAAGCTGGTTTACATAATTGAAAGGAGAATACTAAGGAAATAAATACATCAAAGCTAAACGAACCCGAGGAAGCCCAAAGCAACCTTAATGTCCAACATATGCATTTTACCAAATCCAGGCTCCAAATTCCAAGGCTTTCTCTTAGAGTGTTTCAAAGTTCCAAGGGCTTTCAGGAGAAACCCAGGCAATGCATACACCCTAAATGATTAGAGTAGTGAAAAGTGTGGAATTACCAGCTCTCAGGCATCCAAGTTCAGAGGAGACTCGAGGGTCCCTAAGCATGCTTACCAGAAGGGGGGTAGGACTTAAAGAACTAGGAACAAGTGTAAAAGTGAGGGATTAGAGGAAGACCAATGCGAAGAGTGGTCATACCTAGCCATGAATGGGACTGGCACACCCCTGACCCTTTACATGGTTTAACAAATAAGAACAGACTTGAAACAAGTCAGACTTAGGCATGTATGATGATTAGGGCACCGACAGACCTGAATTGAAGCTCAACACATAAGGAGGGGTTAAGGGAAAAGGATTACTTTGAGTATAGGTTGAGAGCAACTTGGTTCTAAACTAGGAATAGCAATGGAGTTCCATCCTAGCCTAAAACTCCACTCATATGCAAACAGGGGTTAAGGGAGTAGGGGTCACATACGAACATTTGCAACAATCAGAATTAAACTAGAGGGATTTGGGAAACGGGTGTACGGGAATGTAATCATACACATATATTGCATCAAAACATGGGGATATGGGGTAGGGATGTACATGCTGAAATTTAACTACATATTAAACATAACAAGAGATGGGGGAAGGGGTAAGTAAACATATAGCTTGGAGTTAATATGTAAACCAGGAACCTACCAGTTGTAAAACTCAAACAGTATAGCAAATAGGGCAGGTGAGACCTTATAGTTTAGCCCTGGCTTTCAGCCGGCTAAACTCTAGCAATAGAACAAGTAACAGAGAAGAGAGTGTTTTAGGTGAGTGAGCTTAGGATTGTTCGTGTGTTGAAGTGAAAAGAGGTGGGGAATTTTACAACTTGAAAGTAAGCAGCCGATAAAGCAAGAAAATAATTTAACATCAATCATAATCAATTTGGGAAAGGGTTTCCTCTAATTAAGGAACCGGGCTTGAGGTAAATAAACGAAGCTTTATTTTTGGGAAGAAAATCAAGAATAAGTAATAAAATACAGGGTAAATGGGTATATGGGTTTTGAAATTCACAAGATTTCACACATAAGGCAAGTCAATCATATAGAGAATCAAGAAATTTGAGATACGAATGGATATTGAACTTAGTCAAGGAGAAGGTCTAAATTAAAGAATCAAATAAATTTTGTAAGAAATCAATTTCCCAAATTTAGAGTTATTCTAAAAGGAGGGAAAATATGACTATATAAACAGATGCACCAATTCAAACATGCAGTACTAAAATTGGTAGAACAATCATGTAATCAAAGAGCAGAAGCATGCAAGTAAGAAATCAGAAGCAGCTAGGGTTTAGCCATTAAACATGTAGCAAACAATTACTCAGAGAGAAACAGAAAATCTCCTAGAACCTAGGGTTTTCATCATATATCGAGCACAGATAAAGATAAATTTAGGAATAACCGCATAAGGAAAAATAGAGAACCCAGTAAAATTTACTCGAAAACCCTAGTGATAACACAGTAAAGGAAAATATAAAGGAACCATAATAGAAAACACTCATCAATCACAGTAAAGTTCAAAAGAAATCACAATAGAGCAGATAAAGCAAAGAAATTGAAGAAACCCTAAATTTTAGGAAGACGAACAGTTTGAAAGCAAAGTCGACGAAGAAACATGAGAAATACTTTGAAACTTTAGAAAATAACAAGGATCTAGAGTAGATCGTAAAGATAAACACAGAGAAAACCTCGAAAAAATTAGGGTTTTAGGGAAAGAACCATAGAGAAACGAGAAAGCCTGGAATGGACCGATTCTGAGTCGACGATGGACTCATAGCATCAAGGCTTGCCGGGGAGAGACTGATCACGGAAGTAGAAAGTCAAGTCGATAGACTTCTGAAATAGGGGCTTCACAACATTGTTTCTATCCTCGAACAACAGGGTCATAGAAGGGATTGAGGAATGAGTACAGGTAGCATGAAACCTGGAAAGCCATAGTTTCTGGTGAAAAGAGGTCAAAAAGTGACCGAAGGCGGCTAGGGTTTCCGGGGGCTTGGGAGTGTTTGAGAGATGAGAGAGATACAAGGGCGGCTGAAGGTGTAAAATGATTAGGGTTAGGGGTGTATAGGATTTTAATTAAGGTAAGGGGCTACGTGGGCCGTTGATCTAAATGATCAACGGTCCTGATTGAAAGGGAGATTTCGGGCGGGTTATTTTGATGGGGTGTGGGTCGGGTTATTAGCAATGGGTAGTGTAATTGGGGTTGAAAATAAGGCTATAATTTAAATAAAAAAGGGCTATAACTTAAATAACCAATTTACAGCCAAAACAATCACTTTGGCTATGCCATGTGTACCACGGATCGAGTAACGTGGTGTGACTGATTATGTTCCTAGCAGAGTGATTTCTTTCTTGAAGGCCCAGCATATAGTTGGGAAGGTTTGTCTGTCATATGTAGCTTTTGCGATGGATGTTAGAGATGAGACTCCTAGTATTGATTATGTTTCAGTTGTGAGGGATTTTCCCAATATATTTCCTACAGACCTGTCGGGCATGACATCGGGCAAGGATATTGATTTTGGTATTGATCTAGTGCCGGGCACTGAGCCCATTTCCATCCTGCCGTATCGCATGGCACCAACAGAGTTGAAAGAATTGAATGAGCAGCTTCAAGAACTCCTAGATAAAGGGTTCATTTTGCCGAGTGTGCCACCATGGGGTGCGCCGGTTCTTTTTGTGAAGAAGAAGGATGGCACAATGAGAATGTGCATTGATTACGGGCAATTGGACAAGTTAACAATTAAGAACAAGTATCTCATGCCTCGTATTGATGATTTATCTGACCATCTTCAGGGAGCGAGGGTGTTCTCCAAGATTGATCTCTGTTAGGTCTATCACCAGTTGAAGATTAGGGATTTAGATATTCCTAAGACTGCTTTCAGGACTACATATGGGCAGTATGAGTTTCTTGTCATGTCTTTCAGGCTGACCAATGTCCCAGCAACGTTCATGCATTTGATGAACAGCCTATTTCAGCTTATCTGGATTCGTTTATTATCGTGTTCATTGATGATATTATGGTGTACTTCGTAATCAGGAGGAGCACGCTGAGAATTTGGGAGTAGTGTTGCTGAGATTGAGAGAGGAGAGCTTTATGCAAAGTTCTCCAAGTGTGAGTTTTGGCTCAGTTCAGTGGATTTCTTGGGAAACGTGGTGTCCAGCGAGGGTATTCAGCTTGATCTAAAGAAGATAGAGGTTGTTCAGAGTTGGCCTAGATTGTCCTCAGCCACAGAGATTTGTAGTTTTCATGGGTTAACAGGCTATTATCGCCGGTTTTTTTAGGGATTTTCATCCATTGCATTACCCTTGGCCATTGACTTAGAAGGGTGCTCCATTTGTATGGTCGGACGAGTGCGAGAGACCTTTCAGAAGCTCAAGAAATATTTGACCACAGCTCCAGTATTGGTTTTGCCATCAGCTTCAGGTTCATATACCATATATTGTGATGCTTCGAGAGTTGGGATTGGTTGTGTATTGATACAGGAGGGTAGAGTTATTGCGTATGTTTCTCATCAGTTGAAGCCCCATGAGAAGAACTACCAAGTTCATGATTTGGAGTTGGTTGCCATAGTTCATGAATTGAAGAATGGAGGCACTACTTGTATGGCATATCTTGAGAGGTACTTACTGATCATCGCAGTCTTCAACATCTGTTCAAGCAGAGGATCTTAATTTGAGGTAGCAGAGATGGCTAGAGGGTCTTAAGGATTATGATATTACTATTCTGTATCATCCGGGAAAGGCCAAATGGTGGCCGATGCTTTGAGTCAAAAGGCAGTGACTATGGCGAGTTTGGCATACATTCTAATTGGGGAGAGACCCTTTGCAGTTGATGTTCGGGCCTTCACCAATCGGTTGGTGAGATTAGATATTTTGGAGCCCAGTCGGTTGTTGGCTTGCGTGGTTTCTCGATCTTCCTTATATGATCGCATAAGAGAGCTCCAGTATGATGATCTGCATTTGCTTGTCCTTAAGGACTGAGTTCAGCATGATGATGCCAGAGATGTGACCCATTGGTAATGATGGTGTCTTGAAGATGCTAGGCCGAATCTGTGTGTCTAATGTGGATGCGCTTAGAGAGTTGATTCTAGAGGGGGCCCATAGCTCACGGTATTCTATACATCTGGGTGCCGCAAAAATGTATCAGGATTTGAGGCAGCACTATTGGTAGAGAAGAATGAAAAAGATATTTTGGGATTTTAGCAGGAGAAATATGAGCATCAGAGACCGGGTGGCTTGTTTCAGCAGATGGTTATTCCCGAGTGGAAGTGGAAGAGAGCAACTATGGACTTTGTTGTTGTATTTCGTCGGACTTCGAAGAAATTTGATGCTATTTGGGTGATTATGGATCAGCTGACCAAGTCTGCGCATTTCATTCATGTGTGTACTACCTATTTTTCAGAGCGGCTGGCAGAGATTTATATACAGGAGATTGTTAGATTGCATGGTGTTCTAGTTTCCATCATCTCAGATAGAGGCACTCAGTTTACTTTGCAGTTTTGGAGAGCCGTGCAGAGAGAGTTGGGTACTCAGGTGGAATTGAGCACAGCATTTCATCCTCAGATGGACGGGCACTCCGAGCGTACTATTCAGATATTGGAGGATATGTTACATGCCTGTGTTATTGCTTTTGGAAGTTCTTGGGATGAATTTTTTCCGCTTGCAGAGTTTGCTTACGACAACAGCTATCTATCCAGCATTCAGATGGCACCGTCTGAGGCTTTTCATGGGAGACGGTACAGATCCCCATTTGGTTGGATCGACCTTGGTGAGGCTAGGCTATTGGGGACAGATTTGGTTCAGAATGCCTTAGAGAAGGTGAAGGTGATTTAGGAGAGGCTTCGTATGGTGCAGTCACTTCAAAAGAGTTATGTTGATCGGAAGGTTCGAGATGTATCCTACATGGTTGGTGAGAAGGTATTGCTGAAGGTTTCACCCATGAAAGGTGTTATGAGATTTGGAAAGAAATGGAAGTTTAGTCCGCGGTTCATTGGGCCCTTTGCGGTACATAGGAGGATTGGGGAGGTGACTTATATGGCTTTGCCACCCAGCTTGTCAAGTGTGCATATGGTATTTCATGTTTCTGTGCTCCGGAAATATGTTGGGGACCTATCTCATGCTTTGGACTTCACCACGGTTTAGTTCGATGATGATTTGACCTTTGATATGGAGCCAATGTCTATTTTCGGTCGTTAGGTTTGAAAGTTGAGGTCGAAGGATATAGCTTCAGTGAAGGTGCAGTGGAGAGATCGGCCCGTGGAGGAGGCTACCTGGGAGCCCAAGCGGGAGACGTAGAGCAGATATCTTTACCTATTTCAGACTTCTAGTATTATGATTTGGTAATATATCTGTGTTAGCTAATAGTGAACTGTATGGGAAATGGATTAATGTTGTTAATTGGTCGGACTTGCCTAGCAGCGTATTGGGCACCATCACGATTGGGGTTGGGGTCGTGATAAAGCCCAAGTCAAGCATATGCAAATAGGCAGATGGAAAACTATACCTTGTTGGGTTGGAGCTGACAAATCAATTTTGTGCTCCAGCACACAACATTTGGAAGGACCTCACAAGACATGAGATTAGATATCTTTATTCAATCTTTGAATTCGGATGAGTACAGATATGTTTATTCATATGCAAAAACACCTTTGAACCCCAGACACATTATAAACTGAGATTAGAATTTCTAAAGTGATAATC
Organism: Nicotiana benthamiana; assembly: GCA_034376525.1. Lineage (NCBI taxonomy): Eukaryota > Viridiplantae > Streptophyta > Magnoliopsida > Solanales > Solanaceae > Nicotiana > Nicotiana benthamiana. The sequence goes on from CM067338.1 coordinate 63,860,179, forward strand.
AAACGTTTATACAAATTGCTTCTCCGTTTACATTCGGATATCTATACTTATGCCAAACTACGATTTCAGTCTAATACTTTTGAACGGGGCTTTATGACCCATAACTTTCTAAAGGAAAACAAATGTAAGAATTTAAACTAATTTCGAAAATCTTTAGGTCTAATTTCAGATTCAAAGTCTATTTGGGAAAAATATTTCAAACAAAAGGCAAGTTAAATACCAAATCATAGAATAGTGGGATCATATTTCTAGCTATGAGCAAGCAAACCATTACTTGGCATTTTAACACATTTAGATATAAATCAATGCTAAAACGGTACTAATCCTAGCAGAAACAAAACAAATACCTCAAATCTACGAAAATCAGATGAGTTTTTACAATAGCCTTAAAAAGTCCATTTATACAAACACAGAACTAAAACTCGTCTATACCAATTGGATAAAACTCACGTGCAAGATTTGAAGTTTTCAGAGATTCTAACTAGTGAAGAGGATCAGAAAATCCACACTAAGCAGAATTTTTGAGTAATTTTTCACAAAGAAAATGCAGGGAAGTCAGTGTTATTTCCCAATTTTCAGCCATTTCAGTTTTACAGAATTTTATCTCTTAATTTCTGACCTCAATATCAAGTAATGATGCCTTCATAGGAAAGCTATTAGGGCAGCAATGTTAAAAATAGTTTTTACACCTTTTGGAATATTTTTTTAGCTGATATACCCTTAGCTTAAAACTCAGAATTTCAGATAAGTCCCAATACTCAGCTTCCTAGAAGTTTTCTTAGTCCGTTACAAATGATTCCCTAGCTAAATTTCCTAATTTAACCCCTTAATGCCCCTGTTTTTACTTCTACCCACAAACATGCAAATGACCAAAAGGTCTTGGGCCATCTGTATTATCCAATTCTGTAGCCTTTGGGCTCATGACTCCTTGAAACCCAAACTATGGTCGAAGAGACCAGAGGCCACGAATAGGTAAGCCCAGAAGTTTTGCCATTTTCGGCATCAAGAGAAAAATTAACGGAGTAGAACAAAATAGGCAAAAAGAAAAATGCTAAAGAAGAAAATATTAATTAAGCTAAAATGCCGATAATTACTAATATGATTTAACTCTTAAACATGCGACCTATTGATTCGAACTAGAAAAGAAAATTGGAATGCATACAAAATGCGTAGAAACATAGGAGATAGAAAAAGATATAAAAAATGCATTCGAACGAATAAAAAGAAACACATGCAATAAGAGGTAGAGAGGTTGAAAGTACCTAAAACCCAACGAATGAAAAACTTGAAAAGTTCAGATTTCTGGCCGGAATAGACTTTAATCATCTGTTCCCAGAAGAAAACACATGAATAAATCCTATTCTTAAATCTTCAAACAGACCAACCGATTTGGGGTTTTGGAATTCTAGGTTTTGAGCTTTGATCCAAAGATTTGAAAGATTCATGTATGCTTTGAGGGAAAAGGAGTGAGGATTTGGAATGAGAAGATGAAGTGGGTTCAAGGGTGTGAATTTGGGGTAGTTTGGAGGTGGCGCCACCAGGCTCGAGGTGGGGAAATGGAGGCGCTCTTTAGGGTTTTTGTCTTTGAAGAAACGCAGATTTGAGAGAGACGATGAGAGGGGGGTAGCTGTCAAGACCCCAGTTCGCCCTGTGTGAACATGCCGTGATAGCACCTAGTCCCTACGACTAGGTATGCCTAACAATGCGGAAAAATAACATAACTTGCGGAATAATTAACTAAAACTGAACAACTAAAAGAAGATTGTATATAAATGTCGCTCGGCATATACAACTTAATAATGCGGAAGTCTACAATATCACACCAAAACCCAAAAATGCACGGTAACACAAGCTAGAAGTACTGTAAAATGTTCTAATCTCCACAAATGTCTACAACAATAGTACAACAGAAGGGTACATACTATAAATAGAGCTAAGAAGGAGACTCTTCAATCTACGGACGTGGTAGATGTACCTCGAAGTCTCCGTAGCTCTCCATATCTCAAGTATAGTGCACTTGGGTGGATGTACCTGGATCTGTACATGAAAAACATGCACAGAAGGGGAATGATTTCACCACAGAAGTACTCAGTAAGTGCAAAGGCTAACCTTGATCGGGTAGTTATGAGAAAGTTCAGGGCCCTACTGAGATAAAATATAGTAATAACCCTTGCAACAGTATGAAATAAACAAAAATAATGAATAAAACTATGAAGTAAGACAGGTTATACGAAGCAACAATAACACGCAGAGAATAAGGTAACATAGAGTAAAACATCTCAATATCAGTACCAACAACGAGGATCTCCCAGGGTACCGTCCTGTAGTCCATTTTATCAACTGTCCAAGGAGCTTCCGGGATACCATCCCGTAGTCCATCATTTGAGTATATCTGAGGGGATCTCCCTGGTACCGTCATGTAGTCCAACTATCAATGTGTAGGGGGATCTACCGGGAATCTAACCCGTAGTCCCAAAGTAAACGAACAAGGGGGAAAGCTATCGGAATTCCACATCTGTAGTCCCAATATAAATGTCCATACACAACTGAGGATTCAGAAATGATGTACAAAAATACAAGCAACAGGTAGTACTAGCCTAACATATTTCATGTAGTACAATCAAGGAAACTTAAGCAAATAGGTTTTAAATCAACTAAGCATACTTTTCTAAACTAACATAGGCTATAATTTCAAGTAGAATAAAGCAAATACGAAAGAAACTTAGTCTCAATATCTTAAGTAAAAGTCGGGTTTTCAACAATTAGCTTAGGTACGTGCTCGTCGCCTTGTGTACAAGGCATTCAATTAACAAATATCATATCCTAAGGGGAAAGGTTTCCTACATATGGTTAGACACGTCACTTACCTCGAACCGGCTAAAACATCAACTAGAAATCACGCCTTTGCCACGAGTATCCAACTCCAAATGGCTCAAATCTATGAAATTCAATTTAATATTGTAAATAACATCTCAAGCAACTGATTCTACTATTTAATTCAAAGCTAAGGCGCGAAATTAGGTAAATGACCAAAATGTCCCTCATGTCAACATCTCGAAATCGGATAAAGTTTACATTTTCATAACCCTCGTACTATCACCAGTCTAACCATATAAAAATCTCTCAAATCAGAGGTCAAACACCCACTCAAAACTCAACAATTTGGTCAATGAAGTTTTACCCATTGTTCATTCAAAAATCCAAAATTAAGGAGGAATTCGTGATTAGATTAGTGGGTTTTAAGCATAAGAGAGTAGAGAATCACTACCCAATTGTTGCCCTCGAAAATCCCTCAAAATTTCTCCCAAATCTTAACTCCCAAGCTTGTGTTTTGATAAAAATGGCTAACCCTCGGATTTTGAAATGTTTATAACTGTCCATTCACTTAATGCATCGGGAAAGCGGAAGTACGCTTGCATTTGCGAAGAGGAAAAATAGAAGCTGCCAAAAAATTCCCTTCGTAATCGCAAGAAACAAAATGTGAATGTGAAGGCCTGGAATCACGGATCTACGCGACCACAACGAATGCAACGCGAACGCGTTAAAGAAAATGGGCTCAACCCTCAGAGCCCAATGAAACTACGGGAACGTGATGGGTTGGCTGAGAACACGAAGAAGGAAGATGCCAAGCATCGCGAACGCGGGTAGGCTGGTCGCGAACAGAAAGGAGGAACTGGGCCCCCTCCAAGATTACACTGCACGAATGCGAGCGAGAGGTAGCGACCGCAAAGAACAACAAGTCTGGAAGAGCAGAGGTTCAGTTTTCTGCAATTTTTGACAACACAAAAATGCCCTGTTGAGCATCCAAAACACACCCAAGGCCCGCGGGACCTCAACCAATCCTACGGAGACATCCCATAACATCATTCAAACTTGTACCCATTCATAAACCACCTAAAAAACATTGAAAACTCGAATTAATCAATTATTTAAGCCAAAGAACTCCAAATTCTGTCAAAACATGCTTTCGATTAGACACCTAATCTAAGCATATCCGAATGACCTGAAAATTTTCACACACATCCCAAATGACATAACGGAGCTACTACAACTTCAAGAATTCCATTTTGAGCCTCGGAACAAAATCTCACTATCGAGATGAAAACTTCAAAAATTCAAACTTCGGTATTTCAAGCCTAAATTAGCTACAAACTTCCAAATAACCTCCCACCCCCTAAATCGCCCAACGGAGCTAACGAACCATCAGATTTTTATTCCGAGGTCATCTTCACAGTGTTCCAACTACAGACAACTTTCTAACATTTATGCTCTCATTTAGGGACTAAGTGTCCCAAAACTCTCCGAAACCCAACACAGAATGTTCTAGCAAACAAAATAGCAGAAATGAACTTAGGGGATTGGGGCGTTAATTATTAATATGACGGGCTGGGTCATCACATCCTCCTACATTTAAACATTCGGTTGTCCTTGAACGAACATAAAGACATACCTGAAGTAGTGAAAAAATGAGGGTAATTGATGTGCATATCCTGCTCGGTCTCCCAAGTTGCCTCCTCAGTCGGCTGACCCCCGCCACTGAACCTTTACTGAAGCAATGTTCTTTGACCTCAACTTTCTAACTGCCGATCAAATACAGCCATTGGCTCCTCAATATAGGATATATCATTGTCCAACTGATCTGAGCTGAAATCCAACACGTGCAACGGGTCACTATGATATCACTGGAGCATCGAAACATGAAATACCGAATGAACTCCTCACAAGTTAGGAGGTAAGGCAAGCTCATAAGCAACCTCCCCAACACGCCTTAATATCTCAAATGGGCCAATATACCTAGTACGCAACTTTCTTTTCTTCTCAAATCTCATAACGCCCTTCATAGGTGAAACCCAAAGCAGAACCCCCTCTCTGACAATATATGAAACATCGCGGACCTTCCTGTCTGCGTAGCTCTTCTGTCTGGACTGAGTTGTACGGAGTCTATCCTGAATCACCTTGACCTTTTCCAATGCATCCTGAACCAACTCTGTGCCTAATAGCCTGACCTCACCCGGCTGAAACCAACCCACCGGCGATTTGCACCTCCTACCATATAAAGCCTCATACAATGCCATCTGAATGCTGGACTGATAACTGTTGTTGTATGAAAATTCCGCTAATGGAAGAACTGATCCCAAGACACTCCAAACACAATCACACACTCACGGAGCATATCCTCAAGAATCCTAATAATGCGCTCGGACTGTCTATCCATCTGGGGGTAAAATGTTATGCTCAACTCCACTCGAGTACCCAACTCCTGCTGAACGGCTCTCCAGAACCGTGATGTAAACTGAGTACCTCTATCTGAAATGATAGAAACTCGAATAATATGCAGACAAATGATTTCACATACATAAATCTCCGCCAATCGCTCTGATAAATAAGTAGGACACATAGGAATAAAATGAGCGGACTTGGTCAGCCGATCTACAACCACCCAAATGGCATCAAACTTCTTCAAGGTCCGTGGATGTCCAACTACAAACTCCATGGTGATCAGCTCCCACTTCCACTCCGGAATCTCTATCTGGTGAAGAAACCTATCTGGTCTCCTGTTCTCATACTTCACATGCTGATAATTGACACAACTAGCTATATATCCAACTATATCCTTCTTCATTCGCCTCCACCAATAGTGCTATCTCAAATCCTGATACATCTTCGTGGCACCCGGATGGATGGAGTACCATGAACTATGGGCATCTGCTAAAATCAACTCTCGAAGCCCATCAACATTGGGCACACAAATTCGGCCCTGCATCCTCAATACCCCATCATCTCAAATGGTCACATCTTTTGTATCATCGTAATGAACCCTGTCCTTGAGGACAAGTAAACGAGGATCGTCATATTGCCGCTCCCTGGTATGCTCAAATAAGGAAGACCGATAAACCATGCAATCTAGGACCCGACTGGGATCCGAAGATCCAATATCAAAAACAAACTAGCTAAGGCCTGAACATCCATCACCATAGGCCTCTCTGAAGCTGGTAAATATGCCAAACTCCTCAGACTCTCCGCTCGGCAACTCAAGGCATTTGCCTCCACATTGGCCTTACCCGGGTGATATACAGAATAGTAATATCATAATCCTTCAGCAACTCTAACAACCTCCTATAGCACAAATTTAGATCCTTTTGCTTGAACAAGTGCTGGAAACTCTGATGGTCAGTATAAATATAATAAGGCGCACCATACAAATAAAGATGCCAGATCTTCAAGGAATGACCAATAGCAGCTAACTCAAGGTCATGGATATGGTAATTCTTCTCATGTATCTTCATCTTTCAAGACGCATAGGCAATTATCCTATTGTCCTACATCAACACCGCTCCAAGGCCAACCCGTGAGGCATCACAATAAACTGTATAGGACCCCGAACCAGTAGGCAATATCAAAATAGGGGATATAGTAAAAGCTCTCCTCACACTCATTTGTCCACTAAAATGGAGCACCCTTCTAGATCAATCTAGTCATATGGGCTTCAATCGATATATCCACTCCACAAAACGATGGTAGTAACCCGCCAAGGTAAGGAAACTGCGAATCTTTGTAGCTGAGGAGGGCCTGGGCTAGCTCTACACGCCCTCTACCTTCTTCGGATCCACCCGAATGCCCTCACTCGATACCACGTGGCCTAAGAATGCCACAAAACTCAACCAAAACTCACATTTTGAGAACTTTGCATATAACTTCTTCTCTCTTGGTGTCTGAAGCACTGTCCTGAGGTGCTACTCATGATCTTCCCGAATCCGTGAGTGTACAAGGATATCATCTATGAAAAAAATGATGAACGAGTCGAGATAGGGTCTGAACACACTGTGCATCAAATGCATAAAAGCTTTTGAGGCATTGGTCAGCCCAAATGACATAACAAGGAACTCATAATAACTATACGGAGTCTTGAAGGAAGTCTTCGGGATATCTGGCTCCCAAATCTTCAATTGGTGATAACCATAGCGCAAATCAATCTTAGAAACCACATGTGCGCCCTAAAGCCGGTCAAATAGATAATCAATATAAGGCAAAGGATAATGGTACTTTACTGTAACATTGTTCAACTGGCGATAATCGATACACATACGCATAGAACCATCCTTTTTGTTCAAAAAAAGACAGGAGAACCCCAAGGTGAAACACTGTGTCGAATAAAACATTTATCAAGAAATTATTGTAACTGATCCTTCAACTCTTTCAACTTACGAGGAGCCATACATTACAGAGGAATGGAAATGGGCTGAGTTCCTGGCAACAAATCATGCCAAAATCAATGTCTCTATCGGGCGGCATGCCTAGAAGATCAGTTGGAAACATGTCGGGGTAATCTCGTACCACTAGGACCGCATAGACATAAGAAGTATCAACACTGACATCTCTCAAATAGGTTAAATACACATCACACTCCTTCTCAACCATACACTGAGCTTTAAGAAAAGAGATAATTCTACTGGGAGTGTGATCTAAAGTACCACTCCACTCAACACGCAAAATACCTAACATAGTTCGCGTCATGGTCTTGGCGTGAAAATCAAGAATAGCATAATGGGGCGACAACTAGTCCATGCCCAAAATATTATCAAAATCAACCATGTTGTGTAACAATAAATCTACTCGGGTCCCAAAACCACAAATAGTAACCAAACACGATCGATAAATGCGGTCCACAATAAGAGAATCTCCCACATCTGTAGGAACACAAATGGGAGAACTTAAAGAATCTTGGGATACACCCAATGCGGAGAAAAATAAGAAGACACGTAATAATAAGTGGAGCCCGGATCGAATAGAACTGATGCATCTCTATGACAACCCAGTATAATACATGTAGTGACAAAATTAGAGGAAATAGCCTCGCTACGAGTAGAAATGGCATAATATCGGGCCTGGCCTCCCCCTCGAGGGTGACCTCTACCTCCCCGACCTCCGCCCCTAGCTGGTTGGGCAGATGGGGTAGTAGGTGGTGCTCTGATCATGGCCTGAGGACTCAGAGGAGCACACTATTGCTGAGCAGTCTGTGAAGATGTATCCCTACCAAGTCTGGGGTAGTCTCTAACCATATGGCGTATATCACCACACTCGAAACAAGCTTTTGGAGGGAGCGATGGTTGTGACTGGCGAGGGCTAGGTCTGCTGGACTGGCCTCTTAAAGCACCCCACACAAGAGGCGCGCGAGAAACCAGAGGTGTATACTAAAGCTCCTGAGGCCTAGGAGGAGCTGGAGCACTGGTGGCTGTTGGAAGAGGTTAATGAAAAGGGCAACCCATATAACCCCTACCATGTTGACCTGCTACTAGGTACGGGCACTAGAGTAGTGGCCCAACTCTCGAGACCTCTTGGCCTCTCTCTCCTCTCGCTCCCTAGCGAGCATACCCTCGATCCTCCTAGCAATTCCAACTACCAACTAATATGGAATGTCCATCTCTAAATCTTGAGCCATGCTAGATCTGATGGGTGGGATAAGACCCTCAATAGAACAGGCGAACCCTCTCGTGGACAGTAGCAACCAAAGTCGGTGCATGCCTAGCTAATCTGGTGTAACGTAAGGCATACTTTGAAAATTTCATAGCACCCTTGCGCAAAAGCTAAAAATGTTGTGCGCCATGCATCCCTGAGGCTCTAAGGAACAAACTCTCTCAGGAACATATCTAAGAACTGGTCCAGGTCAGTGAAGCAGCCTCGTCTAGACTGTCTAACTCATATATGCGCCATCAATAATAGGCGGCTCCCCGAAGATGGAAGGTAGTAAAGGAAACCCCTCTAAATTCGGCTATGCCCATAGTGCGAAGAATACGGTGGCACTCCACTAGAAACTCCAAGGCATTGTCTGATGCTAGGCCATTGAATACTGGAGGATCATACTTCTTGAACCTCTCAAGCCTCTGCTGCTCATCGTCACAAGTAGCTGCCCCATCCTCGAGCTGAACTGGTACTGTAGGTTGTACAAGAATAATCTCTGAGACCTGCTCAACATGCACTCGATGCGCATGGGTGCGGGCGGTGGGAGTCTGTGCTCCTCCCCCGACTTGGGATATGGCTATAGCAAGGGGCAGTAACCTGCCTGAGCTAACTTGGTGTACATAGACATGAACTGAGCTAACATCTCCTAAAGGGCTGGATTAGTAGTGGCAGTAGGCGTGTCAAGTACCTAAACTCTGGCTGGATCTGCTGGAGGTACCTCCGTGGTAGCTCGCGCACGTGCTCTGCCTGCACACGTGCGCATCCACGGCCTCCATCTGGGCCTGGCTTCTATGGCTACAATAGGGAGCGCGGGTGCCTGATCATCCCGAATAGCAGATACCATCACCATCTATGAGAGAATAGAAGACGGAAGTTTAGAGTTGTGATGTCAAATATATCGCACGACAAGGAAATCAAATGAAGTGAAGATTTTCCTAATAGTTACATACCCTCTCGTAGATAAGTACAGACGTCTCTGTACCGATCAGCGAGACTCGATAAACCGGCATGTGTTCCGTGACTCCTATGAACCTAGAGCTCTGATACCAACTTGTTACAACCCCAGTTCACCCTCTGTGAACATGTCGTGATGGTACCTAGTCCCTACGACTAGGTAAGCCTGATAATGCTAAAATATAGCATAACTTGCAGAATAATTAATTTAAACTGAATAAATAAAAGAAGATTGTATATAAATGCCACTCGGCATATACAACTCAATAATGCGGAAGTCTACATTATCACTCCAAAACTCGAAAACTCAGGGGAACACAAGCTAGAAGAAGTACTGTAAAATTCTCTAATCTGTACAAATGTCTATAACAAGAGTACGATAGAAGGATAAATACTATAGATAGAGTAAAAGAGTAGACTCTTTGGTCTGCAGATGCGGCACATCTACCTCGACGTCTCCATAGCTCTCCTGCCTCAAGGATAGTGCGCCTGGGTGGAGGTACCTGGATCTGCACATGAAAAACATGCGGAGGGGCATGAGTACACCACAGAAATATAATAACAAGCCTTGCAACAATATGAAATAAACAGAAATAATGAATAAAACTATGAAGTAAGACAGCTTATACGAAGCAACAATAACACGCAGAGAATAAGGTAACACAAAGTAAAACAGCTCAATATCAGTACCAACAATGAGGATCTCTCAGGTATCGTCCTGTAGGCCATTTCATAAACCGTGCGAGGAGCTCCTGGGATATCGTCCTGTAGTCCAACTATTAATGTGCAGTGGGATCGACAAGGAATCTAACCCATAGTCCCAAAGTAAACAAACAAGGGGGGAAGCTACCGGAATCCCACATCCATAGTCCCGATGTAATTGTGCAAACGATGTAATTGTGCAAACACAACCAAAGGATATTCAAAAATGATATACAAAAATACAAGCAACAGGTAATACTAGCCTAACATGCTTCACGAAGTACAATCAAGGCAACTTAAGCAAATAGGTAATTTAAATCAAATAGGCATGCTTTTCTAAACTAACACAGGCTGTAATTGCAAGTAGAATAAAGCAAATACGAAAGAAACTCAGTCTCAATATCTTAAGTTAAAATCGAGTTTTCAACAATTAGCTCAAGTACTCGCTCTTCACCTCGTGTAAAAGGCATTCAATTACCAAATATCATGTACTAAGGGAAAAGGTCCCCCACACAAGGTTAGACAAGCCACTTACCTCGAACCGACATAATAGTCAACTAGAAACCACACCATTTCCATGAGTATCAGACTCCAAATGGCTCAAATATATGCAATTCAATTACATATTTTAAATAACATCTCAAGCAACTGATTCTACTATTTAATTCAAAGCTAAGGCATGAAATTAGGTAAAATGACCAAAATTCCCCTCATGCCAACATCTCGAAATCGGATAAATTTTATATTTTCAGAACCCTCGTACTCTCATGATTCTAACAATATAAAAATCTCTCATATCGGGAGTCAAACACCCACTCAAAACTCAACAATTTGGTCTATGAAGCTTTACCTATTGTTCATTCAAAAATCCGAAATTAAGGAGGAATTCGTGATTGGATTAGTGGGTTTTAAGCATAACAGATTAGAGAATCATTACCCAATCATTGTCCACAAAAAACCATCAAACTTTCTCCTAAATCTAAGCTGCCAAGCTTCTATTTTGATAAAAATGGCTAACACTTAGATTTTGAAATGTTTATAGCTATCCAGTCATTTAATGCATTGTGAATGCGGAAGTAGGCTAGCGTTCGCTAAGAAGAAAAATAGAAGCTGCCAAAAAACTTCCCTTCATGGTTGCAAGAAGCAAAAAGCGAACACGAAGGCTTAGAATCACAGAGTTACACGAACGCGACAAATGGGACGCGAACGCATTGAATAAAATGGGCTCAGCCCTCAAAGCCAAATGAAACTTTGCGAACGCGATGAGTTGGTTGCGAACGCAAAGAAAGAAGATGCCAAGCATCACGAACGTGGGAAGACTGGTTGCGAACGCGAAGGAGGAACTGGCCCCCTCCAAGATTACACTACACAAACGCGAGAGAGGAGCCTTGACCCCTAAGAACAAAAAGTCTGCAATGGCTGAGGTTCAGTTTTCTGCAATTTTTAACAACACAAAATGCCCGTTGAGCATCCAAAACACAGCCGAGGTGCCCGGGATCTCAACCAAACCTACGGATATATCCCATAATATCATTCAAACTTATACCAATCCTTAAACCACCTAAAAAATGTCAAAAACGCAAATTAATCAATGATTTTAAGTCTAAGAACTTCAAATTCTCACAAAATATGCTTTCGATCAAAAACCTAGCCAAACCATGTCCGAATGGCCTGAAGTTTTGCACACACATCTCAAATGACATGACGGAGCTACTAGGACTTCTGAAATTCAATTCTGACCCTCGTATCAAAATCTCACTATCGAACCGGAAACTTCAAAAATTCAAACTTCAGCATTTCAAATCTAAATTAGCTACGGACCTCCAAAATACATTCTAAACACGCTCCAAACCCTGAAACCAACTAACAGAACCATCAAATTTCCATTACGAGGTCATCTTCATAGTGTTCCGACTACGGACCACTTTCTAACACTTAAGCTCTCATATAGGGACTAAGTGTCCCAAACTCTCCGAAACCTAACACCGAATGTCCCGCCAAACCCAAATAGCAGAAATAAACTTAGGGGAAGTAGTTAATTGGGGATGGGGGGTTGAGGTATTGTGATTGAAGCAGCTCTCTGCCTTCTCTCTAGGAGGCGTCACTATTCGGAATAGTATTTCCGTCACTATTCATTGGGTATATAGCCGGAATCCGGCGGTGGATTGTCGTAAACTGGTGTCACGACATCCCCTTCTCCTTGCGACCAATCCCCAATAGATTTTTTCCTCAAATCTATAGCCAATTTCCCTACATCTTAAATCTTATTTTACGATTTACTGTAGCTCCCTCATCTGTGGAATTTTCTAGCTCTATATCCTTCTGATAGCATGGAGGTAATGATTTCTGTTTGATTTTTGAGACATCCATGGAAGCATCGCCCTCTCCCCAGCCTTATGCTGTGGGAGAGGCTTCTCAAAATAGTTCGGAAAATCGAGCTCTTCAAGGTTCCAAACAATCATATGCATCACATTTTACTGGATGTAAATCTATCGCAGCAAATCCAAAGTCAGAACTCTGTCCAGTTTTGGTCGAACATGGATTGCCTACTGTTCAGTTCACAGTGGATGAAGTGAATTCATTCACTAAGGAGGAAGGTCTTCATCAAGCAGTGATAATCAAATTTTCATATGGAAAGCCTGATCTTCAGGAGCTGAGGCAGATTTTGCCGATGCAACTCGGTGTCAAAGGTAATTGCAACATTGGATAGCTAGAATATCGGCAAATTCTGGTAAGATTTGATCTGTTTGAAGATTACGCGCAAGTGGTATCAATAACAACTGGATATATAAAGGCAAAAGGAGATGAGTTCTTCTTTAAAACTTTCCCATGGACAATGGGATTTAATCCCCGAGAAGAAATGTCACAAGCTGTGGTTTGGATTTCTTTTCCCAATCTACCAGCACATCTGTTCGCCAAGAAATCCTTAATGTCCATCGCATCTGCAATGGGAAAACAAATTGCAGTAGATAAGGCTACCAAAGATCGAACGCGACCTAGTACGGCACGAGTTAAAGTCTTGATCAATTTATTGGACAAACATCCAAAGAAAATACATATCAAGATAGTAGATTCAAAATCTGGAAAAATAGCAGAATACAACCAGCAGATCGTGTTTGACAATGTTCCTGAATACAGCTCGTTTTGTAATCATCAAGGGCATAATGTCAAATCGTGTCGCTGGATTACAGAGGAACTCAATGAAGAAGCAGTTCATGGTGGTGAATTTGAAGGTAGGGCAGGCTGGCTAAATTACAAGGTGATGCCAGGGACTACTTGAATGCTAATCTTGCAGGACGTCGAATAGCAAGGACTCTACCTAATGTGATTCAGGAGGCAGGGCAATCAAATGTATCGCGTTCATTTCCTTTGAACGTTTTAAGTGAAAAACAGGCAGATATAGTGTTGAAACCTACTAGTGCACCTTCTGTAGCAGAAGCTGATACTGTAAAAAGGTCTGGCCAGATTTTGATAGATGTCGGTATGCAGGATAAAGCTATCGAGCAGCAGCTTTTGGTACAAAATAATCCCACTGCTGTATCACCTGAACCAATGGAAAAGTCAACAGTACCAAATTATTTTAATGCTTCAAAATCTCCTGGTCTACAAGTTCGTAATGAAATGGTTAAACCAACAGCTCTGGTTATTACCAAATCTGCCAGTGTAACTGAAGGACACCAATACAAGTCCAATGTGATAAGAGCTGGACAAGAAGATGTAAATGTGGAAAAAATACAGGCTTGAAGGAAGGTATTGGTCGAACTGCTACATCTATTGTTACATTAAACTGCCCTTGAATGTCGTAAAGGAAAAGGAGATATCATATTTGTCTTCTGTGAAAGCAAATGACAATGCAAAAAGGCAGGAAGATAATGTGATTGACCAGCAGCACATGCTGCAGCACCCTACTCTTGTTGATCAAGCAGCTGGTACAAAATCTGGAGGATTTGGATACTGTCAAAGCAGTTAAAGATTCTACAGTTTTATCAATTCAACCAGCTGACAGGTCTTCAATAACTAATGTACCTACTATTTCAAAAATACCTGGACAACAAGAAAGCAATGAGTTGAACAAAGCATCAGTTTTGGTTATTTATACCCCTCCTAATACAACTGAACTATCCAAAAGACAGCAATACATGTATAATGTTCAGCAACTACCAGCAGAAGAGGTTCATGTACTAACTTCTGTTCAGCCAACTCTAGCATTGGATGACATTAAAATGACCGGGAAGAATGAAGAGGTGGTTGATCACAGTGATGTTATGGAATTGGAATTTGCAGCATCTGTCACTAAGGGTAACAAGAGTACCAACTAGACAGTGCTTAATGAAGCAGCTGCTGCAGTTTATATTTTGCCAAAGCTGGTTTCTACACTTCCTTTGCAAAGTCTTGCTGATCGAGATATAAATGAAAGTGATGTTGTGATTCAAACAACAGCAAGTCCTACAGATGATGATATTGCGCAGAACTCATTTCGACAAGATACCTCTCACAAGACTGAGATGGTTCAACAAGGCAGTACGACCATCTCAATACATACAGCAGCTGCAAATGTCTCTAATACTGCCTTGTCTCAAAGTGTTTCTGATTTTCAACTGTCTGATGATACACAACAATCAAGGTCAACTGGACAACATACTACAAAGAACAATTGGTCATCGAGGTCCAACAGAAATGTAACTCCGAAAAACAAAATAAATAACCAGATCGCAGAAAAGAGTCCAACATTACCAACAATTTCAAAATCATTTGCTGCACTGGCAAATGTCAGTAATGAGGATGAAAAGTTCACTGGAGGGAGTTTTCAGATGGTTGAGAGTTATAATCCAAAGAGCACATCGACTACAGAGCCTCTGAATAAAGCCTCTGCTATTTCACAAAAGCAGGCCAATGATCAAATTCAATCACCCACTCATGTATCCAGTACTCATACACAGAAACTTATCAAAGATTATGGGGAATCATCAAGCTCCAATGGAAAGAACAAACAACTAATGCTAGCCAATATAAGGATCATGGTCATTAAATCGAAACTCTGGAAAGACCAACGAGAATATGATGATGACGAGGGCTGGGGTGAAGGATTTGCTTGATTCTCATCTGCAGAAGAAGACCAAGAGTTTGATTATGATAGTACAGGAGAGGACATTGAGGTTCCAGTCAAGCCAAAATTTCAAGGGAAACTTGCAACTATCATTTGTAAAGCAAATCTGCCATCAGCAGCAAATCCAAACAACATTTTGAACCATAACGCTCCAGTTTTTATTCCAAGAAATACTGCAACAGCAGGTACTTCAAATACAGCAACAGCAAATATCGACCAAATGGAAACAACACAAATAGTTCAAGTAATCCAATTATCGGATGAAACATCAGCTGTTGGAATTGAACCAGCACTGCCAACTGTTGGACAGAATCAGATTTTACAAACAGAACTATTCATTACTTTGGAGGAGAGGCAACTAATGGATGCAATGAAGCAACCTTTTCACACAAGACAACGGCAGCAAAGGAATGAAATTACTCCAATTAATTATCCTTCTGCTGATAGCAACTCAGTAGCATTTTCACAGGCGGGGCAGCACCATCATGTATCATCTGCTCCAATAATCAATTCAGAGCAAAGACAACTCCTGAATGCTATGGAAGGAAGACATATTTATGAAGAAGGGGAGGAAGAGGATATCTTTACGAACTGTCGGAAAGATGCCTCAAGAAACGGTGATTTGTCACCACTCCACAGTAAAATAAGTAAGAAATGGCGTCAAAGCGATAGAAGCTGGGACGACAGGGTGTCTGAAGATGCAATCATAAGAAGGCTCCCATTGAGAACTGCAAAACAAAAATAGCTCGCTCAAACAACTCTTACAAAGCCCAATTAAACGAAGAATAAAACATGAATTTTTGAAGACTTTTGGGGAAATATTGGGGACGAAGAC
Source organism: Nicotiana benthamiana (assembly GCA_034376525.1). NCBI lineage: Eukaryota > Viridiplantae > Streptophyta > Magnoliopsida > Solanales > Solanaceae > Nicotiana > Nicotiana benthamiana. The sequence continues at coordinate 63,876,237 of CM067338.1, forward strand.
TATATATTTCATATTAATTTCCTCACAATTTGGGAGAAAGGTGAGCATCTTCATGGCTTCCTCATATTACTTTTTTACCGTCTTAGCATCCTCATATGTAATCTCATCACAGAGTGTTATAAACTCTGTGATGATCATAGCTTATTTGGTCCTGTCAAGTTCTTATTTCTTACATGCTTGCTAGTAATGAGGTTTTGAAGCCTCAATAGGATTAGTACGGTAAGGTTAGCCCGGTTGTTATTATATGGGTAACAACACCGGCGCCATTCCCTTACTAGTATTTCTCCTAATTGTTGTAATTTTCTTTCTGTTATTAATAAAAAATCTAGCCCTAGGCTCAGCCTAGTGGTTCGCCAAAAATCAATTGGGGATCGGGGTGTTAAATCTTAAGACAACTGGTCGGGTCATCACAACAGCAGTTCGAACAGTTATATACTAGGAACAACCCAGTACTGGACCGTTGGATCAACTGAGGTCAACGGTCCAAATTAAAAAAAAACTAAAACGGGGTCGTTTGGCAACTGAACAGGGTCATTTGGATTGTTGGTGGGGAGACCGGTTGGGGCGGATCTGGGCTGGACTTTAGACGGGTAAGGGAAAAAGGATTTGAGCCGGAAATTTCAAACTTTTTTGGCCCAAAATCTGATTTCTTTAATTCCATTTCCTTTTCTTTCAATTTTTCTATTTTTTCTTTTTTTAAAAATTAAAAATGAAAACCTAAATTGACTCTTGAAACTAAGCTAGACTGTCAAAAATATTAATTAATTCTAAATAATAATTATCACAACCAATTAAAAACCAAATTTAAAGAAAACTACCAAAATTCAAAATTAACAATAAAATGCAAAATTGGTTATTTTTTGGTGATTTTCCAATTTTTATGAAACACTAACTTACTAATTAATCAGAAACTATAAAATTAAATCCTAAATGCAAATGTAATATATTTTTTATATTTTCATGAATTAAAAAAATTAAACATGCGCAGATAAACGCAAACAATTAAAGAGAAATGCTACAAAAATCTATAAAATTGTAAATAACGGGAAAATTTTATTTTTCTTGAATTTATGGAAGTAATTCACATAGGGAAAATATCACGTGCTCATATCGATATGTTGTGTCGTTGTGATATTGGTTGTAATCACCTAAGTGGTCGTTTTGTGTAATTGCACCTCATTTACCTTTTTGATGTTTTGCGCATGTGTAATTTTAGTTTTATGACTTAGGGATTTGATCATTTTCGTTCCAAGAAGACTTCATGTTGATGTAGACCCTTTGGTTCTTGTCTTAGAATCCTAACTGAGAAATATTGACTGAACTTTGACTTTTGTAAAAACGACTCCAGAACGGTATTTTGATGGCTCGGATAGCTTCGTCTCGTGATTTCGGCAACTTGAGATTTAGAACTTTAATCGTATGTTGACTTTGGCTATCCGGGTCGAGATTTTAGGGATTTGGAATAGGTATATTATGCTATTTAGAAATTTTCTGCAAAATATGGTATCATTTGGAGTTGATTTGATAGGATTCGGGTGCTTAGTTGCAATTCTAGAAGTTCTTGAACTTTACTTTGAAATTCATGTATTTTGGTGTCTAATTCGTAGTTATAGATGTTATTTTGTGTTTTGATCGTGCGGAAGAGTTTGTATGGTGTTTTTAGACTTGTATGGATGTTTGGTTTGGAGCCCCGAGGACATAAATGAGTTTTGGATTGAAATTTAACGGATAGTGTATTGATGCCTCTAGTGTCGCATTTGTGACCACCAAGGTTGCAATTGCGACCTTAGAAAGGGGGTCACAAGTATCGCAATTGCGATGCATGGGTTGCAATTGTGTAATTGACCTGTACTAGGCTAGTTCGTGATTGTGATAACTGTGTTGCTTTTGCAAAGGGAACGCTGTGCATCTGCGAAACCATTTTCACATTTGCGAGGTTTCCCTTAAGACTCTCAGTGACGCAATTAGGAGATTTTCTTGGTATTTCTTAGGGTTCGAAATTGCAAACCTAGTGTCAGAATTGCGACATCTGCAATTAAACAAAAGGTTAGAAAGTCAGGTTTTAGCGCATCTTAAAACCCTAGACTCGGTAGAAGGCGATCTAGAGAGGGGATTTTCATCTATAAATAATAGGTAAGTGATTCTAATCAATTTTCAACTATATTTCATGAATATATCTTAGATTTAACATTAAATTGTATGTGAATCAAAGTAAAATTTTGAGAAAATTTGCTTAAGTTTTGAGTTTTTGAGAGTCAATTTAGACTTGGATTTTGAAACTAATCACATATATGGACTCATCGTGTTTATGTATAGTCGGAATCTACCCTTTAACCCGGGTTTTGGCCAGGTATGACCGGGGTTGACTTTTTGAGAAAAGTGTAAATATTATAGCTTATATATTGTAATGGATTTTTCTTGCATTGTTTGATGTTATTAAGTCAATTTTGGTTAGATCTAAGCCGTACGGAGGCAAATTTTAGGGGATAGCTATTTTTAAATGTTGGGTTTGCCTAGTGGAGGTAAGTATCTCGCCTAACTTTGTGTGGGAAAACTAGCTTTTATGATTTGGGACTGATTGTGCTATTTGTGTTATGTGAAATCCATATACGCAAGGTGACGAGTGGGTACACAGTTACGTGTGGTATTTGACCAGTTTAGGTTACTTAGACTCTTTCCATGCCTTTAATTCAAGTCATAACATGTTATACCTCTCATTGTTAATCAACTTTTACATGTGTTAATCCACCCTTACCTGTTTTATTTGACATTGTTAACACGTGTTCTACCTCTTACTTGTTATTTTTCTCTTATATACTTAGTTAAAGTTATTTCTTTCCTTATTGCCTTGTTACATACATAAATTTTTGAATTACATTTATTTGAAACTGTTATTTCGTGAAATGTCCTCTTGTTAAGTTATTGATGTTGAAATTGTGAAAGTCGTTATCACTTTTAGGTGAAGTTGTTAATTGTTCAAATATCTTTCTTGTTGAGAAAATTTGTATTCATATTGTTATTGTTGAGATTCTTATGCACATCATGGTTGAGCCATGGGCTATTTGTTGTGAAAACATAGACATTGTTGATTTTTGACAAGTTGTGGCATATGGTCACTTATTGTGTGAGTTATTATTGTGTTGTAATATTGATACGCATCCATCAGTATAAGGATCGGGGTTAATGTACAAACGGAAATATAAGGTGGGATTTATGTTCGTGTTTTCTAGTAAGAGAATTACTTGAAGCCACAACGACATAAGGTGGACTAAAGTGCGTGTAGCTATTTCGGAAAATATATTTTCAAAATTATCTAAATATAAGGCTCACGTGTCGTTATATGTAAAGATTTTGATTTTGGTTGTGAAAAGAAGTTACAAGGTGGTACCTCAGTTGTGATTCTTATTGATATCTCTCACTTTCCTCACTTGTATTTGTCCGCATTGTTTTCTTGAATACTTATGTGCTTTTTCCTTGTTGCCTTTATTGCATTAAATTTAGTTGTAGCCTACCTTGTTGTATTGCTTTATTGCCACTATTTCCTCATTTTCATTATTAGACTATACTATGTTGTTCAATTTTTCTTATCCTATTAGGTATCTTAACCTGGCCTCGTCACTACTTACCAAGGTTAGGCTTGATACTTACTGGGTCATGTTATAGTGTATTCATAATACTCTTCTACACATTTTTATGTAGATCCAGGTATGTCTGCCTGTGTAAGACGTTCGTGATTGACTTGCTAGCTGCTTTTCGGAGACTTGAACGTATAACTACTCGGCGTCCGCAAACCTCGGAGTCACCTTCAGTTATTTCCTCATTATTGTTGTTTCCTTTATCAGACTCTTTGTAGTAGACATTTTTCCTAGAATATTTTGTAGAGCTTATGACTTAGTTCCACCGATTTTTGAAATTTGTTATATATGTTTCTTTTCGGTTTATTATGAGTTTATCAAATTATCTTATTATCTTAGTTGTTGAATTGCGTTAACTATTTGTGAATGTTATGGTTACCTAGTCTTAGAGCCTAGGTGCCATCACGACATTATTCAGTAGAAAATATGGGTTACGACATAAGCACATGTGGATTTGTTGTGTGTATTGATTGTTGTTATGCAGAATATAAGGGTGGAATCTCACTGTTATTGATTGTGATCTACTGTCAGGGTGGAGTGATATGGGTGGCTGTTGAAATATTGTCTGGACAGAGTGATGCAAGTGGCTATTGTGTTAATGTCTTGGCGGAGTGATACAAATGGCTATTGTATTGAATAATTGGGTAGAGCGATACTGATGGCTATTATGATATTGTCTACTGGTTTAACTATTGTAAGTATTCTGCTTATCTAGTTTTAGAGACTAGTGATGTAAGTCTTTTTTTTTTCTTCTTTCTTCCTGAAAATGAAAAAGAAACCAGTTCATCACGATGCATAAGGCGGGATTTTGTGTCGTGACAGGTTGGTATCAAAGCTCTATGTTCATAAGCTCTACGAGTCACAAGCAAGTTTAATAGAATCCTGCAAATAGGTACGGACACGTTTGTACTTATCTTCGAGATGCTACGAAACTATTAGAAAAATTCCACTTTTTTCATTCCTATCATGCGAATTTATTGATTTTAGAGTTTGAGCCTTTGTATTTATATTCTCTAACAGATGGTGAGGAAACGCACTACTAGATCAGTTGAGCAAAACCAAACACCTATTAGAGCCATGAGAGGTCGGGGATGAGGCAGAGGCAAAGGAGGGGCATGTGCTGCAGCTAGAGCACCTACTAGAGTAGCAACTGAGGAGCCACCAGTAGCTCAGTTGGGGACAGACACCGGAGGTGCCTGTTTTTACCCTTGACTTCAAGAGACTTTAGTGTAGTTCCTAAGCATGTTTGGTACATTGGCTTAGGCGAGATTGATCCCAGTTTAACCAGCTACTTCATAGATTGGGGGAGAAGCTCAAACTCCCGCCACCCGTACTCTTGAGCAATAGGCTCATGTTTTTCATACTCCGGGTGCGGTGCCAGTATAGCCCATAATCGTAGTTCAGCATGAGGTCATGCTAGAGGTATCTTAGGAGGAGGAAGTGAAACTTAGAGGTTCAAGTGCCACCCTCCTACTTACAGTGGCACAGTGAATCGGGATGCGCAGTATTTTCTGGACAAGTATTACCGTATTCTTTGAACCATGGGAATTGTAGAGGTAAGAGGAGTAGCCTTTATTACATTTCGGCTATCAAAAGCAGCATATAGGTGGTGGTATGCTTATGAGGAAGGGATGCGACTGCCAAGACCCCAACCTGTCATGATGGCGTCTAACACGATGCTAGGAAATCTCGACCAATTCATCACTCTCAACCCCTTATGTAGAATTGATTACCAATTAACAGGATTAAATGCCAAATTAACATGATTATAACTCTGTAACAGTAGATAAAATAGTGCCGAAACCCATAAAATATCACTACAAATCCCTCTGATCTAGTGTCACGAGTCAAGAGCCTCTATACAAATCTGAGTAGCCACCAATACATAGAGTTGTCTAGAATGCGAAAAATAAAGAGCATAAGGGGAGAAACCGCATCCTGCGGATGCCATGCAGCTACCTCGATAACTCCGGTGATAATCTGGACAGCAGCAGAAAGCTCGAAATATGCCTCCGGAATACTTGTATCTGTACACATGGTGCAAGGAATAAAGTGAGTACTCCGACTCACTGAGAAATAGCAATACATAATGACTGACGGAAAGAAAACTCGTAAAAACACTACGCAAATCTATATTAAAATAGTAAGAACATATAAACAACAAGTGAATGAAGAAGTAAGTTAAAAATCCGTTAGGCCATTAATTAACTCATTTACTTCTCACGATAACTGAATTCATAACTATACCTTTGCGGCGTGCAGCCCGATCCACACAGTATACTGCTGCGGCGTGCAGCCCGATCCATATATATGTATATATTATTGCGGCGTGCAGTCTGATCTAATAACAATAGTTGACTGCACTCTCTAGGGGTGTGCAGACTCCGGAGTGGCTCCTACAACCCAAGTGCTATACTATTACGGCGTGCAGTCCGATTCATATATATATATATATATATATATATATATATATATATATATATATATATATATATATATATATATATATATATATATATATATATATATATATATATATATATATATATATATATATATATATATATACTGATGCTGCGTGTAGCCCGATCCGATAATATACTGCTAAGGCGCGCAGCCCGATCCATAGCATATCAAATACCTTCACAATGGGTTTATCGACCCCTCTCAGTCAATATAGACTTGTCCTCTCGGGCATACTAAGATAAGACGGGGTTTCCAACCCACACGTTATTCCATTAGGATTTACCAATTTCTAAATCCGGTTCATATTATATTTAACAGTGAAGAACATGACTGAAGTTATGTTTTTAACAAGTACAGTGAGGTCAACCAGTACAAATGCCCCTAAGGGTTCTACAGGTCAGCACAAGGCTCCAAACATGGCAACTAGCCCAGACTACAATGATATTAATTAAGTCTTAGACAAAATATGGAAAATTCATTAATCGGGATGGACCAAGTCCAAATCCCCAACAATAGCAGACCCCACGCTCATCATGCAGTATGTGTCTCATCTCAACACAGTACTATGTTGTGCAAATCCGGGGTTTCAAACCCCAGGACATCATTTATAACCATTACTAACCTCAAGCAGGCCGTAATCCTAGTTGGCTACTCCCTTGCCTCGCAAATCAACCTCCTCGAGCATCGGATCTAATCAAAACCACAAGGAATACATTACAATAGGCTAAGGTAACACAACTCAATCAAAAAGACTCGAAATATATTGAAAATCACGAAGCTGGCAAAACCCGAACCCCGGGGCCACTTCTCAAAAAATTAGAAAATTCACATCACCAGATTCCTTATCTCGCCATGAGTCTATACATATCAAATTTACCAAAATTCGAGCTCAAATGCTCTCTCAAACCCCAAATTTTCATTCAAAAAGTCAAGCCATAGTTCTTCCCTTTTAAATAAAATTTCCATGAATTGAAGTGTTGATTCTTCAATTAATGATATTTCTAGGTCATAAGACTTACCTCTAGTCAATCCCAGTCGAAAGCCTCTTTAATGCTTGTCAAAAAGCTCTTAAAGTTGCTCAAAAATGATGGAAATAGGCTTAAGCTCGCGGATGAAATGTTACTAAAAACCCTTCTGTCCAACCCAGATTCCTTCTATGTGATCGCATCCACACCTCTGTGATCACACAGCACAAAATTCCAACTCCCAAAAATTCCCTCTATGCGATTGCACTAACACCCTTGCAATCTAAAAGCATCAGCCATGAACCTATGCGATCGCATGACAACACCCGTGTTCGCATAGAATAAAACACCATCGAGGACTCCATGTCCATTTAATACTATGTGATCGCAATCCACCAAATGCGATCGCAAGGAGAAATCAGAATATCCTCTTAAAACCTTCTACGCGATCACAATGGACCTCCTGTGATCGCAAAGAGCAAAATGTCTGCAACACTTCAGCTAAAATCTGCAACTCCCAAAGGCTAAAATTAGTCTGATTGACCATCCAAAATCATCCCGAGGCCCTCGGGACCTCAACCAAAAGCACCGACATATCCCAAAACATGATACAAACTTGTTCCAATCATCAAAACACATCAAAAAACACTAAAATCATGAATTCTCATCGGATTCAAGCCTAAGTTTTTCTAAAACTTCCAAAATACGCATTTGATCAAAAACCCGGCCAGAACACCTCCGAATGACCTCAAATTTTGCACACACATCCAAAATCACCTAACAAAGCTACTACAACTCTTGGAGTTCCATTCCCAACCTCGCATCAAAATCTCACCAATCAACAGGAAATCGCCAAAACACTAACTTCGCCAATTCAAGCCTATTTCTACACCGATCCTCTAAAACAACTTTCGATCACGCTCCTAAGTCACAAATAATCTCACGAAGCTAACCACATAATCGGAAATCACATCTGATTCTCTAACTCATAAGTCAACATCCAGTTGACTATTTCAAAACAATCCTTCCTTAAAGAGAATAAGTATCTCATTTCTTATCAAAACCAGTCCGATTTAACTCTAACACACTGAATACTGATAACAAAATATGAAGAATCATAAAATAGGGGGAACGAGGAGTGAACTCATAAGACGACGGGCCAGGTCGTCACATCCTTCCCAACTAAAACAATCACTTGTCCTCAAGTGGGTCAATAAACATACCTGAAGCCTCAAACGGGTGAGGATATCTCCTCTGCATCTCCCGCTCGGTCTCCCAGGTAGCATCCTCCACGGGCCGACCTCTCTACTGCACCTTCACCGAAGCTATATCCTTCTATCTCAATCTCCAAAACTGACAACCCAAAATAGCCATAGGCTTCACATCTTAGGTCAAATTATCATCCAACTAAAGCGTGCTAAAGTCTAAAACATGAGACGGGTCCCCAACATACTTCTAGAGCACAGAAACATGGAATATCGGATGAACGCTCGATAAGCTGGGGGAAAAGCAAGCTCATAATCAACCTCCCCAATCCTCCTAAGTACTTCAAAAGACCCGATAAACCGTGGACTCAGCTTCCCTTTCTTCCCAAGCCGCATAACACCCTTCATGGGTGAAACCTCCAGCAAGACCTTCTCACCCACCATATATGACACATCCCGAACCTTCCGGTCTGCATAACTCTTCTGACGCGATTATGTTGTACGAAGGCTCTCCTGAATCAGCTTCACCTTCTCTAAGGCATCCTGAACCATCTTTGTCCCTAATAACCTAGCATCGCTGGGCTCAAACCATCCAACCAGAGATCTGCACCGCCTCCCATACAACGCCACATACGGAGCCATCTGAATGCTTGACTGATAGCTGTTGTTGTAGGCAAACTCGGCAAGCGGCAGAAACTCATCCCAAGAACCCCCAAAATCAATAACACAAGCACGCAACATGTATTCCAATATCTGAATAGTACGCTCGGAGTGCCCGTTCGTTTGAGGTTGGAATGTTGTGCTCAACTCTACCTGCATACCCAACTCTCACTGAAATGTCTTCCAAAACTGAGAAGTGAACTGAGTAACCCTATCTGAGATAATAGACATTGGAACCCCATGCAATCGGACAATCTCCCAGATAAAGATACCTGCCAGCCGCTCTGAAGAATAGGTAGTACATACTGCAATGAAGTGCGCAGACTTGGTTAACCTGTTCACAATCACCCAAATCGAATCGAACTTCTATAAAGTCCGAGGAAGACCACTCACAAAATCCATAATAACTCTCTCCCACTTCCACTCGGGAATAATCATCCGCTGAAGTACACCACCCGGTCTCTAATGCTTGTACTTTACCTGCTGACAATTGAGACACCAATCCACAAACCCTTCTATATCCTTTTTCATCATTCTCCACTAATAGTGCTACCTCATATCCTGATACATATTCGTGACACCCGAATGAATGGAATAACGCGAGTTGTGCGCCTCCTCATTATCAACTCCCGAAGCCCATCTATATTGGGCACGCAAATCCGACCATGCATCCTCAACACGCCATCACCATCAATGGTCACATCCCTGGCATCATAATGTTGAACCGTGTCTTTAAGGACAAGCAAATGTAGATCATCATACTTACGCTCTCTGATGCGGTCATACAAGGAAGACCGAGAAACCATATAAGCCAACACCCGACTAGGCTCTGAAATATCTAAACTTACCATCCGATTTGCCAAAGCCTGAACATCAACAACAAAGGGACTCTCCTCAACTAGAATGTATGCCAAACTCCCCATGCTAACCGTCTTCTGGCTCAACGCATCGGCCACCATGTTGGCCTTCCCGGGGTGATACAAAATGGTAATATCATAATCCTTGATCAACTCAAGCCACCTCCGCTGCCTCAAATTAAGATTTTTTTGCTTGAAAAAATACTGAAGACTGGGATGATCAGTGAAAATCTCACAAGATACGCCATATAAATAGTGTCTCCATATCTTTAAAGCATGAACTATAGCAGCCAACTCTAAGTCATGAACAAGGTAGTTCTTCTCATAGGGCTTCAACTGACGAGAAGCATATAAAATCACTCTACCCTCCTACATCAACACACAGCCAATCCCAACTCTCAAACTGTCATAATAGATGGTATAAGAACCAGAAGCTGATGGTAACACCAATACTAGAGTTGTAGTCAAAGCTGTCTTGAGCTTCTCAAAGCTCTCCTCGCACTCGTCCGACCATACTAATAGAGCACCCTTCTAAGGTAATATGATCAAGAGCGAGGCAATAGATGAAAAACCTGAACGAACCGGTGATAATAACCCGCTATACCGAGGACTCTACGAATCTCCCTGGTTGAGGTCGGTATAGGCCAATTCTTTATTGCCTCTATCTTGTTTGAGTCGACCTGAATACCCTCGCTAGACACCACGTGTCCCAAGAAAGCCACTGACCCAAGCCAATACTCACACTTGGAGAACTTTGCATAAAGCTTCTCCTCCCTCAAACTCTGCAATACTACTCGCAAATGATATATGTGATCCTCCTGGCTTCGCGAGTACACCAGAATATCATCAATAAAAATAATAACAAATGAATCCAGATACGATCGAAATACATTGTTCATCAAATTCATGAACGCTGCTAGGGCATTAGTCAGCCCGAAGACATGACAAAAAACTCATAATTCCCATATCTAGTCCTGAAAGTAATCTTCATAATATCTAAATCCCTGATCTTCAACTGGTGATAACCTGAACGGAGGTCAATCTTGGAGAACACCCTTACTCTCTGAAGCTGGTCAAATAAGTCATCAATACGAGGCAGGGGATACTGGTTCTTCACTATTACTTTGTTCAACTGCCTGTAATCAATGCGCATCCTCATTGTGACATCTTTCTTCTTCACAGATAGAATAGGTGCACCCCACGGTGACACACTAGGCCGAATGAACCCCTTATCTAGGAGTTCCTGAAGCTGCTCCTTCAACTCTTTCAGCTCCGATGGTGCAATACGATACGGCAAAATGGAAATGGTCTAAGTGCCCGGCACCAGATCAATACCAAAATCAATGTCCCTGTCTGGTGGCATGTTCGGCATGTCTGCAGGAAAAACATCGAGAAACTCCCTCACAACTGGAATAGAATCAATACTAGGAGTCTCGGCTGTGACATCCTGCACAAAGGCTAAATCTGACAGACAACCCTTCCCAACCATACTCTGGGCCTTCAGGAAAGAAATCACTCTACTAGGGACATAATTAGTCACACCACCCCATTCGATCCTCGGAACACCCGGCATCGCCAAAGTGATTGTCTTATCATGACAGTCTAAATAGCATGACATGGAGATATCCAATCTATGCCTAGAATAACATCAAAGTCCACCATGCTCAATAAAAATAAATTAAATCGAGTCTCCAGACCCCAATAGTCACCAAACACGACCGATATAAATGGTCTACAATAATAGTATCACCCACCGGGGTAGATACATGAACAGGTAAGGCAAGACACCCTCGGGTCGTACCCAAATGATGAGCAAAATATGAAGACACATAGGAATAGGTGGAAACGGGATCAACTAAAACTGAGGCATCCCTGTGGCGGATTAAAATAATACCTGTGATAACAGCATCCGAGGCAATAGCATCTGTCATGCCCTGAAGAGAATAAAAGCGAGCCTCACCATTGCCCGATCGGCCTCCCCCTCTAGGGAGACCCCTAGCTGCCTGACCCTCACCCCTAGTTGGCGGGGCGGGTGCTGAAGAAACTAGGCCAGAAAATAAGGACTGACCCCTCTACTGATATGAGCTAGCAGCACGGCGACCTTCCGCATATGCCCGAACTCTCTACACTCATAGAAACTCCCGGGTGCTAGTAACTAGGATTGAAGGGAACCCCTCGAGCAAGAGTGGCTAGCTAATGCACTCGGACTGGAAGAACCCTGAGCAGATAGAGCACGAGACAAACTCTTTGCTGGAAGAGTGCTGAGAGATGGATGACTCTGTTGAGAACCCTGATAACAAACGACCAGAAGATCCACCTTGGTACTCAGGTCGAGCTGACTGAGCGGGCCTGAATGAACGACCCGGCCCTATCAGAACTGGCCCCTCTAAGGAGCGCCACTGAAGCTGCCAAAACCTCGAGGCCTCTTAGCCTCCCTCTCCTCTCTATCCTCACGGTGAGCCATTTCAATATCACAAGCAATATCAAGTGCATCCTCAAAGGAAATACCCAGAACTCTCTTCTGAATCATTAGAATATGAAGATAATAATTAAGACCATCCACAAACCTCTTAATCCTCTCCCGATCAGTTGGAACTATCTATGACGCATGATGAACCAACTCAGAAAATCTTGCCTTATATTGAGACACGGTCATATCTCCTTGGCAAAGCCACTCAAACTGTCTACGCAGCTCCTCCCTCTAAGACTAGGTATACACTTCTCTAAGAAGAAAGTGTAGAACTCTTGCCAAGTCAAAGGTGATGCACCTCCAAGCCTACGCCACTCATACGCCTCCCACCAAGTGAAAGCCGCTCCAGTAAACTGAAATGTAGTAAAAGCCACACCGCTGGAATCAAGAATCCCCGTTGTCCAAAGCATACGTTGACACTTCTTGAGAAAACCCTGGGCATCCTCGCCCTGAGCACCGCTGAAAGAAGGAGGCTGAAGCCTGCTTATCCTCTCGAGATGATGCTGCTCATCGTTCGGCATAACTGGAACGTTATACTCCTAAACTAGTATGATTGACTGAGCTGGAGGTGCATCTAGAGTCTGTAATCCCTGCACTACCTGCTCAAGTGTGCAAGCAGCGGGGGTCTGATTGCCTCTCCCGACCTGTGAAGTAGCTGCTACTGCTGTGATAGCTAAAACCACCTGAGCCAGGCCCGTACAAACTGTAAATATCTTGGTCAATGTCTCTTGGAGACCTGGTATCACAATGGGCACAGGTGGTGCCTGCACTGGTACTACTGGAGCCTGGTCCTAAGCTAGGACAACTAAAGGATCCATAAGTGCTGCCCTGCTTCTATGCCTCCACCACGACCACGACCACTTCCACGGCCTTTGGTAGCCTTAGTAGGTGGTACTGGTGGTCGTCCGACACGTCTGGTAGCTCATTTCCTCACCATTTGTGAGAGAATAGAAGAAAGGGAAATTTAGTATTCGGATCCAAAAGTTCGCACGACTAGAATTTCAAGAATGTGGGATTTTCCTAACAGGTTCTGAAGCCTCCCGAGGATAAGTACAGACGTCTTCGTACAGATCCGCGTGACTCTACTAAACTGGCTCAAGACTCGCGAGACCTAGTAATATAGGCTCTAATACCAACTTGTCACGACCCCAACACTGATCGTGATGGCACCCAACACGATCCTAGACAAGCCCTACCAATTCATCACTCTCAACCCCTTATGTAGAATTCATTACCAATTAACAGGATTAACTGCCAAATTAACATGATTATAACTCCGTAACAGTAGATACAACAGTGCGGAGCCCATAAAATATCACTACAAATCCCTCCGATCAAGTGTCACGAGTCAAGAACCTCTATACAAGTCTGACTAGCCACCTACCAATAGAATTGTCTAGAATGCGGAAAATAAAGAGAATAAGGGTAGAAATTGGGTCATGTGGATGCCATGCAGCTACCTCGATAACTCCGGTGATAATCTGGACAGCAGCAGAAAGCTCAACTATGCCTCTGGAATACATGTATCTGCACACATGGTGCAGGGAGTAAAGTGAATACTCTGACTCGGTGAGTAATAGCAATAAATAATGACTGGCGGAAAGAAAACTCGTAAAACCACAACGTAGTTCTATATTAAAACAGTAAGAACATTTAAACAGCAACTGAATGAAGAAGTCAGTTAAAAATCCTTTAGACCGGTAATCAACTTATGTAATTCTCATGATAACCGAATTCATAACTAGACCGTTGCGGCGTGTAGCCCGATCCAACAATAATAGTCGACTACACTCACTAAAGGTGTGCAGACTCCAGATGGGCTCCTACAGCCCATGCACTATACTATTGCAGCATGCAATCCGATCTATATAAATATATACTGTTTCGGTGTGCAGCCCGATCCGATAATATACTGGTGCGGTGTACAGCCCGATCCGTATAAATATATATACTACTGCGGTGTGCAGCCTGATCCATAGCATATCAAATACCCTCATAATGGGGTTCTCGACCACTCTCAGTCAATATAGACTTGGCCTCTCGGGCACACTAAGATAAGATGGGGTTCCCAACCCCCACGTTATTCACGTTAGCATTTACCAATTTCTAAAGCCGATTCATATTATATTTAATCGTGAAGAACATGACTGAGGGTATGTTTTTAACAAGTACAGTGAGGTCAACCAGTACAAATTCCCTTAAGGTTTCTATAGGTTGTTATAAGGCCCAAACATGGCAATTACACCAGACTACAATGATATTAATTAAGTCTCAGTCAAAATGCGGAAGATTCATCAATCAAAATGGACCAAGTCCAAATCTCCAAGAATAATAGACCCCACGCTCATCATGCAGCGTGTGTCTCATCTCAACATAGCACAACATTGTGCAAATATGGGGTTTCAAACCCTTAGGACATCATTTATAAACATTACTCACCTCAAGCAGGCTGAAATCCTAGCTCGTTACTCCCTTGCCTTGCAAATCAACCTCCTCGAGTGTCGAATTTGATCAAAACCACAAGGAATACATTACAATAGGCTAAGGGAACACAACCCATTTGAAAAGACTCGAAAAATATCAAAAATTACGAAATTTGCAAAACCCGAGCCCGGGCCCACTTCTTGAAAAATCAGAAAATTTCACATCACCGAATTCCTTATCTTGCCACGAGTCTATGCATAACAAATTTACCAAAATTTGAGCTCAAATGCTCCCTCAAACCCCAAATTTTCATTGAAAAAGTCAAGCCCTAACTCTTCCCTTTTAAATCAAATTTCCATGAATTTAAGTGTCGATTCTTCAATTAAATGATGTTTCTAGGTTATATGGCTTACCTCCAATCAATCCTAGTCGAAAGCCTCTTATTAAAAACCCTTCTGTCCAGCCCAGATTCCTTCTATGCGATCACATCCACACCTCTGCGATTGCACAGCATAAAATTCCAACTCCTAAAAATTCTCTCTATGCTATCGCACTAACACCCCTGCAATCGCAAAGCATCAGCCCCTGAACCTATGCGATCGCATGACAACACCCTCGTTTGCATAGAACAAAACACCATCAAGGAACCCTGGACCATTTAACACTACCACCAAATGCTACCGCAAAGAGCAATCAGAACAGCCTCTCAAAACCTTCTACTCGATCGCAATGGACCTCCTGCAATCGTAAAGAGGAAAAATGTCTGCAACACTTCAATTGAAATCGTTAACTCCCAAAGGCTAAAATTGATCCGATTGACCATCCAAAATCACCCCGAGGCCCTCGGGACCTCAACCAAAAGCACCAACATATCCCAAAACATCATAAAAACTTGTTCCAATCATCAAAACACATCAAACAACACTAAAATCATGAATTCTCATCAGATTCAAGCCTAAGTTCTTCTAAAACTTCTAAATACGCATTCGATCAAAAACACGACCCAAACACCTCTGAATGACCTGAAATTTTGCACGCACATCCAAAATCACCTAACGAAGCCACTGAAACTCTTGGAATTCCATTCCAACCCTCGGATCAAAATTTTCACCTGAGTGCTCAGATGTTAGCAGCTCATAGAGTCGAGTCTACCTATGTGGATCTGATCCTTTTTTACTGTTTGGAACTTAAAAATGTGAAATTGAAATTCTTCCAGAAAATGGTCAAAATGCGATCCAGAATGCGGTCGCAAATCAGCTATGCGGACCGCATTCCTACCGCAGAGTGAATCAGAGAGCAACCAATTTTTAATGTTGAAAATGCGGTCAAATTTGCGATCGCATAATCAATATGCAGACCGCAGAGTGATCGCATATTATCCCTAAGGAAATTCTAAGGTCAGTTCTGCGGTGCATTCTGCGACCGCAGAACTCAAATGCGGACCGCATATTCACTGCATTCCCAACCCGAGAGGTTTGAAATTTGGCCAATTCTGTGGTCCATTATGCGGACAGCAAGTCTGTTCTGCGATCGGCAAATTGCATCGCAGATCGAACTCGCCTGGTAGTTTTCAAAAATTTTAGACCCGACCCACCTTTTATTAAAATACCTTCTCCCTCATTTTTAACACACTTTTGATCAAAATAAGAGAGAGGGGGAGAGGGTTCTTGAGAGAGAAAGCAAATCCTTCATCATCTAAGTCTTTCAATATCATTGGAGCTTGTAAATTTTTGGTGCATTATCTTCTCTATTGATTTCTCGGGTAAAATCCCTAACCCATTTCCTCCAAATTTTGAAATTAAGCTTGGGAAGGGAACCCCATACACTTTCTTTGAGTTTTCTTCATAAAATCTTCATGCATGGTTTCAAAACTCAAAAATCTTGTAAAAAGGGAATTGGGTAGTAACTATGAGTTTAAATTTCTAAAACCTAAGTGTTGTTCATGAACAAGATTGACTTCTTGATTGCTTGGCAAATCGTACTAAAGGTTTAAAGGGGAAAACTCAACTCCAGGTATGTATGGCTAACTGTGATCCTTGTGAAATCGCCCTGTGCTAGTTGTGAAATTGTTGATAGTTGATATTCATGTGAGAATCATTGTTAAGCCTTTGTGTTGTATAATTGTGTGGTAACACTTTGTGGTGAAAGTTGTGGAACTTGTAATTAGAACAACAAAAATGGAAATAATGTGGAACAATGGAAATGGCAATAATGTGGAACAATGGAAATGAAAATAATGTGGAACGGTGGGAATGGAAATATAGTGGAACAACGTGTGTGATTTGTTGTGAACAACGGTTGTGGTAATCCAAATTATGTACAAATTAATGAACATGAAGAAATTGTGTGGCTGATTGTGGAATTGAATTGTTGTTGCTAGTTGTGGAATTGCATTACCCTTGTTATGGATATATGTTAACAATGTGCCATGGTTGATTTCTTGTATTTCTTGTTGTGTTGTTTGTTGTTGTGAATTGAAAACTGTTAGGCGGGGTCGAGTTGCGTGCCGCAACGCGGTGAAATAAGGTGTGGGTTGGGGTGATAAGGGTGGCCGAGGTAATAAGGGTGGACGAGGCAATAAGGGTGGAAAATGTGATCCAACATCACTATTTATATGAATATGAATCATGAAATGATAAATGTGGAAATATGAAAGGAGACAGCAGGAGAGTTTGTAACCTCTGGGGCACTTATTGCCCCTTTGTATGACTAACTGAATCAATTGTTGTGAGATGTTTGGTTGTTGCTCCATGGTTGTAATTGTACTATTGTTTTTCAGTCTTATACTTGTATATGCATTTTGTCTTGAGTTTACTTGGGACAGAGTTTGTTCATACATGCCAGTACAATTCAAATATACTGACGTCCCTTTTGCCGGGGGCGCTACATTTGTGTTATGATTGTAGGTGGATCAGTGGCAAGCACTCCAATCCACCGTTTGTAGCTCCTCCTCCTCTCTATCGGTAGTATTCGTGTTGGTGGGCCCCTTTCCTTCCGCGGCCTTGTGTGGCTCATGCCACCTATGTTGTTGTATTTTGGAGTCTTGTGTCCTTTTGTGAAGGTATAGCCGGGGCCTTGTCACTGGCAAGTGTTGTACTATCTTTCTCTTAGAGGCTCCGTAGATAGTGGTATGTGGGTTAGAACTTATGTACAGAGGTGTATATTTTGGGCACTGTAAACTTGTATACCACGTTCCCTGTTAATCGTAATGTATGCTTTGTAAAAGGATGTGCCCTGTTAATCATAATGCGTGTTATAAAAGAGAAATCATATGTTCTTTCGATTGCAAATTTGGTATCTTTTGGCGAATTATCATTGAATAATGTAGGGTAACGCGTGGGGAATATAAAAGGCACCCAGGTCCACTCGACTGGGGATACCCGGTTGAGTGCCGGTCATGCCCTCAGATTTGGGGCGTGACAGCGGCCGCATGGCAGGACTTGGACAAAAACATCATCTTTTTGAATCTCATCCACGCGGACCGCACTTGTTTGTAGCGCGGCCGCATGGGACTTGCCTTGAAATTTTGAGCCTCTGAACTTTACTAGCGCGGACCGCATAAAATGGAGCGCGGACCGCGAAGGACTCCCTTGCATAACACAATCTCTGAATCTCCTAGCGCGGCCGCGTGGAAAAACAGTGCAGTCCGCGGTAGGTCTTCTTGTTCCCCACTTCACTTGGTCTTTGACACTTGGCAGGTTTCACTCCATTTTGAGCCGATCTTTGACATTTGTCATCTTGTCTCTCAAACCTGCAATCAACCGTAACTTGTAAGTATTTTGGGACTATTTTGTGGCAATTCATAACAAAAGCAATAGCAAGTATGGGTATAATCATGTTAAAATCCTAACTTATTAGTTTTCATGAAAGATCAAAATTTTATTATCCAGAATTATTTTCTATGGATTTTATTCATGATATTAAGTTATTTTGGCTAGATTCGAGTCATCCGGAGGTTGTTTCACACGGGAAGATATTTTTACAATATTGATTTAGCTTCTTTGAGGTAAGTATCTTGCATACCTTTGTGTGGGGAAACTGCCTTGTAGGATTTTGTTTAATTGCACTATTTGGATTATGTGGAAGAATTTGTCAAGTTTACTCTTATATGCTTTATATGAAGTTGTTACCTTTCTATTTTCATGTTACCTCTTTTATTATTGGATATTCTTATTAAAGTTCTATTACATGATCTCCCTTCGCAGTCAAGTTATTTTTATGCATTTAGACATAGTTGCTAGTTCATTCCATCTCTTCATTGTTGAATTATGTCATACACTGGAATTCGAAGTTGTAATTTCATGAAAATACCCTCATTATTGAGTTTATTTTTAAGTTATTAATTGAAGTTGAAGTTATTGAATGTCATTAACATGTTTTAGTTGAAGTTGTCGTATAATTGAGTATTGCTCATTGTTGAGTTATTTTTTCCCATTTAATCTTGTTGCTATTGAGATTCTTGTACACATTGTGGTTGGTTGTAGACTATATATTATGGTGATATTGATATTTTTGTTTTGAAAAGGTTGTTGTATATGTGCACATGTGGTAAAAGTTAATATGTCGCGTTGTTGTGATGTTAGCACGTCTAGATTTTTTGTGTATCACATTGTTATTGATTGTACGGAGTGATACAGATGGCTAATGATATATTATCAGGGCAAAGTGATACGGGTAGCTATTGATATATTATCTAGGCGGAGTGAACATGTGGCTATTGTGTTAATATCTAGGCGGAGTGATACAGGTGGCTATCATATTAAATGATTTGGTGGAGCGATACATGTGGTTATTATGACATTGTCAATATATAGGGATAAGGGTGGCAATGTCAGGGATGATATATGTCGCCCTAGGGGCATAATGTTGATGATATTCGTATGATGATGTGATTTTCCCCGTGTGTGTCATGCACCTTACATGACTTGTAGTGTTTTTTCCAATAAGCTACCCGATATCTTTGATATTACTTGTTGAATTGGATTGTAATAGCATACTTGCGCAATGCATACACGTAGCATGCCACTTATACCGGTTCAGGAGTATGAAACTTGATATTTATTGATCATGCACATATATTCTTGTAATATATGCTTTCATTGTGATATTGAGCATGTGACCATGCCTGGCAGATTGTGATATTGAGCATGTAGTCATGCCGAGAGGATTAAAATATTGGCACTTAAGATGTTCGTGTTGTGATTAATAATGTGGGCACGAGGTGCCACGAGCATATGATTTGTGATTTGAGACTCATGACATATGATTATGAGATGAGGTATCTCTAAGTAATTTCGTGGTGAAACTTAGTGTTAGAACGATTTGATTATTTGGTCGTCATTGATTTTCTGATTTGGTCTCACTGGTACTTTTACAATATTATGATTACTTTACTAGTTTATCGCATGTTATTTCTTATTTTTCTTTACTGATCCTTGCTTCCATCATTAGCTTCATATTGATATACTGCACAAGCTATTATGCCTAGTAGATGTCTTGACTTTACCTCATTACTATCATCAAGGTTAGTCTTGATACTTACCGGGTATCGATCGTGATGTACTTATACTACACATTTTTGTGCAGACGCAGGTATTGGAGATAACAAACTCAGGTTGGGTTGGCTTCTTGAGCGCGAGGATTCAAATTAGAGCTGCTAGGTCATCGCAGTCCCTCGAGTCCTTTTTCTTTTGGTTTTACTATTAACTCGTTATTCGAATAGTGTTGTGCTTTTTTTTTTTGAGATATTTTTATGTATTTATTTAGAGTTCGTGACTCTATATTACCCATTGTTGTAACTTTTGTTGCGTAGGCTTGTACCACCTTTATTTAATATTTATATTAAACTTTGTTTTAAAAATATCTTATATAACTGATTTAGTTGTTGTAAGTAATTACTAGGTCGTTTGGGTCGTGACAGGGTATGTCGAGCCTATTTGGGGAGGTGGCCCGCAATACCACAACCGACCAAAAGAATGAGTGGCTGAATTGTTTGATTGCTAATAAAAGAATAAAAGAATAAAAGAATCCATAATCTTAAAGAAAAACACAGTGAAAACGCTACGAGGAGAAGACTATAGCGCTGATCAACTGTTTGATGAATGTTCCTCCCGAGCTCCTTCTTTACTTCTACTTCAATTCTTGTCTCCTTATTTGTCATTGAGAAAATGGATGGATTGTATCTTTCACCCACCTCCATTATCCTCACCAGAATCTTCTGCTGTTGCTATTCCCTTCTTTTAGTATTTCATTTGACGTCCTCTTTTCATCAACCCCCTTCTCTGTTTCAACGACCATGATCTTCCCCCTTAAACCTCTGATTGGATCTCAACCGCAGATCCACTGTCACTATCCATTCAGCTTTTTCTCTTTCAGTTTCTCTTCTTCATGGACCCTGCTACGTCTCGCCCTGCTGTAGTCATCGACAGTGGAACCGGGTATGCTCTCTACATTACTGCCCACCAAGTATTTGATTAAACGATATTGAGGTCGTAAATTTGTTATTTCTCTAATGTTTGACAGAGGCGATGCATAATTTGAACTTTATAGGTTCAATTTCGTGATTCTATGACTACTCATTTGATTTACAGGGTCCAAAATAAATTATTTATACTTCTTTAGTGAATCTTTTAACTCATATATAGGTCAAAGCCACAGCTATTGATACTGGTTCAAATGAACTCAGTCGTTACACTCTACATTTGCCCCTAATGTTTCAGCTATATTAAATTGGGTTTGCTGGATTTTTGGTTTGTTTTTACCTATGGTCACCACTACATGTTTTCAGGTACACTAAATTGGGTTTTGCTGGAAATGTGGAGCCAACTTTCATCGTACCAACAGTAGTTGCGGTTAAGGAGTCATTTGTGAACCAGACTCGAGCCACTACTAAGAGTAGCAATTGGCTAGCCCAGCACAGTGCAGGTGTTATGGTGGATCTGGATTTCTTTATTGGGGAAGAGGCATTGGCTAGATCTAAATCTAGTAGTAACACTTATAATCTTACCTATCCTATTAAAAAAGGTCAGGTTAGTAACTGGGATGCGATGGAGCGTTTCTGGCAACAGTGTATATTTGATTACCTTCGTTGTGACTGGAGGATCACTATTTTCTATTAACTGAGAGCCCCATGACTGCACCTGAAAGTCGATAATATACTGGTGAGATCATGTTTGAGACTTTCAATGTACCGGGGCTGTATATTGCTGTGCAACCGGTGCTTGCTTTGGCTGCTGGTTACACTACATCTAAGGTTGGTAGCCTATGTGCTTGAAAGTTTCTGCTATTGATAGATTTATTAGTTTATATTTCCGGATATTGCTTCGGTAGCAAAAGGACCTTATGCAACAAAAAGAAAAACACTGTTCAGTAAACTTATAGCCTTTTCAAGTAAATGTGGATCTTTTAATTTCTAGGGGATTAAAGGAATGAGCTGTTTGTGTTGAAGCTAATAAATTGGATCATTACATGTACCATTAGGAGCACTAAATTTACAAATTGTTCATGATTGACCTTGCTTCGTTTGGAAGGGAGTAAAATATGTGCAGCAATATGTTTGTTAGTATGTTTTTAAAATTTTGGATTTATTTTTGCTTAGCTAACTAGTTTCTTGATAAAAGAGTAAGTGCACCAATGCAGGAAAGTCTCTTTCCTTCTTACGGGAGATCAGTTTTATGGTCCATTACGGATATTCTTTTAGCTGTATTACCCTTTTGACAGGAGATCAGTATAAATATATCACAAGAGATCGGTAAATAATTGGTCATATGGAATCATTGCCTCCTTTACTGGTCATAAAAATCGTAGTTGTTGATTTGCTTTGTTCAGTTAAATAAATTAGAGCACGAGATGGTATAACTGTAATATGGTATGGAAGCTTTTATTTGCACATATCCAGAAAATGATACAATTAGTAGTCCATTGGCTGATGTGATGATCTACACTTACATAAGACATTATTGATTGGTTGTGAATTGTGATACCTAATGTTATAAATTTTACTCTAGTCTACTTTTACCGAATATTTGTTGGATGAAGTGTGAGGGCCAAGATATCCTATCTCTTACTTTAGCTAATCAAAAAAAGGATGGCTATCTCTTGCCTTCGATACGAGTGTTTGCATGTTGTTAAGCTCATTTATTGCGAGTACAATTAGAGTTGGTAAAATAGAGCTCGTCAACCATGCAACTGTGAAGTATATGTACAAATATCAGAGTGAATAATGTATGTGGATTGTATCATCTAACACTGATATGTTCCCTTTTGAATAGATTTGCTTTTGGTGTATTTGGAAAGATTCATGCCTAGGTCCTACTCACTTGGGAGGGTTGTGTCAATGCTCTCAACCTAGATGAAACTTATATTTTAACAAATAGCTTTAGGCCCATTTGTCCATACAATTGTTTTTTTTCAAAACTTGTTTGGTTCTACATTAGACTGAATTTTTCAAAATTTTCTTAAAGATGAGTTTCTAAGTTTGAAAAAGTAGGTTTTATCACTTTTTCATGTAAAATTTCATTTTCCCTCACAAAACTGCAACATTTTTTCGAGTGAAAAGTATGTCCAAACGCAATCTTGGTGATGTTAATTAATAGAATAGGAAAATGTAATGGTAGTGAACGAGTTTAATTATCTTTTATTGGGTGATAAATTATTCCTCTCGAGTGGCAAGAATAGGATGTTGGTCAAGTTTTGAGGCAGCAACATATTCTTTGACTCCTTTTGGTCTGTGTTGGACTAAGGAACGGATTTGGGTCCAAGGTGCAAAGGATTTTTTGGCAAAAGCTGAGTAGGGGTTTATGAGGGGTAGTTCAGTAGAGGATACTTTTTGTTCATCGGGGGGTGTCAGTGGTTCGGTTTGGCCCGTTAGTTTAAGAAATTTATATCGTACCAATTTTTGGTTACTCTATTGTGTATAGCTAATATTAGACTTTTCGAAACCATCCAATCATATTGGTTTTTCTTTGGTATTGGTACAATTCAGTGTCGTTTGGTATTTTATTTATAAAACGTCATGTAGGAGTTGTAGGCCTCATTTATCTTTTTAAAAGATAAGGACGTCTGAATCTGAATATATATCCGAATATCAAGAAGTGTATTAAGATTATGATATTTGGATCTGAATACATACCTGAATGTTAAGATGTGTTTTGAGATCTGAATACTAAATGATTAAGACTGTTTATTTTCTTACCATTTGAATATATAAAATTTGTCTTTATTTAAAAATTAATAAACATTAATTCATAGAAAGTACTAATTAATCTAATATCCTATCAATAAAAAACATATACTTTATATATTTTAAAATATGGTAGTTGGTGATGACGATGGCTAACAGAGGAGCTTGTGAATGCTGACTAGAGGCAGTGGTTGGTGGTGGTTTTGGTTGATGGTGGTAGTTCTCAGTAGTAGCTATTGGTGATTGACAGCAATGGCGATTATGGTTGAGGAATGTGGGTGGTGATAGTTAATAATGGTGGGTTGTGGTTGTGATTGAGGAAGGTGATGATGGGTGGTGGTAGTTTATAATGGTGCGCGGTGCCGGCTATGATTGTTTATGGTGATGGGATGGTTGGTTGTAATAGTTGAGGTGGGTGAGTGTTTGATTGTGGTTGAGGATGATGGTGATGGGGTGGTGGGGGTGGTAGTGGTAGCGGCTATGGTTTGAGTATGGTGGGGGTGGTAGTGGTGGTAGTTGATAATGGTAGTCGGTGGCGGTAGTTAGTAATGAATGTGGATGCTAGCATCTTAATGAAATTAAGTCTATGTTATAGATCTTAATCAATACAAACCTATTCAGACCCATTAAGTGATTGTAAAGTAAAAAAATTAACACATTTAATGATTAAGATTTATATCTAAAAAATAAACGCCTTTAATGTCTGTGATCAGAATGATTAAGATTCAGACATCTATTAAGTGCAAACAACTGAGGTTGTAGTGTTATTAGGATGTCTCATTTGGTATGTTAATAACAACATGTTTTAATGTAACACATAAAGTATCTAAGTACTATGTATTCGTTGAGTATAATTTTTACTACAAGAGCTTGTATACATGCAACGCTCAGAAAGGTTTGGATTTACATGGCAAATATTGCAACACAAGATGTGCACTTCTAACAGAAATTATCAAAAACTATTGGTCTATCTTATACTTATTACTGGGTTGCTGATAAAAAAAATTGCAGTTCATAAGACATAAAATCTTAAAAAAATAACATGTGGCATTGCTTGAATTTTTGAAAAATAAATATAGACCTAATATTTGACTCTAAATTCACAAAAATCAAAGGGAAAAAAAAAGGAGAAAACATACCTTGGTGGCTTGCAACTAAAAATTGCCGAAACTAATTGAATTTCAATTGTAGCTAGTATGTTTGAGTGTTATTTGTAGCAGTTTCCATCCGAATCCACCCCAAGGCCCATGGGAAAAAAAAATCTGATGTTCTGTTATTTTTTAACTTGATATATAAAATATATCTTTTCATATAAATTTGTTCAGTTAGGTTTTTTCGATTTTCTTTATAAAATAAAAAACCTACCCTAATACAATTGTGGATTTTTATGTTAAAACATACGGTTTTGTTAAACAAAATAATTAAAAAAATCGGTTTGGTAAGATTCGGTTCGGTCAATTCTTATATATTTGATATTTTTATTTTTCTTAAATTTTGTGCTTCATTCAAAGAGGCGTGCGCTTCATTTCAAATAATGTGCATTCCGCTTCAGCCTTCAAGTCTTGTGGACCTTGTTGATTTTTTGCGTTTTGTGCTTTTAAAAACACTTGTGATAGTATTTTTTTTTTCAACAATGCTAAATATATTAGGATGGGAAAGAATTCCCATAATATCATAACTGGAAACAAATTTGGCTATAATCAATATCTAAACGTTAAGGACCACCATCAAAATTAACATTATAACACGCTAGCAAGCTTGTCTTGCGTAGTAAGTTACTCTTTTCACATAGGGATGGAGACGAATCCTAAGATAATGTCATACTAGGAACCTGAAAGGAGTCTTGTTGTAATCATCATCAAACTTTGAGGCTATCATTGAAGAACCATCGTATAAAGGCCCTAACAAGCTCACGTCGCATCTTCAGTTAGACGTAGATATTCTTTTTTACCCTTTTCTTGAGCTATGAAGAGAATTGCAAGATGTTTGGTGACATTCTGTTGTTGGTACATCTATTACTTGCTTGTTTTGTATATTTATTTTACATCTGCTTCCTGACTGCTCTTTTATAAGATCCATAATATTTCTTGATATACTAATCAGATATTACTTATCCTTTTTTAGTGTGAAATGACTGGAGTCATAGTGGATATTGGAGATGGTGCTACTCATGTCGTACCTGTTGCTGAAGGTTATGTTATTGGAAGTAGCATTAAATCAATCCCCATTGCTGGGAAAGATGTTACACTCTTCATTCAACAGCTCATGAGGGTCTGTACCCCATCTCTCAGAAGTGGTTGAAAGAAAAAATGTGTT
Organism: Nicotiana benthamiana; assembly: GCA_034376525.1. Classification (NCBI taxonomy): domain Eukaryota; kingdom Viridiplantae; phylum Streptophyta; class Magnoliopsida; order Solanales; family Solanaceae; genus Nicotiana; species Nicotiana benthamiana. The sequence continues at coordinate 63,902,416 of CM067338.1, forward strand.
ATTCTCGTTATTCAACTCCCCTAATTTTCTTTTCTATCGAGTCAGACGAATAAAACTTATTAAGAAAAAGAATCTAGTCAGACGAATAATATAGAATTCTTATATCCTGCCATTTGGCATTTTGTCGTTGTTGCTATAATAAATTTAATTGGAGTTCAAAAAGGATCCAAAGAATGAAAACAAAATATTACTTATTAGAAAAAAGATGTGGAAATTATATAGTAAGTGCACCACTAGAAATGACCATCTCTTTAATTGACTAAATGACTAGAAATATCTTCCATAGTGTGCAAGCTCCTCTACTTGGGGGATTAAGGTGAGACTGGCAATACGTAGTTTCAAGATTTCTTCGTTAATGTGAAGATAGGATGGCTGTACGCTGTTTATCTCCTCTTTGTATACTCATCCTCAGTAGCGATCAAAGGGTTCTTTGCCCGAAAGATAACACTAAGGTCTTACAGCATTATTCTTTTATGCAAGTGCAACATTTATATTTGGAAGAGTGCCTTGTTAGTTGCTGTAGCAAGTGTTATCTTGGAAGATTTGTAGAAAGACATCTTTTATCATCAGTCTCCGACTGATCCTCTATTGCTAAACTTACAATTTATTTTCACTTAAAAAAGTACCGCTTCATTAGCTGATTCATGCTATGAACCTCTTTTTACTCCTTTAGAGTTTTGATTCCAAAATCGGGTTTGTCTAGTGTTTCCACATGTCCTTCACTCGTGGCCAATCGTTCTAAAGCTTGCACAATTGACTTTATCCGAATACCAGCACATAGACATGTTTTGAGGTCTCGGTTTGAATTTTCAAAAGGTGCTTGTTAGCAATTCAGCTCTTAAATGTTCAATCTAATTTTTTTGGGTTCATGTAGGAAAGGGGGGAGCATGTTCCACCTGAGGATTCCTTTGAAGTAGCCCGGAAAGTCAAGGAAATGTATTGTTACACTTGCTCAGACATTGTCAAGGTATGAATTATTCATAACAATGCCTAGTAATAGGAGGAAAACTAGAAGTTTGAAGTTCCTTCTTATAATCCCTACTCTGCTTGTTGTTCTTACATCCTGCTCTTGAGTTGAAGAATCTGTTCTACATTTCTGAGAGTGACAGCAAACTGATTTTGTAAAAATTTAAGCTGTTGATAATCCTCATCATATATCCGAGGTGAAACTTGCAACCAAGGGTCACTTGTGATTTATTTTATTCCCCCAACTGATTTCAGGAGTTCAATAAGCATGACAAAGAGCGAGGGAAGTACATAAAGCATTGGAGAGGTACTAAACCAAAGACAGGAGCACCTTATTCATGTGACGTCGCCTATGAACGATTTCTTGGTCCCGAGGTTTGCTTTGTGCTCCAACTCTCTAGTCTCTGATAATTTCAAACTCCAAGGTTTTCTTGCAGCTTGTTTCAAGCAGATTAATCATGTAGTAGTAAGTTGGTTAATGAGTAGACATTGTGCCACTTATTTACATCTGTACACCTCATATACTGCTGATTTGCTGCATGGCAGAGTTAATTCTAAAAGCTCTAATAATCTACATAGTAGTAGCTAAATAAGAAAACAGGGATTGTAGGGTGATTGCTTTCTGATGCATTATCACTAGGTTGGGTGAACGTCTTTCTGCTTTAATGCTTTTCGGGTCGTTGCAGGTTTTCTTCAATCCCGAGATGTATAACAGTGATTTTACAACTCCTTTACCTGATGTGATTGACAAATGTATTCAGTCTGCGCCTATAGACACAAGAAGAGCTTTATATAAGGTAAAGTTATTTCGTTGATTAACTTGATAAGATTTCTGTTTATCAAGTGATCCAGCATTTTGTGACCAGTACAAAAGCTTCCCTTATATGGCTGAGCTAAAAATAATTAAAGATCTCGATATCATGCTCTTTGAGATTTTCCCTTTGAATGTGGATGTGATATTATGTCCTTGGAAAATTGCAGAATATTGTTTTATCTGGAGGATCCACAATGTTCAAAGACTTCCATAGAAGATTGCAACGAGATCTCAAGAAGATTGTGGATGCTCGCGTTCTGGCATCAGATGCTCGGTTAGGTGGAAATGTAAAAGTAAGCATCTGTGCTTTATTATATCTGAATTAACTGGTAAATGAATCTTTGGTCTTTGGTATTTAAAAATGCTCACCTGCTGAAAAAGTTTCACTTAGGCACAACCAGTTGAAGTGAATGTGGTCAGCCATCCTATTCAGAGATATGCAGTTTGGTTTGGAGGATCTGTACTTGCTTCAACTCCTGAATTTTTTGCAGTAAGTTAATCATTTTGTTTCTGTTTACTTGAGGTTTTATAACTGCAACTGAAGTTGCACTTTGCAAGTTGCTGATGTGCGAATCTGACCTATTTAGTTGTTTCGTTATATCAGGCTTGCCATACAAAGGCTGAATATGAGGAATATGGGGCTAGCATATGTCGCACAAACCCTGTATTTAAGGGAATGTATTGATACTGAAATGATTCGAATTCCAATTTCAGTGAAGGTATTTCTCATCGTCATGTTGGCTTCCCAACTGCCTGATCCTTGCCCTACTGCTCAGCTTCGGTTTGAAATCCTACATCGGTGAGCGGCTGTGTATGTTAAGTTAACAGGTCATCAGTGACAGTGTATTGTAGATTTCAATCACTGAACGATGGGGGAGCACATCTGTCCTGGGCCTAACGATATGATTGTGAGAGTCATTGGCACTTCAATAGCCAGATAAGTTTCACAGACCAATTGAACATTACCTGAGCTGAATGTCGTTTTCTGACTGTTTGGTTCAGTCTGAGGTTCACAAGTATACTTAGTTTAGAAGGCAAGATAATAAGCTCTCATACGATTTGTTGTCGTCCTTTTAGCTTGTTGTGATTTTATTAGAGAATTGTAGGATCAGTTATATCCTTTTTGTTTAAATTGAAATTCTGAATGTTATATATAGCTACACTTGTACATTTTATTCTCACTGTTGGGGAACCCTCTTTATTCTTTTCCAGGAATATTGTATCCTAATGGATTTTTGTCAAGCTGAAGATAATTCTTTATTTTGTGTTTGCTTGATACTGTTTGTATTTATGGAAGTGAAACATCAGCACTTTTGAGTTCCCATTGACAGTGCCAGAAAAATTACATTGTAACAGCGCTATAATTAACTTTTCACTCTTTATTACCTGAAGCATTCATTAATATCAATACATAGTCTTTACTTTGGAAGAAGCACCTATCTTTATTGTCTCTTTTCACAAAAAGACAGATTGAGAAATACTTAATATATATCTAGGAAGTAGCAAAGTAATTTTCTGACCACATTGGGTTTATAGCTTTCCATATACTTGTTGATTAATTTACTCCATTGAACATTCTTGGTCATAGTGTTGGAGGGAATTAAAAATGTCAGCATTCCAAGCTACTACTAATAAAAACATTTGTCTAGGAAACTCTTCTCCACCCCACATGTCCTTTTGACAACACAATTCGCCACGGTAACCGGACACGACAAGAGTCCCACATCGGAAACCTCGATTCACCAGATTCTGTTGGTCGTGGGTTAACGGCAATTAAAATTATATATGTTTTACTACATCGTAAAGTTGGTGTCCTAGGGGATTTGCTTTAGCGAGGAAGTCGTTTGGATGTTTTACAACGACCATATAGGGTTAAACTTTTTGTATAATGTACTTTCTATTTATCTAAGCTTTGGAATAACAATGCTATTTGATACTTGTACCGTAGGAGATAGGAGGAAATGGAGGCTGAACATATTATCGTCTTATAAAAGAGACATTATAAGATTAACATATGTTTTAAGTATGTAGTGGGGAGGGCACATATATATATGGTTATGGTGGGTGGCACCCTACTTTAACCATTGCCAGGAGTTGGGTGGTGGGAGCATTTCTCCAGGTTACAAGGTGGAAGCAAACAAGTATGGTCTCTTGGAATCACTGTCTCCAGCTATTTTGACATAGAGCCTTAAGTGCTTTACCTATAATTTTAAGCAGATAATTGGTAAGTGGTGCTTTAACTGTCTGTCTCTTTTATTTAATTGATGATACTGAATTTTAACGTAGTGAGTTCTGAATTAAAGGAAACTGTATAATAAAATGTAAATTTAACTTTATTTATACTTATTTTGTACATTTATTTTGAGCTTCCTTCTAAAAACTTGGCTCAACATGAATTACCATAGAATAGCGAAAAGAAAAACTGTTAAATCTGATAACATATAAGTCACCAAAAATGATATTATATGTGTTGGTCCAAGTGAAGTTAGTTCGAAGATTGACAAAGAAACTCAAGTGTGAACCAGATCCATTGCATACATAAATACGGACAAATTCAATCATAAGAGATACACATGAGGGAGATAAGCTTAACTTGTTATATTTGATATCTTTTGATCGAAAAGATTGCATAATTGATAAGGAGAATGACTCCTTACTCAAAGAGAACACTATCCAAGGAACGATTTAAAAGTTGAGGTTAATATAACTCTTCCTCCAAGGAAGAGTATAGCATTAAAACTCTAGATCCTACTAGCGTTATATATTACGAGATGTTCCCACTTTACAGGCACGCAAAAACGCTGAAGTTAAATATGAGTTGAGAGCAAGATAGCAAGCCATTTTGCAAGCAATTCTTGTGTGATTCAAGTGTACGAACCTAAAGTTACATGAACCAGATAGAAAAACCAGTTCCAAGTGTCTATCTTTTATTCTAGTTTCATTGGAGTTGGTGGTTTTCAAATTGTACCTTTCAACTTTATCTAGAAGCAATTATATTAGGTACTCTGAGTATTCAAGTTAGAGTTAACTTGAAGTTATCGCAACAGTTAGATGCTGGTTGCCACAACGGAATTAGAGGTAATCCTTAGCGTTACAAAGTGTTTTTGTAAATGTTGTTTTGGCTCAGTGATTTAGTGAAGTGTTGGGAAAATCCTACTAAGTAGTAGGTCATAGTTTTTTTTACCTTTTGAGCCGGGTATTTTCAATGTAAAAATACTTGTGTTTTTTACTTTTGGCATTTATTATTTCTGCAATAGTAGTTTAAGGAACACATAGAAGAACCATGTCTTTTTATAATATGTGCACGTGAAAATTGGACATCACACAAGTCACCTCCTCCCCTCTCTTGTGTGGCTTTGAAATATAAAATATCAATTGGTATCAGAGCAGATTATCCTTGTAGAGGCTTATACCTTAAGAGAATGTCAACATGAGTGCACCACCTGGAAATTAGGAAGGACAATCCACTTCTAGGCTGTCAATTTTTAATGGATAGTACTATTCTTGGTGGAAAAATATAATGAGAGATCATATTATAGGAGAGGACTACGAGCTATGGGACATTGTCACTGATGGTCCATTAGCTACCTTGAAAAAAATACTGAAGGAGTAAATATGCCAAAAACTAGAGCTGATTGCATTGCTGAAGACTTGAGAAAGTGGGAGAAGAATGCTAAAGCCAAGAAATAGCTTGTTTGTGGACTTGGTCCAGATGAGTGTAGCAGAATTCAAGGCGGTACCACTGCTAAGCAAATATGGGACACACTGCAAGTGGCTCATGAAGGAACACCTTAGGTAAAGAGATCAGAGGAACTCTGTTGTACTCTCAATATGAGAGTTTTTCTATGAAGGAATGAGAAACCATTCAAGAGATGTACACAAGATTCACTACATTGACAAATGAACTGAAATCTCTTGGAAGGATTATTCCTGAAGAAGAAAGGGTTGAACAGATATTGAATAAAGTTTTACATATTACACAGGAGAGCAAAATTATTGTCATCCTCAAAGAATATTGCCACCCTTTCACTGAATGAATTGATTGGAAATCTTACTGCCTATGAACTTAAGAGACAAACCATGAAGATGGATGTACCTAAGAAGGAAAGGAGTTTGTCTCTCAAAATCACTAAAGGTTATGATCTGGAAGATGATAAAATAGACATTATCACCAAAGAGATTTCAAGAAGTAACTAAGGAGAGAAAATAGTTCCTCAATAAATGGAAGCTACAACAAATCAAAAGCTCTTAAGAAACAAACCAATGATGGCTGCTACAAGTGTGAAAAGATTGATCACCACATCAAGTACTGTTCTCTATGGAGAATTGAGTGGAAGAAGGAAAGAGGTGAACGAAGGAACATGAAGAAGGAACGTGTTCAACCCAAGAAAACAACAGCAAAGAATCAGAAAAGGGCTATGGTTGCTGCTTAGGGAGACAACTCAGATGATGATGATGATGAACGAGCAATTATGGCTATTGGAGAATCTGATGAAGAAGTTGAGGCAAGTGTTTCTCATCTCAAATACAAGATTAAATTTTTGTCTAAAGAAAGGTTATCTGAGTTGCTCTTAGAGCTAATTGATGAATCTGAGGATGTAAATAATAAAAAAGGAACAACTGTCAAAAGAGTTTGTAGTTTTAAAAGCTATGTGAAAAAACTTGGAACATAGGGCCAATGAAACAGAAAGTGAAAAATGTTAGATAATACGATTAACGCTAGAGGGGGGGGTGAACAGCGTTATAATAAAATTTAGCGTAAACTTGCGGAAATTAAAATTTGCAGGAAATAATTAAGTGCGTTAAATAAACAAAAGGAAAGAACGCACCGATGTATTCTTGTTCACCACAACACGTGGCTAGTCCAGTCCCCGAGAGACTCTCTCGAGATTTTCCACAAACTTGTCAAGCTTACGGGTGCTCAACAAACCTTTACAACTTAAGGACACAAGCCTTAACACCTTTGCTCGGAGATACAACACTCCAAGACTTCAACCAAGGAAACACAAGTTCCTTTCAACAAGAGAATCACAATTCTCTTACAAGTGTACAAAACACTAAGCACTCAAACAAAACACTCCTTAATGAGTAGATATGAGTAAAAAAAAAGTAGGCTCAAGATTACAACAACTATGGACAAGACTTTGGCTCTCAAAAGCTTTATGAAATGAATATAAAATGATAAACAATAATATGCAAGCTTATAGCAATAGAATGATCAGTTGTTGTGTGTTGTTCTGTTTAAAACACTGAAATGAAGCTGTATTTATAGTTGAAAAATTTGGCATTACCGTTGCCTAATTGCCAATTAAGAGTTGCTGATTTTACTCTGTGACAATCGATTGTCAGGAAGCCACAATCGATTGTTTGCCAATCGTTCCAAAATTCAATCCCAGATTTTACGCTTAACAATCGATTGTCCAAGATCAACAATCGATTATTGGAAACGTTCAAAAAATCATTTCCAGATTTTACGTAAAACAATCGATTATACCAAATCAATAATCGATTATTCAGCAACGTTCAAAAAATCTTTTTCAGATTTCAATATCAACAATCGATTGTACAAAATCAACAATCGATTACCTGACGGTATTTGAAAATTTTACGACAACGGTCAGCTTCACAATCGATTGTGCAATGTTAACAATCGATTATTTATCAGACTTTGAAAATCATTTTAGACACTGCCTCGTGACAATCGATTGTTATATACTCACAATCGATTATTTAATAATTTTGAAAAAGTCTGGAAGTCACTGCCTCAACACAATCGATTGTCATATGTTCACAATCGATTATTTTGTGACTTTTAAAAATCTGATGGACACTGTCTCTTCACAATCGATTGTCATTAGCTTCACAATCGATTATTCTGAGTTTTGAAAAACTTTGATGGACACTGCCTCATCACAATCGATTGTCATTAGCTTCACAATCGATTATTCTGAGTTTTGAAAAACTTTGATGGACACTGCCTCATCACAATCGATTGTCATAAGGTTCACAATCGATTGTCATGCAGGTTTTGAAAAACCTGATGCTCACTGCCTTAATACAATCGATTATCATTAGTTCACAATCGATTGTCATGCAGTCTTGGCTTAACATAATCGATTATCATAAGTACATAATCGATTATCTTCGTCCAGATTTTAGAGGCATGTTTAAAAATCATTTTGACTGAAGTAAATATGCATGATTTAAAATCATTTAGCATTAAATTAAATATGTATGATTTTGTACAAATAATTTTACGAGAGAAGCCATGTCATGAGTCAAGTTGTCGGATCAAGATCACAATAAAGAACGAGTCATTTAAACTATAAAACTTTGTCTTGTGCTTGAATCTCGTTATCCACCAATTATGCGCTTGTACTTGAACTTTGTCATATATCACTTTGCGCTTCGTTTGTCATTCATCAAAACCTACACATAAGAACACACGTTTTAGTATAAAGCCTTGAGAACGTGTTTCCAACAAAAAAGTTGTGTTAAAGAACCAAGTTCATGGATTTGACACATTTGTCCTAGAACATAGATCTGAAAATCTAAAATTGAAATTAGGAACAGGTAAAAAGATAGTTGATCACATATAACTCACTTTAGAAGAAAATATAGGAAAAATGAAAGATGAGCTGTACAAAAGAGATGAGCATATAAGAATCCTAAAGGAGGATCTAAGCAAGGTCAAGCATGAGCGAGATAGAACATGTAAATGGAACAGGTCATTCAATGAACTTTTATGGCTACATAAACACCATAGTAGCAACAAGAGAGGACTTGACTTCGGGACCCCTGCACCTAAATGGGATCCCAAAAGCAGGTAACTCACACTTTCTAAGAATAAAATTTTCACACACTGTGGTAAAACTGGTCATTATAAAAGTGAGTGCACTCCAACAAAAAAGGCAAGTCAAAAGAACAAAGAATTTATTCAATAGAAAAATAGCTGCCAAGTTGGGCTAAAAAAATTTGATTCATCCATTTGCCTATAAAAAGGAACCCAAGTTAGTTTGGGTTTCTAAGACTAACCCTTGATTTCATTTTTCAAGTCCACTTAAAGGATAGCAGAAAAATATTCAACATGAATAACGCTTGCTCTAAGCATATGATAGGAAGCAAGAATCAGTTATTTTCACTTGAGAACCTTAAAGGAGGTAATGTCTCCTTAGGAAATGGAAAAAATGTGATCATAGGGGTTGGCAAGGTAGGTAAGAGTGACTCTCACTATATTGAAATTGTCTACCTGATTGATGGACTGAAATATAGTCTAATAAACAACAACAACAACAACAACAATAACAACAACAACTACTATCCAGTATAGTCCCACAAGGTGGGGACTGGGGAGGTAGTATGTAGACAGGCCTTACCCCTACCTAAAAGGAAAGAGAGGATATTTACAATCGACCCTCGGCTCAGGGAAGGAAAGGGAAAACAAAAATTAAAACAAAAGATCATTAGTAACTTCAGCAGAAATCGTGTAAATAGTTATCTAAACATAAGAACCATAAATAAAATGGCATGCAATAATATCAAACAGTAACTACCATAAATAACTATCATAAGGGAGACACAATCCAATGCACAAATCACATATGGATAGCCCTGTCAAGCCTCACCCAACCCCAAGAAATGAGTACGAAAAATTCTAGGAGCCCCTATCTTACAATCCTGATACTAGACCTCCATACTTTTCTATCAAGGTCCATGTTCTCGGAAATCCACATTCTATCCAAGTCATGCCTAATCACCTCTCCCCAATACCGCCTCCCTCTGCCTTGCCTCACGCCGACCACCGCCAGTCGCTCATAACTCCTCACCGGGGCATCGGGCTTCTCCTCCGCACATGCCCGAACCACCTGAGCCTCACTTCACGCATCTTCTCATCCACCGGGGCCACCCCCACCTTCTCTCGAATAACTTCATTCTTAATCTTATCTAAACTGATGAGCCCGCACATCCACCTGAGCATCATCATCGCCGCAACCTTCATTCTCTGAACATGAGAGTTCTTCACCGACCAGCACCGCCCAATACAACATGGAAGGTCTAAACACAACTCTATAAAATTTCCCCTTGAGTTTTTGTGGCACTTTCTTGTCACACAATACTCCTGATGCAAGCCTCCACTTCAACCACCCACTCCTATACGATGAGTGACATCCCCGTCAATATCTCCGTCCCCCTGAATCACCAACCCAAGATATCTGAAAATGTCCCTATTGGCGATGATCTGAGATCCAATCTTCACGTCCCTGCCTACTTCGCTCAGATCAGCGCTAAACTTGCACTCCAGGTATTCAGTCTTAGATCTGCTTACTTTGAAACCCTTAGATTCGAGAGTCTGTCTCCATACCTCTAGCCTCTCATTTACATCGACCCTCGTCTCGTCTATCAATACTATGTCATCAGCAAATAGCATACACCAAGGTACATCCCCTTGAATATGTCGGGTTAGAGCATCCATCACCAAGGCAAACAAGAGAGGGCTAAGAGCTGATCCTTGATGGAGCCCCATAACCACCGGGAAATGGTCTGAGTCACCACCCACTGTCCTAACCCTAGTCTTAGCTCCATCGTACATGTCCTTGATTACTCTGATGTAGGCTTCCGGCACGCTCTTCGCCTCCAGGCACCTCCATAGCACCTCCTTTGGGACATTGTCATATGTGTGATAGAGGTAACATGGTTGCGTTTACCTCTACAAAATACTTTGTGATTAATCTTATCACTAATAAGATAGTTTTGCAAGAAAAAAAGAGCGAACAAAATATATACTGTGGATCTGTCCACAATCTCAGATAATCAACTCTTGCTTAAGTGTGTTGGATAATGATCCCCTCCTTTGGCACAAAAGACTTGTACATGCCAGTCTAAGTCAACTTATCAAACTAGTCTTCAAGGACTTGGTGATATGGCTGCCTAAAATTAAGCTTAAGGAAGATAAAGCTTTTCAGGCTTGTGCAAGAGGGAAGCAGGTAAGATCCTCTTTCAAAAGCAAGAAAATGGTAAGTACCACCAGAACGATGGAACTGGTCCATATGGATCTTTGTGGATCAATGAGAACCTTGAGTAGATGTGGTAAGAGATATGTTTATGGTGCTTGTTGATGATTACTCTAGATTTACTTGGACACTATTTCTAACATCTAAAGATGAAACATTTGACATGTTCACTTTTTTTGTTAGAAAAACTCAAAAATAACTAGGTAATCAACTTGCATTAATTAGGTCTGATCATGGTAGTAGATTTAAAAATGCTAAATTTATTGAATTTTGTGATGAGCATGGCATAGATCATAATTTTTCTGCTCCTAGGACTCCACAATAAAATGGAATAGTTGAAAGAAAAAATAGGATATTGGAAGAAATGGCTAGGACTATGTTTCTTTCTAGTAAATTGCCCCATAGTTTCTGGGCAGAAGCTGTGAACACTATATGTTACATCATAAATAGGTGCATGACTATACCTCTTGTTGAGAAGACTCCTATGAGTCACTTAAAGGGAGAAAGGCAAATATATCCATCTTAGGGCATTTGGATGCAAATGTTTTGTGCACACAATTAGTAAGTTTGATCCCAGAAGTGATGAGGGAGTCATCTTGGGATTTCTTCACATAGTAAAGTTTACAAGATTTATAACAAAAGAACTATGTATTTAGAAGAAAGTTTACATGTGGTTTTTGATGAAACTAACATTCTTTTTAAGAGGCGAGAACATGAAAATGAAGAAATTAGGCTGGTAAGAAACTTAAATGAAATCACAACCCAGCCTGAAGCTGCACCAAAGGAAGGAACAAGTGATGGAACAGGTCCTTATACCTAGGGAAACCTGACAGGGGGAAGTGAACAAAGAAGAACTGATCCTCAAACCTTGAGGGAATCTATCTATGAACATGTTCCTCAACAACGAAACACTGAAGGAATATATTTGGGAACCAGCTGGATGTGAAAACTTATAAGCAAAGTACGCATTCCACTGAGAACATAATTACTTATCCAACCTCTGGAATCAATACCATATCTTTTTTTGTGATTTTGATGGTTTCTATCTCTTATTGAACCTAAAAATATTGCTAAGGCTTTGCAGGATGCGGAGTAGGTGAATGCAATACAGGATGAACTCAACCAATTTGAGAGAAGTCAAGTTTGGCATTTGATACCAAGACCCAAGGACAGATTAGTAATTAGCACTAAATGGGTCTTTAGAAACAAACATGATGAAGATGGAACAGTTACAAGGAACAAGGCAAGATTAGTGATTCAAGGATATAGTCAAGAGGAGGGCATAGACTATGATGAGACTTTTGCTCCAGTTGCAAGATTGGAAGCAATTAGATTTCTTATACCTTTTGCTGCTAACATGGAATTCACTCTCTATCAGATTGATGTCAAGAGTGTCTTCCTCAATGGCAATCTAAAGGAAGGAGTGTTTGTCAAGCAACCTCCAGTCTTTGAAAATAAGGAATGTCCTAATCAAGTGTACAAGATTGACAAGGCACTTTATAGGCTCAAGCAGGCTCCAAGAGTATGGTATGAAAGGCTATCAAAAAAATTTCTTGAGCATGACTACAAGAGAGGTAAAATTGACAATACTTTATTCTTAAAATAACAAGGTAAGGGTCTCTTGGTAGTTCAGATTTACGTTGGTGACATAATCTTTGGAGCAACTACTGATAAATTACGTAAAGAATTTACTAAACTAATGGAGAGTAAATTTTAAATGAGTATGATGGGTGAGCTTAATTTCTTTTTAAGCTTATAAATTAAACAAAATTCAAATAGAAGTATAATTCATCGACAAAAGTATGTGAAAGAGTCACTTAAAAGGTTTAAAATGGAAGATTCAAAAAAATTGATACTCCTATTGCAACAATGAAAAATTGGATATAAATAAACCTGGTTCATATGTTGATCTGAAGTTGTATAAGGGAATGACTGGCTCTTTGTTATATCTCGCTGCCAGCAAATCTGACATTGTTTTCAGTGTAGGCCTTTGTGCCTACAGTGAAACTGCTCCAAGCCAAAAACCAAGAACCTGGTCTTTCTTAGCCTTAAGTCTCCTAGCTTAGTGTAGATCAATCAGTGACCCAGTTCGGGATTATTTTTGTTTCTTTTGCTCATGATCCATTATTTTTATTTCTTTTTATGCTTTGTGGTAGGACCTTATCAATCAATGAAATTCACTACTTTGTGCTCTAAATGTTTGTTGATGTTTCTTAGATGGCTAATATCCTTAGATTGATAGATGGTGTTTAAATCCATGATTGAATTTGCAGTAGTCTCAGCGGCCATGAGTAATTTCTACTAAAATTTGGTTATCTCACATAATTATGTAACTTTTCGATGATTCCAAAAGGGGGAATTAGGTTGCTCTTTTACTTTGGCCTGTGATGTTTATAACCTAATGAACGTGGTCCTTGATAATTAGTGAATTTAAAAAGGTAAAATGTTTTAACTTTGTGTTTGAGCTAAGTTGAAATAGGACTTACGCTTATGAAAAACATAGATTTTGTTATCATCAAAAAGGGGAAATGTGTTGGCTAAAATGAAGCCGGTCTTGAAGATTGACAAAGGAACTCAAGCATGAACTAGGTCTATCCACAATATACGTAGACATGGGTAGATTCAAGCATAAGAGATGCATGTGAGGGAGATAAGCTTAACTTGTTATATCTGATAGTTCTTGATCGAAAAAGTTGTATAATTGATAAGGATAAGGGCTCCTAACTCAAAGAGAACACTATCCAAGATAAGAAACGATTTAGAAGTTGAGGTTCACTAGAACTTCTCAGCCAAGGAAGAGTATAGCATTGCAACTCTAGTTATTTCCTATTCTACTAACTTTATATATTACATGATGTTCTCACTTTACATGCACGCACAAACGCTGAAGTTAAACGTGAGTTCACAGCAAAATAGCAAGACATTTTGCAAGCTATGCTTGTGTGATTCAAGTGTGCGAATCTGAAGCTACATGAACTAAATAGAAGAACCAGTTCCAAGTGTTTGTCTTTTATTCTAGTCTCATTGTAGCAGGTGGTTTTCAAACTGTTGTAACTTGAAGTTGTGGCAACAGTTAGAGGTTGGTTGCCACAACGGGATTAGAGTTAATCCTTAGGTTTATAAAGAGTTTTTGTAAATACTATTTTGACACAGTGATTTAGTAATGTGTTGGAAAAATTCCTACTGAGTAGTAGGTCATAATTTTTTTATCTTTTGAGCCGGGTATTTTCCATGTAAAAATACTTGTGTTCCTTACTTTTTGCGTTTATTATTTCCGCAATAATAGTTTAAGGAACACATAGAAGAACCAAATCTTTTTATTATCTGTGTACGTAAAATTGAATACCATACAAATTACCTATTCTTACATGGCATTGAAGCATAAAACATCAAAATGAATACCCAGGAAACTTCCTTTTTAAAAGAGAAAAGAGGTAAAAATAAAACACGGTAAAAAGTGACTTGTTATCCGCCAAGACCTTGTCTCTACATTATTTATCGTGTAGTCGTTCCTTTTTTTGTATAACTAGCTGGTATTCAATATTAAATTGAGTTGAAAGCTAATATTTACAATTTAAATCTCACTAAAAGTTTTTTGCTATACTCCTTTATCCCTATTTGAAGGATTCAACCTTCTCCGTAGAATCAAAACCAGATAACGATCACGTCGGAAAAGAGACCTAAGCCGGGAGTTATCTCAAAGTTGAACATGGTATTTCAGAAAGCTAAGCTCCTCTCTTTCATTATATCGAGTAGATAATTTCTTATAACCAATTATAGATTAAATATAAGAAATTAATAATCTTATAAGAATATTTTTTGTTTTATTTATCGATCTCTTGTTAATATTTTATGATCTTATATAAGGATTAAAGACAGACTCAGAATTTAAAGATATGTGCACTTTTAGATTAAATCAAAATTATACATAAAACTTTTACTGAACTTTACGGATATCGGTGATCCCTCTCTGTATAGCATAGGTGCGCCAATGATCATCATTATAATTAAAAGCGTATATTTTAATAAGTCAATAAATCGATCTTTGCCGGGAAAAAATAAAAATAGCTAGATTTACAAGTGGTCATTCAAAAATAGTCACAATTTCAAAAGTAATCGAAATTTAGCCACTTTCGATATAAAAATCAATCTAAACGAAAACAGTGTTCAAAATTCGAAAAATACTCCAGCATAATATACTGAAATTCCAGTATAATTACTGGACTTCCAGCATGATATACTGGAGTTCAAGCATAATATACCGGTCCAGTATAATATGCTGAAAGTTCATACACAGACGCTCCAATATCCAGTATATTATGCAGGAACTTTCCGTGCTGCAGCAAAATAATAACTATTTTTCAATAATTTAGCATATACTGGCTTTTTTATATAATTAATTCAGAAACTGGCTAACCCGTGCTATTTATACATCTTCGTCGGCCATCTTAAAAAGTAAAAGAATAAAAAGCTAGTTTGGGTGATTAGGCAGCAAAAGAGCACAAGGAGGAATGTCTGCTGTGGGCATGGAACCAAACATTGGTAACCTTCTTAAAAGAGGGAGAAGCGAATGGAGGAGACATATCCTTTTCACTTACTTTTTGTCAAGTCTACTTAAACGGGAGGGGACCCTCTTAGGCTAATTAAAAATAAATAAATTGTAAAGATGAAAAAAATAGGAGTATTTTGTGGCCCATCACCTATGTGCTTGAAATGGGGAACACAAGAACAAAACCTAGTAATCTATTCCATAATTTATGAAAATCATCCTTAATAAAGACAAATTATACCACCAATAATTGTTTTTTTGGTAAACAAAGATTTATCCAACAAACACTAAATGCTAGACTGTCTCTTTTTAATGCATGAAAAGTAAAGACATGCAGAATAATAAAAATTTGCAGAGTACCAAAAGTGTCCATGCTACAACCATTTTTAGCTAACAGATCCGCTACCCATTAGCCTCTCTAAAGATGTGCTTCAGATGTGGGTTATGTGTCATCCTCAATAGGTACCTGCAATCATCAATTAAGTTTTGGTAGAGACTATTGTTAAAATTTAAGAGGTTTAAAAGCTTCAAGCAGCCCGTTTCTATTACTAAAGTGATGAGCTTCTTTTCTATTGCGCGCTTGATTCCGTGAGATAGGGCTAGGGTCTCCATGTAAATATTGGTTGCGTACTTATAGCTCATATTGAATCCAAGGACCCAATTCCCCCCTTTGTCTCTAAAAAGTCCTCCTATTCCTCCCACTCCCAGATTTCCCACACAGGCTCCGTTTATATTGAGCTTGAAAAATTTGAGTCCGAAGGTTTCATTTCACATAGATAACTTTTTTAATGGGGTTTAAGCTGTTATTCTTTGCCATATAGAGGAATTCAACGGCTTTATTAATGGGTGGACTTATGTTGATGGGTGCTATATTCTTGCGGAATATGATCTCATTCCTAACATTCCATATGTGCCACAGTAGGAAAGGAAGAAAGTTCCCCCAACTAAAAAGATTATTTAAAGACACCAATAATTGTTTGTTTGCCACGAACTTATCATATTCTCACTGTTGAAAAAACATTTGATAACTAAAATCTAATGTGATTTTAAGTTTAGAATATTTTGTTTACCCTCCAAAGTCTCCGAATTATAGTACTAGAATGTGAAAAACACGTCTGGCCGTCGTAAATTTGTACTTCAAAATCTTTTTAACTTAAAATTTTTGGTTTCCAAAATTAGGAAATTTATTCATCAAATTTGCTTCAAGGAAACATGCCCAAGACTTTGAAATTCTCTCTTGGTCGTTCCTACATCTAATGCAATATCCACTTTATTAGTAATAATATCTTTTACTTTAGATTTAGACTATGCGACTTTAAAATGTGTTACTAAAATCTAAAATTATGCTCTATACGTCCTCCCGCATTTTCTTGAGGATTTTTACTTTCATATATCATATATCAAATATTATTATCTTCATTATTTAAGGATTGTGTTAATTACATTTAATCTACCAAATTACCATTCATATACCATAATTCAAATTAAGGGTATAATTATTGCTTCATTTATACTAGGCGTGATTTTAGGAGCGCATATCCTCTAATTTTAGTTTACATGCATCTCTCTCCTCCCAACCCCCCACACCCCCCTCCCCTCCCACGTTTTACCTTCAGTTAATTCCTCCATTGTGCTTATCACGAGAAAAGAGCCCAAGCGATTCTACAACTAAAATTCCCCTTCTTCTTCTTCATCCTCTGTCTCAAGTTACAATTTTTGAAGATATCTTTTTCCAATTTCTGAAGACAATAATTTTACGAGTATGAAATGGGGTGGGTGGAAACTTCTGTGAATTGCTGAAGCCGTACGGTCGAGCAGAAAGGTTTGATTTCTTGAGAAATAAACGTGTAACAATGGACTTGTCATATTGGATAGTTCAGCATGAATCTTCAATTGAGAAGACAATAAAGTTGATAGTGTGGGTGCAATTGTAGTTTATTTGTAGTTTTTCTGTAGAAATTTTTTAGATGAAGAGCAAATTTTGTTGTCAGTAATTTTTTTGACATAAGATTGTAGTTTAATTGTAGTATAAATGTAGTAATTTTGTAGATGCTCTTAAAAACAATACAATTTTATACAATACCTAAACTGATTTGTAGTTTATTTGTAGAAATTTTATCTACAAGATATCTACAAACTGAATACATTGAATTTTAATATCCCAATTCCTATTTCAATTGTAGCATAATTGGCATTTTTTCGATATAATTGTAGAAGATTTGTAGAAGTTTCAGTCTTCCCAATCTACAATTTATCTACAAATTATATATAATTTATCTACGATTCTACAATTTATCCACAATTTCTGGAAATATGTCTTCTTCTTCGACAAGTTTCAATCTGAAATTCAGTAAATTCAAGTCTAATCTTCACCAAAACCCCTCAAAATTGAGATATAAACTCCTAAACATATTCCGAGTTATTTACAATAACACTCAATCCAAACAAATAATGATTTTTGAAAACCCAAATTTGAATTCAAAGCTTTCAAGCTTTTTAATGGCTATCAATGGTGGAAAATATATGGAAGAACATATATTTTCAACTTTGAGATTTTTGACATGATTTCGCGTAGTTGATAGAGAAAAAGATGAAGAACAGATATAGTTTCGACAATTTGAGTACTGATGTAGACGAACAACAATTTTGTATTCTACAATTTGTATTGTGTTGTAGAATTAGTAAAAGCAATTTGATTACTGGAGCTTCTGAAGCTTGTGTTTTTTTAGAATTGTAGTTGAATGAGAGAAGAGACAATTACATTGTAGAAGGAGAGAATTACGCAGTTTGTTGAATTGTCTCTCCGTTTCAAAATTTGTATTTAATAGGGACAGAATCAAACGCAGATTTTATTCCTTCATTTTAGCGCGTTTTTAATAGAAAAATTTACCTATTTATGGATTGGTATATAAATTGTAGTAAAAGTATCAACTGCACGGGTAAATAACAAATTATAAACATTTATTGTAATAAGGTTTGATATGGTATAGATGGGAAAAAATTCCTTTTGTTAATATGCAATTTATCTTAAGTATATATCTAACATATAAAGCGTACGTATCTTAACATAGTATAATTTCTGATTCTTGGTCGAGGAAAAAACAGTGAAAACAAAGCAAAAATAGAATGTAAATTATTAGTTGCCATGGATAATACTATGTGGACGGTATGATTGAGAAGGAAAAGTAAGTTATGATAAGTTTTTTCCATTTAATTTTTCAATTAGTACGACTAAATTATTTTAAGGTGTAAATTCTTGTATTCCGTATTCTTTGGATGCTTATTACATTCATCACACATGAAGGAATATGGTCTCATAGATTATCAAAACCAAGATGTTGGAACCTCCAAAACATGATATAAGACAAGAGATCGGAACCTTAAGTAATGGAGCAGCACTACGTACTTTGTAAATTGCATATATAGGAAAAACATAATAATATGGGCATAGTAGTTTTAAATATGATACAACCCCAACCAAAAAAACATCTTAGTAATCAGTAGCCGATGTAGCATTGCGATATCGAGTTCCTTTGAACTCAATACTTTTAATATGAATTATAAATTTTATGTATAAAAATTTTACTAAAATTAACAAATAGTACATATAAATTCATACTTTTAAAAATATAATGAATTTATTAATAATAAAAATTTTAAAATTAATCCCATAAAATTTAAATTTTAAGTCTGTCCATGTCCTATGGTAGTTATAATTAAGATGTGTTTGTAGATAATGGAAGACAAAAGCGTGCAAAGCAACAATTGACCAATATTTTCAATCTTACTTGCCTTCCATTTGAGGTTGTGGTCACTGGTCCAATTTCTTGGAATTCACAAGTCTCAATTTATAATCTCTTGTACACGTGTGCTTTCTTTCTCATCTGGTTGTGTGTGTTCTATTTTTTGTCTTTCGAGTAAAATAATCATACATATACACTATATTATATTATGAACATTCGACAAAAATTATTCCTATATTAGCATTACAGTTAACAAATTAAAATTGAGAAGATATTGACATTCAAATTCATTCTCAAGCAACAAAGACTGATATCATATATACCTTAGTCAATTTGACTTCCTCCCAAAGGAGAGCTAAGTACAAAAACACAATAGAGTGATGAATGAATTTGACTCTTTTATTATCATGAATGAAAATCCTCTTGGGTTTTAACGTATGTAATTAATATATTAAATATTTAAAAGATGGTGAATGGGAAATGAAGGGAAATGAAATTTTTGAGTGAAATTTCAAGTTTTTCCCCTTGATATATGGACATTGTCCCATATTGGAAGAGGAAGAGATTTTTTATGGATTTATAAGTAATTGCTCTTCTTTTAGCTCTTAAAGAGTTGATAAGAAAGCAAGCGTCGCGCCGTCGTCGCTCGCTTCGGCTTCAGATTTGGTTATTGGACCAAATTTACTAGTTAATATCCAATCCGTTTTTCCGTTTTTGTAACAGAAAATTAACTACCCATCGATTTTTCCTCTTTATTTTTCCTCTTTATTGTTGAGTAAATAGTCATTTATGTAATGGCATTTATGTTGTGGCCGTTTTGCAAAAACAGTCATTCTGAAGAGTTGCACCTCTTTAGATTTCAGCCCAAATTTTGACTATAAATACAACACTATTCTGCTCATAATTTCACTACGAATTTTGGAGTTTTCTCTCCTTCTTCTGCATGCTTTTAGCATAAAACAAAGCAAAAAAGTAAGTGTGATTTGCTACTAATTTTTGTGTTCACTGAAACAACGGTGTTTGGAGTACCACTACACCAATGTGTAATTCGTTCTATCTTGGGAGGAAATAATTCATAACCTTGGGTGCTAAAAGGGGATTAAATTTCTTAAGGAGACACTGTGAATACAGTGAGCTCGAATTGTTTATGATTATTTCTGCATATGTCATTTCTGTTTATCATAATTTCTGTTTATATTAATTTATATTTCCAGAATTAATTTACAAATACAGTTTAATAACAAACTTAAGGAATTTAATATATTTCTGTATTTGTATTATTGTTTCTGGAGAGTAAAACCTTTGTGGTTTTGTACTCTATTAAAATCTACGTGATATTAACGTTGGTGTCATTCTTTTACAGAAATGACTAATGAAAATGAGAACCAAGCTGTTCCAATGGTGACAGCCAGTGCATCAACAAGCCGAACGGCACCGGCTGCTTTGGCACCAGCGGAGAAACCTGAAAAATTTTCAGGGATTGATTTCAAGCGCTGACATGTAAAGATGTTCTTCTATTTGACTACCTTAAGTCTTCAGAAGTTCATCAAAGAAGATGTTCATGTGTTGGCCGATGAAACTCCTGATAGTGAACGCTTTCTCCTGACTGAGGCATGGAAGCATTCAGATTTCTTGTGTAAGAATTACATTCTTAGCAGGTTGGAGGATGTGTTGTATATTGTCTACAGTGGTGTGGAAACGTCAAAATAACTGTGAAATGCGTTTGAAAAGAAATACAAAACTGAAGATGTCGGATTGAAAAAGTTTGTGGCTACAAAGTTTTTGGACTATAAAATGGTAGATGGCAAATCTGTTATTGCCCAAGTCTACGAACTGCAAGTGATTATTCACGATCTCATTGCGTAAGGTATGAATCAAATTAATATTGATGTTGAAAGTAGTAATCTTAGTATTCTTACTAACGGAAATTTCATTGAAGGCCTTGTTATCAATGAAGCATTCCAAGTAGCAGCAATGATTGATAAGTTGACTCCTTTGTGGAAGGATTTCAAAAACTACTTTAAATACAAACGCAAGGAAATGTCCCTTGAAGATCTCATTGTTAGATTGAGAATTGAAGAGGACAACAAAGCTGCTGAAAAAGAGAGGCCGTGGAAGTTCAACAATAATGGGAGCAAATATTATTGAAGAGAACAAGAAGAGAAAGAAGGCTTCTGGTACGAATACAACCCAAGTAAGAAGCGGTTAAGTGGAAACTGCTCCAATTGCGGCCAAAATCGGACACAAATCTACGGAATGCCGTGCTCCGGAGAAAGACAAGAAGAATGGTCAAGCAAACATGGTAGAAAAGCATGATGATGTTGATGACTTATGTGTCATGCTTTCCGAACACAACTTGGTGGGCAACCCTAAAGAGTGGTGTATTGATTCTGGAGTCACTCGCCATGTTTGTGCTGTCAAGGAAGCTTTTGTTACTTATGCTCCTGTGTGACCCCGACGAGACAATTTCCATGGGGAATGCTGCAAAAGCCAAGATTGAAGGACGTGGGAAGATTTTTCTCAAAATGACTTCCGACAAAGTGGTGACTTTGAACAATGTCCTTCATGTTCCCGAAATTAGCAAAAATTTAGTCTATATTGGACTTATTTTTAAGAATGGATTTAAATGTGTTTTTGTTTCTAATAAGGTTGTAATAAGTAAGAATGGAATGTTTGTAGGAAAATGTTACCTTACTGAGGGCCTTTTCAAGCTGAATGTAATAGTTGTGGAGCATAATAATAAAATTTCAGCTTCGTCTTACTTGCTTGAGTCAAATGAATTATGGAATATACTTTTGGGTCATGTTAATTATAAAACCTTACAGAAAATAATTAATTTAGAAGTGTTGCCTAAATTTGAATGTGACAAATCAAAATGTCAAGTATGTGTGGAATCCAAGTATGTTAAACATCCTTATAAGTCAGTTGAAAGGAATTAAAATCCTTTAGCTTAATTCACACAGATATTTGTGACATGAAGTCAATACCATCTCGCGATGGAAAGAAGTATTTCATAACTTTTATTGACGATAGTACTAGATATTGCAATGTTTACTTACTTAATAGTAAAGATGAAGCAATAGACACATTCAAGAAATACAAAAATGATGTTGAAACACAACTTAACAAGAAAATAAAAATGATAAGAAGTGATAGGGGTGGTAAATATGAATCTCCTTTTGAACAAATATGTTTAGAATGTGGAATTATTCATCAAACGATGGCCCCTTACACGCCCCAATCCAATGGGATTGCATAAAGAAAGAGTCGTTCATAAAGGAGATGATGAACGCATTATTGATAAGTTCTGATTTGCCACAGAACTTGTGGGGGGAAGCCGTTATTACGGCTAGCCGAATACTAAATCGAGTACCCCATAGCAAAACACAATCAATTCCATACGAAAAATGGAAAGGAAGGAAGGCCAACTTGAATTATTTTAAAGTGTGGGGGTTTTTGGTAAAAGTGCAAGTTCTTAAACCCAAAAGGGTAAAAATAGGACCAAAAACTGTTGATTGTGTTTTCATAGGATATGCGACTAATAGTAAAGCATATCTATTTCTGGTTTATAAATCAGAAAATCCCAACATTCATAATAATATGGTTATATAATCAGATAGTGTTGAGTTCTTTGAAAATATATATATATCTATATAAAAAGGAATGTGAGTCGATTGGTGAATGATCTAAACGACCTCGGGAAGAAACAAAAGAAAGTACACTTAACTAGAAGGATCCAAGATGTAGTAAACGTCAAAGAACTTCTACTTCATTTGGACCAGATTTTGTGACTTTCTTATTAGAAAATGAGCCTCAAATATTTAAAGAAGTTATGTCTTCTTCGGAATCATTGTTATGGGAAGAGGCAGTCAATAGTGAAATTGAATCCATACTGAACAACCATACATGGGAATTGGTTGATCTTCCTCCTGAAAATAAATTGTTGGGTTCTAAATGTTAGAAACTACGCTTTACGCTAGAGGGGGGGTGAATAGCGTATTAATAGAATTTAGCGTTTTCTTGCGGAATTTAAACTTTGCAGGAAGTAAAATAAATGCAGAAAAATAAACTTACACAAAGATGTATACTGGTTGGCCACCAACGTGGTTAGTCCAGTCCCCGAGAGACTCTCTCGAGATTTTTCACTATCTTGTTAAGCTTAAGGGTGCTCAACAAACCGTTACACACTTGAGGACACAAGCCTCAAACAATTGCTCGGAGATCGCAATCTCAAAGACTTCACCCAAGGAAACGCAAGTTCCTTGAAACAAGAGAATCGCAATTCTCTTACAAGTATATCAAATACTTGGACACTCACTTAACTAAAGTACTCCTTATTGAGTAGATATGAGTAAAAGAATATGTTCAAGATCACAACAACTTTAAGCAATAATATGGCTCTCAAAAGCTTTATGAAATGAGTAGAAAATGAAGAACAATTGAATGAAAGCTTATAGCAATGTAATGATCAGTTTGTGTATGTTGTTATTTTTAAAATACTGAAATGAAGCTGTATTTATAGTTGAAAAGGTTGGTTCAACCGTTGTCTAATTGCCAATTAAGAGTTGCTGAAATTACTCAGTGATAATCGATTATTAAGACCAAACAATCGATTATCTGCCAGTCAGTTTAAAAATCAATCCCAGATTTAACGCTTCACAATCGATTATACATAATCTATAATCGATTACTGGCAATATTCAAAATCAGATAATTGATTACACTAAGTTCATAATCGATAACTTTAGCAACGTTCTAAAAATCATTTCCAGATTTTAAGAAAAACATCGATTATATAAAATCAATAATCGATTACTTCAGCAACGTTCTAAAAATCATTTCCAGATTTTAAGCAGAACATCGATTATATAAAATCAATACTCGATTACTTCAGCAACGTTCTAAAAATCATTTCCAGATTTTAAGCAGAACATCGATTATCTAGAATCAATAATCGATTACCTTATGGTATTTGAAAATCATTTGACAACGGCCAGCTTCAACAATCGATTGTCCTTTGCAACAATCGATTACTTGTTATTCTGAAAATCATAAAACTTACTGTCTCAGTGATAATCGATTATCTAAAGACATAATCGATTACTTAATTAAATTTAAAATCACTGGAAGACATCAACTCAACATAATCGATCACCATTAGTTCATAATCGATTATTTTGAGTATTGAAAAACTTTACCTCAACAACAATCGATTGTCATTTGTTCACAATCGATTATCATGCAGATTTGGAAAAACCTGATGTTCACTGTCTTACTCACAATCGATTACCATTAATTCATAATCGATTGTCATGCAGTCTTGGCTCAGAAACAATTGATTATCATAAGTACATAATCGATTATTTTAGCCCAGATTTTTGAGGCATGTTTAGAAAATATTTTGTCTAATGTAAATATGCATGATTTAAAATCTTTTTGACACAGAATTAAATATGCATGATTTTGGAAAATAGTTTTATGAGAGAGGCCATACTATGAGTCAAGTTATAGGATCGAGATTACAATTTAGAACAACTCAATAACAATTAAAAGCTATATCTTGAACTTCAATCTTATTCGCAACCATTGTGCGCTTGTACTTGAATTCCGTCATATATCAATTTTTGCTTCGTTTGTCATTCATCAAAACCTACAAAAGAGTACACGTTTAGTATATTGCATTGAGAACGTGTTTCTAACACTAAATGGATCTTTAAGAGGAAAATTAAAGATAATGGCACTATTGACAAATATAAGGCAAGACTTGTGGTCAAAGAGTATAGACAACGAGAATGTCTTGACTATCTTGATATATACTCTCCAGTTACAAGAATTACATCCATACGAACATTAGTAGTGTTAGCTGGAGTTTATGGTCTTGAAATTCATCAAATGGATGTTAAGACGGCCTTCTTAAATGGAGAGTTGGAGGAAGAAATTTACCTGGAAAAACCTGAAGGATTTGTGGTTCCAGGTAAAGAAAATAAGGTATGTAGACTTGTTAAGTCCCTCTACGGACTAAAACAAGCACTCAAACAATGGCATGCGAAATTTGACGAAACAATATTGTCAAATGGGTTTAAGATAAATGAATGTGATAAATGTATGTACATTAAAAATGTTCCAAATCACATAGTCATTGTTTGCTTATATGTGGATGATATGCTCATAGTGAGTAATGACATTGTCAACATAAATGCTACTAAGTGTATGCTAATTAACAATTTTGATACGAAAGACTAGGGAGTTGCTGATTTAATTCTGGGAATTAAGATCCATAAGACTTCTCAAGGTCTGGCATTGTCACAATCTCATTATATTAAGACAGTACTTGAAAAATTCAAGCATTTGGGCTTTAAAGTTGCAAAGTTTCCAATTGACATGAATCTTGCATTAGCAAAGAACAAAGGCCAAAGCATATCACAATTGGATTATGCTCGTGTGTTGGGATGCTTAATGTACATCATGAATTGTACACGATCAGATATAGCTTTTGCTATAAGTAAATTGAGTCGATATACGAGCAATCCAGGTCAATCTCATTAGATGGCCATGGAACGAGTTTTGGGGTATTTAGTATATACCCAGGACTTTGCTTTACACTACAGTAAATATCCTGCAGTCATTGAGGGATACTGCGATGCAAATTAGATCACCGGATCAACTGATTATAAGTCTATAAGTGGATATGTGTTCACTATTAGTGGAGTAGCGGTATCTTGAAAGTCTTCCAAACAAACTTATATTGCCCGCTCTACAATGGAGGCTGAGTTCATAGCTTTGGATAAAGCCAGTGAAGAAGCTGAATGGCTCCGAAATTTCTTGGAAGATATTTCATTTTGGCCCAAACCATTGGCTCCAATATGCATACATTGTGATAGTCAAGCGGAAATTGGAAAGGCTGGGAGCATTATGATACGGTAAATCTCGTCATATACGACAAAGACATAAAACCGTTAGACAATTACTCTCTAGAGGAATTATCATGATTGACTATGTAAAGTCAAGTGATAATGTGCCGGATCCACTTACAAAAGCCCTAACTAGAGAGGTAGTTGAAAAGTCATCAAGGGGAATGAGATTGTGGCCGAGAACAAGTCATAATGGCGGTAAATCTACCTAGAAGACTGGAGATCCCAAGATCTAGGTTCAAGGAGATCAAACAAAGTAATTTATGACGGTTCAACATTGTCAACTAAACTTTTGGTCTGTTCTTGTGATGAGATAATGTTCAGTACAAAGGATAAAGCATTAAGGTTTTTAATGATTTTTAAGTTTGATACGGGATATATCAAATAACGTATCTACGGGATGACACGTTTAGGAATAACCTATGTAAGTGTGAAGTGTTAGCCGCTTCAAGGAGAACTTTGTAAGGCCAGTTCTCTACGCACTTATGAAACCAGGCGGTGTTCATGGCTGAAACGAACACAACAATGAGAACCAAAGACGGTTAAGGGTTGGTTGTTGTGACTTGTGGTTGTCTAGGTATACACAAAAGTTTGACGGTTCAAAGATATCAAATCTACCGATTGATCGAGTATATCCGACATAAGTTCACTACAGAAAGTTCAAAGGGAAACCTACTTATCGAGATGCAATTAATCCTTACTTGCGAATCACACAGTTTTTCATGCATACTTCCATGATATAGCCATTCCCCATTCATGTGGGGGATTGTTGGGTTTTAAGGTATTTAATTAATATATATTAAATATTTAAAAGAAGGTGAATGGAAAATGGAGGAAAATAAAATTTTTGAGTGAAATTTCAAGTTTCACCCCTTGGCATATGGACATTGTCCCATATTGGAAGATGAAGAGATTTTTTATGGGTCTATAAACAATTGCACTTCTTCTAGCTCTTAAAGAGTTGAGAAGAAAGAAAGCATCGCGCCGTCATTGTCGCTCAGCTCGGCTTCGACTTCGGCTTCGCCTTAAGATATATATACATTTCGTTCGCAAAAGATTTGGTACACCATTATTATCCATCCTGAAAGTTGAAACTAGAAAAATTCATGACGCTAGACGTCAAACCTTTAACACTATTATTGCAAAGTTTCTTATTCATATATATGGTGTACATGACTCTCGTTAATTTAGTACGCAAATGTGACAAAAAAGGAAAAAGAATCAATGCAATGTTCATTTATTTTCAAGCATAAACATAAAGCAAGAGCTATAAGTAAGATAACAACATGTTAGTGGTTGAATGATAATTAAGTATTCTTTTATATATGTTAGTAAAGCAATATTTATGGGATTTTTCAACAGAAATTCGAGTATTATAAAATATCGGGTTGAAAAAAAAAAGAATAACAAGTGATGAGGGCCCCTCGTGATGGAGAAGTGACTGATAATATGTGAGTTTTGCCAGTGTCCTTATGATCTTTTTTACTCCATTAGGGCACATCAATATTTCAGAATTTTACTATTAGCTCGTCTTATTTTTGTGCTATTACAGTCTTTTGCTTAGCTGGAAGACCTGGAGCAAATACATTTTTTTCACATTGTAGGTGGATTCTGAATTCTGTAATGAAACAAAATCCAGGACCAGTCTTAACATTAAAACAGCAACAGCAAAACGAGTCTCCGTGAACCAAACAGACAAAACCAACAAGACCTTTCGACTGGGCTGTTCATTTGGATCGGATATCTAAAATTTGAATTGATTCGCACAATTTTAAATTTTGGATTGGATCGGATTTCGAAGTGTGTTTATTAATATTTAGGATTTCTGATCAGATTCGAATTGGAATAATTTTAATACAATCCGACCGATCCGAAATCCGAAATTATTAGGGCATGTACTAAACTTTAATTTAGGATAGTTAATACTTCTTTTATATTTTTCTTCAAGTTATTACCTTTAATATTGATGGATTTAACTGTATTCGCACCATAATACTCTCATAATTGCAGAAATATAAATTTTTCTTATTGTATTGCCTCTTTTACAAAAAATATATATACATATGAGTGGGGGAGTACATAGGTCGGGTTAGTTCGAATTTTTTCAATTACCAAACCAAACCAACTATCTTGAATTTTCAAATTTATAAACCAAATCAAACCAACAAAAGTCGAGTTTTTCAATCGCGATTTTTCTCGGATTTCTGATATTTTCTGATAAAATCTTCATAGCATTAAATTTATAATTTGTGCTCTATAATATCTAAGGTCCTGGTAGAAAAAAAATTATATAAGATGTTACCTAATAAAATAACACAAAATAATATAAGATGAGTCATGATTATACTAAAATGCTCAACAAATTGCATAAGATAAATATTGCTAATTAATAAGTTATAATAAAAATACACATAATCTAAAAGTGCTAAGTCATATTAAAATAAGTAAATAAGTACTAAATATTAATTACATGACTAAATAATATTAAAAGTAAGTTATGCTTTTCACTATCTAAAGCAATGCAAAACTGAAAAATAAAAATAACATTATTGTTATATTTTCCAGTTATGAGCTATTGTTGTATGGTCTATTTCGAGCGGTTCCTTCTTTTCTTTTTTTGTTGATGATTTAAAGGCGACAACTCTCGAGATTTTGTTTGAGTTGATGTCTCAGTAGTTGCATTCCCTCCCATCCCCTTGAAAGAGGAAAAGGGCCTAAGCTTGTTTACTTCCATCTCCTTGAGTTTCAATTGGAATGCTAGGGGTTTCTAAAAGAATGATATCTTCCAGTAAGCAGGTCTCTTCAGACGTTCCCAAAAGAAAAGAGAGAATTCAATTAATTTTTGCCTCTAAGCGAGGATACTCCAACAGGAAGAGCCTAACAAAGCCGTTGAGATAACAGCCCATCTCTGTCATATCTGCGTTCTAACGTCTTCTTTGTTCGAAAACACAGTGGAAAGGGAAGCTAGTCGGCTCGGCAAAGTTAGTATTGTCATTTCTAGTATAGAATTGAATTTGTTTTAGCATTAGTATTGATTTGATTTTGCTTTGGGCTTTATTTGAGTTATTAACTTTTATGGGTTATAAAACATATTTGACTATTCAAAATTTCTCAGTCCAAACTTGAAATAATACATTAAAAGATAGAACTATTAAAGAGTTTAAAAAATATTTATAGATTACATTACAATAATTATTTTTATCTATAAAATATTTTTAAAATTTTTATACATGTGATGTCGGGTTGGTTTGGTTTCGGTTTGACTTCTTTTAGTTAAAACCAACCCAAACCAATTATGTTCGGGTTTTTTTTTTTCCAATACCAAACCAAATCAAATCAACCCATAATCGAATTCTTTTTCTCGCTTTATCTCGGATTATCGGTTTGGTGCGATTTATCGGTTTTCTTTGTACACCCCTACATATGAGTTTGCATCTTTGAGACATAACAATCCGAGGCGAAATCTAAAAATCCAATCCAATCCAAACTATTAAATTCGATCCGCGATATTAATTCAGATTGAATTCGGATTGCATTTTCTAAAATTCAAAATGTGCTAAATCCGATTCGATCCGATCTATGCATATCCCTACTGATCACGCCCAACACTAGTCCTAAAAAGGATAAGCGGTCGCTGCAAATATAATCCGGTGTAAAAGTCCGGAGTCGAATCCCACAGAGAACTAAGGCTTAGCTATATCTGTTTAATATTACTAAGAATACAAAATTGAATAAAACTGAAAATAAATAAATAGCTACACAATATATATATATATATATATATATATATATATATATATATATATATATATATATATATATGCTTGAATTGTAAACAATTGGAATAAAGTTCTAAGGTAAAGGTTTTCCCTGTTGTTGACTCCATTAGTTGCATGTTTCTTATAGCTTTGACTTAATTGCCTCTATCAATCATTAACTCTCCAGCTATCATAAATCTCTCTCAAACAATTATGATAATTTACTAGACGCATTCTCTCAAGCTACGCTAGCTAGATTCATATTACAGTTCACTCAGATCGCACCCGAGGTATCGTTATCTCTAGTCCAACCTCTAAACCCTCGATTATTACTCTCGCCTATTGATGAGATGAAAAAGGTATCAGACAACAAAGGGAAAGTGTTCGACAAAAACAAAGTTAGGGCTTCTTTGTTATTATCTATATTTGATAAAGGCAAAAGTTCTATTGGGCCATCTGAGCAGGGGAACTTCAGCAACCAAGTGAAATTAAAGTTGGGCCCAAAAGTTACACGTATAAGGCCCAAAGGATTCTATACATTAAGGCCCTACTCAGGAATATTCAGGAACCTTGGGAGCTTCTAGAAACATGATACTAAGCTATATATAATGTTGTATTATTCTTTTATTATGTTTTGTATAGAATATAAATTAGTTATAGACCCGCCAATAATGTATAGGACAGTTGGAGTTAGTTAGTGAGCTGGAAGATTCTTTTTACATGCTTTCTTGTATATAAAGGATAGTGTTGTACAAAGCGACATACAAAAATACAATACAAAAAATTCTCTCAAAAATACTCTTTTTTCATACATGGTATCAGAGCTTTAGGTGCTCTTTCCTTTCATTTTTCTCCGGTAATTTTCTACTCAATGGCTCCTAGCAGTGACGAACGGACCTCCACTGTTACTGCAGCAACCTCTGCCTTGATGGATTCTTCTAATCCTTACTATCTACACCCTCTGATTCACCATGAATGGTGCTGGTCAATTCTCTCTTCAATGGTAAGGGTTATGCTGGATGGAGTAGAGCTATAGTCATAGCTCTTTCAACCAAGAATAAACTTGGATTCATTGATGGAACTTCCACTCCACCAACTATTGGTTCTAATTAGTATAGTACTTGGAGTCTATGCAATGACATGGTGATCTCATGGATACTCAACTCACTATCAAAGGACATTGCGGAATCTGTGCTCTACTCCAAGACTGCAAGAGACATATGGAAGGAGTTGGAGACAAGATTTGGACAATGTAATTGAGCTCAACTATACCAACTTCAAAAGGAACTTTCGAATGCAGTCCAGGGAGCATCAGATATAGCAGGATATTTCACTAAAGTCAGAAAGATTTGGGATGAGTTAGATGCACTTAACACTTCTGATCATTGCTCCTGCATATACATCCGTGGAGGAAAGGCGAAGACCTTGAAATCTTATCAGGATGGGAGATTGATACAATTCTTGATGGGGCTCAATGAGGCTTACTCAGGAGTCAAGAGCAACATACTTATGATGGATCCTCTTCCTTCAGTTCATCATGCCTACTCTCTGCTAATCCAGGATTAGAAGTAAATGGAGGTGCATGTATCTGCGCAACATACATCAGAAGCTGCTTTTATGGTTTCAACTCAGAAGTTCAATGGAGGGCAAAAACCTGCAAATAACCAGAAGTTCACTGGCACAGAAGGGAGATACAAACCAAACTTTGACAAGCAAAAAGGAGGCAAAATATTGTACCTATTGTAAAATAACAAATCATGTTGTTGGAAATTTGTACATGTTGATTGGATTCCCACCAGATTTCAAAATCACCAAAGGAAAACGTTTTCAAGCTACAACACACAGCAATGCTTCAGCAGTTG
Source organism: Nicotiana benthamiana (assembly GCA_034376525.1). Classification (NCBI taxonomy): domain Eukaryota; kingdom Viridiplantae; phylum Streptophyta; class Magnoliopsida; order Solanales; family Solanaceae; genus Nicotiana; species Nicotiana benthamiana. The sequence goes on from CM067338.1 coordinate 63,934,030, forward strand.
AATCTGATTCAAACAACATTCAGTCAGTGCAAGATCTAGGGAATACCTCTACTGGGAATGTGATCATACAGGAACAACTTTCTCAATTGTTCTAGCTCCTCCAAGAGGTCAAGGTTGGACAATAAAGTGATCAGATCTCTGATGCTAATGTCTCTGCCAACTGTGCTGGTATCATCACACCTCTTTTAGATCCTATCACTTTTTCACTCTCTTGTAACTATGTTTTTCACTCATGGATTCTTAATTCTGGTGCAGCAGAACATATGACCTATGACAAGTCTATCCTTAAAAATATAACACCCTTGACTACAGCAGTGTATGTTAATCTGCCAAACTCTCAAAGACTTAAAGTCACTCACAAAGGGAGTGTCACTGTTTTGTCAGATTTGGTTCTTCATAATGTTCTTTTTGTGCCTGATTTCAGATTCAATCTTCTTTCAGTTCACAAGTTCACCATTCAGTTAAATTGTCTACTGATTTTTGGTTCCTTTGGTGCAATATTGCAGGCCCTTTCAAATGAAGAGGCTAGTGGTTCTTGGTGAAGTTAAGGAAGGTCTCTATCTACTCAAGACATCCCCACTCAAGCCTAGTTCTTTTTTAGCTTTCCCTAATGCAGTTTCTGCAGATGTTCTAGTTTCAAAGCCTAATTGTAATAGCAGTATCACTAGTGCAAATTCTAGTTCTCCTAGTAATGCTTCTAAACCTGATTTTACTCCTAATGTAAGCCTATGGCATAGAAGATTGGGGCATTTGCCTTTTACTAGTATGAAGAATATATTAAATTTCCATTTGTCATCTCTTTCCAATCTTGCATGAGATGTTTGTGCAAAAGCAAGGCAACCAAAGTTGCCTTTTCCTAGTAGCAACATTTCCACTACTTCAGTTTTTGAATTTATTCATGTGGACACATGGGGACCATATAAAACTAGCACTCATGATGGATATAAATATTTTCTTACTATAGTAGATGATTCAGCAGAGGAACCTGGACCTATTTGCTCAAAACAACAAGCAATGCTTTTCCTATTCTCAAATATTTTCTTGCTATGGTGGAAGACAATTCAAAACCAAAGTTAAAGTCATCCGATCAGACAATACAAAAGAATTAGGGACCAACCTATCATGTTCAGAATACTACACAACCCATGGGATTATACACCAAACCACTTGTGTTGGGACACCACAACAAAATGGGGTAGTGGAGAGGAAACACAAACATTTATTAGAAACTTGTATGGCTCTTCTTTTTCAGTCTCATTTATCTGTATCCTATTGGGGGGAATGCCTTTTAACTACCACCTACCTCATCAATAGATTCCCTTCTAGAGTTTTGACTTTCAAATCTCCCTATGAAGTTTTGTTTGGTAAAATGCCTTTTTATGCTTCTTTAAGATGTTTTGGTTGTCTATGTTATGCATTCACCCTTACTCACCTAAGATATAAGCTTGATCCTAGAGCCACCAAGTGTGTTTTCATTGGTTATCCGTTTAATCAAAAGGGGTATAAATTACTAGATCTCACCTCTCATAAGATTTTTGTTTCTAGGGATGTCAAGTTTTATGAGGATATCTATCCCTTTTCCTCACTGACATCTGATTCTTACATTTTCCCTATGCCTTTATCACCTGTTCTATCTAGTGAACCACTTTCCTCTTCTAACACTTCACCTTAATTTCCCTCTTCTCACTCTCACACACTCCTCTTTTGCTCCTCCCTCTTCTTCCTCCTCTTCCACCCCTATATCCATCAGCTCTACTTCCAGACATATTTTTCCCCTTTCTTCCTCTAGTTCCCCTAGTCCAGTACTTCCACTCAGAAGGTCAACCAGAGTTACCAACCCCTCACCATATTTGGCTGATTATATATGCAATGTTGTATATTTAACTAATCTAACTATTACTTGTCTTGCTTCCTCCCATTCCCCTTCTAGTTACCCATTTTTTGCTCTATCTCACTCAAATCAGACTCTTTTCAATTCAGTTTTGCACATTCAAGAACCATCTAGTTTTTCCCTGGCATCTTTACATCCTTGTTGGCAGGAGGCAATGGCACAAGAGTTTGAGGCTTTGGAAGCCAACCATACCTGGGAGGTTGTGGAACTACCTAGGGGACAGAACGTTTTGCCTTGCAAATGGGTCTATAAGGTCAAGTACAATGCTAATGGGACTGTTGAGAGGTTTAAGGCTCGCTTAGTCCTTAGAGGTGATACCTAAAGAGAAGGGATTGACTACACCGAAACTTTTTCTCCAGTGGTCAAAATGATCACTGTGAGGTGTCTCTTGGCAGTGGCTGTCAAAAAGAATTGGGATCTTTTTCAATTAGATTGTAAACAACGCTTTTCTGATAGCCCCTACTTCACATCATGTTTGCAAATTAAAGAAGTCCCTCTATGGGCTGAAGCAAGCTTCACGACAGTGGTATGCCAAGCTCACTGCAGCCCTCAGTTTCAAGGGGTTTTCACATTCTCTAAATGACTACTCCCTATTTTTTAAGAAGACTGCTAGGGAGTTTGTGTTCTTGCAATCTATGTGGACGACATACTCTTAACAAGAGATAATCTACTGGAAATAGATACCTTAAAGGCATTTCTCCATTTAGAATTCAAAATAAAAGATTTGGGGCATGCACATTTTTTTCTCGGGATGGAACTCATTAGAGAATCACATGGTCTAATTGTTACACAAAGAAAATTTACCCTTGAGGCGCTCTCTGAATTTGACTGCCTTGATAAGAGGGTTGTTGCTTCTCCGCTTGAACCTTCCTTGAAATTGCGTGATGATGTTGGTGAATTACTCCCCGAACCCACTGTCTATCGGCGACTCTTGGGAAAATTGAATTTCCTCACCCATAATCGTCCAGATTTGTCTTCTGCCATTCAACATTTGAGCCAGTATATGCAAGCTCCTCGTCAACCTCATTTTCATGTCGCCCTTTGCTGCCTTCGTTATCTTCTCACAAATCCAGGACTTGGGTTTTTTTTCCGAGCAGATTCTTCCTTCAAGCTTGTTGATTTTTGTGACTCCGACTGGGGCTCTTTTCCAGACTCACGTCGCTCCGTCACTGGGTATTTTATCTCTTTGGGTGGTTCCTCTGTTTCTTGGAAATCGAAGAAGCAACCTTTGATTTCCCTTTCCTCTGCTGAAGCAGAGTATAGATCTATGCAACGAGTTGTAGAAATCACTTGGCTTGTTCGTCTTCTTTCCGACCTTACTGTGTCTCCATCAATTCCAGTCTCCCTTTATTCAGACAGTCTGGCAGCCATCCACATCGCTAAAAATCGCGTCTTCCAAGAGCGAACCAAGCATATGGAGCTTGATTGTAATTTTATCCGTCAACAGTTCTTAGTTGGCCTCATTTCCCTGAACTTCATTCCTTCTTCTTAAGTCGCCGTTGTTTTTACTAAACCCTTGACTGGCATTCACCATCAACAAATTATTGGCAAGTTTGGGGATGATTCTCACCCTTCCAACTTGATGGGGGGGGGGGTGATGAGATGAACAATGTATCAGACAACAAAAGGAAAGTGATCGACAAAAACAAAGTTAGGGCTTCTTCGTTATTATCTATATTTGATAAAGGCAAAAGTTCTATTGGCCATCTGAGCAGGGGAACTTCAGCAACCAAGTGAAATCAAAGATGGGCCCAAAAGTTACACGTATAAGGCCCAAAAGATTCTATACATTAAGGCCCTACTGAGGAATATTCAGGAACCTTGGGAGCTTCTAGAAACAAGATACTAAGTTATAGATAATGCTGTATTATTCTTTTATTTTGTTTTGTAGAGAATATAAATTAGTTATAAACTAGCCAATAATGTATAGGACAACTTGAGTTAGTTAGTGAGCTGGAAGATTCTTTTTACATTCTTTTTTGTATATAAAGGATAGTGCTGTACAAAGCGACATACAAAAATACAATACAAAAAATTCTCTCAAAAATACTCTGTTTTCCTACACCTATACTCTGGGAATGATGTTGTTCAAACAAATACCTAAATATGCACTCTCTCTCTCAAACAGATATATACTAAATTGGAACGCCTAATTGAGGATCCTTTCAATTAACCAAAATTAAAATGTAGTTGAACAAATAGAGATTAACAACTATCTCAAAATAATATTAATATAACAACCAATTCATCCCCAACGGGTTTCACCCAAAACCTTAGATAACAAATTAAATTAGCTATTCATAATAGTATGTAAAACTACAATACTAAAAGCCATAACTAATAATAAAATATAGGAAGAGGAAGTAAAAAACTCGTAGAAGAATTCCCAAGTCTTGCTCCTATTGTGTCTCTCCTCCCTAGGTCGAATCCGTATAAAAAATATGTCCAACTTTCAAAAATACTATTTTTTCATATATATATATACCAAGTAGGGTCGAGCCCAAACAATTATAACTTCTCTTCCGCAAAAAAGTACAATTTTACGTCTGGACTGCCGCGGTCACGGTCAGGACCGCAGTGAACCGCGGAAGACACTGCCTCAACTCGCCATAGCTCCATGGTTGTGGTTTCGACCGCATGTGACATCCTGTTCCGTTTAGAATTTGAAAAAATATAAAACATGAAAGTTGTAGCCTTTGAGTTAGTTTTCCAACCATATATTGTGGAGCCCAAATGGCGTTTTGAGCAAAGAGTTATGTGTATTTTACTAAACAGTACACAATATGCATACTCGAGTCTTCAATTTTTTTTTGTATTATCATCCGTTGATCCCTGAATACGATCCAGCTTGATTCCTTGGGCTTTTACTCAGACTTCAAAGCTCCAAATCACTTGAACTCATTCCATAATATCTATATAGCTCGGAATCATTCCTATAAGGCATAAAATACACTGTTAGTGCAAAATACTAGCGATTAAAGCGTAAACTCAACTAAAGTGCAGTAAACTAGAGTGTAATAACCGACTAATGTGTATTATACAAAAGTATTATAAATTATACTTATTCTCATATCAATATTATTAAAAATATATATTTTAAAATATTAATTAATGTTCATATAATTTAAATAATCAAGAAGCAAAAAGTATCACATTAATTTTTACGTAAAAAGCTTCTTCTTTTTTTTTTTGACAAAAAATAAGACAAGCAACAAAGTATTTGTGGGCCTTTGGACACAAGAATTTTAATATTTTTAAAGAATAATTTTTTTTCAAGTAAAAATGGTATTTGAAAATTAGAGTTGTGTTTGGACATAAATATAATTTCTGGTTGTTTTCGAATTTTGTGAGTGATTAAGTGAAAATTTTGAGAAATAACTTTTTGGATATTTTTAAATTTTAAAAAGAAATTTAAAATTTATCTTCAAGTGAAAAATAAAATTTTTATGGCCAAATATAATTATTAATAAAAGAAAAAATAAAAAATTCATATATCCAAACGGACTCTTAATCACTCGTAAAGACTCAGAACAAAAAAGAGTCATTTCTATAATATGTGTATAGCAAATATAAAGCCAAATATGGAGTGAGTAGTCAAAATAGCCACATGAAAAAGTACTCTTTACCCAGAGCAATTATTATCTTCCTCACGTAAACAACATGTCCTACTCTTCTCTTTTTGTTTTATTTTTCCTTGGTGTAAAAGATCAACCTGATCCACAATCATTTTTTCCAAATCCAACTGATTATGACATAAGAGAATCATAATGGTTTTGCATTATCTGGCAACTGGGTTGTGCTTATCTTTTAATCGAGTAATTTTGAAATAATAATTTCTCCTTTGAAAAGATCCTTTAAATTTAGAAAAATATTAGATATATACAGAACAGTATAACTCAATTTAGAATAAGATTGTTAATATTATGTATTTGCTTTGACTGCAATTCTTACAAGATTAAAACAGCTCGGATTTTCGCTGGCCAAATTTAACTTTTTAATACATTTACGTGTTTTTGCATTTTTCCTTTTGTGTACTTCCCTTTAAATTAACAAACTTGATGGATATTCTATAATTAGTTGAGATGACCTAGTTAGTCAAACTAATTTTACAATGTATAATTGAAGATATCATTAAGTTGTTCCATACTTTTTGCTTATTAAATATTTTCCTCTTTTGAAATTAATGTACATTAAAAATTTCTTCAAAGGAAAAAGACAGGAAAAAATGGGATAAGTAATAATTCTTTCGTTCCCACTTATTTGACTGTTTTCATTCATCAAGATTAAGTTTGACCAAATTTCTCAAACTAAATCGAATGAAATTAGTAGCATTTTGTTACATCAAGCACTAAAAAGAGTAAAATATTTGGAGATAAGGAAATAAAACAGCCCCGCAGCAAGAACTACTCCTATGTATCACCCAGTGAAATTTATGCAAGGATGAAAAATCACAATCTTGCATTGATATCAACATTGCAGAGTAGAATTCTTAAATAAACCTGATATAGTTAAAAACTAAGTTAAACAAAACCATGCACACTACTATGTTAGTCCCTTTGACCTAGTTTACGTAAATATATTTAGCTGAACACGAAATATAAAAAATAAAGAACAAAATTAGAATATTAACATTTACCATAGAAATTTACGAAGTTAGAAACTATCCGATAGTATCCACAGAAGTTTCAAATTTAAGTAGTAGCAAATATAGCAAAATATTATAGGAAAATAGAAAATATAGGAATTTTTTTGGGACTAACTAAAAAAAAGTGTGTTTTAGTACTCCTCTACCAAAACAAGTATTAGCAACGTGGCACTATCAATTACCCCTAAGGGCATAGCTATCTTGCTTGAAGCGGTATCACGTAATACCGTTTTGTCGTAATCTTTTTGTAATTTATATATATAAATAATAAATATAATAAAAATATTATATACAATAATATAATACCACTTGTTATTATAGTAATTTATTGGTTTGTTTCTTCAACTATTGCCACGTCTTATAAAATTTTTTGCGTACGTCACTCCGTAAAATTATTATATGGAAAAAATTACTTTTACGTTTGGGATTTTCATCAGAACCAAATTAGTTTTAAGCTTTTAATATATTGAAGCGATATAAGACATAATCTCAATGAGTATTAAAATGGGGGTATTTCGGTAACTTCAATCTATCATTTGACAGTCCCAAAAACATTTGAAGCAAAATTTGGTTGAAAAGATGGTCGTGCATTAGTCGTCTCATATGTTCTTTTAACATTCTTGAATTGGTTTCTCTCTCTTCTCTCCCTCTGATGCTACATGGACAAGACTCTAGAGACTCCAGTGTATAGAGTCTGCTTCTAAACATAGACCCTAGAGAGAGAACTAGATAGAGTAAGCTAAAACCAAGGAGCTACTAGTCTTAATTTATGTCTCAAAAAATATAGTCTAGCTACTGAGATTATCATCATCTGTTATTTGCACTAGCCAAATTTCCTAGGAAAAGAAACCCCATCTCAATCTCATAAATTCAAAGAAAAAAACCCATCTCTGCTGATAAAGTTTGTTTCTCCTGTAGAAAAAATGGAGGACAATGGTATGGTTCATGGGAATCTTGATCCCAGAGCCCAAGAATTCATGCCAAGATATCCTTTTCACCAACCCCATAATAATTCTTTACCTTTGCTCCCTAATCAATTTTACTATCCTGCTTATCCACAGTTGACGCCGCCGTTGCCACCGTCGTTACCGCCACACGGTGATGGTTTAGGATACCATCAAGTTACACACACGGCGTACGTTAGCTCAAACCCACCTATGCCTACGCCTTTTTTGCCACCTCCAAGTTCAATGGCTACAAGAACTTTGTTGTTAAGTATGGTTCCAGTTGAAGTGAGCGAGTCTATAGTGAGAAGGGATTTGGAAGTTTTTGGAGATGTTCGAGCAGTGCAAATGGGTAGGTTAAGAGAAGGGATTGTAACGGTTCATTTTTATGATTTGAGGCACGCGCGGACGGCGTTGACGGAGATTCAAGAACAGAACATGCAACAGCAGTGTCGTTTAAGGAGGCATTATGAGGAGTCTATTTATTCTACTACTATGGGTGGTTTAATTCTTTCCCCTCTTCCACTTCCTCCCCCGGCGCGTGGACTCATTGCTGGAAGAGCTGTCTGGGCTCAGTTTACTTTCCCACTGACTTCTGGTCTTCCTGATGGGAATAACCAAGGGACACTTGTGATTTTCAATTTGGACTCTCATACTTCTTCTAATTATCTTAGAGATATTTTTCAAGCTTTTGGTATATATGCTAACTTTTTAGTCTTTTTCTTTATTTGTTTTAAATTGTATACTGATTATTTTTCAAACTGATAAATCTTTACCCAATTTTCTCGCTTTGTTTGTGTTGAATATATATATATTTAGGGCATGTGAAGGAATTGAGAGAGACACCAATGAAGAGGCATCAAAGGTTTGTGGAGTTTTATGATGTAAGAGATGCAGCAAGGGCTTTAATGGAGATGAATGGAAAAGAGATAGATGGGAAGCAATTGTTGATTGAATTCAGTAGGCCAGGTGGAAATAGCAGAAGATTTTCAAGACCTAATTATTCATCCCCTAAATTCAGTCGTAATTCAATCAACAACAATTATAATTCTCCTCCACAAAAATCTCATAGGGTGTACACTTCACATTCCCAGAAATCAAATTATGGAAACCCTAGTGGAAGTGAGAGTTCAGGTAGTGGGTCTGTTCAAGATTCATTGGCTTCTTTGTGTATATCAAATAATGCTAGGCCTGGGAAAACCAAGAATGCTAAAACATATACTAAAAGTATTAGTCCAAGCAGTAGCAGTGTTACAACTACTTCTTCGTCGAAGCAGCAACCACAACAAATTTTGCTACAAGTTAAGAGCAACAAACCATGGAAACAGGCCAAAGATTATGATCCTCGTTTTTTAATTAACGAAGATGCCATTGTGGAATCAAATTGCAGTGATACCAGAACTACTGTCATGATTAAAAACATACCCAACAAGTACAGGTAATCATCCTAAATTCAATATTTTCTTTCTTTATTTCCTTATATCTATTCATATTCTAATTAATTTCCCCTTTTATGTTTAAATGCTATAGAAAGTTATATGTTGATTAATAATATACAAATTGTTACGGAGTGAATAATAATACAAGGAAAACATTATTTGCTTGAAAGGCTATTAAATTATTTTATCCTTGTATATTGACAATAAACGGAGTACTACTTATTTGTATTTACATTTCATCTCGTATAACGTATACGGAGTACAAGATTTTAGGTAACATATTACTGGGATAATAGCCTCCAGTTAAATGTTGCATAAAATTATGTGGGAATTGTTTTTTTTTTTTTTTTTCCTTATACAGCTGATCAACGGCATTTCCAAGTACCCCACTAATTAAATTTGGTTTAATTTTATACAATATTTTATGTTGAAAAATAGTTTAATAATGTTGGTATTTGGTATATTTGACTGACATATATTTGGGGTGTGGTGCAGTCAGAAGCTGCTGCTGAACATGCTGGACAACCACTGCATTCACTGTAACGAGCAGATTGCCGACGGCGATGATCAGCAGCAGCCAAAATCCTCCTATGATTTCGTTTATCTTCCCATTGATTTCATGTGGGTTTTTCAATTAAGATTGAATTTTTATCCATTAATTTAATTAGTTCTAACATTGTAGTAATATAAATTTGTTTAGTAACAAGTGCAACGTGGGATATGGATTCGTGAACATGACTTCACCACAGGCAACTTTGAGACTCTATAAAGCTTTTCACCATCAAAGTTGGGAGGTCTTCAACTCTAGAAAAATCTGCCAAGTTACTTATGCTAGATTACAAGTATGTTCCACCCTCCCTCTATATTTGCAAAATATTTTTTTTTTCACCATTGAATTCATTATTTAGTTTGTCTTTAAATACTTTTATTTTGGTTGGCATAAATTTATTGAATAAGTTACATGAGAATTTATGTATGTATTAATTTATGTGTAATTAAATTATTTTGGAGACAGAAAAATTGTGTGTAGTTAATTGATGTAGGAAAATTTGTTGTTTCTATTATGGTGGAGTAATTAGTTTTGTGATTAAAAATGCACGAATGAAGGGAATAGAAGCACTAAAAGAACATTTCAAGAACTCAAAGTTCCCATGTGAAGCAGAGGAATACATGCCAGTGATATTCTCACCACCTCGAGATGGCAAGTTATTAACAGAAGCTGTTCCTATAGTGGGTCGAGGAATGAACCCTCCTCCATTACTCCTTTCTGCCGTCACTTCCGATTCTGCTTCAATGGAACAACAGTTGGTGGAAGAAGTTGGTAGGCTAGTAGATGATAATGAAAATGGCTATATGAACAGAAGTAATGATGACAAAGAAGCAAGAAACGGCGGCGTTGGTGTTGGTGAAGATTACGATGACGACAACAACAATGATTCAAGATCATTTGCTGCTTCCATCTGCATGTAAAGATTTATACTTGTCTTCTTGACATTTACAAAATCCTATGTGAAGAAAAAGAAAAGATTACATTTCATGTGGAAGGGAAAAAGAAATCGACCATTCCCCATTGCTGAAAACTGGCACAAAAGAAACAGCTTGCTACCACCCAATGGGTTTGCGTATAAATCTCTCCTTCTCAACTAAAAAAAAGCGCTCTTCTCTCTACCTCGATCAAGGGAAAAGAACCCAACTCTTTCAGTCATACTCCTCTTACATACTTGTGTAGTGTAGTTTTAAGTTAATTAGCATTTTACTTCTCTCTCTCTCTCTCTCTCTCTCTCTCTCTGTTGGATGGATAATTTCTTCTGTCTTTGCAACATTTGTCTGTTTTCGTAGTAAAAATCTTTTGCATTCAAAGCAAGAATTCTATCTTTTCGTTTTCACTTTTCCCATGGATGTGCATGGTTTAATTTAAGTTAATATCTTATTTAACTTGTTATGATGAGTTATTTATTATTCATTTCCAGTTAATAATCAATGCTATTTAAATTAGGTTTTTGTTTTATACAGTGTTTTTTATATATTTTGCCTAAACATCAGTTGGTAATTTGTTAAAAATGACAATTAATTTATTGTGATGGGTTAAGTTGTATTGGCAGTGTATCTAATTTTATATTGTCAGTGTAATAACTGAAACCTTTCTATTCGCTTGAGTTCTTTTCAAGTAGTAATTGGATTTGACAGATACTTTTACACTGCTAATACACTTAACATTAAACTCTTTTATGTATTCTCTCATAGTGGAGGTATAATTCCTTTGGATTTCTTTTGTTCTCTCTTTGAAACATTGGTCTGTTCGTTGTAAAACTAGACTAGATCTTTTTCATTAAAAGCAGGAATCCAGTTCTTTTGGATTTACTTTTCCGAGGATATTGAGCATGGTTTATTTTTCTTTGTTAATCAATTTTTCGGGGTTTGTTTTAATAGTAATTATTACCTCATCGGAAATATTAAACCTGACTCTTTATGTATCTGGCATTAATTGAAAGAGGGGAGAGTTAGAATGGCTGGGAACTGATAGAGTGGTAATACTGGGAAGGAAACAATAATTCGATTTTCAAGATGAAATTGTGTTTTTTGAGCGTATTTGCGACATTGCTCTTGTTTTAACCTAATTAACTAACAGCAATCTTGATAGTGCGCATGGTCCGTTTTCACTCATTTAAACGCGAGAATAAAGGATTATAGTGCATATATTTTTATCCTTTGTTATTTTATTTGTTGATTTACCAAATTAAGGATGCAATGAAAAATTTGTTGAAGACATTATTAAGTAAAGAAAAAATTGTTTTTTTCAAGTAGCTTAAACTTTTAAGTAAGATGATTGTTCTATTCAATATGATATATTAGAACAGGTATATAAGTTTTAATTTGGATTCGAATCTTGTCGCCACCAAGATAAAAAAGAATAAGCACATAAATTGACTTGTTGAAGACGTGATTAACTAAATAAAAGTATGTTTAGATTTGAACCTTTAGGTCTTCGGCCCGAGCTGTACGTGCAAACTCGACCTTTTGGGAACCCAAAAAGTGATTGCTGGATAAGAAACTTGAGAGAATCGATGAAGCTGAGAGTGGGAATCAGTCAATCAGAATTTGAGGAAGTTAACGGAAGTAAAGTATCTAGGCTAGACTGCTGACCACATACACATAAGGGACATGTTAAAAACATGATTTGGTAAAGAGAAATGTATTTTTGCTAACTCACTAAACTTACTCTTCTAACTTACTCATCTTTAACTCTAAGGACCGTTTGGTCATAGATTTTGTGTATATATTTGATCCATCAAATATCTTATATGGCATGATAATCTAATCAGAATTAGTGTTTATGTGGCATCGATCACTTTTACAAGAGATCCTAAAAGAAGTACAGAAATGAATATAAAAAGTCATGACACGACACATTGGATTAAAACGTGTATATATATACACTTTTGATTATAAACTGATCTGATAATTCATACATACAATATAATACATATATTCACGAGAAGAGAATAAACAAGAAGGAACCTTATATTTTTCTGGTGAATAAAGTGTCAGCACATACAGTGCAAGAGACCATGAATAGTAATATACTGGAAAGGACAGTTTTGTTCCTAAGCGGATGGAGCAAAAAATTAATAGAGCTTAATTATCAACAAAATGGAAAAGGGTGTCGATAAAATTCTCTCAAAACTCTTAGTTAGTTGGCTTCTCTATATCTTTTCTTATTTTCTTGTTTTTTCCCTTTTCCATTTTAGGTGGTTCCTTTTCATTTCAACTTTTAAGGTAATATTAACATTTCAAGTGTGTTATTCCCCTAAAAATGCCAAAGCTAAACTGGTTTAGGAGTTGTAAAATAATCCGTTGCTTATAGTTTACAGGGAGTGAAGTGGAAATAGTGGTTTAGGAGTTGTAAGCTGTGTTTAGTGAAGTGATGATAGTAATCAAAATGACTAATTCATTCAAAACTTACTATTTATATGATATACAAGCATTTATTAATGCAGTAATAATGAAAGGACTTGTAAATAAAGCAGTGTATATTTGGAACGAGTCAACAAAATGTACAAATGACAAGTGTTTATTAATAGGTAGGTCAAAGGGCAGAAATTAAATATGCGAAAGCGAAAAGGACAAAATAAAATGGCATGGCAAAGGCAGCAGGGTTCTTCCCGAAAGAAGGCTAAAAAAGAGAGCATCTGAAAGGATACAGAATGCAATGGCCTTTCCAGGTAAATATGTATATATATGCAGACTGTAAAATGCTTTAAAAGCAAAATATATTGGCAGTGAGTTTCAACACTGTTGTTTGTTTGTTTGTTTTATAGTCACTAGCTGTACGTTGTCCTTTGGGTCAACGTTGCCTGATGATTTTTCCATGTAAATCACTGGATTATTACTATTGTTCAAGCTCGGTTTTCCACGCATCTACTCTACATCCTGCAAATTATTCAGTTGCTTTTATTTTCCACAGAAATTACAGAATAAAAATACAAGTTACTTCAAAATATTATATGCGCAAATTTCCTTTTGAAATCCAGTTACATCCTTGAATATTGTTTTGAAATTCTCTTGAGTCCCTAGGTCGTCTTTATGACCCCTTCTGCGTTTATGAGCAGCAGGCTAAGTTGAACTAGGCGAGGAGTTTTGTGGTTAGAATGATGCTTCCGGTTAGTTTGGCTTGTTCCAACACTCTCCATTGAATAATATTGATTGAACTTTCTGAGTCCATCAAAACACATTTAATTTTAAAATCTAAAAGATTAAGAGAAATTACAGGGTATCATTGTGCGGTAGTAGGAGTCCATGGGCGTCCTCATCCGTGAAGGTGATATCCTCCTCGGCGGCTTCCCAGAGTCTTCTACTAAGGGTTACTGATATTTTTATCTTTTTTACTATTGAAAAGGCCCTTACACCATCAATTTCCTTCCCTCCGAAAATCAAGTGGATCGTTAGACGAGGAGGATCTTCTCCTGTTTTCGAGGGTTCCGCATTATCCCGATTGCGGTCGTAGTTATTTTTAGCTCGACCGCTTAAGAACTCTCTAAGATGGTCGTTTTTCAGCTACGTCGCCACCTCCTCGCCCAGATGTCGATAATCCCCAGTCCAGTGGCCATTAGTCCCATGATACTCACAACATATATTAGGATCCCTCTAACTAGGATCGGATCTCATCGGCCTCAGAACCGTGCTTCATTAGTGTTCCTCATTGCCGAAACTAGCTCCACCACACTGATATTGAAAGTATACTCGGATAGTATAAGGTAGGTGGAATCCTGGGATCCTGAGGTCTCTTTGTCCTGCAACGATCTATTATTCCGACCAGGGTGAACTCTCCTATTGGTAGCGAACCTGTTTGCCGTCCGAAAACCTCTGCTACGTCCTTTGGCCCTTTCGTAGGGCAAAAACCAGCCTTTAGAAGATCGCTGATCTGTGTCGAAATCATCCTTCATCTTCTCCTTGTTCTTCTCTTGATCTCGACCCTTTGTTGATGCTGGAAAACCGATCTGGTCGTCCTCTATTCTTATCTTTCATTCGTAGCGGTTGTGAACATCTACCAAAACTCGAGAAAACTTTCTTTCAGTTTACGGGAAGCGTCAGAGCTCCTCGGATTCAGCCCCTAAGTAAATGCCTCAGCTGCCCATTCATCTGGTACGACTGGTTGCAAAATCTTTTCCTTCTGACATCTGGTCCCCTTCGTGAGGCTCTCCCCGAACTTCTTCAGCAAGACTAACTCAATCTCATACGGAGCTAAGTCGTTTCCTTTCACTGCCGTTGTGTAGGTAGTGATGTGCTCCTAAGGATTTAAAGTCCCATCATATTTTGGTACGTCTAAAATTTTGAATCGCTTCGGGATTAACTCTAGTACACGCATGGTTTGAACAACAGTTGGGTGTATTTCTTTGAGTCCAATTCTTTTAACACTGGCGGTGTGCCCGAGATTCGGTCCATTTAGGCATTTATTTCCCTCATAAACCGCATGGGTTTGGTTTTAAAGGGATCATTATCGTTATTTACTAGATCCACTATCGCCCCCCTCAAAACCGACCTAGCCCCTCGGGATGTTGTTATCAACCCTTTTGCTGTTTGATTTACGGGAGCACCAGAAGTAACTGGACCTCTTCTATTTGCCTTGTTGGAAGCAGCCGACAATGCTTGCCTCAATTCTATCATAGCTTAATCTTGCCTTGAGAGCCGACCCATGATAGCTTTTTGGTGTTCTCTCAGGATTCTCACTGTTTTCACAACATGTTACTCTTCACCGTCATCAAGAGTTGCCTCACGTATGTGCCTTGGATATTGCTCGCCATGGACCAATGTGTCTACGGGCCTCCTCGTTGCGTGTATCACTGATCAAATCTTCGTGTTGAGGTGAATTTTTGTGTGTTTCAACATTGTGTGTTATATTGATATCATTATCTGCCATCTTTTACGATTATTTTCAAAGGAGCAAAGAGTCAAATGGATTAGTAATATATGCAAGGATCAACTCAATTACACATATGTGTAAACCCCACGGTGGTCTAGTGCCAAACTGTTTAAACTTAAAACGATATAGTTGAATTTGTAACGTAGTTTGTGGACAAGCGAATCTATTTGATTCCAAAATACTAAATGAATAAAATAAAATAAAATGCAAAACATAGTGTAGAAATTGAGATAAGATAGCAAATAACTTGGTTCCAGAATCATGATATCTGAAGACATCAATAAGAATATCAAAAAGCAGAAAATAAAGTATTATTGATCGTAGAACAATATGTAGTATCAAATTTTCAGAGATTTTCATGTCTTTACATTGGTTGTTGAAGTCACTATTTATACCTATACCTAAAAAATATGGTCCTAGGATCAAACCCCTTTTAAATGACAACTATGAGAGCCATTGATTAACGTGTAATGGCAGACTATGTGGATACCAATTTTCCCTCATATATTTTTAAATATGCATAAACACTTTCAAAATAATGTATATGCATTTACAAACATGCACACGTATTTTACAATTTTTCAAGGCCCTAAATGCACTTATTTCTGTATTTTTTAATTACATAAATATACAGAACTATCCCTCATATTAATTTATGATGATTTAATCCTATAAATTCATCATTTATGTGTTCAAATATTTTAAATAGCATTTTTTATAATTACATTTGCATGCTTAAGACTATAATTGCATATTTTAGAAAAATAGCCCCAACATATGCATAACTACATTATCTATATGAAAAATACCTTTTTTTATATTTTTATAATACTAAATTATTTTAAATCATCTTTAGTTTTAAATTTTTTTTATCATTTAATTAATTATTTTTAAAAATAATTTTTTTAGTGAAATGAGTATTTAACAAGTAGCCCCTAATTTACCCACAAAATAGGACCCCCCATGCAATTAATTAACTCTAGCTCAATTTAAAATGACCTAACCTAATTAAAAACGTACCCGACCTAGGTCCATTCTCATCTTGGTCGTTGATCTCTAAGATGACCCCTATTCATTCTTACTATTTTTAACTTAAACGACCCCCCTAACCTAGTCATTTGTTACACTCCGCCGCTCATCGTTCCCTAACCTCTACAACTCTCACTTAACTCGCCACTAGCCCTAATAGCCGTCATCGGTGGGACCTTTGTTTGAGCTACAATGATTAAATGACCCTGTTTGATCCTTACTTCCTCAGAATCCAAAACTATTTTATCAAAAATTATCTCCTGTTTTCAACCCCTATTCTCACCTAGGGTCGTTCCCCTCTAGTGTGAGAATTGCTTAGGAGTCCATGAGGCTCCTCTGAACTTTGACATTACTGGAGTTGGCTTTGCAAAAACTCACAAAGGGTTACTTTGAAAGTTTTCTGGTGTGAGCATTGCCCGGGGTCTCTGAGGTCCTTGGGAACTATGACACACCATGATACTATTGGGTGCTCTATGAGGTTATGGTACTTTTGGACTGGTTGAAGGCCTGGTTTTTGCCAAGTTTATCCTTTGGGCCTATATTCAGGCTCTCTATAACATAGTTTTTTCTTTCTGTAATTCATATAGTCTGTAATAATAATTCTCTAAATAGATATTGGGGAAATTAGAAAAAAAGGGAGGGATTCTTATTTATAATTTTTGTGCGAAAATTGGGTAGAAATCATGTCCTTAGGTTCATTATAATTATTTACTTGTATTCGATACCATGGCCATAGGTTATTGCAATATCAGTTATTCAGATACCATGCTTATATGTTATCGCAATGTTTTCTCATTTAGATGCCATGCCTATAGGATTTAAAAATCAATTCTGCATTCTAGATACCATACATGTAAGTTTGCTATGATACCATGTATATGAATCAATCCTGCATTCTAGATACCATGCTTATAGGGTTTAAAAAATCAATCTCGCACTTTAGATACCATGCATGTAAGTTCAAAATTAGTCTTTATATGTCGACAAAGTTTAAATCAGTTTTCTGCATGTTAATAAGGTTCTTAAACTAATTACTACATTTAGAGCTATATCTATATGATTTTAAAACCAACTTTTGCATTTATCTACTAGTGTCTACAAGCCTAAAATCAGGCATTACACCTAGACATCATAACTATAGGATCCAAACTGCATGCTTAAAGTTGTTACTGGTTTACTGCACTCTTGATTAATGACTAGATACCATTTTTATAGAACATCATTGGTACACGCATAGGCAAGTCGATAGGGTGACTAAAATCCTACAAACTGTAAAATTATGCTTTTGCTATTTGTGAATGGTCCAAATTCAGCAAGCCCTAAAATCAATAGTCGAACTGATTAAGCCATTATTGCCTCACTTTAGCACAATGTTGCATATTATCTTTGTCATGCTCACATTGTGCCCTAGGATCCTTTGAAATATCTGAAATCCTATGTCTGAGACGTGCTGTTATTTGCTTATTTGTGGAGGTAAATGTGAGCTCCTTTAATTGTTCTTTGCTTCACAGTCCTATTTGTTATTGCTTGTCGCCTAGATTTTTCTCCTTTAAGTACCTTAGGAAAGTCTAGAACTGCCTAAATTAGAGGTCCTAAACATCTCTGGGGACATAAGGAAGGGACATGTACTTCACGCATAGAGTTCGTTTAATTAAAAGCGCTTATATAAACACTAATGGGAGGGTAATTGGGTTGTAAAAGGATATGATGACATGTGCGCTAATGCCACGTGTAACCCCTCTAATTGAGGAAGGTTTACCGGGTATTGTGCAAATGTGATCCTTTAGGCTAAAAAACCTAGGACCCCTTTGTTTTAAATGTAATACCAATTTTTGTAATTTGCTTTATATGTTTATAAGACTAATTCACATAATTTGAATTCCGATGGGACCAACCGTTGTGGATTGCGATGGGTTCCTAACACCTTCCCCTCAAGGTTATTTCGAGCCCTTACCCAATCTTTGGTAATGCAATTCGGATTTTATGAGTTACTTGCTTTAGGTGCTCTAACTCACCTTAAATCCGTTAGGTGGCCGCTCTTCAAATTCAAATACTCATTTTCCAAAAGTAAACGACTTATTCCCAGTGAATGTTGTAACCCAGACTCCACGAGAAAGAGGGGGTGTGACAACATTATGGCGATTTTGCTGGGGATATTTTAGGCTCTTACCATAAAAAACTTATTTTTCTAAATTAGTTTTAAGCATTCTGTTAACAGATGTGCACCCTTTCCCTTTCCCCTTTATTTGTATCTAATTGCTTATTTCTCAAGCAGTTACGATTTTTTTTTATTTCTTGAAATTGACTTGTCCCCTTATTTTCTTTTTTTTGTAAAGGTCATCAATTATATAAATACTGCATTTATTATTTTTAAATGTGTAAATACTTTAAAACATGCTATTTATTGTTGCATAAATCATGCTCAATATTATATTCACTCGTGCGTAAGCAATCCTATATCAACGGTTTATGAGTGTTCCGCTCTTCCTATATATCACATATTTGCGGTAAAACTAGTCGATCAACAGTGCAGTTGACGGTTCCATGCCTTTCCCCCTCAAGTTGTCCGCTTGAGGGTCCCAGTCTAGAATTATATAGCAACCTTTCTCTGATTAGTTGTACATGTATCATGGTCAAACCTAGCCTGGTTAATATGTTGTCCACATAATAATCCTTTAAGACAAGCCTCACCCAAAAGTTCATCGGGTTTTCCATAATCCCAACGGACGCAACCACGATTGTGTGCATTAATTTTGGAGAAATAAGTGCGAATATGCTAATCATTGTTGTATAAATAGACAAACCTGGAGGGGGAAAGGGCTTAACTATATTTTGGTTTGCAGAAAATGAGGCACGAAATCCCCAGGTTTGGCATTGTTGGTAGCATACCTTCAATTTTGCTAGATTGGTGGAGGGATCATCCTTCAAGTGATCAAAATCATGTGAAAAGGGTTTTAAGAAATTTGCCTTCTTTGTTGGACCTTCAACCAAACAATATATTGATCGAGGCTGCCACCATGTTTTGGGACAAAAAAAGGACTGCGTTCCACTTTGAAAACATAGAAATGACTCCTCTTATAGAAGAAATAGGGGGATTTGCTAAGTTGCCTTGGGATAGCCCTAGTTTATTGGCACCTGAAAATCATACCACTAGGGGATTTTTAAAGTTGACGGGGTTAAAGAAAAATGATGATTTGGAATGCCTGAAAAACTCCTACATACCTTTCGATTTCCTCTATGAACGATACAGTCACAACAATACTTACCGTATTTTTGATGATGAATTCTCCATCAGCTCCTTGGGTTGGATTCATCATAGGGTCTTTGTGTTCATCGTGTGTTTCTTGGGCATGCTAGTGTTCCCAATCCAAGGGGACAGAATCCACACTAAGCTGGTCATGGTGGCCAAAAATTTGTTGGACGGTATTGAGGGGTAGACATATACCATTATCCCTATGTTCATTGCAGATATGTACCGGGCTTTGGAACGCTGTCAGAAGGGGTTCAGATTCTTCAAGGGTTGCAATTTTTTGTTGTTAGTTTGGCTGTTAGAACATCTCCAAAAGGGTCAATACCGTCAGGAATTTCCACGAAGACCGTGGAATGATCACTTAGCCTTCCATCATCCCAAGAGAATGACCTATATCCCAGACATGTATGCTCAACCTAAGGATGCTGTAGGATGGGTGCAGTTTTTCAACAATATAACTGAATACCAGGTTCAATGGATGCTCGAGTGGTTCCCTACCAACAAATTCATCATCATATCCAGGGATGTTCCTCACTTGGTACTGATTAGGTTAAGGGGAATATACCCTTATGCTCCCCTCAGCGTTATGAGACATGTAGGTAGGTGACAGGTCATACCGCGAGTCTCTAAAATGAGTCACTTCATAGCCGATTTTCAAGGTGACGCCATACCATATAAGAATGAAGCACACCACATGTTTAACTTGAAGATTATGGTGGAAAAGGATACCATCGAGCTGAATCGATATCATGCGGGTCATACATACTTTTACCCCTTATGGTTGAATGATAACATAGCAGGAATCTTCGACCCAAGGGTTGGTACAGGAAACAATGTCATAGATGAAGTTTCCGAGGCTCAAGATAAGTACAAAAAATTGCGCAAAAGAATTTGGGAGTCTGAAGCTGAGCATATGGAGCAACATAAGGCCGACATGGAAATGATCAATAAGTGGAAAGAGAGCGATGTTAAATCCAGCGAAAGGGTGGAATATCTAGAGTACAGTCTAATGGAATTGGAAGAGAAAATGAGAAAGAGAGTCACTGATTGCCAGAATCTGAGGAAACGAAGGAGGACATTTGGCAAGGGCATTCATACTACTGAACCTGCGCGAACTAGGGGAACTAAAAGCATCCAGTCTAGAAAGGGTCCTTCTGAGATCAAGTAGATTAGGTTTACTTGCTTTTCAAATGTAATACAGCCAAGTGCCATTAGTAACATTATCTTATTTAGTGTCGTTTTGGGTCGTCTAGTTTTATATTAATGAAATGAGGCAATTATTGGCACTGAATTTTCTCCAAATATCTTTGTCGCCAGGCCTATCTCGGTCACAACAAGGCTCCCAAATTAGGATGCGAATTTACATTCCTGCAATAGGTGTTTAAATATCGTAAACATTTCAAGAATCCTTACTGAGTTGTTTACCTTTTATTTTTCTTTATTCTTTATTTTTCCCATCCCCTAAGGTTGGTTTGCAAATACTGGCATCATCAGCATATCACACAAGATCTAGAGGCCCTCCACCCCCTCCTCCTCCAAGTGATACGAGAAGCAGAGGGAAAACTAAGATGGATGACTAATGTGGTATTCAAAAGGAAAATGCTGAGAATGCGGAAACTTCAGATGATCATAGTACTTCGGCACCAAATATCTTGGTTTTGCGGTTGGAACAAAAGATACTGGAGTTATAGGGAGAACTTGAGTAGGTTCGCAACTAAGCAAACCTTTCCCTCACCCTAAACATCCCTGACATCAACCAAAAAAATATCCAAAACCCAATACCTCCCCAAAATACACCAAACCAACCTCCTCCCGCACCACACCAATATGCAACTCCACCTCAAAATCCCAATCCTTTTCTAATGCCAACTCCACCACAACACCATCATCAACCAATCCAGTACCCATACGCCATTCCCGATCCTCAAAATTCAACCAACGACCACCACTACACCCAAGTCCTTGGAACTCACCAAAATAACCCTATATATGTGGAAACCATACCTCACTCTACTCAACCAATCTCCTATACACCATAATCTTCTCAGAATGACCTGCTCATCGAGAACATGGCTGAGGAACTCAAGAAATTGACAAGTCGAGTTCAGGGTATCGAAGGAGGCAAATGGGTAAACGATTTGATTTATGAGGATCTATGCATACAACCAGACGTGGAACTGCCGGAGGGTTACAAGCCTCCCAATTTCAAAATATTTGACGGAATAGGTGATCCCAAGGTCCATTTGAGAACTTACTATGACAAGCTTGTGGGGACTGGAAAAGATGAAGAATCCAAATGAATCTCTTCATGAGAAGTCATATAGGAGATTCCTTGTCCTGATACATAAGCCAGAACCCTAATAAGTGGGCCAATTGGGTGAGCATGGCATCCGAATTTATGGACTAGTTCAGATTCAACACATAGAATGCACCGAATGTCTTCTACATCCAGAATTTATAGAAGAAACCAACTGAGACTTTCCGCGAGTATGATACTAGGTGTAGGTCAGAAGCAACCAAGGTCAGACCAACACTAGAAGAAGAACAAATTAACAATTTCTTTGTAAGGGCACATGACCCACAATATCATAAACGGCTAATGATCATTGAAAATCACAAGTTCTCCGATATCATCAAACTCGAAGAATGGATTGAAGAAGGCATCAAAAGTGGGATGGTGACAAATTTTGAGGAATTACAAGCCATGAACAAAGCATTGCAATCAGGCGGAATATCAAAGAAGAAAGACGTGAGGACAATAATGGTATCCCAAGGCCCAAAATCTCCACCCACATACCAAACACCTCCACACACATACCAACCCTCATCTCCCAGATATTCTCAACCTGCCATTACCTATCATACTTATATCACTTAGCCAACCTACTATTATTCACCTCCAACTTGTCCAAATTACCAGAAACCCCGACCTAACCCCGACCTAACTTTGATCGCAAGATACCAAGACAATACACTACTATTGCTGAACCCTTCGACCGCATGTATGAAAGGTTGAAGGCTACCGGTTATGTCACCCCTATTCCTGCTTTGGCAATGGAAAAATCATATCAATGGGTCAACCAAACAAAACCTGTGCATATCTTTCCCTTATGAAGGGGTACATCATTAACGAGTGTCGGACATTGAAAGATAATAGACATTGATTGATAGCAAGATCATACATGCAAAGGAAGCTACATCTGATGTCCGCAACATTACTCTCACAGATCATAGGGGTGACGGGGGTACATGTGATAGAGACGGATGAAGAATGGGATCCTGAGGGCTCATTGGGCTTATTCGGGAAGGCGATGACTTTAAACTTGCAGTCACACTCACTCCTATTGTAGTGAAGATGCAGTCATCAATAGAGGTTGAGGTAACTACATTGGTTCCATTTGAGGTAGAGGTAGCTCCGCTTACGGCCACACCTACACCATTTGAGGTAGAAGTGGCCACATCTTTCACAGTGACAGCATCAACCACACCTCCTTTCAATTCCAAAGCCATACCTTGGGATTACATTGCCGAAACTAGGATAAAAGGAAAATACAAAATGGAAGAATATGATGTTGCACAAGGAATGACCAGAACAGGAAAGATTTATACACCTGAACACTTGGGAGGATCAAGCAAGGAGACTTCCACTAAGAGATCTGTCATCGAAACTGGATCGGATAATCTGGAGGAGTACAAGCGAGGGAATACTCCATTGTTGATAATTTGAACAAAATCCCCGCTCAGATATCCCACTTGTCACTATTGCAAAATTTAGAGGCGCACAAGCATGCTTTGGTAAAGGTGTTAAATAAAGCTTATGTGCCCAACAATATCACCTGCGGCGAAATGGTAAACATGGTGGGGAAACTGCTGGAGACTCATAAGATCACCTTTACGAGGATGAACTACCACCCGAAGGGTTATGTCACAATTGGGAATTGCACATCACGGTGCAGTTTGAAGACAAATTCATTGCCAGGGTCCTAATAGATGGAGGTTAAAGCGTTAACATTTGCCCATTGTCTACTATGAAAAGATTGGGAAAATATTTCCACGAGATTCGGGTAGGAGGTATGAACATGAAATCTTTTGATGGGTATTAGAGGGCCACGATTGGGGAGATTAATCATTGTCTACAGACGGGGCCAACTTGGTTCGATGTTGAATTCCAAGTGCTTGACATATCAACTACATACATTCTTCTATTGGGTAGACCTTGGATACATGTTGCTCGGGTTGTGTCTTCGACATTACATCAGACCGTGAAGTACAAATGGAACCATCAGGGGGCGACCATTCATGGAGATGGAAGTAATCCTATTTACACAAGTCAAACCATCCCAGTTATTGAGAAAAAAAAGTCTAGGAGGGGAAACTTATCACCACATCTAACATGTCAATGTAGTTGAGAAAGACAAATGGTGAAGTAACAAAAGAGAAAGCATACTGGGGTGGCCTGGGTATGAACCCGACAAAGGGCTTGGGAAGAATCTCTAGGGCATTACTAAACAAATACAACTAAAATGTCATGGTACAACCGTCGGGCTCGAATATCAGTATACATGGAAAGAATATGATGATTAGTCACCTCCATGGAGTGGTCCTTATTACCCTCTCGAGCAACCAGTGCCACATCCAGGTCAGGCTTTTCACCAGTTTGATACAATATGGGGAACTGCTGAAGAAAAAGCTTTAGATGGGCTGAGGAATTTGTTCCTAGATGAAGAGGATATGGATTGCAATTCGATAATTGAGAAGGAGGAGGAAGAAGGCCTCACCATTTAAACTGTGGAGAAAGGATCCATTCTCAGGAATTGGACTGCCACACCATCCCGGGCCTGCTGAGTCCCTGGGTAGCTTGGTATTTAGCCTAAACTTTATTTCTATAGCCACGCTAGGCATTTCATATGTTTTCAATAACTTTATTTTATAGACGCATTTTGTTTCAAAATAATTGATCGATTAATCAAGCCGTACTCATTTTGGATATTTTCAATTTTTATCAATGCATGGCTATTATTATTCATTATTATCTTTCACACTTTCCTTTCTACATTGTTATTATTACTTTTCCTGATGAACCGATGACTGTGACATGTAATGTGACAATAGTGAATTAGAAGAATAAGAAGATGAAATCCATGAGGAAATTATCAGAGAGGTTGAGAACTTTGAGAATAAACCTAAGTCCAGCCTAGACAAAACTGAAGCACTAAATTTTGGAGATTCTGAAACCGTCAAGGAGACTCGCGTAAGAATTCACTTATCACCGTCAGAGAAGGAGGAGCACATTCATTTCTTGAAGGAATATGAGGATATTTTTGCATGGTCATATGATGACATGACCGGTCTGAGCACATCTATAGTGGCTTACAAGTTGCCTACCAATCCAATGTGTCCACCAGTAAAATAGAAACTCATAAAGTTCAAACCAGACATAAGCGTAAAAATCAAGAAGGAAGTCACTGAGCAGATCAAAGACAAAGTCCTCAGGGTAGTTGAGTATCCAACCTGGCTAGCTAACATTGTACCCGTTTTGCAGAAAGATGGGAAAGTCAGGGTATGTGTTGACTATCAAGACTTAAATAGAGCAAGTCCCAAGGACGACTTTCTACTACTAAATATACACATCCTGATCGACAATAGCGCCAAGCATGAAGTCTAATCCTTTGTAGATTGCTTTACGGGTTATCACCATAACTGGATTGATGAAGAAGATGCAGATAAAACAACTTTCATTATACTGTAGGGAATATACTGTTACAAGATGATGCCATTTGGTGTAAAGAACACTGGGGATACTTTCATGAGAGCCATGCCAACCATCTTCCATGATATGATACACAAAGAAATAGAGGTATATGTTGACGAAGTTATTATCAAATCCAAGAGGGCCACAGATAACATAGAAGACTTGAGAATGTTCTTTGATAGGTTAATGAGGTACAATTTAATACTAAACTCTACAAAATGTGTATTTGGGGTTCCCGCAGGAAAGCTGTTAGGATTCATTGTTAGACGCCGAGGAATCGAGTTGGACCCGTCCAAAGTTAAGGCCATTCAAGAGTTACCCCCACCAAAGAGCAAGAAGGACGTGATGAGCTACATGGGATGTCTCAACTATATCACTCGATTCATAGCACAATCCACAATTATATGCTAAACATCTTCAAAATATTGTGGAAAGATGCTAAAACGAGTTGGACCGAATATTGCCAAAAGGCTTTTGACAAAATCAAGGAATACCTGTCCACACCACTAGTCCTAGTCCCGCCAGAACCTGGGAGACCTTGTTACTCTATATATCTGTATTAGATGAAGTTTTTTGATGTGCTTAGAGACAACATGACGAGACAGGGAGAAAGGAGCAAGCCATATAACTTGAGAAAGAAGTTCACACCTTACAAAGCATGAACGCACTTACTATTCTTTGATTTGGACGACTCAAAAATTGAGGCATTACTTCTGTGCCTATACCACGTAACTCTTATCTAGGATGGATCCTTTAAGGTACATATTTCAGAAGCCCATACCAACCGGAAAGTTAGCAAAGTGGTAGATACTGTTAAGTGAGTTCGATATCGTCTATGTAACTCAAAAGGCGGTCAAAGGACAGGCATTGGCAGATCATTTTGCTGAAAATCCTGTGGGAGGGGAATATGAACCTTTAAAAATGTATTTTCTTGATGAAAAGGTATCATTCATAGGAGAGGATATTACTGAATTTTACCACGGTTGGAGGATGTTCTTCGATGGAGCTGCAAAGTTCAAAAGAGTGGCATTGGAGCAGTTTTGGTATCAAAAACCGGTCAAAACTACCCTGTATCTGTGAAGCTTAGGTTTCCATGCACAAACAACATGGCAGAATATGAAGCTTGCATTAGGGGGCTCAATCTGGCCATCGATATGAATATACACAACTTCTGGTAATCGGTAATTCGGATCTTCAAGTACATTAGGTTCAAGGAGTATGGGCTATGAAGAATACAAAGATACTTCCATACTTGTATCATGTGCAGGAGTTGATGAAGGGATTCATAAATATATGCTCAGAATCCCAAATGAGTTCGCAGAGGCCACCTTGTCATCAATGATATAACATCTAGATAAGATTTTCATTGATCCCTTCCTGGTGAGGATCTACAATCGACTAGCCTACTGTGCATATGTTAAAGAGTAACATGAATATAAAGAACATTCAACAAAAGGGTGACAGAACAGAATGTCCAGAACCTTTAACAAAAGGGTGACAGTTTGCACCAGGACACTTGGTGCTGAAGAAGATCTTCCCGCATCAAGATGAAGCCAAAGAGACCAACTGGCAATGTCCCTACATGGTTTACAGGGTAATAACAGGAGGAGCCCTCGTACTCGTAAAAATGGACAGAGAAGTTTGGCCGAAGCCACTCAATTTAGACGTAGTCAAGAGATACTACGTTTAGATTGTTTATATTCCTTCATCCAATGTAATTGAATGACACTTGACCCTATTCCTGTTTAAAAGGGGATGTGTAGGAAACCCTATGGGTTCAGTCATATCATAATAGAATTTTCATTTTCCCCCAAAACTAGAACTAGGACCGAAATTTGAGGAGGACCCTTAAAATTCTGGACCAAGTCCAGCCAATGCTATCATAGGCCCGAAAGTAAGAAATCGGTTAAAAAACTGGGGTAGAATATTTTGAAGGATTCTTAAAATTCTTAACAAGGTTCAGCAGGTTTCATCGCACGCAAACGGTGAAAGATCTCCTCAAAATTCTAGTAAGAAAAGCTGCAATGTCTCTGAAATATGTTACAGTCACCAGTTCATCTATTATTACTTGATATTTCACTATGTTTTCTGAAAAAACAACTCCATTTTTATTAATAAATTCATATTTTCAAAAACTCTATTTTCGTGAAAGTTATGCGTTACCTAGGGTAACTCAAATAAGGTCTCCAAAATGGAGCGGAGAAAAGCCAACAGACGAAGGAACGAACCAACCTCCCCTTACAAAACTTATAATTTTCCTTTGGATGCAGGCATGGTGAACATAACAAAACTATTCGCAAGCATACACATACCAAAGTCCAAACGATCAGTCCACTAGACGCAAACATATCTCCAGCTAAGAAATATTCTATTCTTATTTGTTTCCTGCATGAGGCTAAGCCCTGCCTCCATATCTGCATAAGGCTGAGCATTGCCTTCTCTTTGCATGAGGCTAAGCCCTGCCTCCATATTGTCATAAGGCTAAGCATTGCCTTCTCCTTGCATGAGACTAAGCTCTATCTCAAATCTTGCATGAGGCTAAGTCCTGCCTCCATATTTGCATAAGGCTAAGCATTGCCTTCTCTTTGCATGAGGCCAAGCCCTGTCTAAAATCTACATGAGGCTAAGCATTTCCTTCTCTTTGCATGAGACTAAGATTATCTCCAATCATGCCTGAGGCTAAGCCTTTCCTTCGAATTTGCATAAGACTAAGCATTTTCTTCTCTTTGCATGAGACTAATCCCTGTCTCTAATATTGAATGAGGTTAAGCCCTGCCTCTCATCTGCATAAGGCTAGGCATTGCCTTTTCTTTGCATGAGACTAAGCTCTATCTCAAATCTGGCATGAGGCTAAGCCCTGCCTCCATTTTTACATAAGGCTAAGCACTGCCTTCTCGTGGGACTAAGCATCATCCCTCTCCGCATAAATGTGGCTCTATTCTTGGCACTATCTTCTTCCCTCGGACTAAGCTCTTCCCTCAAACTTCCCACAAGACTAAGTTTTTTCTTGTTATCACTTTCAAAATCATATTTCTACACTTCATGAGCTAACATATAACCAGCCTGTCCAAAAGTATCATAGTCCGAAGGCATCATCCTCATAGCCTGAAAACACTATATCATGGCCTGAGGATCTCTCAATACTTGCATATCATTATTCAAAGGTATCATGGTTTAGAGGCACCATCCTCATAGCCTCAGAACGTCATTTCATGGCCTGTGAATCTCCTATCTCGTAATTCATGGCGCGGGACATCGTAGTCTAAGGACGTCATCTGTACTATCCGAAGACAAAATTTCATGGTCCAAAGGGAATTTGTATCACGTTTAAATTCTCGCAGTTACCTATATACTTCCATGCATCGTATTCATGTTTTGCAGGTAGTCCAAGTGGTAACCATTCTTCAAACAGGAGCAACCTTCGCTCTGGTTTCCGTTCATACCATTTTCACTTTCCTATTATAAAAAATTTCCATAAATTACCCACCTTACTCTGTGACTATTCAAATATCTTCCCTATAATACATCCTCTACACTCCAAACTTACAATCATAACTCTATCCGACACTACACTTAACAAAAGAACTTTTTCTATCGATTTCATTCACCGTTGGGTCCAGAACTATACATGGCTTGATTCTTATAAAATCAGAAATATGCAGGAAACTCATAGACCGGGTTAGCCTCTATGTTTTTTCAAAACACCCATTCAGTCAGAATCTGTCATCATTTCTTTACCTGAAAACTATTTCGTCCTTCCCGGGTAAAAAGGGACAGCTGTTGATACCCAAATTTTTTCTCATATATTTTTAAATATGCATAAATTATTGTTTATGAATTTACTTATATGCACAAGTGTTTTACAATTTTTCAAGGTCCTAAATCCACTTATTTATGTAATTTTTATTTACATAAATGTTTAGAACTATCTCTCATATTACTTTATGATGATTTAATTATCTAAATTTATCATTTATGTGTTCAAATATTTTAAATCACATTTTTTGTAATTACATTTGCATTCTTAAGACTACAATTGCATATTTTGCAAAAATAGCCCTTACATATGCATAACTATATTATCTATACAGAAAATAATTTTTTTTACATTTTTATGACATTAAATAATTATTTTAAATGAACTTTAATTTTCAAAATCATTTTTATCATTTAATTATCTATTTTTTAAACAAAATCATTTATTAAAATGGGTATTTAACAAATAATCCCTAATTTATACCCAAAATCGAATCCCCCAATCCATTTATTAACCCAAGCCCAATTTAAAACGACCCTAACCTAATTTAAAACTACCTGACCCAAGCCCCTTCTCATCCTGGCCATTGATATCTTAGATCTACGGCCCCTATTTATTCTTACCATTTTTAACTCAAACGACCCCCAGCTTGAAAGTTGTTGACCGGCTTGTCTCAGGCCATTTTCCTTTGTTAGTATTGATTTCCTCTAGCTTCTAGTACGAATCCGTGGAGTTTTAATCAATTCTTTTCATCTCTACTATTTTCTAAAAATTCTAATTTCACTACTATTCGAATCTTCTCAGATCTTTGTAGATCTAAAGTTATTCGGGTATCATTGGGTATTTTTCTTAAAGAATCTCTTTGTTTAATTAATTTTTTCAACTTTGATTACTCTTTATAAAATTAGGGTTCATAGCAGACTTTTCTTCAAAGATTATTCTAAATCTTTCAGTGTTTAAAATAATATTTTCTTTACATATTTGATTAATTTTCGTGTATATGTTTAAGCCCTAGATGTTCCTATTTGTAACACTGATTTCTTCAACTTTTTCATTATTGTGTATTGAGTGATTCTGTTCTTTAGCAATTTTTTCTGTTAAAACCAGCATTCATTGGGATTCTTTTACCTAATTAATTTCTATCAGGGATTTGAACCAATTCTTCCTTAAGATCAGTATTCTTTGGGATTTTTACTTACTTTCCTTATTTATGGCTTATAATTAGTGTTACTTGCTTTATTCTACTCGATCAGTTAATTTATGGAAAAAATTATGATTTGTTACTTTAGTTAATCCCCAATAAGGGTTGGTAATGGATTCTCTTTGTACTGATATGATCTTCCCGTATCTGTTTGTGCAAATTAATGGAGATTAGCCCCCCATTAATTGATTGATTATATCTACCTACTTTATTTATGAACTCCAAATCCTTTTTTACCTTATTTGTTTCATCTCCCTAAATGCTATATATACACACTCATTCTGATTCTTTAAACAGCGAACAATATTTCAAACGCACACATAAATTTTCTCTCATCTCTCTCTCTGCTACTTGTTTCCATTGCTTGTCTAGCCAGCTGAAAGCCAAGGCTATGGTGTTGAATCATGCCTACTTTTCGTTCTAAATCTGCTTCCTTAACTGGTATGCTCTCACTATTGTCATTCAGTTAAATCTATATGTTTAGATTACAATCAACATGTCTTTCTTCTGAACCTATATATGTTTTCCCTATGACTACATGTTTATTGCTATTTAATTCAACTATGTGCCATGTTATCAGCATGACTACTTATCTCATTAGATCCTGTACTTCATGATTATTGTTCTAATCAACATGTTCACTAGACCCTATGCTTACTGCTATTCAACTTGACCTGTGTGTTTCCTTTTTAATCAGCATGCCTATCTTTTCCTTAAGCAAACCTATGTGTTTACTACAATAAGCATCATACTTCTATTCAATTTATGTGTTTACTGCAATAGCATGTATACTTCTATTTGATTGAACCTTGTGTGTTTTGTTTTTAATATGTTTACTCATATTTTAGCCAGACCTACGGGCTTCTGCTTTTAGCAAGCCTATATACTTGCTCATGTCTACACTGGACCTATGTCCACT
This sequence comes from Nicotiana benthamiana, assembly GCA_034376525.1. Taxonomy (NCBI): domain Eukaryota; kingdom Viridiplantae; phylum Streptophyta; class Magnoliopsida; order Solanales; family Solanaceae; genus Nicotiana; species Nicotiana benthamiana. The sequence continues at coordinate 63,965,278 of CM067338.1, forward strand.
TCTCCACTGGCATGTTCTTAAAATATTCACCTCTCACAATATGGATCTCCATCCCTACTATTCCTCAGTATGTGACTATACGCTCACCTAATGACAGTTAATAAACTAAGTTGAATTTCTAAGTTACCTTGTTTCTGTATATTATTTGACTGTTGGGACTTTTGTTTGAGTTACAATAATTGAATGACCCTGTTTGATCCTGACTTCCCGAGAATCCAAAACTATTTTCTTAAAGTTATCTCCTATTTTCAACTCCTATTATTAGAACACCTAAGGTGTTTCCCTCTAGTGTGAGCATTGCTTATGAGTCCATGAGGCTCCTCTGAACTTTGACACACCGGAGTTGGCTTTCCAAAATTTCTCACAAAGGGTTGTTTTGAAAGTTTCTAGCATGAACATTGCCCGGGGTCCCAGAGGCCCTTGGGAACTTTGATACATCAGGATACTATTGGGTGCACTAGGAGGTTATAGTATTTTTGGACTGGTTGAAGGCCTGATTTGCCAGGTTTATCATTTGGGCCTATATTCAGGCTTCCTATAGCATAGTTTGTTCTTTCTGTAATTCATATGGTCTGTAATAATAATTCTTATAAGCAGATAATGGAAAAATTAGTGAAAAAGGGGCGGATTCTTATATAATTTTTGTGGAGAAATTGGGTAGAAATCATGTCCTTAGGTTCATTATAATTATTTACTTGCATTAGATACCATGACCATAGGTCATTGCAATGTCTGTTATTTAGATACCATACTTATAGGTTATCGCAATGTTTGCACATTTAGATACCATGCCTATAGGGTTTAAAAATCAATCCTGCATTCTAGATACCATACCTGTAAGTTTGTTGCGATACCATGTCTATGAATCAATCCTATATTCTAGATATCGTGCTTATAGGGTATAAAAAATCAATCTCCCACTTCAGGCACCATGCCTGTAAGTTCAAAATCAGTCTTTACATGTCGATAAAGTTTAAATTAGTTTTCTGCATGTCAATAAGGTTCTTAAACTAATTGCATTTAGATGCTATTCCTATAGGACTTTATAACCAATTTCTGCATTTATGTACTAGTTCCTACAAGCCTAAAACCAGGCATTACACCTAGACAGCATGACTATAGGATCCAAACTGCATGCTTAATATTGTTACTGATTTATTGCACTCTTGATCAATGACTTGATACCATTTTCGTAGAATATCATTGCTACACGCCTAGGCAAGCTTGTAGGGCGACTAAAATCCTGCAAACTGTAAAATTATGCTTTTGCTATTTGTGAATAGTCTAGATTCAGCAAGCCCTAGAATCAGTAGGCAAACTGATTAGGTTATTATCGCCTCGATTTAACACAATGTTGCATATTATGTTTGTCATCACATTCTGACCTAGGATCCTTTGAAATATCTAATATCCTACTGTTTGAGACGTGCTGTTATCTGCTTGTTTGTGGAGGTAAATGTGAACCCCCTTAATTGTTCTTTGCTTGATAGTACTATTTGTTCTTGCTTATCTCCTAGATGGTTCTTCTTAAAATACCTTAGGAAAGTCTAGAACTGCCTAAATTAGAGGTAATACCTCCAGGGGCATAAGGAAGGGACGTTAAAACACGCATAGAGTTCATTTAATTAGAAGCGCTTATATAACCACTAAGGGGAGGGTAATTGGGTAGTAAAAGATATGATGACCTATGCGCTAATTTCACGTATAACCCCAATAGTTGTGGGAGTTTTATCGGGTATTGTACAGATGTGATCTTGTAGGCTAAAAAACTAGGACCCCTTTGTTTTAAAAGTAATACCAATTTTTCTAATTTGCTTTGTCTGTTTATAAGACTAAATCATATAATTTGAGGTCGGTCGGTACCCACCGTTGTGGATCGTGAGTGGTGCCTAACACCTTCCCCTCAAGGTTATTTCAAGCACTTACTCAATCTATGGTAATACAAATCATTTTTTATGAGTTACTTGCTGTAGGTGCCCTAATGCACCTTAAATATGTTAGGCGGTGACTCTTCAAAATCAAATACTCAATTTCCAAAAGGAAACAAGTTGTTCCCAATGAATTTCGTAACCCGAATTCCGCGAGGAGAAAAGGGGCGCGGCACAATGAATGAAAAAATTCTCTATAACTTATTGTGTATTTAATATTGGAGAATATTCTTATTGAATATCCTCAGGCAAAAACTGTTCATTTGTCTTCATTAATACTCTTCCCTTCGAGGTTTGCCTAGTGCCAACCGAAGCTATTTTGCCCGGTCTTGGTTTGCATTTGTCTTTTTTTCCGTCTGTCCCTGATTCCACGTGTTTCTCTATTATTCGAATGTTTAATATAATGAACTGATCTTACCCTTTACAACCTACACGTGCAAATCACTTATGCCTCGATCCTAATTGATGTGTTCTATTCATATCAACACATGATTCAAGAAACAGCCTCTTTACCTTTTTAAAGGTAGGTAGTGGTTAAGTATGCGTACACACTATTCCCCCACCCCAAACCTTACTTAAGGGATATATTCATTGTTGTTGTTGTTGTCCAAACAAAAATAATACTGAAGAATACTGTTGGAATGAGTAAGAACATATTTGCATCAAATATTTACATCAAACAATATCGACTTATTATGGTTAAATAATCTAATAAGTTGAGAACATACATATCTGTATACGGCCGAAACCGGGATCATCTATTGCGTGACAAATTGGGGCTGCAGTGTGGTGTGTTAAGGATCAACCCCGGGTTATATTGAACCAAGGTATGGACTTAGAGCATGCGTCTTCAAGATCATTGAGCCCGTAGCTTCGGAACCGACCCCGACTCTGACTAAGCTGAAGGAAATATTATCGGACCGAATAATAGAAGGCCGAAATATCTGTACCGATCGGATATCACGGTAAAAATCTCGGCACGTATCAACGAATGATTGAATAATTAGCAAATCATGAGATCTCTTACCTTTGGTGGAATTGAATCTAAAGTTAGACTCCCCTACTATGTAAAGGGAGTCTGATCATTTGTACTAAACTTTATAACACGTACCAAGAAAGCAATATATTGATCATTTATAGTTCTTATTATCTTGTGATTTTGTTTTGATATTGATTGAAGCATTTTTTCCCCAAAGGTGATCAAATTTCAAGGCTAAGATTGTCCAATTTGTGTGGTTTGTCTTTATTTTCTTATCACTAATTTTGGTATTCATCTATTTTCCTAATTTATATCAAGTTATATCACATATCCTTAAATCGCATAAAATTTAGTTTTTATCTGATTTTGAGGGTAAATAGTTTGGTTCCCACCATGAGGCTAAGGATAATTGTAGTTATTTGATACGCATTTCCATAACACACACTATTTTTCACTTGTTCTTTGAAGTGTCTTTGATTTCAGGCTTATGCTGAAAATGTCAAAATCATAACTAGCACCTTTACTTACTGATGGTGAGTCTGGTCACCACGGTGACAACAATAACATAGCACCCGGTAACGATGTATCGCCCATTGATCCCGTCGAAATTCAAATTGCAGATCCGTTGGATGCTGATTCGCATGTGGCTATCAAAAATAGCCTCCCTACTGACCCCAAGAATAGCATCCGTGCTGGAGCCCGGTATATGGACGGGGTCTATCTACAAAATATCTTTGAATTGTTGTAGGCTCAACATGCTACAATATATCAGCTACAAAACCAAATCCGCATACCGAGCAAGATCGAGCCCGATACGTCTCTTGATATCACTTACAGAGAGGAACCATTAGCAATAAAGTTGATAGGAGTGAGTTAGGTAACAACCCTGAAGTCATAATAATGCTCGAAGAGCTGACAAAACGAATCGAATCAGTGGAAAAGAAAATTAAAGTAAACGACAACAAGGTGGACGTATCCATCATGAGGGAAAAAGGGACTCGGGATTATATACACGAAGGAACTTTATCTTTCAGCGATGAGGACGCAGAAGGAAAAATGCAGCCCTATAACGATGCCTTGGTAATATATGTACTCATGAATAAATCTCAAGTTAAACGTGTGTTAATTGATCCAAGTAGCTCTGCCAACATCATTCAATCTATGGTTGAGAAACACTCTGCCTACAAGACCAAATCGTGCCTGCAACCTGAATGCTAAACGGATTCAAAATGGCTTGTGAAACTACTAAGGGAAAAATAACGTTACCGATAAAATTAGTCGAAACCATCTAAGAGACCAATTTTTATGTGATCGAAGGGGACATGAGGTACAACGCACTGTTCGGGACACCATGGATACACAACATGATGGTAGTTCCCTCGGCCCTTCACCAAGATTTAAAATTCCTCACACCAGAGGGGATTAAAACGATCCATGGGGAGCAACCCGCCACAAAGGAGATGTTTGACGTCGATGAAGTTATTCCAATATCATCACTCTCATCGACAAAGGAGCCAGGCTCGAAGCAAAATAGGAAGCCAAAAGCAATCACGTATGTCGGCCTCGACCCAACCACAGAAGTAGGGGACTGACGGAGACGATAATTATAGGGTTCCTCGATCCTTCATAGTCCCTGATGATTCATACCGTACAAAATCAATGGATGAAGAGATGGAGCAAGTCATACTGATCAAACATCTACCCTTTCGAAAGGTATACCTGGGCACGCGGTTAACTTTCGAGCTCAAGAAAAAACTCATTCAATTTCTTATGGCTAACATGGATTTTTTTACTTGGTCCCACCTCGACATGACGGGGATTCCACTGGAGATCACCAGTCACAAGCTAAGTCTGGACCCAAAATTTCATCCGGTCAAGCAGTAAAAGTGATGCCAGTCCGAGATCAAGCATGCTTTTACTAAGGACGAGGTAACTAAACTCCTTCAAATAGGTTCCATCAGGAAGTCAAATACCTAGAATGGTTAGCAAACGTAGTAGTAGTCCCTAAAAAATGGAACAAACTAAGAATGTGTGTGGATTATAAAGATTTAATTAAGGCATGCCCCTAGGACTCTTTCCCTTTGCCTAACATCGATCGCATGATCGATTCCACGGCCAACTACGGGATCCTCAGTTTTCTTGATGCCTACTCCGGGTACAACCAAATACGAATGAACCTGGATGATCAAGAAAAGACCTCCTTCATCACTAAGTTTGACACATACTGTTATAACGTAATGCCAGATTAAAAAATGCGGTGACACTTACCAATGCCTAGTAAACTTGATGTTCGAAGAACAAATAGGGAAATCCATGGAAGTTTACATGAACGACGTGTTAGTTAAGACCTTTCGAGCATAGTACCATTTAAAGCATTTGCAGGAAACCTTCAGTATATTGAAGAAGAAAAACATGAAGCTGAATCCGAAAAATGTACGTTTAGAGTTAGGTCAGGTAAATTTCTCGGGTTCATGGTATCCAACCGAGGAATCAATATCAACCCTGATAAGATTAGAGCTATCGAGGATATCATAGTAGTGGACAATGTGAAGGTTGTACAAAGGCCATCCGGGCGCATTGCTTCATTGGGGCGATTCATCTTGAGGTCCTCCTATAAGAGCTGTCAATTTATCTCATTACTAAAAAAGAATAACAACTTTTCATGGACCCCGAAATGCCAATAGGCCTTGGAATAACTTAAGAGATATCTATCGAGCCCATTATTGATTTACAAACCGAGGGAAGATGAACAAATATACTTGTATTTGGCAGTATTAGAAATAGTGGTGAGTAGAGTTCTAGTTCGGGAAGAACAAGGTATAAATTTTTTGAATTTATTATGTTAGCAGAGCCTTCGGTGAGGCTGAAACTAGATATCCCCACCTAGAAAAATTGGAGTTCTAAGCGCCTCTAAGAAACTGAAACCGTATTTCCAGTGTCATCCTATATGTGTTGTGACTACTTACCCATTGCGAAATATAATGCATAAGACAGAACTCTTAGGATGATTGGCCACTGGTTCGTAGAAATCAGCGAGTACGATATTGAATATCAACCCCGGAAAACCATTAAGTCTCAAGTTTTTGCATATTATTTTGGCTGACTTTACGCCGACCCTAATACCCGATATTGAAAGAAGTTGTTGGTAAACCCAGGGACGTCTTCGGGAAACTGGACCCTCTTTACGAACTATGCCTCAAACGTAAAGGGGTTCAAAATTGATATCTTACTGAAGCCAACCACATGTAGTATAGTTAGACAATCCATTTGAAATGTATAATTTACTAATTACGAGGACGAATATGAAGCCATGATTGCAGGTCTCGAACTGGAAAAGATTTTAGGGTGGAGCTAATCAAAGTTAAGTGTGACTCCCTCCTTATGGTGAACAAAGTTAATGGCACGTTTGATGTCAGAGAAGAACAAATGCAAAGGTACCTTGATAAGTTGCAGGTAACATTACATCGGTTCAAAGAGTGGACTTTGCAGCACATACCTCGAGATCAAAATAGCGAGGCCCTTGCAAACTTAGGATCGTCGATCGAAGTCGACAAGCTCAACTCGGGGCAGTCATGCTGCTTTAGGTAGTAGAAGAAGGTCATGCCGAAATACACCCCACAAGCCTAACTTCGGATTGGAGAAATAAACTCGTAGGATAAGTTTCCATGGGCTTGTTTTATGTCTCACTAAAACAGCCCGCGCGGCAGCCAAGAATCGCCTTGACTTCAGCCTACTCCAACACTTAGCCAAAATTCTGCAACTTTGGACTTCTAATACGTTTAGGCAGCTTTCAACATAGTAAGTAGACACTGATTTTAGGCAACGAAGATATAGTAAAGGGATAGAATTTAGACGTGAAAAAAGGCACACAATATACATGAACTCTTTCCCAACTTTGTATTTAACTCGAGAATAAAAAGAAAACTCAAACTCAAAGTACATCCGCGTACAAAAGAAAAGGATCGCTCTTGACCTTCACAAGACTACTCTTAGCCTTAGATAGTTTTCACTCTTGAAAGCTAGAGTTTAGGACTCTTCCTAACTTAAATCCAAAAGAATCTAGGGCTATGCGCATGAAAGCAACTCGATTTAGCTTGTTCGAGGATGAAACCTTGTTCAGAAGAATGTTCGATGGCCCGCTAGCGATATGTCTGGGACCGGGAGAAATCAAGTAAATCTTGAGGGAAGTCCATGAGGGAACATGCAAAAATCATTCAGGCGCTGAATCATTGGTTCAAAAGGAGACCAGAGCTGGGTATTACTAGATCAACATGAAAAAAGATGTGAAGTAGTTCGTACAAAAATGTGACAAACAAAACCATTATCCAAAACATTAAGAAAAGGTTAACCGACGCCAAAGGATAATGGAAAGAGATCCTGCCCAAAGTCCTTTGGGTATATCGCATGACCTCAAAGTCCAGTATCGGGGCTACTCCATTCTCATTGGTTTATGACACTGAAGCTCTATTTTTATCGAAGTCGAAGAGCCAAGTATCAAATTCTGATATGCAACAAAAGAATCAAATTATGAGCCCATGAATACAAGCCTGGAGCTACTGGATGAAAGGCATGAAGCCGCCCTTGTTCGATTGGCTTCCCAAAAGCAACATATCGACACAATATTACCGATAAGGTACGACCCCATTAATTTTCTTATATTTGTGTTTCGGACTAAAACTTGCAAGTGATTGACAAGAAGCATCAAGTCTTTAGGTCTAAAAGCACGCGTTGTACTCCTTTTCCCTTGAACCAGTTTTGTCCGAAATGGATTTTCTAGCAAGGTTTTTAATGAGGCAACAATGAATTGTGATAACTTATAATTAAGGATCGATCACGAATTATTATCAAAGATAGCATTAACAGTATCCGAGGTTCCTCAACAATCAACCTTGAATATTGGGGCGTTACTCTCGGATATCGACTTTAGCAAGGAAGGAAACTTCGTAGCCGAAGGGTATGAACCAATAGGATTTATCGAAGGGTCAAATGGTCAAATGAACCGTGCCCGCATAGTTTTCTTGAGCCCTATCATAAAGCATGTACGCATGTATAACTATTTTACACAAGAATAAAGAGAAGTATTTTCCTTGCAATCATCTTATCTTTTTGTTTACCTTGAAAATGGTAATTACCATTAAATTTGATTTTGTGGTTCTAAAAATACATGATCTATTTTTATGCTAGTTGTTAGGATGAAGATGCTAAGAATGAGACTAGAAAAATAAGATAAGAACTTGAAAATTGTGCGCTAAGGCAAACCGACCTTTGGTACACGGGGCCTCGAGGTTGAGTTTGATACTGAGCTATGGACAGCCGATCAAGGACTAACAGTTTGAGAGATTTGATGAAGGCTCTTTATGACCAATAATGAGAAATAAATGAAGAACACTAAATAGAATACAATAACCATAAGCAATAAATGTAAGTAGTAAAATCAAGAGAATATGTTAAGTTTGAAAGCAAAGAATGTTCTTGTATTGATTGTTGTAAGTATGAGGAGAGTCCTAAAAAATTACAAGGATCCCATTAATATATAATAGGAATCCCAACATAGTACAAGTGCTTTTATTACAAAGATATATGGGTGGTACATCCATTTAATGCCACAATACCGGCTTGAACTAGCCCAATAGTCTTGGTCAGCTTTAGTCATGTGTCTTGGGAACTTCCCGTTAGTCCATCATAGTTGATGATTTGTATTTCCTCGAGGCCGATCATTGAGAAACCTCAGGGTCGAATCCCGATATGAACTTCGAGCCTTCTGGGGGCGGTATTTATGAGATGCCTTAGTGGTCACAAAATCGGACCCTATGATTTTTCCGTATATAGATAGTCCTCGCATTTCTTAGATTAAATTGATAAGAAACGATCTTGAATTCTTGCCCACTCGATACTTACTTCCATGACGTCAGTCCATTAGAGCATTAAATGCCATGACTTAAAAGCCGCTGTCAACATGACTATCGAGAAGCCCACAAACCACTACTGGTTCGACCCTTCCGCTTCCCAAATGCTGCTCATTCACCCTCTCTAAATACCTCAATTGCTTTATTATTCATGCTTTTACAGCATATTCAATCCCATAAAGCTAAGTTCATTATCTACTACATTCCTCTCCTTTATATGATTGCCTCCTCGTTTCCTTTCTTAGAAACCTTTTTATAGCAATGGCTAGGACCTCTAAAACAGTACCTCAGAAAGAGGACACTGCTTCTTTGTCTCGACCATCCAAAGGTAAGACAAAAGTACTCCCAACTATCGAACAATGTACCCCTAATAAATTCGATCTTGTGTCCGATTCTTCCATCGATAATCCTCTCGCTACAATAGGCTGATGCAAGCATGCATCTCAGTACATCAATATGGTGACCAATATGGATTGAGTGAAGAAAGAGTGCCAATGGGGGGAAGCAGTGTCAGCTGAGATTCCCAGACCTGCTGAAAGCATAGTAGACCATATGGTTGGCTTTCTCAGTGTATATGCATACCCCTTTACTTTAGGTCCGGTAGATCCTTCGAACCCTTCTTCTCCTTTGATAGACCCGGTGATCCTTGGTTTCTGTCATGAGTACGGGGTGATGCTTTAGCCAAATTTATTCTTCATTTTGGAGGATATTCTATGTGCTTCGATTCTTTTCTCACCAAGTCGAAGGTATGTCCCTCACTCTCAATCACTTGATCAGACTATATAGACCCCGTCTCTATCGTGATGTGATCAAGCTTCATCCTCAATCTACTAGTATGTTCTTTTCGAGCATTGATAAGGACAAGGATCAAGTGTGGATGAACCAGTTCATCCGAGTGAGGACCTCGGACATAATTCTATCCAATCTGATGCCTTTCTCGGAGGAATAAAATACGCAACGTAAGTTCCCCTACCTCGAGCATGTTTTATTTCCCTTTCATCTCCTTTTGAAAAATGATCTTGTTTTGATTGTGCCGCCACTGTTTGGTACCCTGGTGTAGTTCAGAACCTATCAGGATGGATTAGATAGTTGGACTCCAAATTTCCTTATGTTGAGCGCTCTTAGTGCGATCTGGCCAAAACGCGATAGCAAGCCAAGAGCCACGGTATGATTTTTAACGTTATTTTTACTATGCTCCCATATGAGTATCCTTTTGTTCTATGAATCTCGCTTGTGTAGGCCTCAGGGATAGAGCATCGATGAGGCCGGACCATGCTGGCATAGAGGACACCTCGAAGCATGGAAAGGGTAAGAAAAGAAGAAGGACGCCATGACCTCGACTTCGGCTGCTAGAGACAGTCCTCGTACCAAGAATGAAGGTGATGATGATGATGCATTCCCTTTGACATAAAAAGAAAGACGAGATGAAGATGCTCTGCAAGCTACCGGGAGGGAGGCCACCAAATCGTGGGCGGCCGACTTGGCTAGACCCACGCTGAAGAGACCCGCAAGGAGGGCTCGAGGACAATCCCCGAGTCTCAAATCAAACATGGCACATTCCGTGGTGATAAAATCGCTATTAGTGACTCCGAAGGGCCTGAACCTGAGGATTTTCGTGGGAAAGATGAGGCCCTTAAGGAAATTAATTCCCAGAGTGGCCTTAATTTGGGCCCTCCATACTCACTGGCGGATCAAGGATACTCAGATCAGGATACCGCTAGTGCAGGAGCCTTTCATGGATGGGGAGATGTGCTCGATTACCTCCTTGTCAGCAACTCCCCCGCTGCTCTCGACGAGGCGGAGAGGTTTCAACAATAGGTGATACTCTTAACATATCACTTGTGCTTTAAATCTTTATGCTCGACTTTTTGATTTTTTGTGTTGTTGCAGGATGAAAAGATGTATGACCATGCCTTCTATTGGATACAAGGCAAGCTTTCATGTTGAGGGAAGTCGGTCAAGAAGCTCACTTCGGAGTTAAATGAGTCGAGGACATCCTCTGTCCGAAAGGGGGAAAAGTTGAGTAGGCTTTAGGCCAATTTGAACGGAATGCTAGGAAAGGGCTGGCATCGTTGAGCGGGTAACACAACACCCATGAGTTTTTATTCTCTTAGCCTGATGCTTACAAACTTTGTTTTGTCTTTGTAGATATGGAAAAAGGATGCCATCGTGGGGCGACATTAGGAAGAGATTGCAGCCAAGGAAGCGGAGAGCCTAAAGCTGAGGGGAAAAAATGAGGTCGTGGCCTCAGAGGGGGACATTTTGTGGTCAGAGTTAGCATCGACTTGAGATCTTCTTCATAGTGCTAAAAAGGAGGCTATCATACTATTTGGGACCAAGTCTAGGGCCAAAGAGGATGCATCTTCATACAGGAAAGATGCCTCTACTACGAACGAACAAGCCCAAGAAATATTGGAGAAAGCCAAACAGAAGCTGGATAGGGCCATCGCTCACGCTCGTGCAATGACAAGGAGGAAAGCTTTTGAGGAAGCAAGTACTGAAGGCGCAAATCTCTTAGCTGAGATTTAGGAAGCCCGAGACGTGGAGGAAGAATTGGCATTCTCGGCTACTTCCAATGAGGGTTTTTGAGATGACCCGGAGAGTAGTGATGGCGAAGAATAGGCCCACATCGTCTCCCATTCTTTTTTGTGTATGAATTTATTGGGGAAAAGGTCCTACGGAGATGCCCCTTGTAAATATAATTTTGGCCATATAACAAAATTTTCTACCTCAAGCCTTCATATTTATTCTCAATGCTTATATAAAGTTAGTCTGTTGAATTTTGACGTTGGCTCTTGGGAACCTATATTTGGGGTAGCCAGGACCATCGAGATCGGGCACTATCTTGAGATTAGGTCGATAGCCCTTTAGGATGGATGCTTGTAACAATATAAATCTTTGGGGTCTCAATGGCTCCCGAGTGCTGTGTGAAATTATCATTTATGTTCCATGGTTGTGAAGCGACTGGGGTTGTTCCATCGGTACATTTCCCTAAAAAATGGCACTGACATGGTCAGATTAATTGGCCTTCAGGATAGGCGAATAGTCGCTGCTTGCTCTATATATATGCATTTTCTTATCTCTTGTCTGAGGACTCCGCTACTTTGAGTAACTATCCCTTTTCTATAGCATTTGTTTTGTGCTAGTTCTCTTACCATTCAAAAAGCTTTCGTATGAGCTTTTATCTTCTATGACTGGTACATCAAAAACCATTCACCAAGGAGAGGAGAGTTTCACCTCTGCTTCGCGCTCGGTCGATGGTACACCACCAGTATTTAGAAAGCTACCCTTGAGGTGCTTTGTCACCAGGAAGGAATTTGCATTATAGAGACTTCCCAATGTTTAGTGTCATTGGGAGCATGCGTCGAAGTTTATTTCCTCAATAGGGGAGGATCATATCGAGGTAGCTGGAAAAGACTGTGGATGGGGAGAAAGAGTGGTATTGCAAGTACTTTACCCGGAATAGAGCGTCATGCTCATGTCTAGGGGTTTTGGAACATGTATATGCACCCCTTTATGTTGGGGCCCCTTGACAGAGTCGTGCTCGAATTTTGTAGGAGACGTTGGGTTACCGTGGCATAGGTACACCCCTTGTTTTGGAGGATAGTGTTGATGGTAAGGTATTTTGCAGATAAAACTGGGCTCGAGTTCACCCTGAGTCATCTTCTTAGACTGTATTGTCTGTTGCATCGTCGAGGCCTGATTACTCTGCAACGTCAATCCACTCAGCCCCTTGTTTTTAGCAGTGAAGTGGATGGGGATTGAGGATGGATTAGTTGTTTCGTCCGAGTACGGACTGTCGATATTATCCCCGCAGAGTTCCTTCCATTTCATGAGAAATGGAATTTCACACGTAGTGGTACACTCGTGTTCTTATTATTTTTTCCCACTTTTTTGTAGCAATCCCATGGATGCCACACGAGGTTCTCCACCTGAAGGATTGGTCTCAGAAACTGGCAGTTTGTTCGAATTATGATGAGCATAAATGGAAAGATCTAGCCAAGGGCAGATGGGAGGCAAAACATCACAGTATGTGGTGTCTGGTTTGATTCCTTTGAAAGGTACTTTCTTTTATGTGTACTAACTCCATCACCATAGGCATTGAGATTTTTATGTGATGAGGCCATGCCCGCTCCGAGAGGAGAACGTCTTGTCTGCTTTGGGGTCGAGGATCAACAACAAAAGGAAGGGGTCCTCGTAGGATGAGAGAGCTCATAGAGAGGTAAGCCCTGCTCGAAGGCTCAAAGAAGGTGTATCTACTGATCCTGTGGCACCTAAGGCTTCTATCCTTCAAAATGTTGTTCCTCTCATGCCACCGTCTTTATTTCCCGCCAATGGTTTTTCGAGGGATATATGTGTTCCGCCGTCGTCCTCGCCCCCCGTCAAAGGTACTTCAAAGGATGCTCGAGGCCAGGAGCTGCCTAAATCAAGCAGGGTCTCAAGCGACCGTGCCCACACCGTGATCGGTTCGACTGGGGCCGGTGAGACCATGCCAGTAGGTGCAGGTTCAACCTTTGAGGAGGCTCAATAATTTTGTTCTATGGTGATCTTTGGTCGACTTTGTTGATCTCCTGATTTTACATTTTTGTTCTCTTAGTGAGCTTCTTTTTAATAGGCCTTTGACAAGCTCAAGTCCGAGCTGCTCCGTAATAAAGCTCGGTTAAGTAAAGCAATATATGGGGAGAAATTCCTCAAGCCTCTTTATGATAAAAGGGGGAAAGAATTGAGGCAAAATAGGTACTAGGCGAATCGAAGCCTGAACTATGAGAGACACCTTGAGAAATATGTAACATTTGTTTTCAGGGATGCATGCGCCTTTTTCTATTCACATGGATTAATATTTTGATACCTCAGTTGCAGAGCAACATAGAGGATCCAGAATGCCTTTGGGGCGAGGTTGGCTCGGCCAAACATGAGTGTAACGAGCTAAGAGCTCAGATAGATGTCCCTATTGCAGCCAATAAGAATGCTCTGGCCAAGGTTTCTACACTCGAGGTGCAGCTCCGAAACGCCCATAAAAATATCTCAGTTCAGACGAGCAGAATTTCAAGGCCAGAGTCTGACCTTTTGGATATGAAGGCCGAGGTCGTGGACGCCTAGACTTAAGCTAAAGAAATTTGGTCTAAGGACGACAAGAAAGCGGCCATCTATTTAGAAGATGTTGCTAAGGTTCGAGCAAAGTTGATAAGTGCTTCTGATTGAGAGAGCAGAAGTAATGAATATGTCCGGTGCAAATCTCAGAGGGAAACCCTCGAAGAGATTTACGTTAGGGGCTTTGATCTCTTGGAAGAGATAGTGCAGGTCAGGGTGGATGAATATAATGGTAAATTCCTTTTGTCTTACGCCGAACATAGTGGAGAAGAGGCCGATGGGGCTCAGTACCCGAGGGGAAAACAGACTAGGATTTTTCTCTTTGATGTTTTTCTCAGTGTTCTTAGAGAACTTTGTGAATGTAGCCTCACATTGTTTCATACATGCGTCTATATAAAGAAGACTTCCGGTTTGTAATTCGGCCTTGAGGCTTGTTGGGATGGCTTGTACGCTCTTATGAATTGGATCGATACGACCTCTGATATAGGCTGGTATCTTGGCTTTTATGCATTTGCCCTCGGACATTTTTAGTTAACTATTTTGGGCTCGATCTCCGAGTTGGGTTTCGACTCGAGCTTATTGACCCTTAATTTTTTAAGCTGGCCATTAGGATCTTACACGTAGGGTCGGTACGACCTCTTAGTATAGGCTGGCGACAGTGGTTCTTGCACATTGGGTCAGTACGACCTCTAATATGGGTTGGCGACAGTGGCTCTTACGCGTTGGATTGGTACGACCTCTTATGTAGGATTTGTTTTCCCTCGCTAAAGACTTTTTGAAGCTTTTGTGTTCGCCCTACTCTTCAATGGTTTGATAAGAACCTCGATTATGAGCCATTAGGAAGCGATAATTGAGCACCTCAGGAGGTTTCTCTTGAAGACTGCATTGTTTCGAAGCCTATTATTTGGAGCTGATATGATTGAAACTCTTTTGCTTATGTTGACGGTAGCCTGATTAACCGGTTCTTTTTGAAGTTTTCTAAAGTAATTGAAGGACTGTGATTTTATTGCGATAGTCGGGTATCCCCGAGTTGTATTAGTTTGGATGGTACACCCTTGTGAAAAAATTCATTGTGTTTGGCCGGAGCCTTTTAGTCCCCGATTGAAGTAACTTTGGCGTCTATTTCGAGGGTATGCCTTTTTAGTGGTCTTACAAGTTCGAATATATAGCCTTATCTTTAAGATCGGGATTATGCCTTTTGCAAGGTCTTATTAATTTGGTCACTTGGTACAAGTGTAGCTCTTGCCTTGCTTGAGGTCTTACAGATTTTGTTACTGGTACACTTGTAGCTCATGCCTTGCTTAAGGTCTTTCACATTTGGTTACTTGGTACAATTATAATTCATGCCTCACTTGAAGTCTTACATACTTGGTTTTTCCTTATGAAGGTCCTATGAGCCCGAGGTTGCCGCATGGGGTCTTATAGGCAAATCGATAGAGATGACAGTCGGTGATAGTCCCCGAGTTATCAATAATTTCTTAGCTTCTGGAGCCATTTCTTGTAAACTTGGTATTGCCTCATTGAGGGATTCGAGTTCAAAGTTTCCGACTCAGAGGTCATGTGGCCTCGAGTTTTTTGGCGTCAGTCCCCGAGTGTTCGGGAAGCTTTCTGGCTCTGAAGCTGTTTCTTGTTAAAGTAATGTACTTCTTTGAAGCGTAAAGTATTTCGATGGAGGAGAAGATGTTCTTTGATAACTTGGTATAAGTATATATTCATTTGCTGCCAAGGGATCAATTATTCTATACGGATATGGTTCATTTGACTGTTTGGCCCGATACATCATTTTCCTATTGAGGCCCTTTTTGGCTCATCATGGCTTCTTCGAGAAGGTAATCTTCCGAGGGGATGCACCCTAGTGTTCGAGTTTTATTAAAGAGAAGCCTTGAATACTTTGTGAAATTCTCCTTAGGCAGCACGAAGATGTTGCCTCATTAAAAATCTTGTCGGTTAAAACCTTCTTGGGATAAAACCTGATCGAAGGAAAAGAGTGTAATGTATGCTTTGAAACCTTAAGGTCTTTGAGCTGGACAACACTTTGAATGTTCTGATTGAACATCTGCACAAATGTTAGTGTAAGATGTAAATACAAAAGGAGATGGTCATAACTTAATGGCAATGAAGCTTTGAGCCTCAATATGTTTCCAACGTTTGCTCCAAGGACGCGACACGGACCTTTTCTTGATTCATTCGGGTATAGACGAGAATGTGTCTCATGATTGGTATTTCACCATTTACTTATCCTATGGATCTCTCGATGATGAAGGCGTTGATATCGCTGTTACGTCATGCACCGCAAACATCTCTCTTGTTGCGTGTTGTTCTCCGTACACAGTTTTTATTCCGCCCTTTGTTGGGAAAATTATTAATGGATGAAAGGTGGATGGTACTGCTCTCATGCAGTGTATCCATGGCCTTCCTAGCAAGGCGTTGTATCTCATGTCTCCATCGTGACATGGAATTTGGCATTTTGGGTTGTTCCGGCCACGTTGACCGGGAGGCTAATTTCCCCTTTGGTCGTATTGCTTGCTATATTGAATCGGTTGAGGACTCAAGAAGAAGGCATGATCTAGTCGAGCAATTCGAGCTGCTCCATGATCCTTGACTTGATAATGTTGGCCGAGCTGCCTGGACCCACATGTACACGTTTAATTTGAAATGTATTCACAAGAAAAGAGATTACTAGTGTGTTATCATGAGGTTGAAACAGTCCTCGTCGCTGAATGTGAGAGCATCTTCGGGTATGTAACCTCGAGTTTGCTTTTTCCCGGTGATGGATATTTTTTTCTTCTGATAACGGGTTCCTGTGGGACATCGATTGCTCCCATGATCATGTGGATGACATGTTGTGGTTCATTTGTTTTGTTCTTCTTATTTGCCTCTCTTTCGTGGAACTGATTTGCTCGATTGCTAAGGAACTCTTAGAGGTGCCCTTTGCTGAGTTGCCGAGCTACTCTTTCTCGCAGTTGTCTGCATTCTTTGTTCCTATGACTGACTGTATGTGTCATGAAATTTGCAAACTAAGTTGGGGTTCCTACATGACGGATCCGATTGTAGGGGCCTTGGCCACCTGGTGTCTTTTATTTTACTAATAGATAACACAATATCAGAAACATCAATATTGAAGTTATATTTGGATAACCAGGGTGCCTTTGCCTGCCCTATGTATCTGTTAGATCCGGCTCTATTTACGAGTCCCCTAGGATTCTGACCTCGATCTGTCCTTGTCATTCCGCGTATATTTTTCCTTATGGCGTTTCTTGTATCTTTAGTATGTGGTTGACACCGTTCATTGTTTGACTTTGGCTCCTTCGCCAGGAGTATGATTGGATATAACGAGCCCGAGGGGGCTCCTAGTTGGTCATCCTCAACCCTGATCTTTGATTGGTATTGGTCGTGGACATCTGACCAAGTTACAATGGGGTACTCAACAAGATTCTGCTTCAGCTTTTTCGATGCCACCGAGCTTTTATCATTCAAGCCTTGGTGAAGGCTTGTACTGCCTAGTCATCGGAGACTGGTGGAAACTCCATTCGCTCCATTTGAAAGTGAGATACGAACTCTCGAAACATCTCATTTTCCCTTTGTTTGATTTTGAAGACGTTAGATTTCCTTGTAGCCACCGTGATGACACTGACATATGTCTTTATGAAAGAATCTGCCTACATGGCAAATAAGTCTATTGAATTTAGTGCTAGGTTATGATACAGCATCATGGACCCTTTTGAAAGGCATTTCTCCGAACTTCTTCAACAGGACGGATTCAATCTCGTCGTACTTCAGGTCATTTCCCTTCACAGCACAAGTGTAAGCTATGACGTGCTCGTAAGGATCCGAGCTTCTATTGTACTTCGGTAGATTAGGCATTCTGAATTTCTTTGGGATGGTCTTCGGAGCGGTATCTGATGGGAATGGTTTTTGTACGAATTTCTTTGAATCGATACCTTTCAAGATCGGGGGTGCGACCGGGATCTGATCGACCTCGAGTTATAGGTCTCAACCTTTTTCACGTTAGCTTCTATCATCTTTTCGTCCGACTCAATCCTCTTTGTGTGGTCTTCAAGCACCTTCATAATAGCAGGATCGACTACTGACTTTGTTGTTGCTTGACCTTTCACGTACCTGTTCAGTTCTAGGGGCCATTTCTGGGGCCGCTATATTTAGGGTTTTTTGTGGCTCTGCAGTTGAGCAATTGCCAGCTGCTGTGCCTATAATATCTCAAAATTAACGTTAAGGCTAACCTCATGTTCCTCCCGAGCTGGTATTTTTCGAGCTTCTTATTAGTCTCCTTAACATAAGCTCATGTTAGTGTGGGAGCTTATATCGACGTGTTGGACATCGCGTGAGACCACATCTGCGGGGATTGACTTTGGTGCATCCTCAAGGTTGCATGGTGGTACACCTATACCTGGAACGACTACACCATTCACTCCATGGTCTTCAAGATCGTAGTTTTCATATGCATTCACAGAGTTACTCATTTTGACCTGAAATCAAAGATTCTTGGACAAGAAAAAGTGTGAAAGATAACTTGCGTTATGTAGTAAACCAGAAAGAAAAAAATCACTATTATTTTTAGCCCAACGGTGGGTGCCAAACTGTTTGCCTTGAAAATAGTAATTGCAATTAAATTTGATTTTGTGATTCTAAAAATACGTGATCTATTTTTATACTAGTTGTTAGACATTAGATTCTAAGTATGAGACTAGAAAAATAAGATAAGAACTTAAAATAACGTGGTTAGGCAAACCGAGCGGCTGAGAATTGGGGCCTCGAGCTTTCGTATACACTTTTTTTTAAATGTGTTATTTACATTTCTTAAAGAATTCCTTGTTTTTTATCCTCTAAAGGTAATGAGCCCAAAGACCTCCTTAGCCTATGATCGAACAACCACTCTCTTGCTCGGGGAGTGCCATCCGAAAACAAAGTCGAACGGTTCAGCTCATATACATCGATGGGAGGGGGAAGGGGGTGCATAAGACCTATTAGGCAACCCTCAAAATCCAAAAAGCCACAACCATTCTCACTCGGAGAATGTTATCTTAGGTATGATTGGATAACTCGGGAAAGCAAGCCTATTGGGCGACACCGAACTAAAAGGCTATGGCCATATTAATGCGGCTCGCAGATGCTCGAGACCCGTAATAGAAATAAGTCCTTCAAAAAGAAAATTTTCATAACTGGTTCTAAGAGTTACTCTCACTGAACTATAATCTCAGCTACTTTCTTTGGGAGAAAGTTTCCGATAACACCAAATCCCCAAAGATTGTCTTAAAAACATACTAATGTAAACGCAATAAAGATAAGAAAGCAAAGAGTGTGTGTGTGTGTGTGTATGTGTATATATATATATATATATATATATATATATATAAATTTTCTACAAAGGCCGAACGACCTCAACAAGAATGCAAGAAAAAAAAATCTGAGGGCCTAAGTGTCCATCGGAGACAGTATCTTCACCTTCGGAATCTTCCCCGCCTTTGGACTCACTTAAACCCTCAGAGTCACTACACCCTCTGGATAGGCTAACCTTTTAGCCTCAGCTTCAAGCTCCTTGGTGTTCTTGATCTCAACTAATAGGTAGAAACCCCGAACAAGGATTTCCTCAAGGACCTCCCTCTGAGACTGCCATTTGGCATGCTCGGTTATGTATTTAGCTCGAACCTGATCCACCGCAACATCGACCTTATAGACAGCCATCACATGATACGACATTGACCTTAATTATTGTGCCTCCAATTTGTCCGCTTCAAGTTACGTGGCTAGACTTTGGCAATCATACATGGCCTGATTCTGCTGGGATTAGAGATCCCTGATCTTCTTGGCCTGTGCCAAGGACTTCTCCTTTATACCTCAGAGCTGGACTTCATTCGATATCGGTTGAGCTTGGGTGATCTCCTTTCTTGAGGCTAGACGGTCCATGTTCTTTTTCCATTATTCGGCCTCAGCCTTCACCGCATCTACATCATCCTGGAGCTGCCCGATTTTGTCGACCTTTTGTTGGACCTGTGAGTTCGGACCATTACTCACCAAGTCCAATTCGTCATGAATGAACTAAAATATTCTTCTTACTTGTTCACCAGGTTGGCATGCTCTTTCCGAGCCACCTCTAACTTAGATCGGAGGCCCTTAGCCTCCACTTCTCTTTGCTCACGGAGAAGCTTGTAAGCATATCTTTTCTCAGTGAGCCCTCGGATCTCGGCCTCATACTGGTTCAACTCCTCATGGTAGCGAAGAAATGTTTCATGGTGTATTACTGAAGCCTGCAAACATATGGAGAGGAGTTACAATCATCTAGAAGATAATCCCACTGTACACTAGAAATTATTAGAAGGTATCTGAGGTTACCTGATTCAATGCTTGTTGGGCTTCGTTGAACAAACAAGGCACTTCCCGCTTGTTAATCTTAGCCTAATCCTCCTCATTCATCAGGAACTGAAGATAAGTGGCCACCCTCATGGGGGAATAAATAACCCGGGCATCTTCTGGAATGGACATAAAACTTGATCACTTCAAATCAGGATTTAGACTCGGGGCTGGGAACCAATTGACTAATATCGGGCTCGAGGTATGTCCACTCGATGGACTTTTGTTCTACACCGTATATCACCCAACCCGGTAACATCTTCCATAAAGGTAAGTCTACACTGTTAAAGATGTTGTTAAATGGGTCTATCCCCCTTGTGTCCCTTCAGTGGATCGTTCTTTCTGCACCTGAGCATTGGAAATCATAGACTCAGAAAATAATAATGGCAAACCAGAGAGGTCTATTAATCCGGGTATGCCCTTTAGGGAATGATCCACTGTCTGGGATGAACCAGCAAAAATCTCATTATCGCCCTCCCCATATCGAGGCGGAATGGCCTCACCCCTATTGGTTCAGGAGCTTCGGCTAAATCTCTCTCATCGACCTCCCTCGGTCGAGACGATTCAGTTTCAGCACCTACCGGTTCGGAGGCCTCTTGAATCAAGACACCTGATTGCACGCAGGCCACTTGCTTGGATTTATCTTCTTCTTCTTTGGACTCGTCCCTTAGTCGGTGGACTAAGTCCGAGGGTAAAGCGCCAATAATTTCTTTGGATTTGCGTGCTGGACTCCTCTTTTGTTTTTCTTTTCTGAGTTCGGAGAAATCGGGGCCCTCTCACTTTTTTTCTCATCTCCCTGCCTCGGAGAAAAGTCCTTGAGATGCACATGCTCGTCACCGGATGGAGGCTTCATAATAACATCCTTAGGGATACCCACAAAAGAAAATGGAATCAATAAGAACATAACGGCCCAAGGAAAAAATCAAATATTATTAAATCAAAAAGAGAAAAATTACCATGAGAACGCGCCTCCCACCTAACCTTTGACAGCTCGCGCCATGCGCACTCGGAGTAGGTTTTCTGCAACACGATATTGCGGCCCACTCCTTGAGTCGAGGAGCTGCATTCAGCATTCGAGCAACGATTGCACCACAAAAAGTCAATAATAAGGGATGAAAAAGGAAAAACAATAAACAAAATCCTTAAGGCAAAGTTATACTTACGTTTCATGTTCCATTTCTCAGGAAATGGTATATTCTCAGCCGAGATTAAGTCCGAGGTCTACACTTGAACAAATCGGTCTATGCAGCCTCGTTCTTGATCCTCATCTATACTCAAGAATGGGGAACTTACTGACGCTACGAGCAAGTTTAATTAATTCCTCTTTATAGAATCGGAGACTGTATATGCGCATTACATGATAGAGGGTGAAGGAACACCCCTCGATATTTTTTACAAAAAAGTGGAGGAGAATCATAATCCTCTAGAATGAGGGATGAAATTGATCAAGGGTCACCTCGGGCCTCTCGTTGAATTCAATGATGACCGGGTTTAAGGGACCCACGTGAAGGGGTAAGTGTAAATACTAAAATAATCCTCCACGTGGTGTCATGTCCCAAACTCAAGGAGGGCGACTAGCGCTCAACCGAGTGAACCCAGCCGAGCAAGCTTGTTAGACACTTTCTACCCAACTAACTTATGATCAAGAGAAGGCATGTTTTCATTAATTAGGCAATATCAACATCATATATACATCACTAAGTCATTTTATTAGTTACATCATTGTTAAGTTTCAAAATACACACACATTCTTATGATTGAGTGGAACAAGAGTCTAAACCACAACATAATCTGCTCACCTTTCTAACACCCATATACAACTCACATAGTGTCTCCGGAGCTTCTAAAAATACAAAAGAGAGTTATGACAATACCGGCAATACGGTCCCGACTATACCTCAGAACATGGTAAAACTAAGAACAAAATATTTAGTATATGACCACGGGATGGAATGGAGCTCATCAAGACTGCCGAGAAGAGGATGTACTGCTAAAACTGATAATTACTACCTGATCCGGAACCAACTGCAGCTATTTATGACGCAGCGCCCCAGGCAGAATGAACGGTAATATCGTTGAATGGTACTAGCATGTATAACTAAACACCATATCGTTATAAGGAACAACAATACAAGAAGGAAACGAATATAAAATCAATAGAAGCCTTAATCAATACTACAACATCAAATTAAGAATCACATAAGCTTTCAAGTAATTTTCTTGATTTTTGGTTGGGAGGTCTTTTGTCCCAATTATGCCACAATCCACAATACCATCATGTTCTTACACGGAGTCTGATCTCGACCCGATCAACTAGGTCATATTATTTGAGACATCAACTATATATACAATTCCAATAATCATTTCCAGCACAATCACCACCATGTGTGCGGCATGGTATCCGATCACGGTCTGATCGGCTAGGATATCTCACTCGAGACATCCACCATATCCGCAATTTATATCAATAATTTCACTTCATATTTCTTTCCCATATTTCAATACATTAGCACGAGTGGCCTCATTTATAAAGTTGTTCTTGGCATTTGGCCGTACTTCTTATCTTACATTTCATATTTCATTTTCAGTATTCCTCGCTATTTATCTCATATTTCAGATTTTTCTCTCAACCATCATCATAGATTTTCAATAACAAGGCATTTCTTTTCATAACATTTAAGAACATATAGGCAATTTAAAACCTAAGGCACATAGAGGCTTTTCACACAATGTGGCATAACGATCTTTATTGAAATTTGACTTGAAGTCTAGGCATTTTTAGCATATATTTCATATTTCAATACATCCTCAAATGGTATGATAACATGATGAAATCAATGGAATACACATATATTGCTCATATATCTTCAACACATGTATATTTTGGAATAGTAATTTCTATAACGATTAATTTGGGACTTACACCGATTGCATGAACACCAAGGGGTTCAATTATAAGATGAGTAGTTTTTTGCCATACATACCTCAACAAAGCTTCCTTAAATTCTACAACAATCTGTAAATCTTAGCGACTTCAATCTATTTTAGGAATATAACAATTTAAACCAAAATTTAGAAAAATGACCATGATTCTAGCTCCTTTTCGCACATTATCAAACACTAGGTATGCTTTATGTTTTTAAGGCCTTTTTATGAAAGATTCCATCATCCCAAAACCCATTCTTTACCATTTTTAGCTCACAATCCTCCTGCACTCTTTTATCCCACATGCATGCAAGATAAACAAATCCCTCACCCAAGGATAGTCTTGCTAATTACCCATTGTTAGAAGAATTTTGAAATTAAGATTTAGGACATCGATTATTACCTTTAAGGTGAAGACTTAGTGAATTGCCTTATTAATCTTCAATGATTTGAGCAAGAACTGATGGGTAATAGGTTGAAGAACACTTTCCTACTCTAAGCACTCTCTCTCACTTCAAAAGTATCAGATTTTACAAGAAAAATGATTCAAAGTACTTATATAACGAGATTGGGTTGGGTTATAAAACCCCCAAAATAAAGTCCTAGAACAGGATATGCGATCACATAATGATTCTGCGATCCGCAAAATGGGCAGCGTAATTGGCCCTCAGGAATTAATATTTTTTACCTCGGCCTACGATCAGTCTGTGTTCCACAGACCTGTTCTATGGACGCATAATGCACCACCATCTGAAAAATCTCGAGGCTGGATATGCAATCAAAGTGCTACTTGCAAAATAGTTCTGCGATCGCATAATGGGCCATAAAAATGACAAAAAAATGGCCCAAATGACTACCTCACTCTACGGTCATTCTGTAGGACCTAGAAATGCCTTATTCTGCCAATATTTTTCTACTATCTTTATCACATAAGCCTAACTCAGCACCACAAAATTTTGAATTTTTAGGTAAAATTTTACGGGGCCTTACATGTGGGTAGTAATTGCTTCCTCATGCGAAGGAACCATTACATATTTATCGGCCCAATTGCAATCCTTTTTTATATTTGAGAGGAGATCATCAGTGATCGAACATATATATCTGGAAACCAGCTCGCATCAAGCTAGTACCGAAGAAGGTTTTTTGACCTTTAAATCAGCATAGGTCGAGCACCTTCCATGAACAAACTCTTCAAGGTATGGTTCCACCGCAATTCCGTCGCTGGCAGGTCGTGATGAAGAGGCAGTCTTCTTTTGTAGAATTGTCTTTGAAGTTTTTGCCATTTTTCTTTGAATGAAGATGAAGAAGAGGATGTTAAAAGGTCGCGCTCAATGTTTTAGAATGAAGATAAGTAGAAATTCTTGCAAAAGCCTCAAGAAATTTGATGCGAGTATTAGAGAATGCAAATGTTTTATTTAAGAACATGAGAATAGGAGGTTTAAATGTAAAGTTTGAACGAATGAAAGTTTGGGTTTATAGCTTGCAAACGACAGTTCAAAACCCGTAACGGCTGACCAGTAACTGGCGAATATTAAATGCCTTTAAATTCGTGACTGACGAGATATGATTCACAAGACCTTTAGTCAGTTTAGTTGACTTTGGCATGAAGGATCGAGGCAAACTTCTAGGGCTCATATCGTTTCTGATCATTTACTCTCCAAAAAATGAGAGGACTATCTATACACATTCGAAACCGGGCTCATCTATTGCGGGATAGACTGAAGCTACAACGTGATGAGTTAAGGATCGACCTCGGGTTATATATAACCAAGATTATGGAGTTAGAGCATGCTTCTTCAAGATCATCGAGCCCGTAGCTCCGGACTTTACCCTGGCTCCGGGCAAGCTCAAGGAAATATTATCGAACCGAATAACGGAAGACCATAATATTTGTAATCGGCTGGATATCATGGCGGGAATCTTGGCACATATCAACAAACTTCAAGGCTAAGACTGTTCAATATAGGTGATTTGTCTTTATTTTCTTATCATTAATTTCGGTATTCATCTGTTTTCTCAGTTTATATCAAGGTATATCAAATATCCTTAGAACCGCGTATAAATTCAATTCTTATCCGATTAATATATATATATATATATATGTATATATATATATATATGTATATATATGTTTCGCTCAAAAAGTATACACACTTTGTAAGATTTAAACAATCAAAAAGGTATACGGGTAAATTGTAATAAAGCATAATAAGCCCTAGAAGAGATTATCTAGCTAAGATCGTAGTAGATCTGAAAATGTAAAAGATTATGGAGAATATTAGTGTCAAAGAAAGATAGAGAGAAGTTTGCTTGCTAACCGTAGAGAGATAAAGTAGAGTGATAGTATTGCTCAGAATAATGAGCATATCCCATTACAAGGTAAAGGTCTCATTTATATATTAGGAGACCTTTCTCGGAATAATCAAAAGAAAATTACAAAAGTTGGTGGCTTCTTCGTATGAAGGAAGCCAAGCCTTAAACGACGTCATTCTTCCACCTAGTTGATTAGGACGTCCTTGCTCAGGCCATCCTTGCCTGGATCGACACGATTCGAGGGAAGCTTTGTCATGAAGGACGTGTCTGCTTAGACAGGGACGGGGCGAGCCGAATTTTACCTCATACAGTTAGTCCCTCTGTCCGTTGGAGGCGTGCTCGATGGATGTCTTCAATGGATGGATATGTATGATTATGTGATGATATAAAGGCGTTGACATTCGGCTCCATCTTAGAGTGACGTCACCGGTCATGTGCGTCATCATTATTTTCGCTCCCGAGACGATTCAGAGCCTGACGTGACGTTTGGGTTTCCCTATAAACAACGGAGCGGTTTAAAATGATTCATTATTCAAACCTTTAAAGGACATTTCTTCCTTTCTTTCATCCCATTTTCCGGCAACCGCTGCTTTACTTAAGAACTGCTGTTTCTAAGGCTTGAACCTTGTATTACTAAAACACTCTTCTTTGAAAACTATACCATGGTGAAACGTCATCAAGGCAACAAGAGGTCAAAAGATACCCCCCTTCTAGGGTTTCACCTTCTTCTGATGGTGAGGGAGATGAGGTTGGAGAGGCCCTCATTCCTCTATCTGTGGCTAACGTTCTTCCCAAGAACATGAGCAAAAGGAATGACTTTAGTCACAAAAGCTCATCTCCGCCCCGGGGACACAGCGAATTGACGCTATCTCACTTGGATGCCCTTAGGATGGTGTACAGGTTCCCGGACCATGTTGAGATAGTTCCTGCTAGAGGGGACTATGCCAATGTGCACAGGCTCGGGTTCTGTATATTCTATGAGTATGCATTCCAAATTTGATACAGTTTCCCGCTCAGCCCTCTAGCGGAGGAGATTTGGCGCTTCTTTAGAGCGTACCTGGCTCAACTCACCCCTTACAAATTAAAGGTGTGTAGGGTACTTACCACACACGCGGAGAAAGACGGGTGTGGTCACAATATATCATCTTTTGCAAATGTTAAATGCAAGTTACCTGAGGGGTTCAATGTTGCATTTGACGCGCCGCGACATGAAGAGCTTCGTAGTACACTCCGATGATAAGGCCAATCGTGGATATTGGAAGAGGTTCTTCTATGTCCGGACGGAGCATTTGGTGGTTAACTCTGAAGGGTTTCCGGAGGTGTAGAACCTGGAGTGTAAGTATCCCTTCGTGCTCTCTTCAGTGCTTTTCGTTATGACGGCATAATCTTTTACGGATCTTTTGTCTGCTATTGGCAGTGGTGGCTCGTATGCATGTAGAGTCTTCGTCCCTTTCTTGTGGGGATGACATCAGGTCGTGGGTAGAGAGGATGATACGATATGTAGATGAGTGTCGTACCTAGGGTCAGTTCTGCAGGCCTGACTGGTAATGGTCTTCCCTTGTTCTTTCCTTTTCTCTATTCCTGATTCGAGGGTTCCCTTGTTTGACACATCTTTTCCCCGACAGGTCGGGGCACTTCTAAGAAGGCCAAGAGGATGAGAACCGATGCCGGCCCATTGAGGGCAGAGCTGAGCTTTGAATATAAGGACGTTCCAGTAGGGGGTTCGCCCAAAAATAGCACCATCTCGGACCCTCAGCAGGAGGATACGCCGGGAGCGATGTCTGAGGCAGCACCTGAAAGGATGACGGACATAGAGTCGGAGGAGGTTCTGGTGGTGGCACCCGAGGTCGTGCCCGCGAGGGGGACTGAGGTTGTGTCCGGAAATGAGGCGCTTCCTTCAAGGTCACCTTTGCAGCCAGATGAGACAACCTCTAAAGATGAGGAGCCGCTTGAAAGTAGGAGGCGCCGGCTGATCACTGGTAAAGGGATAGCCACTGAGGACGAGAGGGTACACTTACCTCGTCGTAAGTCAGGGCAGCTGTTTACGGCTAATGAAATATGCTCGTGAAGAAATGCTCTTCGAAGGAGAACTGATGTCGAGGTTGTCCCGCCTTTGGCTTGGGAGGACGGCTTGTTGGCCGCAACAACAGGGACAAGTGCGCCCGCGGAGAGGGCGGACAGATGAAGGAGTTATCTGGCTCGTGTTGAGACAATGGCTGGTAGGTCTACTCGCCGCATAGTGATTCCAAGTGGCTATTATCTTTTGGAGAACTGCGAGAAGGCAGCTGGGTATATGACCCTTCTCTGTGCGGGTACCGAGGGTGAGGCATTGGCGGAGGTTAGTGACAAGGGCTTGTTCCGAAGGGTAGCAGGCGCGGCCTAACAGGTAAACTTGACTCTCTTTCCCATTGGTGTTACAGGGTGTTCCGCCCACGTACTGGCTCATCTTTTGATGTTTCTCAGGTTCTTATCTTGGAAGTAGAGAGGGGGCGGCGCCGAGCGAAGAGGGTGAACGCCCACAAAAAGCTATTGCAGAGGTACAATCAGGTTCGTAAGGTACATCAGACATTGACTGATGTATACAAACATGAACCTAAATTCAGGTTGTTCTATGAGGGCCATATGCAAATGGAAGAGCAATTACAGAAGTGACTGGCCGAGCTGGAGAGGGCCGATGAGCAGCTCTTGACCGCGGTTGCACGAAACACTGAGCTGGAGGTTCTCCTTCGAGCGAAGGATGATGAGTTGGAGATTGGCCGTGTAGTGGCAGTGTAGGTCGTTGAACTCCGAGCCCGGGTTGCGGCCTTAACCGATGAGCTTAGAGCTAAGGAGATTGAGATTGAGGCCCTTACTCGGACCGCCCCACATGATGCTGAGTGTCGTAATGCGCATGACATGTGGGTGTATCATGATGCCTGATTGGTCGTGTTTCACGATCTTTTTGCAGCTGGTTGGGTCTCCGAGGCGGATGTAGATAGGCAACGGTGTCTAACCCGCGTTGCTCGTAAGGCGGCCGACTACTTGTCCGACTCGCCCGTTAGAGAGGGATATAACTCCGAGGATGTGAACCGCCTAGATTCTGCTTCTTGGATATCTAGGGACTACCCGCCAGGGGGTGGTGATGGTCCGAGTACCAGTTGTGCCGGCCAGGGCGATGGGGGTCCTTAGGGGCTTTGTATTTGTACCCTTTTTTGTTGTAAATGGGACCTTTTTTTGAGGTCGGACATGTGTATATTCTTTTGGAGATAATAGTACATGCCTTTTTCCTGTCGTTATTCTTCTTTCATTCCTTGGATCTTCTGTCATGTTTGCAATTGTACTTTAAGCTTAGCTTGACTATCGTCGAGTCTTTCGTTTTGCCGTAGTCGACATTGGATCGGCTGTTAGCGGCAATGGCCTTAGCCATGTTGAATCAATGGACTTGGCCATGTAATTGACTTCGATTGTCGTTGTGTCTTTCGTTCTATCGTAGTCGACTTTGGGTTGAATGTTAGTGGCGATGGCCTTAGCCATGTCGAATCAATGGCCTTAGCCATGATGATGTTGATGGATTTAGCCATGTAATTGACTTCGACTTTCGTCGAGTCTTTCATTTTGCCGTAATCGATATTGGGTCGACTGTTAACAACGTTGGCCTTATCCTTTTCATTCATTGGAGATGGCCGTAGCCTTTTCACTCATTGGAGATAGCCGTAGTCTTTTCATTCATTGGAGATGGCCTTAGCATTTTCATTCATTGGAGATGGCCTTAGCCTTTTCATTCATTGGAGATGGTTGTAGCCTTTTGATTCATTGGAGATGGATGTAGCCTTTTCATTCATTGGAGATGGTCGTAGCCTTTTACACATTGGAGATAAAGATGGCCATAGCCTTTTACACATCGGAGATGAATATGGCCGTAGCCTTTTACACATTGGGGATGTCGCTGGTCCAGTCCCAATATCAGGTCGGGCTGGAGAGCGTATGGAGAGGCTGACGTGATACACTTGTTTCACAAATATCTCCAGGTGTTACCTTCATCGTCTCGTTAAAAACCTCCCCGAGAAAAACTAATTGGGACAAAACTCGGGTGAGAGAAAAAGAGTGCGACTTGGGGGACACCTTTTAGAAATGGAAATATTTGAGGTGGGCGACGTTCCAGTTGTTCTGGAGTGTTTTTCCTTCAATTGTTTCCAACTGAAATTCCCCTTTGTTGGCTGTTGCTGTAATTTTGTAGGGTCGTTCCAGTTTGTGCCCAATTTTCCCTCTCTTGGGTCCTTGGAGGCCAATGTCTTGGCTTTGTAGACGTAGTCTCCTACTTTGAGCGGCCTTATTTTCGCTCTTTTGTTATAGTACCTTTCGACTTGCTGTTTTGGGCAACCATTCTTATGTGGGCCATTTCTCTTCTTTCCTCGGCTTTATCAAGGTCTTGGAGCCTATTTGGGTTGTTTTCCGTTCCACTGGTGTGTGAATACCTCAGGCTTGGTTCGCCAACTTCGATGGGTATGACCGCGTCGAATCCATAAACCAATGAGTATGGAGTTTCCCCTGTGCTGGAGTTGGTGTGGTCCTGTGTGGCCACAACACTTCGGGTAGTAGTTCGGGCCATATCCCTTTGGCGTCTTCAAGCTTCTTCTTCAGTATGTTCAGAATTGTTTTATTGGAGGATTCTGCTTGGCCGTTAGCGGCGGGGTGGTATGGCGTGGAGAGTATCCTCTTCATGCGCCATTTTTCGAAGAATTCGGTCATTGTTTGACCGATGAACTGTCGTCCGTTGTCACAGCTGATCTATTTGGGAATACCGAAGCGGCATATAATGCTCTTCCATATGAAAGCGATGACCTCCTGTTCGCGTATTTGTGCGTACGCACTTACTTCCACCCATTTGGAGAAATAGTTAGTTAAAACAAGTAAAAACCATACCTTTCCCCGTCGTGGGGGTAGGGAGGCCGACTATGTCCATTCCCCATTTGATGAAGGTTTAGGGAGAGGTGACTGAGTGTAGGGGTTCTCCTGGCTGGTGTATCATTGGGGCATATTTCTGGTATTGCTCACATCGGCAGATGTATTCTGCCGCTTGTTTCTTCATGGTGGGCCAGTAGTAGCCGGCACGTATGACGCACCATACAAGGGCGCGGTTACCTGTATGGGCACCACAGTGACCCTCATGTACCTCTTCGAGTAGTGACCTTGTTTGGTGCGGGCCTAGGCATTTGTCCAGGGGTCCGCCAAACGTCCTCTTATAGAGGTCGTTGTTGATCAGACAGCTGGCGGCTTGCACGTGGAGTTTCTTTGCCTCTTTTCTTATCGTGTGGCAGCAATCCATCCTGCAGATAGGACTCGAACTGGTTGCGCCAGTCCCAGGTTAGATTTAAAAAAAATACCTCAGTGTGATCGATGGCTGAATGGAGGAGGGTGACCACGCTTTCCTTGTTGATGTTTTTGGTAGCCATGGCCAATTTTGCCAGGTTGTCTGCTTCGATGTTCCTGCCTCGGAATTTGTTTGAAGAGACATTCATCGAACGCAGCCAATAGCCTACGGATTTCCGTCTGGTATTTTCGTAGCCTTTGTTCTTTGATTTGGTAAGTTCCAGTGACCTGGTTTACCAGGAGTTGAGAATCGCAATAGAGGAGGATCTGTCGAGCTCCATATTTTATGGCTAGTTTCATACCTGCAATAACGACCTCATACTCGGCCTCGTTTTTAGCCATTTCAGGGCATCGTATTGACTGGCGAATTATTTCACCCGTGGGGACCTCGAGGACAAGTCCCAGTCCCAATCCCTATGCATTAGCGGCGCCACCAGTGTGAAGGACCCATAAGTCACTATTAAGGGAGGCGTGTCAGGCCTTGAGTTCTGCCTTTGGCAGGATTTCCACGCTGAAGTTGGCTATGAAGTCAGCTAGGACTTGAGACTTGATGGCGTTTCTTGGAAGGTATAGATGTCGTGCTTGCAAGGCTTAATGGCCCATCTTGCGAGATGACCTGATATTTAAGGCTTGTGTAAGACGCTCCTCAGCGGGAAGGTCGTTACCACGTTTATGGGATGGCACTGAAAATAAGGCCGTAGCTTCCATGAAGCTACTACCAGTGCTAGTGCCAGTTTCTCAAGGTGTGGGTACCGAGTTTTGGCGTCCACTAGTGTTTTGCTAATGAAATAGATGGGAAACTGCGTACCTTTGTTTTCGAGCACTAAGACGGTGCTGATGGCGA
The DNA here is from genome assembly GCA_034376525.1 of Nicotiana benthamiana. Lineage (NCBI taxonomy): Eukaryota > Viridiplantae > Streptophyta > Magnoliopsida > Solanales > Solanaceae > Nicotiana > Nicotiana benthamiana. The sequence continues at coordinate 63,996,979 of CM067338.1, forward strand.
CCTCAGACACGGCTATATACACCAGCAGTGGTTCACCTGGGCTTGCTTTGACTAGCAGAGGCGGCGAGGATAGGTATGCCTTTAAATTCTTTAGGGCCTCGACGCACTCCTCGTTCCATAGTAGCCCCTGGTCTTTCTTCAACACACTAATGAATTTATGGCACTTGTCGGAGGATTGTGAGATGAACCTGGATAGGGAGGCTATCCGACCCGTCAGCTTCTGTACTTGTTTTTTGCTTCTTAGCACTTCCGGGATTGGATCCATTGCTTTGATATGATCTGGATTGACCTCGATACCCCTCTACGATACGAGAAATCCCAAGAACTTTCTCGAGGCCACATCGAAGGGGCATTTCTTGGGGTTTAGTTTCATCCCACATCATCTCAATGTTTCAAAGGATTCTTTCATATTGTCAAGGTGGTCATCCTTTCTTGATGACTTCACTTGCATGTCGTCGATATAGACTTCCATTGTTTTACCGAGGCTCCATAAATATCTCGGTCACCAACCTTTGGTACATGGCTCCCGCATTTTTTAGTCTGAAGGGCATTACTTTGTAGTAGTATGTTCCCCGGTGAGTGATGAAGGTTGTCTTCTCCTGATCTCTTTAAGCCATAATAATTTGATTGTAGTCGGAATATACATCCAAGAAGCTTAATAGTTCGTGTCCGGCCGTTGCATCTATTAGTTGGTTGATAGGGGTAGTAGGAATGAATCTATTGGGCATGCCTTGTTCAGGTTGGTGAAGTCCACGCACATTCGCCACTTCCTATTTTTCTTCTTGACCATAACAACGTTGGCGACCCACTCAGGGTACTTGGGTTCCCTGATGAAACCATTTGCTAGTAGTTTGTTTACTTCCTCACTCACCGCTTCATTGATGGCGGCGTTGAATTTTCTCCTCATTTCCGCACAGGCTGGTGTAGTGGATTAACCTTCAGTTTGTGGGTGGCGATTTCCCGCGGAATCCCTTGCATATCTGAATGGGAAAAAGCGAACAAGTGTGCATGGTTAGATAAAAATTCACGATACTTACTTGAGTTTGAAAGGCCTTGGCCGATGTAGGCCTTCTTCGTGAGGTCATTGTCATCTAGTTGAACGGGGTCGAGGTTCTTGACCGTGGCTATTCTGGCCTCTATGATATCCAGATATTTGATGGTGTCCTCTGCCGGATGGACCTTAGTCCCCGACAGGGCTGATTGCTATGCTTATGCGCTCGCCCCTTCGAGTTGCTTGGTGTGGGTGTAGTCTTGAGCTATTTTTTAGTATTCCTGGGCACTGTGAGGTTCACCTCGTATGCTGAACACCCCCCATAGGGTGGGGAATTAGATCACTTGATAAAATCTGGAGAGGACTACTCTCATGGCATGTATCCTTGAACGCCCAATGCTGGAGTTGTATGCCATTTCTTGGTTCATCACATGGAAAGTGGTTTCCAGCATGCATCCCCCCGCCAGAACGGGTAGTGTTACTTCACTGGAGGTTTTTTCCACTGCATTGTTAAAACATGTCAGTGTTATGCAGCACAGTATTATCTTATCCTCGAGTCCCATAAGTGCAAGGACCCTTGGGAGGATTATACAGGTGTCGCTACCGTCGTCAACCATAATTCTCCTAATATCTATATCAACATGCATAAAGTAATGACTAAATCATTGTAATAAGGAAAATACAAACCTTCGGTATCGGACTTATCGAAGGTGATACTATTTTCGAAGTCGTCATACCGTTCTTGAGCGATGGTTTGCTTTAACTTGTGAGTGGAGGTGAATTTGACGTGATTGATTGCCGAGTCATTGCCGTCCCCGATAATCATGTTGTTGTGCGTGTCGGTAAGGGCGGCCTAGGTGGCCCGTTGGGTTGTTCCCATACCCGTGCAAAGTTGAGTTTTTCTTTATCGCTGAGTAGTTCTCTTTGGATTCTTGGTTCATCATCCTGACCACCTACTGCCGTAGAACTATGCAGTCTTCGATTTTATGCTCTCGCTCCTGGTGGAACTCGCATAGGGCGTTTGACTTTCGGGTGGTAAGGTACGACTTCATCTTTGCTGACCATTGTACCTTGTTTCCCAGCTTATCTAGCGCGTACACTACCTCTAAAGGAGAAACACAAAAGTTATGCGCAGATAATAAAGGGGGCATACCTCGCTCGTTTCGTAGGGGCGACATGTCGCTGTAGTGCGTCCGCGTGCCTTGGTGGTGACGGATGAGATGATCTGATGTATGGTTGATGCCTTTCCCTGTTAGGATGCAGGATTTTTTCTCGTCGCCCTTCATTGTGCCGGTCCCTCCTGATCTGTGGGGGTATCGTCGTTAGTCATCGGGTAGGACCGTTGACGTCGTCTTCATCCGCACGCACCTTGGCACAGTAGGCATTGTGGATTTCTTCCCAAGTGGTGGGAGGGTACTTCATGAGGCGACTTAGCAGTTTCTTGGTCGCCCTCGAGCCGTCCCTGCTTAGCCCATTCTGGAAAGCGGCGACTTCCATACATTTCGATACGTTTGGTAGGCTCATTGTCACCCTGTTGAATCTGGGCAGGAAGTCCGTGAGCCCTTTTCCTATGGTTTGCCGAATAGCGAAGATGTCGTTCACACTTGCCTCCGCTTTCTTTGCTCATGTATGTGTTGTGACGAACTTGTCCGCCATTTCCTCGAACGTGGAGATGGCCGTAGCCGGAAGCTGGGAGTACCACATCAAAATTCTACCTATCAATGTTTCGCCGAACTTCTTCAGAAGCACGGACGGTACCTGTTCTTTTGCCAAATCGTTACCTTTCACAGCTGTGACGTAATGGATTAGATGGTCCTCGAAATCCGTAGTCCCGTCGTATACCCTCACATAGGGAGGTATTTTGAAGGTCTTTGAGATAGAGTATGGTGCGGCCTCCTCGGTGTAAGGTTGTTCCACAAACCTACCTACGTCGCGCTTTGGCAGCAGTTTAGTAGCACCCAGGATCTTGTCTACCCTTTCTTGATGTTCCTTAATTTGGTCATGGAGCGACTTATTTTCGTGTTCCATTTCCTCTATCTTTCTGAGAATGGCTGCGAGCGCTCCGCTGTTGGCTTGAATTTCGGTGAGCACATTGTTTGCTTGCGCGACCTCGGGTTCATCTTCGGCTGCAGTGAGATCCATTACCGGCATGCGTCTTACGCCATATTGTGGTGACTTTTCGACCAAGTCACTTAGAGTGCTTGTTAGCCACTCTTTCAGTAGCTCCTTAACTTCTTGGGGTGCTTCCTTAGATGTAGATGTGGAAGCTCACCTTTCTCGTGGATCCGTCAGATCCCTGGGTGGAAGAGGTGGGGTTCCTCCACGCATCGTGGTGCTGGGGGTTGCGTTAAAGATGTTATCTTCACCTGTTTCGTTGAGAGAATCCATGAGGTTGAACCCAACCTCGTTTATCGCTTTCTTTTTTGCACAGTTGTCAGGCATGCTCGTTCGTGTGATGTAGGGGATGGTTGTCAGTGATTTTCTAGGCACAAACTATAACTTTGATTCTCGAAATTCCGACACACGGCGCCAAATTGTTTGGGTGAAAAAGTATATACACACTTTGTATGCTTAAAACAATCAAAAAAGTATAAGGGTAAATCGTAATCAAGTATAATAAGCCCTAGAGAGATTATCTAGCTAAGATCGTAGTAGATATGAGAATGTAAAAGATTATGGAGAGTTTTAGTGTCAAAGAAAGATAGAGAGACATTTGCTTGCTAATAGTTGAGAGAGAAAATGGAATGATAGTATTGCTCAGAATAATGTAGATATCCAACTATAAGGTAAATGTCTCATTTACATATTAGGAGACCTTTCTCGGAATAATCAAAAGAAAATTACAAAAGTTGGTGGCTTCTTCGTACGAAAGAAACCAAGCCTTAAACGACGTCGTTCCTCCACCTAGTTGATTAGGACGTCCTTACTCGGGTCGTCCTTGCCTTGATTGACACGATTCGAGGGCAGCTTTGTCACGAAAGACGTGTCTGTTTAGACGGGGACGGACCGAGCTGAATTTTACCTCATACAATAAATATATTGATTATTGATTTACACCCGAAGCGGAAATGTATTTTACATATTGGACAGACGCAGCAAACATCGGAATAGTTACCTATAATAAATAGGCTAATAAAAGTTGATGGAGGAGATACACATTACTAAATCACCAATACAAACTTCCAAATTAGCAGAGGCCCATATCTTGCCATATCGCGTTGTCGCTTCCTATTTTTTACTCTCTTTCTTATGGCTCTTCGTCCTTTTCTTTTGAGTTTTTAGCGTTATAACGACCTTTTTTAAAAAATTGGATCCATCCCAATTCAATTAAACACGGAAATCGCCAATCAATCAATTCTCTTAATAGATGATAACATTCTCGATTGATTTCATTTCATGTAAGGTTATTTTCGTACAAGAATTTATCTGTCACAAACTCTTTGAATTTTGAACAACTATATAGTTTCCAACTTTGAAACCTTAATTTCCTATTTTGTTGGTTATTTCTTTTATATCTTTAACCAAGTTAGGGCCAAGGCCAAGAAACCCGTATGGATATTAGGATTATTATCGTGACTCCATTAAATGCTATTTCATGTCGTAACCTCACAGAGCCTGAAACAATGGCTGCAGGGACTTCCTTTTTCCTTTTTTGTGTCAGCCAAACTGTCCTTCGCTTTGCTCTTCCAAGTATTACCTCCACATACCTGGTCATATCCTGGGGACTTCCCACGTGTACGGCCAGATGTCTGCCACTTGATTCCTATCTAGTTCCTAGTTTGGTCCCGTTTTGGCTTGTCTTCTAGTACTACTCCTCATATTAGATTTAGCAAATTAAGCTTGTCAATATATTACTCGAACTCATAATCTACGTATAGGTTACACGAATAATTATAACCTGTTAAATTATGTTGACACTGTAAAAATTCTTGTATTGCTATCGAATATGGATGAATCCTTATTGATTTGGCTGTAATGTGACTACATAGACAATAAGAATTTCTATAATCAGGTATAGATTTTCTTGAAATTGAGGCGTTTTGTTATTTGTTTTAAGGCAATCATGTGACTTTCCTGTGTGAAGGCCGCAAAGGTTAACTTATTCAACCATTCTAGTCTTTAGATTTATATATATATATATATATATCTACGTTTAAATCTAGACAAGAGGGGTTGCTCTGATGGTAAGCAACCCCCATTTTCAATTGAGATGTTGTAAGTTCGATTCTCCCCAAGAGCAAGGTGGGAAGTTCTTGGAGGGAAGGTTGCCGAGGGTCTATTTGAAAACAGCCTCTCTACCCAAGGGTAGAGATAAGATCTGCGTACATACTACCCTCCCCAAACCCCACTAAGTAGGATTATACTGGGATGTTATTGTTGTTATGTATGTTTAAATCAAGAATCAGTTTCGTATATATGAGGTGGCCATTAAAGGCAGATCCATGATTTCAGTTTGATGATTCAATTTTTATATTCTTACCCCTGAATTCATTACGTTTTTGGAATTATAAAATCATAAGCTATTTATTATCCTAAATATTTATTACATTTCTATGCCTTGTGTCCAAAACGTGGAGTTTATTTGAACCTGGTACTGGTAACTGGCTGATATTCTCTGTATAAGGTTAAATTTTGCTCATTACGTCTCCACGTCGGTAGGTACGACCAACGAATACACGATAACCGAAATAAGGGCACGATCTGAGAGTGGGAGTGAAATATATCATCAGCCTCGTCGTCTCCTCGAAGGAACACGACCAACCTCTATACTATTTTTATTATTTCGAGGAAGGTCTCCTATTATATAAAGGAGGATCCCAATATTGTAAAAGACATCTGATTCTTTTACTGAGCGAATCTCTCTCTCTCTCTCTCTCTCTCTCTCTCTCTCTCTCTCTTTTCTCTCCTCTCTTGAACATCTGATCTGTTAAAAGCAACAAGAAACACAATGCATATTTCTAGGTCTCATTATCTTCAATTACGATTTACCTTTGATTTACTTTGATTGTTTTCACTTATAAAGCGTTTTGTAACTTTTGAGTCAAACAATTTGGCGCCGTCTGTGGGGATTTCGGCAATCGAAATCATAGTTTGTACCTAGAATATCAAAAATAACAACGAACCGCTGTTCTTCACACGCTACGGAAGCCGAAGATGGTAGAAAATGACGCAAGAATGAAAGCTATAGCAGGCGTCACAGCTAATCTCATAGGCCCTCCCAATGAGGCCAATAGAGAAAACATCTTGAGCACAACACCTGGTAGTGTGCCGAATGGAGAGATCTCACCTTCTCCATCTGAAGATCTGACAATATTGCACGAAAAAGAAGCCTCTATATCTGCAGTCAAATAAACACCGCCTTCGGTGGTCAAGAAACTACTGTAGGAGTGGTTGATGAACACATTAGGTAGCTTGCTTGAAAAGTCACCACAAAGCAACATAAATAATCCACTAGTGGCGGATGTCATCGCTACCACCGGTGAACCCGATATTGCACGGACAAGTAACACTCACATCGACGTCCAGGCAAATGATGGTGCACTCGGGGACATTCTTAATAAGATGGAAGAGATGGAGAACAGAACAAGGCACTTCGAGATCAAATGAAAGAGCATCAGGAAAGAGTAGACAAAATTTTAGAAGCTCCTGAGTTACTGCCAAAACGCGACGTAGGAAGGTTTGTTGAAAAACCGTACAACAAGGAGGCTGCCCTTACCCAATCCCGAAAACCTTCAAAATGCCACCCTACCTGAGGATATATGATGGAACTACGGATCCCGAGCACCATCTAATTCACTATGTGACAGCTGTAAAGGGCAACGATTTGTCAAAAGAGCAAGTACTATTCGTACTCCTGAAAAAGTTCGGAGAAACGTTGACAGGAGGTGCCCTAACCTGTTACGCTCAACTACCAGCTAGGACAATATCAACATTCAAAGAAATGGTGGATAAGTTCGCCACCGCACATGCAAGAGCAAAGAAAGCAGAGGCCAGGATCAATGATATCTTCGCTGTCAGGCAAACCGTAGGAGAGGGACTCAAGGACTTCCTGGCTAGGTTCAACAGGGTAAGGATGGGTCTACCAAATGTATAGGAAGGCATGGCAGTCGCAGCTTTCAAAAACAGGCTAAACAGATATGGTTCAAGGGCGACCAAAAAGTTACTGAGCCAACTCATGAAATATCCCCCACCACATTGGAAGAGATTCACGCGCTTACTGTGCCGAAGTACGAGCGGAAAAGAATGACCTCAATGAGCTTAACCAACAGCTAACAACGATACAATCAGAAACAACTAGGGATCGACCCAACGACGGGCGACGGGAACAACTCCCGCATTTTAAAAAAGAAAGGCATCAGCCCTACGTTAGATCCACCCATCCACCACCGCCAAGGCATACAGAGGCATTAAAACGATATGTCTCCCCACTCCTGAATGAAAAAGATATGCCCCTTTATTATCCGCTCATAACCTTTGCGTGTTTCCTTCAGAAATAGTGTGCGCACTGGAATAGCTGGGAACCAAGGTGCTACGGCCACAAAAAATGAAATTCCTACCACGAGGAGATCGAACATCATGTGTGAGTTCCATCAGGAAAGAGGACACAAAATCGAAGACTGCATAGGTCTACGTCAAGAGGTAGTTAGGATGCTAAACCAAGGATACCTGAGGGAGCTGCTTAGCGATAAGGGAAACACCAACTTCGCACGAGGGAGGGAACAACCCCAAGGGCCGCCAAAACCACCTTCGCCAGCATGCACCACAAACACGATCGTCGAAGGAGACGATGATTCAGCAATCAACCACGTAAATTTCACCACCACGCACAACTTGAAATGAACAATCGCCCACGAACGGTGTGATGACTTCGAAGAAAGTATCACCTTCGATAAGTCTGATGCCGACGATTTGTCTTTTACTCATTATGATGCTTTGGTCATTACTTTACGTATTGCTGATACTGATATTAAGAGAATCATTGTTGATGACGGAAGCAGCGCCTGTATTATCCATCTAAGAGTCCTCGGGCAAATAAGACTCGAAGATAAGATAATACCGCGTTGCATAACACTGCAGGTTTTAACAATTCAGTGGAATGGACCTTCGAGGAAATATCAATGCTGGTTTTAGCTGGGGGAGTCATGCTAGAAACCACTTATCACGCCATGAACCAGGAGATGGCCTAAAACGCCATCATAGGACGCCTTTGGATACATGCCATGCGAGCAGACCCCTCAAGATTCTACCAAGTGATCAAGTTCCCCACCCCATGGGGAGTATTTAGCATTCAGGACGAGCCGTGCACAGCACAAGAATGCTATCAAATCGCTCCATACTGTGCCTACACCAAACAGTTGAAAGGAGCAAATGCGGAGGCATAGCAATCAGCCATGTCGTTGTCTAAAATCGACCACAAAAAGAAAGCCTACATCGGGCACAGCCTCTGCGGCCCAAGTAAGTACCCTGAATTTCTAACTAACCATGCAGATCTATTTGCCTTTTCTCATGTATATATGCCGGAAATCCCAAAAGATATCGCCACTCACAAGTTGAACGTCGACCCACTATATCCGCTCGTACGACAAATTAGAAGGAAGTTTAATGTTGTAATCAATGAGGTGGTCAGTGAGGAAGTAGATAAGTTACTAGCTAACGGGTCTGTCAGCGAATTGATGTACCCCCAGTGGGTCGCCAACATCGTCATGGTCAAAAATAAAAACGGGAAATGGAGAATGTGTGTGGATTTCACCTACCTTAGCAAGGCATGCACGAAAGATTCGTTCCCACTACCCCACATCGACCAGTTGATCGACACCACCACTGGACATGAACTGTTTACCTTCTTAGATGCCTACTTTGGCTACAAACAGATCATGATGGCCGATGAGGACCAAGAAAAGACAACTTTTATCACCCACCAAGGGACGTATTGCTACAAGGTAACAGACTCAAGGATGCAGGGGCAAAATATTAGAGACTGGTTACCAAGATGTTCAAGGAACAGCTTGGAAAGTCCATGGAGGTCTATGTCGACGATATGCTTGTGAAGTCATGAAAGAAAGAAGGCCACATCAACCATATGAAAGAAGCCTTCGAGATACTAAGGCAATACGGGATGAAGTTGAATCTGGAAAAGTGTGCCTTTGGCGTGGCCTCAAGAAAGTTTTTGGGTTTCCTCGTATCACAACGAGGTATCGAGATCAGCCCTGACCAGATCAAAGAAATAGAAGCAATACCTGAGACTTTGAACAACCAAAAAAAGGTACAAAACTAACGGGACAAATAGCCGCCCTATCCAGGTTCATCGCGTGGTCCTCGGACAGGTGCTACATGTTTTTCAACGTGTTGAGAAAAGATCACGAATTGCAGTGGAACGAGGAATGCATTGAGGCCTTGAGAAAATTAAAAGCATAATTATCTTTGCCACCATTGCTAGTCAAAGCAAACCTAGGCAAACCTTTGCTGGTACATATAGCAGTGTCCGAAGTTGCTGTTAGCATAGTCTTGGTCCACGAGAACAAAGGTACACAGTCTCCTTTTTATTATGTCAGCAAAACCCTAGTGGATGCCGAAACACGGTACCTACACCTCGAGAAGTTGGCCCTGGCACTGGTCATAGCTTCACAAAAGCTTAGACCCTATTTTCAGTGCCACATCATAAAGGTAATAACGACCTTCCCCATGAGATGCATCCTTCACAAGCCTGAACTGTTGGGAAAGCTCGCTAGATGGGCCATAGAGCTCAACGAGCATGATATATCCTATCACCCAAGAAATGCCATCAAGTCGCAGGTACCTTCCGACTTTGTCCCCGACTTCAGCATAGAGATATTTGCTAGAGCCTGAACTGGAGGCCATTCGTGCCTCCCCTAGTACCGAAATTTGGACCCTCAGCACTGACGACGCCGCTAATGCCTCGAAATTGAGATTGGGACTTGTTCTCGAAGTCCTCACGGTCAAACTAATTCGTCAGTCCATACGATTCCCCGAGATGACTAACAATGAGGCCGAGTATGAGCCTATGATTGCAGGCTTGAATATAGCCATAAAATACGGAGCTCTACGACTCATCCTCCATTGCGATTCCCAACTCGTAGTGAACCAGGTCAGTGGGACTTACCAAGTCAAGGAGCAGAGAATACAAAAGTACCAATAAAAAATCCACAAGTTGATGCCTGAGTTCGACGAGTGCCGCTTTAAGTAAATACCTCGAGCACAAAATAACGAAGCAGACGGCTTAGCAAAACTGGCTGCAACTACCAAAAATATCAACAGGGAGAATGTAGTCACCCTCCTCAATTCAGCCATCAATCACACTGAATTACTCTCTTTAAATCTGACTTGGGACTGGCGCAATCAGTTTGTATCCTATCTACAGGACGGGACACTCCCACTCGACAAAAAAAAATCCAAGAAGCTCCACGTACAAGCCGCTTGATACTGCCTGATAAACCACGATCTCTACAAAAGGATGTTTGGAAGACCCCTCGCTAAGTTCTTAGGGCCGCACCAAACGAGGATAGTACTCAAAGAGGTGCACGAGGGTCTCTGTGGTGTCCATAAAGGTAATCGCGCCTTCGTCTGTTGCATCATCCGAGCCGGTTATTACTGGCCCGTTATGAAGAAAAGCAGCAAAGTACTTTTGCAGGTGCGAACAATGCCAAAAGTATGCCTCCATGATACATCATCCAGGGGAGCCTCTCCACTCATTAACCTTACCTTGGCCCTTCATCAATTGGGGATAGATATAATCGGTCCCCTACCAACGGGACGTGGAAAGGTACAATTTTTGTTAGTTTTAACTGACTATTTCTCCAAGTGGGTGGAAGCAGGATGCCTAGATACGCGAACAGGAAGTCATCGCCTTCATATGGAAGAACATCATGGCCCCTAATTCATTGGCAAAAAGATTACTGAGTTCTTCGAGAAATGGCATATTAAGAGAACACTCTCCACACCATATCTCCCCACCGCCAACGGACAAGCAGAATCTTCCAACAAATTGATATAGAACATATTGAAAAAGAAACTTGAAGAAGCCAAAGGGTCGTGGCCCGAAATACTACCGGAAGTGTTGTGGGCGCATCAGACCACACCCAAATCTAGCATGGGAGAAACACCACTCTTACTGGTCTATCGAACTGACGCGGTCATACCTATCGAAATATGAGAACCAAGCTTAAGATACTCACATACAACCAGAGTAGATAACGGCATGAATAGAATCCAGGACCTCAAAGAGGCCGAAGAACGAAAGGACATGGCCCACATAAGATTGACGGCTAAAAAAAAGGTCGAAAGGAATTACAACAAAAAATCTAAAATAAGACCATTCAAAGTGGGTGATTACACCAACGAATCCAAAACATTGGCGTCAAAAAACCCAAGCGAAGGAAAATTGGGCACCAATTGGGACGGACCATATAAGATCATAGTAGCAGCGAGCAAATGAGCATTCTAGTTGGAAAAAATGAAAGGAAATGCACTCCAAACAACTGGAACATCGCCCACCTCAAGTACTTCCATTTCTGAAAGGCGTCTCCCGAGTCGTACACTTTTTTCCTTACATGAGTTTTGTCCCAATTGGGCTTTTTCGGGAAGGTTTTTAACAAGGCGGCGGAGGGGACACCTGGGGTATCTGAGGACAAAGTTTATTATATCAGCCATTTGACATGCTCTCCGGGCCGACATAATAAAGGGACTATACTAGTTTAATCTCCATTGTGTAAACGGCTAAGGCCACCTTCTCCGTTTTATAAACGGCTAAGGCCACCTTCTTCATTTTGTAAACGGCTAAGGCCACCTTCTCCATTGTGTAAACAGCTAAGGCCACCTTCTCCATTGTGTAAACGCCTAAGGCCACCTTCTCCATTGTGTAAATGGCTAAGGCCACCATCTCCATTGTATAATTGGCCAAGGACACTGCCATTAAAATGTCGACCCTACTCGACGATGATGGATAACACTTCGATGGCAGTCAAAGTTACATCCTATTGGCTACGGTCAGCGCCATCAAACGTCGACCCTGCTCGACAATGATGAATAACACCTCGATGACAGTCGAAGTTACATCCTATTAGCTATGGCCATCGCCGTTAAACATCGACCCTGCTCAAAGATTATGGATAATACTTCGACGACAGTCGAAGTTACATCATATTGTCTAAGGCCATCTCCATTAAACGTCGACCCAACTCGACAATGATAGATTACAGTTCGATGACAGCCGAAATTATACCCTATTGGCTAAGGCCATCACCATTAAATGGCGACCCGTCTCGACGATGACAGATAACACTTCGGAAACATTCAAAGTTACATGTTATTGGCTAAGTCCATCCCCATTAAACGTCGACCCTGCTCGATGACGATGAATAACGCTTCACCAACAGTCGAAATTATATCCTGTTGGCCAAAGCCAACACCTATGAACGTCGATCCAGTTCGACATTGATGGATGACACTTCGACGACGGTCAAAGTTACATCCCTTTGGCAAAATCCGTCGCCGTTAAGCGTCAATCAATCTCGACTACGACAAACAACATTCATACAACGGTTAAAATTTTGTCTCATTTAACCGCTAAGGTCTGGTTTTGACGTGTCTACGAATATCAACTCTGCGGAGGTGAAATTTCGAAACACAAAGAACAAAACAAAAAAAAAACAATGACAAAAGTATGATTCATAATCATGACAAAAAGGTATGTACATCCGGCAAAAGTATGATTCATATATCATGACAAAAATGTATTCACATTCGGTCCCGCAAAGGGCCCCCATTACATTCTATAAAAAGCAAAACATATACAAATTTCAAAAAGCTTCACCATCTTGCCCTTCGCCTCCCGTCTGTTCATCTTCTCGACCGTCACCACCAGGGCGGTAGGCCTCATTGTACCAAGAATCGGAACACAACCAGTTGATGTCCTCAGAAGCATAGCTCTCCCGGTCAGGATAGTAAGAGCTATATTCACAGACCGTTTGAGCGGCACGAGCCTCGCACCACTGTTCCTAAACCTTCTCTTTAGTGGCACGACCCGCAACGAGGAGTTTCTTGTATACGGCCAGTCGGACCTTCTTTTGAACCCACATCTCATGCGCTTCACGACGCACATCCTCGTCAAATGAGAGATGGGAAGAAGAAGGCCGAGCCACGTCTCTAGGCCCTAGTGAGATAGTCCGCCTAAGAACATCGACCTCTACCGACTTGGCTTCAAGTTCGGCAATCAAGGCCGCAACCTTGCGGGGGAAATCAACAACCTCCGCAGCCACCCCATGACTAAGCTCCAATACCTCTTCCCTCGATTTGAGGAGTGATTCCAGCTCACTATTACGAGCCACAGCCGTCACCAATTCCTCATCGGGCTTCTCCAGCTCAGCCACCATGCGCTCCAATTGTGCATCCTTCTTCTCAAGACCTTCATGGAACACCCAAAATTTGGGGCTTGTTGGAAAAGGTCCATCACTGCCCGATGCTTGGAACGACACTTCTTATACTTCTCACAATTTTATTAAAAATGGTCGTTTTCTTCTACTCATGACGCCTCCTCTCCACCTCAAAAAACAAGGGCCTAAGGAGAAACCATGAGTTAGTATGCATAAAAACCAATATCACAACGTGCGGAAGAACAGAAATTTACCTGTAAAGTCATGCTAGCGAGACTTCGAGCTAGCTCCGTATCGCGGATAAATTTTGGCACTTCATGCTCGGGGATAGCACATAACAAGGCCATCTCCAACGTTGCCTGCTTGTTGTGCTATGATAAATTATAAGCCCCAGGAATTATGATTCGGCGATCGGACCAATCCACCGTCATCTCCACGTGCGTGAGACCTTCCGCCATCCCATTCATATCTTCTTAGGCAATCTCAGGGTCCGGTCCCTCAGCATCCCCGCCAACGATGGACGTCGAGCCACCCTCAGCAGCATGAACTAAGCTGGCACAAGCAACACCGCTCGCTTGATGGTCCGACCTCCACGAATGGATAACATTGGCCATAAATATAGGTCTAGGCTCCTAACGAGGCACATTACTCCGCTCATCCTCAGTCGCCACCGCCTTTCCAGTTTCAAGCCTCCGCCTTTTTCTCTCCTTAGGTTCCTGGCCCTTGAAAGGCTCATCCACAGGCTGCAGAGATGCTATCGACAGTGTCACCGCATTCGTTGCCGCCTCCACAAGCGCAACCTCTTGTAAAAGATCTATGGGAACACCCTCCCTGACGGATGCACAAAGTATCTCCTGAGCATCTGGGCCGACATCCGATCGAGTGGAGGTAGATACAGTCGCCTTCTTTTTGGGAATGTTTCGACTTATCAAGACAAATAGTTCAGTCAATGAAGTTTGTGGAAACAACCGACTAAGGTCGAAGAATTACCTAAAGGGCCTACGGGGTGGTGGCATTGAAGAAACGCGGACTACGTGTGGCTTTTATTTTTGCGAAAGGCAGCAAACCATCTACCCATTTCTTGATACCAGTGATTAAGCAAGGCGTGTGAGCTATCGCTGCAACATAAAAGGAAAAATCACATTACGACCAGAGCCGTCGAAGCCACATATGATATTGAATTCAACCAATAGAAAGACTTACATTTCGAATTCCACCTTTCTAGGAACCTGACATGGTTAGACACTAGGTGCTCTGTTTTGATAAAGAAGTACCTATGCCAATAACCACGGCTGGCTCGGGTATCAGTTTTGATGACCAGCCCCTTCAAGCCACCGCTCTTTAATGTAACATGGTACCCCTTAGAAAAGTGGCACTAAATAACTGCAAAAGGTGATGAACGGAGACCTCGCACCTAGCCAGCTCTACGTACGTAGACATTATCCGACACACTTTTAAAGTGTACGGATTAAGTTGAGATGGACACATATTGTCAAAGCGGCAAAGCTCCTCTGCCAAAGCAAAGATGGGAAGGCCATAACTGATTAAAAAGGGATATTTGTAGAACGTGCAATATCCCGATCTGTGGATGTTCGAATAGTTCGTTCCCACTGGGACCATCTCCACATGAGCAGGAATATCAAACGACGTGTGAAGACCATCTAAGTGGTCCTCCATCAGCTCAGAACTCTCCGAAGTTGGCATGGGGGAGTCCTTTTGGAAATCTTTTCTAACAAGAAGTTGCTTCGGCAACACACCGTCTACAGTAAGAGGAGTTAGGTCTTCTTCTCCCTCCCCTTCATCATCGCCAGATAGAGGCGGTACATCGGATGGCGTATTATCACGATCCCTCGGATTATCATTCCGTCGGGGTTTTGCCATAATTTCAATTCAAGAAGAAGTGAAGTGTGTTTTTCTGAAAAATGGTAAGGTTTCAGAGAAAAGGAGTTCTTTCTTAGAAAATCAAAAAATGCTTGCAAATGATCGAAAGTTGGATCGAGTTAAACCCGTTCCCTATTTATAGAGTTGGGTGGCCTTGAAATCGAATATATGGAGCCAAGACAATTGTGTAAAATAAAGCATCAGAACACCTCTTGTGTTTCTTCGGGAATACGTGTAATGATGATGCATGTGTATGATGACATCACCCTAAGGAGGAGATTGCGCGTCATCATTTCAATCAACTCAAATGTTCACTCATTCGCTCTAATTTGCTTTGCCACCTTAAAGCATGGTCAAATTCTCCCAGAACAAGGTTCATGGTTCCGTCCATCGGGGACGCACCTCAATGCATCACCAATGAACGGAGGGACTAACTGTATAAGGTCAAATTCTGCCCATTACGTCTCCACGTCGGCAGGCACAACCAACGAATATACGATAACCAAAGTAAGGGCGCGACCTGAGAGTGCGAGAGTGAAGCGTATCATCAGCCTTGTCGCCTCCTCGAAGGAATGCGACCAACCTATGTACTATTTTTATTATTTCGAGGAGGATTTCCTATTCTATGAAGGAGGATCCCAATGTTGTAAAAGGTATATGATGTTTTTATTGAACAAATCGCTATCTCTCTCTCTCTCTCTCACTTCCCTCCTTTCTTGAACATCCGATCTGTTGAAAAAAATCAAAAACACAATACAAATTTCCAGGTCTCATTATGTTCGATTACGATTTATATTTGATTTACTTTGATTGTTTTTATTTACAAAGCAATTAATACTTTTGAGTGAAGCATTCTCCATTGCTATTGATGGCCACAGCGGAAGGCAAAAAGAAGTTTCAACGTTTTGTATCAATTAAAAGTCTCGGTTTTAAACTCAAGTATAAATTCGAGTCTTATATATTAAAATACTTGTTGATATTTCATGAACAGATATATTGGATAGAGTATTTCAAAAAAACCGTTTTAAAACTTAAAATTTCAGGCTTTCTCTAAAAAGTAAAGTTAATTGTATTTCACTAAACAATACGCAACATCATCTCTTTATGATAATAATTCTTCCAGTTACATCTTTTAATTTATCTAGCAACAACAACAACAATTGCCCATCCACGAGCTTTCAGTGTCTGATCAAGTTGGATTGTATTGTGGAAAATCGTGAGTTAACTAGCATACAATCATACACAAAGAAAATAAAAAAGAAAAATCAACACAAGGATTTAACGAGGTTCGGTTAAGCCTAATTCTCGAGGCAGAATCAGAGAGAGTTTTTCACTATAAATGAGAAGAAAAATAATTCCATATGTAGAATCTCCAACTACAACTCTATCACGTATATAGATCCCAAATAGTTTCAAAACTATAAGAGAAAGATTTTGCAATTTGACAAGGACAATAGGTTTTCCTTTTCCAAATCTATTCGGACAAGGGGTACCTATAGGGATTATGAATTTTCTAAAGATACAAGGAAATAATTCAAGTCCCAAAGTAATAAATCTTCCCATTGGCTTGATTCTCTTCATCAGCAATAACAACGTCTCTCTACCTTGCCCTCAGCCCTCACAAGAGCTCTATCCATTTCCGCATAAATCAACCAAGTCTAGGCAATGCCTAATCTTGTTAAGAGACTCAATCTCTTCAGATATAGCGCTATCCATCGATTTGGTTCCGTACTCGGAATAGCTTCTGGATAGCTATAACATGAAAGCTCATCAATGGTCTCTCCAAATACCAAATCAAATCCCACAAGAGTCGTATATCCAAGAAGATTACCATCAACTAAGTTTGCAAACCTTTGCGGTCAGTTGATCAGTCTCTTCTCTCTACCTGTTGCAATGTTATATAGTTGTTGTTGCGCAGGTGCATTAAAATTATCATCTTGATCAATATTTTGCACCTTGCTCACTTCCTCTCTTTTAGAACTACTAGCTTGAGCTAGTGCATATTCAATTTCTATTTCTTTGTGCTTCGTGACACCATCATCTGTTTCCGCTATTACCTTCTCCCTCTGGCTGTCTAGGGAGGCAGATTCATTGAATGTTATATCACTAATGATAATTTTCCATATCCTCTTTTGATCTGTGCATCACAACCTATAACCGTTCACTCTAGTTGTGTCCCCTAGAAATATGCACTTCCTTACCCTCGGCTCAAGTTTTCCATCCCTTACATGAGCATAAGTAGGACAACCAAATATCTTTAAATTTGAATAATCAGCAGGCGAACCGAACTATGCTTCAAAAGGCATTTTGCACTCAATAGTTGTGCACTAACATCTTCCGAATTAACATCTGACGTCACCAGCAGCTCCGTTCCAAAATTTGTACGAAACATGCAGAAGTGCAATATGGGTACAATTGACCCCATGTACTGGTAAGTATTTTATCTAACCTCGTCGAAGTAGTCACGAGGATTTTAGATAAAAAAATGTTTATTGCTATAAACTGTACCATAAAATAATAGTAAAGTAGTTCAAAGTATAACAGATAAAAGTATCAATTACAGCTCGGCAAGACAGTCAATAATTACAAAAAGAAACCATAGTAGAATATTTACAATATTTCCTGGTATGAGATGTATGTTCCAAAATGTCAAAATGTCAAATCACATTGCACGGAAACACCTTTCGTGCTTTTATCTCATCCTCACTATGTATAAGTAAATTTATGTAACAAACCAATTAGCACGACAATGCCATGCGTGCGTTCAACTTATCTTTCGAAAGGATCTTGTAATCGAACCAACCATATGGCAGTAGCACAATAATAGGAGTTACAAATTAGAAAATACACAATTAACAATAGTGGATCACGGAAAAGGACTAAGTGGAAACACGTGAGTAGTAACAATAATTGGAAGACAAGGAATATCAATTTCAATTGACTAGCATATTGGAGGCCTAAGTACAAGTATAACAATTAAGAAGAGAACACATGATCTTTACTAGTTAACAAGTAACGGCATGAATTGCTAGCATGGTGGAAGACTTTTACTAAAGTGCAACAGAATAGATAGTACAACATGAGTATGATTATAAAAGCAGGAAGAAGGAATGGTATTTGCAATTTAAATAAGTAAAAGACATTGACAATGCAACAACAATTGAGATAAAGATAAAGTATAAGACAATAACAACAAGTCACACAAGACATGTAAATACCACAATAACAGCCCAATGCAAGAGCATAATAAGTACATAGGAAACATATATCACATCATAATGCATGTCCATCGTCCCCACCTGCACGGAAACACCCTTCGTGGCAAGACCTCACTATATTACAAGCATAACAATATAAATAAAATGGCACAGCATCACCCTTTGTACTTTTACTTTCAAATAATATGGCACGACATCACCCTTTGTACTTTACTCTCAATAATATGACACGACATCATTCTTCGTGCTTTTACTCTCAATAATGTGGCACGGAATCACCCTTCATGTTTTTACTCTCAATAATATGGCACTATGGCACGACATAACCCTTCATGCTTTTACTCTCAATAATATGGCACGACATCACACTTCGTGCTTCTCAATAATATAGCACAACATCACCCTTCATGTTTTACACTCCTCCTCACATGATGATGTATAAATAATGACACGAAATCATCCTTCGTGCTTTATAATCTTCCGTACCAAGAATACAATGGCAAACAAGGCAGCAAGTATAAATGAAATCAAGGAGATTGTTTTAACAGTTATTCCAAATAAATTCTCAATCAATGCTTTACAAGCCAACAATGATTTAATAATCCTCAAGAACTGTATTATTCAAATACCTCCACGAAGCTTACAAATGATCTACAACACAATTATAGAGTCTAGTATCTCACAGATATTTGACCGTAAAAATGTAGTAATGATTTCGAATAGAGATGACAGAATTATAAACAATCAATGTATTCTCTGAATTTCCGTCAAGTTTGATCAAGTTATAGTAAGCGAAGTCTTGATTTCTATCATTTAATATTATGTTCTTGGTATCTAAAATTCAAGTAAGGCATGAAGCATGGGGTCAAAAAATTCTACAAACAAAAATGTAACATAACCACCGCCACCCCCTCCTCCCGAGCATGTTAACCCCGACAATACAAATACAGTTGTCACATCATATATGTATTACCCCCCATATGCGAACAACGTCAAATAGAAGGAAAAATTTCCTCAACAAAGTTAATTGAAACACTTACCTCGAACAAGACCATAATAATACCGAGCAAGCCAGCGATGCACCAAAAATGCCATAACACGCGTAGTAACCTCCGAACAGCTCAAAGCTAGCCAAAAGGAAGTCAAACACATCAAATAAAGCCTAAGGAAATAATTCTAAATGTTAACGATCGTATCCTAAATTAAATTCCAAATCCTGCCAAAAATCACCCTGGTCGCACGCCTTGTAATCCAAAAAACTCACCAAATACGACAACCCATTCGATTACGAGTCTAACCATACTAGTTTCTCTCAATTCTAACTTCGAATCGGCTTTCAAAACCCAAAAACTCATTATATGAAACCCCACAAATATTTTCCCCAATTTCATCCCCAATAACAAATAAAAAGATGAAATCAATGTTATATTCATGATTATTAGCAAAATATTGAGTTAGAATTACTTACCCCAATGATTTTTCTGAAAAACTCCCGAAAATTCGCCTCAAACCTAGCTCCCAAAGTCCAAGATGTGAAATAAAACCCTAAACCTCGTATATATAGCTCTCTGAACCCCTAGCATGCGGTCCACGTATTCCTCACCGCGACCATGCAGTCACTACCGCGGTCCGCGAAATTTCCATCACGGCTGCAAACCCAAAACCTCACCTATCGTGGTCCACAAACTCCAACCACGATAGCATTCTTCAATCACGATTCGCAAACTTCCTACCGCGTCCGTGTCCAATGATCCGTTACCTTCAACTTTTAAAACACCAGATATCAGGTAGTTCCACCTTCCAAGGCCAAATAGTGATCTGATAACCATACGAAAATCACCTGAGGCCCTCGGGACTTCGACCAAACATACAAAAACATCCCATAACATCATTCAAACTTAGTTGAACCTTCGAATCAATTAAAACTACATCAAAACATCAAATTACACTCGGATTCAAGCCTAAGAACCATTAAATTTCCAAATTCCACAAACGATGCTGAAACCTACGAAATCTTCTCCGAATGACCTGAAAGTTTGCTCATAACTCACATTTGACATTACAGACCTGCTCCAACTTCCGGAATCAGAATCCGACGCCGATATCAAAAGTCCACTTCCAGTCAAACTTTCCAAAAATCCAACTTCTGCCATTGCATGATATTCAACTGCGAACCTCCAAATTACAATCTTATCACACTCCTAAGTCCCAAATTACCCAACAAAGCTAACGGATTTGACGAAACTCCATTCCGTGGTCAAATACTAAAAGTCATAATTGGTCAATTCTTCCAACTTGGAACTCAAATCTTGAAGTTTGTTCTTCTAAATTGATTCCGGATAACTTGAAAACAAATACGGGCAATTTACGAAAGTGATATTACACCATGCAGAGATAAACGAGCCCTCAAGATACCGATCGAAGTGCTGATAGGCAAAATAACTTGTCGGATCATTACAGTAAGTTGCAAACCAATTCTTATGTGGACACATGTGGAAAGTAGCACTAGAATAAAAAACCCAGGAATTCTGCGCATGACTAGAACTCAGAAATTATGTCCATGAATAGAATTCAGGCACAAACTTCCCCTACATAATCATTATCATCAAAATTATTGCTAGAATTATATATTTTCTGCTTCTCTCTTTTCTGTTTTAGCTTGCGACAATCTCTCTTGTGGTAACCTTGCTCTCACACTCATAAAAATTCTGCTTCCTTTCTCTAGAGTTCGATCTGGCGGTTAACTTTTTCTGTTAAAGTCCTTTTGTTTCTGTTCTTCCTCTGCTCACCAAACTATCACCCTAAATATGCTGTCGGGAAAGCTCTTTTTCAACACTTTAGATTTTGGTGCATTATTACTATCTTCCAGTGAAATATTTTCCTTCAAATACATCAGTATGTCAGTAAAAGTATCATAAGATAGTTGTAAAGAACATAATACAATAAAGCCTAATCCTCACACTCAATTTTGATATCCGTGTTCTTCAGGTCCATTAAAATTGAATTAAACTCATCAAGTGAGTTTTAATAATTTTACCTTCATTAATATGGAGATTGTATAACCTCTTTTTCAGGTAGATACAGTGTGTTAGCGATTTCTTAGAGTACAAATCTTCTAGCTTCTTCTATGTTGTTGCTGCAGAAGTTTCTTTAGCAATTTTTCGAAGAATGCTATTAGTATCGCTAATGAAGATCGCACTTAAAGCCCTCTCCTTCATGCCTACTTTCTCTGTCTCTTCCATCTCTTTAGAAAAATACTCATCAATTTTCTTTCATAACTTTAGTAACACCAGAGACGATTGCATCCTAATCTCCCGTAGACTGAAACTAGAACCCCCGTCAAATTTCTCTACTTCGTACTTTGCTGAAGACGATGAACACATCTTAACCCTAAATATTAGAAACCCAAATCTTGCTCTGATAATAATTATTGTGAAAGATCGTGGGTTAACTAGCACACACTCAATCACAGACAAAGCAAACAGAGAAGAAAAATCAATATATTAATTTAACGAGGTTCAATTATGCCTAATCCTCGGGGTAGAAGCAGTGAAAGTTTTTCACTCTAAATAAGAAGAAAAGTACAAGACCATCTATTGAATCCATAACTACAATCCCTATATATAGATCCCAAACTTATAAGAGAAAGGTTTTCCAATTTTATAAGGACAATATGATTTTCTTTTCCAAATTTATTAGGACAATTGATTTTCCAAACATATAGGGATTACCAGAGGCGGATGCACTATAGAACCACTGGGTTCAAGTGAACCCCGTATTTTCTATGTGAATCATAAATTTGTGTTTAATAAATCACTAAAATTACAATAAATAGCAGGTATGAATCCATAACTTTAACTGCTAAACCCATAGATTAAAATTCTAGATTCAACTCTGGGAATTATGGCTAGGGGTATCAATGGTTCGGTTCGACAGGTTATTTTATAAAATTTATACCATACCGTTTTTTTGGTCATTCTATTATATATAATCAAAATTAGACTCTTTGAAACTGTCCCAATCATGTCTGTTTCTCTTCGGTATCGGTACGGTTTGGTAAATATTTGGTAATTTAAATGTTATGTAAAATTTACTAGTAGAAGTAGAATACAATAACATACGTACTTTTATAGGACTTGACAAAACACTCTAGGTATTTTTACAGTTTAAAAGGTGATAAATTTAAAAAATATAAAAGATGGCTAAAGTATAGATCCATCAACTATTCTACATCAATGTAAAAGAAACTAAACAAATATAACAAAATATAAATCACACGAGTAGAAAGATATTAACCAAGTTGGGTCTCAAGATTAAAGTCTATAGAATATTAAATATTCAAAAAGATAAATCTGAATCATACGAAAGAAAACATATTCAATACATTGTAGTTTGCTACTCATAATTACTACAGTATATTGTGTTTATTAGTGAATATACTGAAAATAATTTAGTTTCAATAAGAGTAGCATTATAAGGTTGGAATTATGATTTTATGCTTAATTATTCGTTGGCTTATAAATATTTCATAATTCCAAGGCTCCAAAAAATTTAATGCTTTATTATCTTTAAACTTAACATATAAATATATTTTTCGCATTATAAATTTATTCTGTACGGTTTGGTATTTTTTCATATAATAAAAAACCTACCCTAATTATTTGTACAGTAATAGATTTTTATAAAAACCTATGATTTTATTAAAAAAAAACCTAAAAATCGATTTAATAGGCTGCGGTTCGGTCGGTTTAATCGATTTTTAAATATCCATTGACATTCCTAATTATGAATTTTTTTAAAAATACAAGAAAATAATTCAAACCTCAAAATAACATAGTACTAGATTAACATGAATCTTTAAAATAGTTCATTTTGCTATATTTAAGCTCGTTTCGGTTCAATAATATTTAATTCCTTGATTTACGTAAAGAAACAATTTCACTCCATCAATTAAAAACTTAGCATGCGTTTGGATAATTTCGATATGAAAGCAAACGCTGCAGCCGCTTCTGCAAAACTCTACAGCTTTATATCCAGATTTGAGGGGTGTGCAACGTACAAGTAGGCTTTGGACACACAGAGAAAGGAAGCTAGTATATGGTGTTGCAAGCTCTTTCTACAAATTTGATATGCCACTTATGACGGTGATTGTCATTTTTGCCTGCGCGGCCTACTATTTTCATGACAATTGACACCAAAAAAATGTAGACTAAAGAAAGAAAAACAGAGCCTTTATTTTATGTATTACATGTGAATTGATTTACACCTACTTTTAATCAAGCAGACTACTCGTAGACATGGAGTAGCAACTGGTTTTTATCCACAATTTTTGGACGCTATTCTTCAGGCTGAAAATAGGCCCTTGGGGTTTAAAGAGCCCGAAACCAAAATGACAATTCTTTTATATTCAAAATACGCTTTTATAGTTTTTAAAAAAAAACTATTTTTCTACTTAAAAACTAATTATTTAATTTATAAAATTAACAAAATTGTAAAAATATTAAAATTGACACACATAACAATTCGGGATAGCTTGGTGATATTAGACCTCAAATATCGAGCCTGGAACTCAGTGGCAAAGCCACATGGTCACAAGGATGGTCAATCGACCACCCTTCGTCAGAAAATTGCACTGTGTATATAGGTAAAATATTATATTTTAAAGGTATATAACACATATTGAACACCCTCTGTCGAGAATTCTTTTTCACTTATTTCAAATTTGAATACCCTTGAAAAAATTCCTAGCTTCGCCACTGCTGGAACCCATAGATATATACTCTGTCCAATTAAATTATTAAATATTAATTATTATAACACAAAAAAAATTCTACAAATAATAAAATTAACGCACATAAGAATTCTGGATATCTTGGTGCTACTGGACCTCAAATATCGAGCCTGAAACCCATAGATATATACTCTGTCCAGTTAAATAATTAAATATTAATTAATAAAACAAACACACAATTTTTATTGTTTAATTTACAATAGACGACATGGATGTGCCGCCTGTGCATCGTGCACCCTTTTCGGATGAGATATTAGTGTTAGAGGGCGATCATAGATCCGCCTACGTATAGGAGGGAGAGCTAGTAGAGCAAACTCTCTGTTCCAGGAGAGTGGACGACTTGTGGAATTTTTATCTGGGAGAGAACTTTCCATTCTCGCACAGTCCAGCGCCTACGTGATACGATCTTCTAAAATTTTTTTGAGATTGTGCGGCTGCAGCTCGACTGGTCTCAAATCACGGCGTTGGTAGAGCGGTGGCGACGGAGACACACACTTTTCACCTGCCCATTGGCGAGGCTACCATCACGCTTCAGGATGTTCAGGTTTTATATGGGCTGCCTGCTGATGGACTGGTCGTTGCACTTCCTCAGTATATGAGATCTATGACGCGCACCCAGTATTTTGACTTGCTGTAGCAGTTCACTGGTTTCAGGCCACAGGGTGAGGCTCCAGCTTCAGGGGGCAGTCGCATTTCTGTGACATCTATTAGACAACATTTGGAGATATTGCACCCCAACATCACTGGCGAGACAAAGGATCTACATATTCACCGGTACACGAGGTTGGTGTTGCTTATTCTTTATGGGGGTATCTTGTTCCCGAACTCTTCGGGAAATTAAGTGAGTATGCGATTTCTACATCATCTTTAGCAGCTAGATGAGTTACCGCAGTAGAGCTAGGGTGCTGTTGTTCTAACTTACCTATACATAATTATGGTTGGGCTAGCATGGGCTCATAGAGCGACGTATGTGGTTTTCTACCGCTCCTACAAGTGACAACATATTTGAATACTCGATATCTGTGACGTCCCTTAACGACGTGTTCTCGACCTCAGAGCATAGCACCTCGAACAACGACACCAAGCTATTCCCTTGGAGAAATAAGTTCGGCTCCGTGGGAACCTCGATATCCTAACAACTAATACGGGCACACAATATTATTTTATATTTATTTTTTTCATTCTCTCTTTTACTATTCTTGTTCTTAATATTGAAAGTCTCTCAATCGGCAACTTACCGTGGTTTACAATTTGTCTTCTTCAAAATTTCAAACATTACAACATGCAATCATTATATTAAAGCAATGCAATAATTTTCGATATCATTATATCAACTTATCTTACTATATATTTTCTTACCATTTGAGTTATGCTACTATCCATTGTTTCTCGTACTTTGATTATCTTATTTATTTGTGATAGCTACTGCTCCTTTTTAGACTGTTTTATCATAACGTATTCCCTTTGTTACTTTTATTTTCATACTTCATTGAATTGGTTTTCCTTATTTGACCCTTTTTTTTTGACATGCTTACTCTTGAGCCGAGGTTTTTTTTGGAAACAACATCTCTATCTTCCCAGACTTCACTTTGTGAGATTTTACTAGGTATGCTTTTGTATATCAAATTATCAAATTCTTGAGCCAGTTTCATTATTCTACTTTTATTTTATATTTTTTCATTAAAAAATTCTCGTTGATATTCTTACTTAGGATTTCTTTCTAAAATTCAGCTTTAGGCCCCAATCTTGTTGTGATGACCCTCAATCTTCACAACAATCAGTACTGTAAATATCAAAATTTTATCGAGTCAAATTCCTATAAAATTTGGCAAAATACTAAATTTAAGATACTACGAGTAGAGCCCATTGAGGTTTCATGGAGGCTACCTATCCGAAGCCCTAACTTGGAGATTACTCTACTTGAAACCCTAGCTTGGAGGATACACTACCCAAAATCCTAGCTACGCATATAAAAGGGCCCCACATATTCCCTTTGAAAAAATCTCAAAATTCCATAAAATATTTATGGAATAATCGCCAAGAGATCAAAAATATCAAATATTGTCTTTCTCAAACCCACCGAAGTGATCAACAAATGTTCTTCCTTTTCATGGATATCAAATACATCCTAAAAATATTCACATCATCCTATGTTCGAGAATACATTGGTTAAGCCCTAGAATCACGGAGAATGATCTAGAGAGAAGAATCAAGGGAACAAACAGAATTGTACCCGCATAATTTTGTCAATAAAATTATGTTTCTTCATATTTATATTGTGGTTGCAATTTATTTTGGTATCACAAATAACTTGTTGCAAATAAATTAGCACGCCTAGTAGGACCAAATCAACCTTTAATCTTTTCGCTCACGGTGTAAAGAATGTGATGTCTTCTTTACTTGTACTTCAAGCCTTTTCTATGACGATCTTGTAAATCTAAGCCCCTACAAGCGTTGAAGTAGGGGGCATTTGTAGACATCAAAATTTTATCGGATCAGATCCATATGAAATTTGGTATAATTCTAAATTTAAGATATTACAAGTAGAGTCCAACGAGGTTTCTTGGAGGCTACTCTATATGAAACCCTAGCTTGGAGAGTTGGAGGGTACTCTACCCAAAAACCTAGAGGCATCTCAAAATTCCATAAAACTCTTAGAATATTTATTAAGAGATAAAAAATATGTTAAATATGTCTAGCTCAAAGTTCTTGCAGCATTTAAAATTCAAATGAAGTGCTGCTATATGCTTTTGATTAACAAATACTTCAAGAAGATCCACAACATATACTTCTTAGATATAAATAAATCCAAAATAGTCCGCATCATCCTACATTTGAGAAACACATTGCTCTCGCCCTCGTATTACGGAGTATATAATCAGGAGAAAAGAATCAAGGGAGAAACATAATTGTACTCACAATTAATTAGTGAAAATATTTTTCTTTTAATTTGTGATTGCAATTTATTTTTCATATGCTGAAAATTTTGTTGCGAGGGGACTGGGAATTCGACCTATGGAGGCAAGAAGATCCTAGGAGCAAGGCGAAGAATTCTTATACGAGTTTTTAACTTCCTTTTTCCTATTTTCATTATTAGTTATAAATTCTAGTATTGTAATTATGCATATTTATGAATAACTAATTTCTTATCTAGGTTTTGATGGAACTTATTTGAGGATGATTTTCCTGTTACATTAATATAGATTTGACTTAGTATTTTCTCTATTTATTCAACTACGTTATAATTATGGTTGGTTGAAAAACTTTCAATTGACTGTGCCTATTTAGTGTATATTGCTCGGGAGAGAATACATATTTAGATAGTTCAAAACCTTCATAAGATCATTATTTAATTCTCACTAGCTACAATTTTATTTTTGGACCCCTTCGTGAAGATACTGTCTTCGCTACACTTTTGGTTCCACAATAACATCAGACAAAAAAAATATTATATGAGACACAAAATATAATTTTTCCAAAAACAGGTGAAAACTGGCATTGGCCAAAGATTTGGACCCTACCAAACAGAGGGGCGTGGCCCTTTTGAATCAATCAAGGCCACACGGTTAACCATCTAGGGCCCAGCTAATGCATCTCCTTTTAATACAAAAGTGTCTGTCCTAATTGAATTGTTTTACTTGGTAAGTGATTAGAAAAAAAAACATCAGTGTTAAAAGGTCCATTTCTTGGTTACGTCTTACGAAGCTTTGGGAAGATCTCTTTTGTACGGCTGTTTGTCTTATTAAGCCTGTTTGTTAGTTTAATCTTCGGAATAAAAGTATCACTTTTAACTCGCACTATAAACTATTTATATTCGTTAGTTAAAAAATATATAAATTTTATTAATGTTTTGTATGTATATATATATATATATATATTTTCTTAATCTTTATCCTCTACTTTAAGAGTATGTTTGAAAAACCATCTTAATATTGAATTTTGATATAATTGTATATGTTTATCCACAATTTTAGATTATTTGCTTGGCCAAATAATTATCTGATTAACATAAAATTAATTTTATTTAAGAGAGCTAAATATATTTTTTAATTTTTAAAGAGGAGGTAAAAATTAATGATAATTACAAAGTGGCCTTTCAATAGTAGAAAAAGATCAACATCTTTTATAAGCACATATATTTGTCACACATTTCCTTGTTCATCTGAAATAGTTTATTTAATTTATAATATTAGTTTTATTTCAAAATCAAAAAATATTTAATTATACGATTATACATGTGCAGCCAAATATGATATATAGAATTACGCTGTAGCTACGTTAAACAAATAAGACTAGTATTGTGCAATCACTAATCTATATAATTATTAATTACTATCCTAATAAATATTTCAAATTTACTTACGAGATGTCCTTCCAGGCGGGCCCTAAAGTTTAATCCTTCCTTACCTTCATTGAAATATCTCAAATTTAGTTACGAGATGTCCTTCCAAACAGGCCCTAAACCTTAATTGTTCCTTACCTTCATTCAAATCCATCAAATTTAGTTACGAGATGTCCTCCAAACAAGCACTAAAGGTTGATCCTTCCTTACGTTCATTCTATGTTCACCCTCTTCTTCAAAGTTTAATCCTTCCTTACCTCATTTCATTTTTACCCTTTTGTTTCTTTTTGTTTCGTTATTAGTTTATCTTATTGTCATTACCCAAGATTTCATCGTAGTCATAATATGGCGTAATACCGTTTATCAGGTAAGCCAACAACCATGCAGAAATAGACTTAATAACAATAAGGAATAATCTCAAATAGAGGAATGGCCTAAGTAACTGAAGTGAAAATGACAATACAACTAAAAATCACATTACGTACACACTTAGTATTGTATGGGTGCCTAACATACGTTCCTCACTAAGTACATATATTAAGTTCCTACACTCAACGGAACCCGAAGGGGAATCCTAATCCAAACACCGATCGAATCAAAAGTCAACGATCAATATCATTCAGCCTAATATGAGTCCTTGGCGCAAACGTCACCTCACAATTAATATCAGCACAACTCTGTGGCCAAAGATCTCTAATCAATCATGTCAAGTCTTAATATGCCAATATCTCACTGTAGAAGCAATCAAAATAGTACACGGAATGTACCAACATGCCACAATCAGCTCAAACCCATGTCATGCACAAGGACACTAATATCAAGTGAGATAACATATAAAAAGTACATAGAGTCAAATATATAACACATGGATATCAAATCATGGATAAAAATATGACTACTGTTAAGGAAAATAGCTCAACATAACAAAAATAGCCCTATAATGTCTCAAAGAGATAAGCACATAGCATAGATCTGATTTCTAATATGGATAATAGCTCATGTAGTCATACAAGTGAAGAAAAGTACAATATTAAAAAGGCATGATAGCAAAATAAGGTATAGAATAGCCGAAATTCTACTCGAATCATGAATAACCACATTGTATGCATATACGCTCGTCACCTTGCATGTGCGTCACCCCCAAAACATAACAAACATCATGTCAACGAGAAAATACCCCCAAACCAAGCTTAGGAAAGATATTTAACTCAAATGCGCAAGAATCAATACTCCAAAAATCTCTTGCCTCATAAATCGGCCTCCGGGCCGGTCACATCTAGCAAAAAATAACACAATAACGTCAAACAAGGCTATAGGAATTAATTCCAAATAAAAAACTTTTAAACTTTATTTAATTCCCAAAAAGTCAATAAAAGTCAACCTTGGGCTCATATGGTCAAAATCCGAGTTACGGGATAGATTTTGATTATTCATAACCCCACGAATCTATTATATAAATAGAATTTAAAACCAAGTCTAAATTGACTCTCAAATCCATATTTCTACTCTCTTAATGTAACCCCCGCCCCACCCCCCAAATTTTCCTCAAATTTTCATATTTTATGTATTAATAATCCATGTAGATTCTTGAAATAATACCAAAAAATCAGTAAAAAGTCATTTACCCTAAAGTCTTGTATAAAAGTATCCTTCAACAATTGCCCCTCTCTAAGTCTAGGGTTTAAAATATGAGAGAATGAGCTAAAATACCAGAATTTACCGCTCAAGTGTTCTGCACAATAATATGCTTGCGTTCGCGAAGCACAAAGAGTCACATCCACAAAGTCCCTATGCGAACGTGGTAGTTACTTCGCAAACGCGATGCACAGATGCTCCCAGGCCTACGCGAATGCGAGCTACTTCCTGTGATCGCGAAGGCCAACCTCCAGCAAATTTCCAGCCTGCCTCACGTCTATCCGAACTCAACCTAACTTGTCTGAAGGAATCCTACATACCATTTGATTTCTTTTATGAGAAATATGGCCATAGCAAGTCCTATCGCACCTATACTGACGAGTTCGCCCTCACCTTTTTAGGGCATATACATAGAAGGGTCTTTGTGTTCATGTTCAGTTTCCTAGGCCTGATGGTCTTTCCTGTGGAGAAGGTTGGGATACACACCAGACTAGCCATGGTGACCAAGACCTTAATGGAAGGGATGGACGGGAAATCTTTCAGCATAGTACCCATGATCGACGCTGAAATCTATCGAGCCTTGGGAAAATGTCAACAAGGGGCCCCCACTTCGAGGCTTATAATTTGTTACTTCAACTCCGGCTTATAGAATACATTCAGAAAGGTGACTACCGATAGGAGATTATACGCAGGGATTGGGATGATTATATCGCTTTCCACCACCCAAAATGAATGAATTTCATGCCCAACATGTTCGCTCAGCTGGAGGACGCTGGAGGATGGGTAGAGCTGTTTGAGAATCTAAAGGATGAGCAAGTACAGTGGATGTTTGAGTGGTTCCCAATTGGAGAGTTCTTTGTTCATTCTCGAGATGCACCGTTCCTCATACACATCGGCCTGAGGGGAACTCACCCTTATGTCCCTCTCAGAGCTATGAGGCAAGCTAGAAGGAAGCAGATCATACGAAGGGTAGAAAGAATGAGTCACTTTAAGGATGACTTTCAGGACGATGATAGCCCGCACAAGTGTCAAGCTCAGCATATGTGGCACTACAAGCTCGTCTTGGGAAGAGAATTTTTCGAGGTGGACAGGTACCATGCAGGATGTGTACCACACTACTCGGGTTGGTTGGAGGATAACCACACTGGTTTGGGTCATCCAGGGTTCGTCCGAGGTCACAGGCTTATTGATGAAAAGGCTGAAGCGCAAGTTAAGTACAACCAATTGCGCAAAAGAATTTGGGAATGCGAGAGTGAACACCGGGAAATACAAGAAGCTCACCAGAAATTGATCGACGAGTGGAAGGACACGGCTGTCAATGCCAACAATCGGTTAGGGTATCTAGAAAGAGGTTTAGTAGAGTTGGAAAAAAAGTTTGTCAAAAGGATTGAAGACTGACAAGTTGCCGAAGGAAGTGCAGGCGGACATTTGGCTCGAGCCTATATGCTGTTAGGACTACGCGAGTTGATGCAGCTGTACGAGGGAGGCAAGAATACGGAATCTAGGGAAGGTCCTTCTGGGACCAATTAGCTAGGATCTTTTACTAATTTTATAATGTAATAAGTCCACTGGCCGTTAGTGACATCTTTTCTTTCAAATTGCATTTTTTAGACTCGTCTTATTTTTATCAATAAAATGAGGTATTTAGTACTATAAGTTCTCCAAATTTAATTTGTCACTAGGCCTACCTCAGGCACAACGAGGCACCTTAATTAGGAAATGACTTATACTCCTGAACAACGTGTTTAAATATCACAATATTCTCCTTCTCACAATCCACAATAAGTTTTTACCTTTTTGTTTTTCTTTTATTTTTATTCCCTTCCCCAAAGGTTAGTTCGTGTATTCTGGCACCATCACCATACTCAACAAGATCCAATGGCCCTCCACCTCCTCCTCATCCGAGTCCTACCAGAAACAGGAACAAAGGCAAAATAGGAGATGCAAAGGAAATTGAGGAAACTTCTCAGGATACCCCAATTTCTAAGGGGGCTGCTGCTCATCTTGAACAAACATTGCTAAAATTTCGGGAAGAATTGGACCAACCCGTAACCCGGCAAGCTTGTCAATCACTCTTGCCGCTCCTGATGTTAATTCTCAAAACCCCGTACCTCCATAAAATACCCCGTAACCACCAGTACAACCCACTCACGCCCAAGCCTGCAACACATGCAATAACAATCTAATGCTCATTCCCGAACCGAAAAACACCACAAACGACCACATCCACAAAACTTCCATCTTCGTGGAAACTATACCCCACTATACCTAGCCAATATCAAGTGCATCTGAATCATATGACAAAGACTCCCTCATCAGTAATTTGGCCGCTGAGCTCAAGAAGTTAACTAGCCAGGTCTAGGGTGTCAAAGGTAGCAAGGGCATTGAAGGGCTTAACTATGAGGATCTTTGTGTTCAGCCGGATATTCAACTTCTGGAGGGGTATAAACCTCCCAAATTCGAGATGTTCGACGGTACAGGTGATCCCAGGGTCCATCTGAAAATGTATTGTGATAAGCTGGTAGGAGTTGGAAGGGACGAGAAGATCCGTGTGAAGTTGTTCACGAGGAGTTTGAAAGGCGATGCCTTATCTTGGTACATCAACCAAGATTCAAATAAATGGACGAGTTGGGTAAGCATGGCATCCGACTTAATGGACCGATTCATTTCCAACACTGAAAACGCACTGGATGTATTCTACATTCAGAATCTGAAGAAGAAACCCACTGAGACTTTTCGCGAGTATGCTACTCGTTGGAGTTCAGAAGCTGCTAAGGTCAGGCCGGCCTTAGAGGAAGAGCAGATGAACAGGTTCTTTGTCCGGGCTCATGATCCGCAATACTATGAGATGCTAATGTTGATAGAAGGTTATAAATTCTCTAACATCATCAAGTTGGGAGAAAGAATTGAGGAAGGTATCAGAAATGGTATGGTCACTAATCTCGAAGCATTATAGGCCACCACTAAGGCTTTACAGTATAGTGGCACGTCAAAGAAGAAGGACGTGAATTCCATAGCTGTGTAAAGAACCAAATCCTCTATGAAATCCCAAGCATATCCCTCAGCTCCACTAACATATCAGCCTTCCCTAAATTACCAAGCGCAATCACCCACTTGCCAAATTCCACCTCCACCGCTTACCTATCTACCCACTTCACAAAGATATTCCCAACCCGCACCTATGTACCAAGCTGTAATGCCCAACCTTCACACTATCAGTCACCACCCACCAACCAAAACTTTCCTCGATCTATACCAAACTTCGACCGAAGACCTCCCAGAAAATATACCGCCATCGCCGAACCAATCGACCAACTATATGAAATACTCAAAGCAGTTTGTTACATTACACCTATCCCTGCCATAACTCCAGAAAATACCTCCCAATGGATCAATCCCAACAAAACCTGCGCATACCATTCTCGAATAAAAGGCCATACCATCGACGAGTATCACTCGTTGAAATATAAGTTTCATACCTTCATTGATAATAAGGTCATCATAGAAAAAGATCTCGCTCTCAATGTACGCAATAACCCTCTGCCTGACTACAAGGGTGGAGGCATTCATATGATCGAGATTGAGAATGATTGGGACCCTAAGGGGATAATCGGATTGATTGCTGAACGAGATGAACCGAAGAAGCCAATAGTCACCCTCAATCCTATTGTTGTCCAAATCCAACCCTCTGAGGGCGACGAGGTAAATGTGTCCGTACCACTTGAGTTCGAAACACCTCCTGTAAATGCGTCAGAATCAATTGAGGTCGAGTTCGAAATTCCAAAGGCACCTGCACCATTTCAAGTTGTTGTGTTACCTCAAAGGGTACCAATCCCGGTCTCGATGATAGATGTGACCCGGTTCAAATCAAATGCTATACCCTGGGATTACGCAGCTGAAGCTAGGAAAAGAGAAAAAACAAAGGTGGGAGAAACGATCGTCGCACAAGGAATGACCATAACATGCAGGGTATACACTCCGAAATATTTATCTGAGTCCAGCAAACAAGCCTCGGGATGGCCTGTTGAGACTGGGCCTGATGACCTTTGGAGAAAGATACAGGCTAAAGAATACTCGATCATAGAGCGATTGAATAAAACACCAGCGCAAATTTCCATCCTGCCCTCCTACAAAGTTCTGAGGCACACAAGAATTCTATGATGAAAATATTGAGTGAAGCTTATGTTCCCAGCAACATAACCGGAGGAGAAATGACGAATATGGTAGGACAAGTGTTGGAAAGTCACAAGAGCACCTTCCACGAGGATGAGCTACCACCAGAAGGACTCAGTCATAATAAGGCGTTACACATCACTGCACAATACGAAGATCACTTCATCACCAGGATCTTGGTCGACGGGGGATCCAACCTTAACTTCTATCCATTAGTAACCCTCAAGGCATTGAGAAAGGACTGCGTGAGATCAAAGACATAGTTATCAATGTTAAACCTTCCATGGGTCCCAAGGATCTACCATTGGAGGTATTAGCTTGTGCTTGTAGATGGGACCTACGTGGTTTGATATTGTATTTCAAGTAATAGACGTGCCCGCATCCTGCAATTTATTGTTAGGGAGACCCTGGATCCACACCGATGGGGCTGTGGCATCAACCTTGCACCAAGCTGTGAAATTTGAATGCAATCATCAGGAAGTGATCATTCATGGCGACGGTGTGAGCACGTATTTTTTTGCCCTAATCAAATTATTCCCAAAAAATTCAAACATAATGATTTTTCTTTATTTTATATAATTTTTGTCATTTTGGTGTCGTTTTCTGATATTTGTTGCATTTTATTTGTGCATGATAATTCATATAAAATACAAGAATATGCATTTTCAATTAGGTTTTAGCTTATATATTAGTATTAATTATTGATTAATTTGTTTTAGAATAGGATATTAAAAAAATAACAAAAATAGCCCCTTTAGCATTTTTATTATTTTAATTGAGAAATTGTCCCAAAATAGTTATTAAA
This sequence comes from Nicotiana benthamiana, assembly GCA_034376525.1. NCBI lineage: Eukaryota > Viridiplantae > Streptophyta > Magnoliopsida > Solanales > Solanaceae > Nicotiana > Nicotiana benthamiana. The sequence continues at coordinate 64,032,204 of CM067338.1, forward strand.
TAAATTTTAGGCATTAGTTAGTTTTAGTATAATTGTTAGTATAATTTTAAATCTTTGTAAAAATTAAAAAATGAATACAAAATTACAAAATGAAAAAAAACAACAAATTAAAAAGAAAATAAAACTATAAAGGGTTGGCTTTAATTAAAGGCCAAATTTGGGCCATTTTTGCGCCCAATCCGCCAGCCCAAAACACAAACACCCCACACCCCTACACACTCTAGGCCCAATTGCCCTAAACCCGATCCAACTCAGAAACCAAGCCAAAACGATTCATTCGGCATCCTTTAATCTCAGCCGTTAACTCTCCTTGATCCAACGGCTAGAACCCTCATCTATTTTACATATTAATGTCCGAACCAAATCAGTTAACCCTAAGTTATAGTCGCCTTCCTCGTACCTTTGTAACATCGCCGGGCGTCTCTCAGGAGGTGAACGTTACCGCATCCAAACCATCCCAAATTAACACCCAGTGATCCTCTCTTCTCCCCCATCTCAAATCTAAAAACAGCTCCGTTCAAAATCCAGCCCAACTTCTCGAATCATCATCGGAAGGTTTTTCTGTCACGATGCCGGTTACGAAAATTGGTCCCAGATTAAAACCATGGGACCGCCTTGACCTATCCTACACAAATCCCATAGCCGCTTGGCTCGAATATGGCCGGTACAGCTCAAATTTGGATTCAAAGATTTTCCGGCCACAACCCTAAATGCCCTAAGCACATGCAATTAATGCCATAGGGTCCCTAGACCTTCCTCGTAAGGGTTTGATCGCCACTAGAGCTTATATAACCTTGGGATTGGACTGATTTTGAAATGTCGATTAGCCGAAATTGTCAATAAGTTTCTTGTTTCATTGTTTTTATTAATGACATTTCTTTCTCCTTTTATTTTTTCTGCATGTGTGAATTCTGTGGTGCAATTGTTTAGTGTTGCTTCCAGTTTGGTTTGAATTTTAGATTTAGGTAGTTTAACTTTTCCAATTAGTTTTGCTCATTTTTTAACTGAATGGTCTTGTTTAATTCTGGTTTGTCGTTTGGTTAGCTAATTGTTAGGTGTTGGTCTAATTGCGATTCATTTGGTGGAATGTTATTCTTGTAATTTGATTCTTTTTTTGGACTTTTAGCTCATTCTTTTGCCAACCTGCTTTGAATTTGTTTTCTGATTGAATTAGTACTTGGTTAGTTTGATTAAATCTAGTTTTAGTTGATATATTCAGTGTTCATTTGAGATAAGTAGCTTTAGGAGGTTTGGATATAGTTGATTGGATTAGTTAGTAAATTTGAAAGATTTTAAGGGTATTATCGTAATTGGTAGTATAGAAAGGTTAAAAATAATACTAGAACCTTCTAGATGGGGACTTCTAGATAGTTTTCAGAAAAATAGTGGTAGTTACTTGGTTAACAAGGAAATAATTTGGGAGGTAAAAATAATAATAGGGAAGGACCTAAGAGGTAATTTTGAACGCTTAGTTCACCTATAAATAGTGAGGAATTTGCCTTAGCGAGGAGGTTCTCTTTTCAGCCAAGAGTAGTCCCAAATCCACCCTTTACACTCTAATTTTCAGATTTGCATTTCACAGATTTCCAGTTATGGAGAACTCAAAAATTTCTTTTAGATTTTAGTCTTATATAGAAAAACCAAAAACAGAACAAAAAAAAAGAAGTTCGAAAAAAGGGGTAACTACTATTTTATTAGGATTTTCTAGCTTGATTTCAAGTGTTCATAGCTTCAAGCTCGTTGGCTAAGATCTCAAAGTTAGGGTTCGAGTGAGTTTGAGAGCAAACAAGCTTGTTTTTGATCAATCTGACTGCTAATGGTTTGGTTTGCTTCTATATGGAGCTAGTATATGGGTTTTGCTTTTGGATTTGAATATTTCTGGGTCTTTTGATCTTATATCTGGGTTGCTGTTGAATCTTGTTGTCTATTATTGCTGCCTGACTGTTGAATATCAGCTTTGATTACTGATTTTGACCTCCATGTCTTCATTTGAATTTTTGCTTCCAGCTACACCTTCTACTCATATATGACTTTGGAGAAGTGATGTAATCTGAATCGAATTGAGCAAATACAAGCTTACATGTTATTTGAAATGCTGCATGAAGTCATGCCTTAGGATTTCTTGTTTTGTTTAGTTTCGATGCATGAGATTGTTTCTTTATTTGAAATTTAAATTTCCAGGTGTAAATAAACTGAGACAGGACTGTGACTAATTATGTGGACTGCATGAATTTTTGGATTTGGAATTTATATTAGACCAGGCATTAGTTTAAAATTATTTGGAATGTTGAAGTGATTTGAAATCCTAACGTGAATATGTGAATGCAATAGGCCTTAGCAATAATTTGATTTAGAAGTAAAATATGTGAGTGCAATGTTGGTTGAAGTCAGTACAATTGAAATAATTCAGGTGTATAGTCATATAAATAGAAAACTGAACTGAGTTCGTTCCTAAGTTCACCTGAAATATTTAATTTCAACGTTAGAAATTTGCATAGATAATTTGTATTGATTTCCTGGTGGAGTATGGATTATCAGGGACTATTTTGGATCTCATTGTTGGCATGTTCAAATTACTAGGACCTCAGAACTGTAATGGACGGCCCAGTTCACGAAAGTGATTGGTTTAGTTCGAAAAATAAATCCTGGGTTGTCCAAACCTGGGAATCGATCCCAGGACCTTCACTTTAGGTCTGATGGGCTTAAGCGGAACAGACTACCTGGCATGAGCTGTTTTGGGCTTGATTTTAAACATAGAAATTGTCGCAGTAGTATTTCAAACAATATGCCCTGGATCTTTATGTAGCAATAGTTAATTAGGATTCTCTCTGTTATCTTAGAGACGATTAATTAGAAAATCCTAGTTACTTTAGATTGGAATTTAAATTAAATGAAACGAGCCTCGCCAAACAAAAATACAAAAGACGGAACCCTCAATAAATGGTTATTAAAAATAATTAGAATTTGGAGGGTTTTTTAGAAAATTTCAACGGCCTTTCACAAAATAATATGACGTTAGAACCTTTTAGGCGCGATTTAATTAATTCAGTTCCTTAAACTCGGGTGCGCAATGATACGAACCAAATTCAAATATCGACGAAGTCGAAATGCGTTGACAACCATGGGTGAATTGATTGCGACAGGGTTCCAAATGCGTTTTAACGACGCCACAATTCTTTTAAAATAAACAATGATAAAAGCGATTTACAAATAAAAAAGGCACATAGGCTAGCATGTACTAAAATCAGATAAAATCAAATACAACAATTGAGCGACCGTACTAGAACCACGAATCTCGGGAATGCCTAACACCTTCTCCCGGGTTAACATTACTCCTTACTCGGACTTCTGTCTCACGGACTATAATATGGAGTCATACTTTTTCTCAGTTAGGGATTTAACCGGTGAATTAGGACACCATTAATCTCCGAAGTAGCAAATATGAATAATTAATATACTAAATCCCATTTTGATTGTCCTTTAAGGGAAACAACTCCTTTACGCCCTTGCGGGGTGTAGGTGAAAAAGGTGGTGTGACAGCTCTGGCGACTCTGCTGGGGATTAAGAACCCAGAACGTTTTGTTCAGGGTTCAGAATTCGATCTTAGATAAATTGTTGTATTTGGTCATATCTGATTTTCCTACATGTTACATGCTATATGTGCTAAATGCTTACCGCTTCGATATTATTTGAATTGTGTATAAACTGTGCCTAAACCCCTCTTTTCTCACCTTCGGGGATGTGCTTACTAGTTGAAACTCCATATTCTGTTAGTGTAATACCCTGAAATAAGAAAGAGGCCGGATAAGTTGCAAAGCCGGATGATCTCGTAGGTTACCGGTACGCTGTCCCCTCGTCGATTCGAGTTGTCCGCTCGGGTACACAGTCTAGAACACATTGCCAGGTTTTGATCCTAGAATAATGTGACTTCATGCCAGATCCCTAAGAGGACCGCTTATTTGCATCATGCTGCATTTGACTTAGGTGACTCAACACAGGGGTTGGATCCGTCTAGGGCTAGCAACCTGAAATGAAAAAAGACCATCCTGTTGCATCCTATTTATGCTGTGCATTTATTTGTTCCGAACCTGCATGTTGACCGGCTTCTAAATTTATGGAATGCGGGAAAATTGAGAAAAAGAGAAAAATAAAAAAAAGAGAGAAATTGTAGTTATGGAGTTAATTAAATATTTTAGAAAAACCAATGACCAAGTACTGTCGAGGCTTTGTCGAAATTTTGAGGAAAAAAAGAAAATGTCTTATTTTGTTTTACTAAAAAAAGAGTAAAGGAAAATTAAAAAAATAGTCTTTCATTTTTGGATAATTGTTTGCTGAAAAAGAAAAAAAAGGAGTCTTTTATTAATAATTGGGAAAAATAGGTTATTTTATTGTTTGTTGAAAAGAAAAGCAGGAAAAAAGAGTCTTTTATTATTAGTTCGGAAAAATAGGTTGTCTGTTGAAAAATAAAAAGAAAAATAAAAAAATCTTGTTTTTAAAAGTAGTTTTTTATTTTTGCTTATGAAATGCCCAAAAATGAAATTGAAAAGAGTCTTGTTTTAAATTGGTTCAGTGAATTTGCCCGAACTACGCATGATTTGATTCTTACAGGACGTGAGATACGTAGGCAACCCTCATCGGGTCCAACCTCCCCTTTGCAAAAAATAGCCCAAAAATGTCAAAATTTTAATTTTCGTCACAAATAAACCAGGTGATGCCGTTTTTGTCAAAATAGCCAAATGTTCCCAAACGGTGCGTCGGAAGGGTGACTTTGCATAAACAGTCACCCTTAGTCATATTTCAAATTTGACCCTCACATCCTTAAAATTTTCGTTCCCGAGGCGCTGAAAGGCCGTGTTGCAAATACCGGGTCTTTTATTTTGAAAAATAAGAAAAGTGTTGTAAATAAGTCAAGAAGGGCCATTTTGTCATAAATAGCCGAATGTCACGAAAGGGACGCCGTAAGACAATAACAACAACAACAACTACCCAGTTATCCCACCAGGTGGGGTATGGGGAGGGTAATATGTAGACGAGCCTTACCCCTGCCCGTAAGGGCAGAGAGGCTGTTTCCAAACGACCCTCGGCGTGTAGGATAAAAAGAGGGAAAGTTGAATTACGAAAACAAAGGTAAAATTAGAAACACAAGTAAAACAAAATAAAATAATAAAGCATAGGTACTCCTGCAATAATAATGTAAGTACTCATGAAAACATAAGCAACATAAATACAGTCGCATGCAATAATGCAATAATAACAAACAGTAACTACCATATTAACAACCATATGGAGACATAAGCTAAAACACTAATCACCTATGGGTAACCCTACTATCCCACACCCAACCCCGAGAGATGCGAACGAAGGACTCTAGGAGCCCCTAGCCTACAATCCTGATTCTAGACCTCCAAACGCCTCTATCAAGGGTCATGCCCTCGGTAACCTGCAATCTGGTCATGTCCTGCCTAATCACCTCTCCCCAATGCTTCTTAGGCCTCCCTCTCCCTCGCCGACCACCAACAATCTCCAGCCGCTCGCAGCTCCTCACCGGGGCATCGAGGGCCCTCCTCCGAACATGCCCGAACCACCTCAGTCGCGCTTCTCGCATCTTCTCGTCCACCGGGGCCACCCCTACCTTCTGTCGAATAACTTCATTCTTGATCTTATCCAGCCTGGTGTGCCCACACATCCACCTAAGCATCCTCATCTCCGCAACCTTCATTCTCTGAACATGCGAGTTCTTCACGGGCAAGCACTCCGCCCCATACAACATCGCAGGCCTAACCATGGCTCTGTAGAATTTCCCCTTGAGTTTGTGTGGAATTTTCTTGTCACACAGGACCCCTGAAGCGAGCCTCCACTTTGACCACCCCGCTCCAATCCGATGGGTGACGTCCCCGTCAATCTCTCCGTCCCCCTGAATCACAGACCCAAGGTATCTAACACTGTCCCTCTTGGCGATGGCCTGATAACCAAGCATCACTTCCCCGCCCACCCCACTCGGCCCGTCGCCAAACTTGCACTCCAGATATTCTGTCTTAGATCTGCTTATTTTGAAACCCTTAGACTCGAGGGTCTGTCTCCATATCTCCAACCTTTCACTAACACCGGCCTTCGTCTCGTCTATCAATATTACATCATCAGCAAAGAGCATACACCAAGGCACATCCCCTTGGATATGTCGGGTTAGAGCATCCATCACTAAGGCGAACAACAGGGGGCTCAGCGTCGATCCTTGATGGAGCCCCATTACCACAGGGAAATGGTCTGATTCGCCCCCCACCGTCCTAATCTTAGTCTTAGCTCCATTGTACATGTCCTTGATTACTCTGATATAGGCTTCTGGAACACTCTTCGCCTCCAAGCACCTCCATAGCACCTCCCTCGGGACCTTGTCATACGCCTTCTCCAAGTCGATAAGCACCATATGAAGGTCCTTCTTCTTATCCCTGAATTGTTCCGCCATCCGCCTGACTAGGTGAATCGCCTCTGTGATAGAGCGACCCGGCATGAAACCGAACTGGTTCTCAGATATAGTTGTCGCCTCCCTCACCCGTGCCTCAATCACCCTCTCCCAAACCTTCATCGTGTGACTTATCAATTTGATGCCCCTATAGTTGTTGCAGTACTGGATATCCCCTTTGTTCTTGTACAAGGGCACCACTGTACTCCACCTCCACTCATCCGGCATCCTTTTAGTCCTGAAGATCGCATTGAACAGCCTAGAGAGCCATTCCCCTCCAGCTCTACCCATGCACTTCCAGAACTCCACCAGGATCTCGTTAGGCCCAGTTGCTCGACCCCTACTCATCCTACGCAACGCCCCTAAGACCTCCTCCACCCTAATGCGCCTGCAGTACCCAAGGTCTCTATGACGCTCTGAATGCCCCAACTCCCCTAGCTCTATGCTCCTATCCCCCTCCTCGTTAAGAAGATCCCGAAAGTACGCCTGCCACCTCTGTTTGATTTGTGATTCCCCCGTCAGAACTCTACCATCCTCGGCCTTGATACACCTGACTCGGTCTAGATCACGAGCCTTCCTCTCCCTTGCTTTAGCCAACCGGAATAACTTCTTATCCCCACCCCTCTCCCCTAGTTCCTCGTACATGCAACCGAACGCCGCGTTTTTAGCTTCCGTGACTGCCATCTTAGCTTCTCTTCTCGCCTCCCTGTAAACCAACCTGTTCGCTCTCCGCTCCTCCTCGCTCGTGCTCCCTGCCAACCTAGCGAACGACGCCTTCTTCACCTCCACTTTTCCTTTGACTACCCCGTTCCACCACCACTCACCCTGATGTCTGCCTGAATATCCCTTAGTTACCCCGAGCACGTCCCGTGCTGCCCCCCTAACCAAGTTCGCCGTCACTGTCCACATGGGGACGCCGTAAGACAGACTTTGCAAAAACAATCATTTTAGTCAATTTTGATTTTTGACTGGGTTACACTTATAGCCTTAAAATCTTCGTCCCCGAAGTGCTGAAAGGCCACGTTTGAAAACCGAGTCCATCATTTTTAAAATTTGGGAAAAAATATAGATAGTTTTATTTTAAGTCGAATGTTTTTTTTCTTTTGCTTAATTACCTTAATAAATGTGCAGGATGAGCATGATGCAAAATGAACCCTATTAAATAATGACCAAAATCCCTTTTGAGTTGCGATTATGGTGGAATGACTTAGGCGAAGAGGGGCAAGACTAAGTAAAGAAATGTCTGTAGGGTCTCACGGGTTTATTAGACATCAAGCCACGGGGTGATATCATAAGAGCACTGGTCACTTGCTGGGACCCGACGCACTATGTCTTCCACTTCCCTAATTTTGATCTCACGTGGAGGAAATAACCGGGTGCATCGGAAGTACTGAGATTCCGCTAAGAGAAAAATATCTGATTGCTCCAAGGGCTATCATAGTGCATCGGTTTTTTAGATTCATTTAAGATACCCAGGGCAGTCTATAATCCAGATTTGGAAAATGGATTCTGCACTCTGCGCTTCATATACGATAGGTACGACCACGTGGGAGGACTTAACAAGCCAGACACTAAGCTATGCAGTAAAAATAACCGTAAAAAATGGGATGATCACAGACGAGTGGCTTTCATGATAGCCTTCTTGGGTCTCTTAGTGTTCCGGAGTAAAGATGAGAATATTGATACAAGAGTAGCCGGGATCGTCAATACCTTGATTATTCAAAATGAGAGCACTCTTGCACCCATGATCGTGTCTGACATTTTCTGGGCTCTCATTCTTTGCAATGCCGGAGGCAATTTCTACGAGAGGTGAATTTTTTTGCTACAAATGTGGATGAGCGAGCATCTATGCCACTGTTCCGAGCCTTTGAGTAATGATTTGCCTGACAATACCTGTATCAGAGAGCTTTATACCAAGATTGACGGTGTTAGTCTTCCTGAAGGTGTAACAGCATGGATATCATACTTTCGGACTCTTAAGGCCAGCCAGATATAGTGGACATTGAGATGGATGCCTGTTGAAGAAATTATATACATACCAACAGCTAGGTCACATTTTCTTTTGATGGGACTTAAGAGCATCCAACCGTATGCTCAGTGTTCGGTTATGATACAACCCGGAAGATGCCAAACAGTACCATAAGAGGAATATCCAAGTGTTCAAGTAATTGAGATTGGCATTGTCGAATTGTTTCCCGAGGCAAAAGTCCGTGAGATTTGGAATGAACATCAATATCTACAATCAGATACTTGTGCAAGATTGGGCCAAAGAAGAAGTATTGCCAAAATACCTCGCATGGTACAAGAGGGAAATCGATCATAAGAGGTCAGCTAAAAGAACCCACATCCAAGATTTTGCTGAATCATCACTAGAACAACGGGATTGGTTAGCTAAGGAAGAAGGCTATCAAGTTGAGATTGGTAAGCTGAAGCAACAATTTAATTCTGATGTTTGAGAAAAGTGTACAGGTTGCCACGGATCAGGGTGAGAAAATCATACTGGCTCGAGCCCAAATCCGGCAATTAAGAATAGCCGCGGATAAAAAACCAAGGAGTTGATCAGATGAGCGATTGATAAAAGGGCTTGAAACTGAAGTCAGGGAATGTCGGGGTGAATTAAAAATTTTTTAGAATGTCATGGCAGAACTCAAAGCACAGTGGGCTACAAGAATAGAGGAGTGTCGTCAGTATTTGAATCAATTAAAAAGGGACCACGAGTAAAGAGAAAGGTGGCTGCCATTGAGGGTAAAGCGCTTAAGCAGGCTAGAGATTTTGAAATTGAAAGTGGACATTGTTATGACCTGTTGGCATAAATGGAGGTAGAAGTGCATCAGTTGCAGGATCAACACCTGCAGGCCTCTTAGGCGTTGAAGATATGCAGTGATCAGATAAAACGTCTGCTTATAAAAAAGAAGCAAACAAGAGACTGGATTAGAGCTATTGCTCGCACCATTTTCAGAAGATGTCGGGTTTGTGAAGATATGACAATACTACTTTTGTCCAAGCGGTAATGATCTATGTGAACCAAACCATGAATGAATTAGAGCAACTTGAAAGGGATTTGGATCCTAGGCTGGCGGCGAGGCCGAACTATTCCCCGCGGGCACCTAGATTTGAGGCTTTAAAATATGCATAGTCTGTGTCTGTAGTTTTCTATTTTTGAGTCTGTCATTTGTCTGACCAATGTCTTTTCATGTCAAGTATGTCTGTAGTCTTAGAGTCGGTGTTTGATTTTAGCTTGCGTATGGTATTTTCATTCCGCAAAAGTGTTGAGTTTGTAATAGTCTGTTTTAGTAATGAAAATTAAAAATTCCAAAATTTGATTTCCGTCCTTTATTTTTGCACTTGTTTTTCACGAACTACACTTGGTCTGATTCTCGCGAGATCACGATTCCTAGGCAATCTCCATAGGATTCGACCGTAACCGTAAAAAGAAAAAGAAAAAAAGAGAGAAACAGAGAATGAGAAAGAACAAAAAGAGAGAAAATAAAGGAAATAAAGAAAGAAAGAAAAGTTCGGAAAAACAAGGAAAAAGAGGAATGAAAGTAAGAAAAGAGAGAGTAAAAATATAAAGAGTGGAAAAAAACAAAGAAAGGATAAAGTAAGAAAGCAAAAAGAAACAAAGATAGAGAAGAGGGAGAATGAAAAGAAAGTTGTGACGGAAAATAATAAAAGGCCGGGATGATGCATGGAGTCGAGCAAATGCATAATAGAGACGATTAACTCTATAAGTGCATTCATGTCAACGTGTGGTTATCCATTCTGTTAAATCCTTATCACTAACCATGTTGTTTTCCAAATGTGTGAGTACAGACAAGTGGTTAGTTGATCCGTCATTCTGGCAACTCATCCGTAAAACACCCGCTCAAAAGATGAAGTAGACATGACAGGACAGGATACATACATTAGTATTGTGGACCCTGCAAATGAAGTTCAGGTAACAGATGTGGGTGTTCTGAAAGAAGAGAAGCGGAAACTGAAAGCGCAAATGGACGAATTGCATCGGGCTTGGTCCAGGGCATCCGTCACCTTCATACCCCGCCAACCCACCCTACATCCCACCTCTGTCTCAGGCTCCGGAGCCCACCACCCCCACGCATCTTCAACTTTCCCCTATCCCACCTAGGGCTATGGTACCACTTCATATGCTCCTCCAGCTCCATCACCCAAACAAAACCCTCCTCCACCCATGGTTCCAAGCTCACGACACTCAATATTACCCTCATAAGCCCACTTTTAAAGCTCCTGAACCATATACCTACACACCTCATTTTGAGATCCCGGGAGAAATTGAGAAACCCGTTAGGAATGCGGAACATGAAGAAGTGATTCATATAGTCAATAGCCTGGAGAAATCCATCAGGAACATGCATGGATTAGGAAACCAAGTCAGTGTTGCTTACAAAAAATTATGCCTTTTTCCTGATGTCCAATTGCCCACAGGTTTCAAAATGCCCAAGTTCAATTTGTATGAGGGACATGGCGACCTGGTGGCCCACCTCCGAGGTTTCTGCAGTAAAATGAGAGGATCTGAGGGGAAGGATAAGTTGCTGATAGCCTATTTCGGTCAAAGTTTGAGCGGGTCTGCACTAGAGTGGTACACGAGACAGGATCCTAGCCGATGGTATACATGTGATGATTTGGCACAAGCATTCATTGGCCACTTTCAGTATAATCTTGAGATAGTCCCCGATCGTCTGTCGTTGTTGAAGCTGGAAAAGAAGCCCGGGGAGAGTTTTAGAGAATTTGGTTTCCGCTGGAGAGAACAAGCAACAAGAGTTGATGCTCCGATGAGGGAGAGTGAGATGGTAGATTACTTCTTGCAGACATTGGAGCCAACCTACTTTGGTCATCTAGTGACGTCTGTTGGAAAATAATTTAATGAAGTGGTAAAGATGGGAGCCATGATTGAAGAGGGATTGAAGTCTAACAAAATCTTGAGCTATTCAGCATTGAAAGCGACCACCCATGCCATCCAAAGCGGTACTGGTGGTGTGCTCGGAAAGAAGAAGAAGGAAGAAGTTGCCATGGTTGAAGCTATTACTTGGTTCAGGTCCAACACCCTTTTACCCTACTACAACCAACCTTCAACCCACTATCCAAATTACAAGTATACCCCATATGTGCCACCACAACATTACTACCCACCACCAGAACCACACTTTTCTGTCCACCACGCTTAGAAACACTCTGCCTCCGGTGCACCCACAATGGCGTGCTCCAGCTCCCCGAAACACATATCCACCTCCACAAAACACCTATCCACCTCCAAGGGCAAACAGACCAGGAACTGGCTTTCGCCCAAACCAAGCTTTTCAAAGCGAGAAGGTCTAGAAACAGAAAACATTTACTCCATTGGGAGAATCCTACACCACTCGGTTCCATAGATTAAAATAGTTGGGAATGTTGACCCCAATTGAGCCCAAAGTACCAACCCCCCTCTCAGAAACCTGGACCATTCTGTCAGTTGTGAGTATTTCTCAAGGATGCCAGGGCATGATACTAAGAAGTGCTGGAAACTGAATAACGTAGTGTAGGAACTCATTGATAATCGCCATATTGAGGTACATGCTACGGAGGCGCCACACATTAATCGAAACCCGTTGCCAGCGCATCATGACACTAATATGATTGAATTGGTACACAAGGGGAAGAGTCTAAAAAGCCCTCGTAGACGGTCATGATGATCCATTCTACTGAAGCCAAGGTTAAGTAAGGGACAATTAGTGTAAAGCCAGCGGTTCAGCCAAAAGAGATAAAAGACAAGCCGGTGGTGGTAATGGGTAAAGGGCCATTGGTTGATGCAAAGAAGCCTGAGCCAGCCAAGTTAGTGGTACCAGGGGCATCATTTGCATCCGTGGTTGTTGTGACGCCTGCATAGAACGGGTCATCACAAGACCGGTAGTCCAATTACCCATGGTCAATAGCAAAGCCGTACCATGGAAATATGAGAAGGTAGTGGTGACATACAAAGGAAATGAAATTGAGGAAGAAAGTTGTGAAGCACAGGGGTTAACTCGGTTAGGACGCTGTTTTGCTCCCGAAGAGTTGAGGAAAGCATGGGCCACTAAAGATAATACAATACGAGTTAAGAAGAAGGTGAAAAGAAGAGGCAAAGGAATTTCTTTATAAGATGATAATACAGGATTATTCCGTTGTTGAACAACTGAGAAAAACATCGGCTCAGATCTCGTTGTTATCACTACTGATCTACTCGGACGAGTATCGCCGAGCTTTGATGAAGATATTGAATGAAGATCATGTGCCTGACAAAATTTTAGTTAACCATATAGGGACAATTGCCAACAAGATCTTTGAGGTGAACATGGTAATGTTTTTAATGATGAATTGCCCGTGGAGGGCACAAAACACAATAAGGCTCTCTACTTGACGGTCAAGTGTGAAGATTCAATAGTTACTCGGGTGTTGATCGATAACAGGTTATTTTTGTCTACTGTCCACACTGAAAAAGTTTAAGATTGATTATGATAGAATCAACAAAAATAGTGTTTGTATTTGAGGGTTCGATGGAGGAGGAACAAACACAGTAGATGACATTATACTTGAATTGACTATTGGCCCAGTCGAGTTCACTATGGAATTTCAAGTGTTGGACACTGCAGTATCTTATAATCTTTTGCTGGATCAACCTTGGATCCACGCAGCCAAGGCATTGCCTTCTACATTGCACCAAATGGTCAAGTTCGAGTGGGACAGACAAGAAATTGTGTTACATGGGGAAGATTCCACATGAGCTGTAAGCGACGCCATTGTTCCCATTATAGAAATTGATGATGATAAGGGGCCATGGGTTTATCAGGTATTCGACACAATTTTGATGAACCGGGTGCCTGAGGGTCAAAGCATTCCACGTCCCAGGGTAGCAGCTGCGACCGTCATGGTAGTTTCAAAAATGCTGGGTAATGGATTCGTGCCAGGGAAGGGTTTGGGTGGTAAGCTTCAGGGCATTGTTCAACCTATTTCTTTGCCTAAGAATCTGGACACCTTCAGGTTGGGTTTAAGCCAACAGCAGCAGATGTCAGAAGAGCGCGTAAATTGAAAAAGAAAGCTTGGGTTCTTCCCAAACCAATTCCACGCCTGTCCAGTCCTTCATCAGGCCGGGTATCAAAAAGCAGTCATTGGAAAAGCTGTCGAGTCCACTGATTGGTGCAGATGGGAACTTGAATATGGAGTTTGAGAGGGTATTTGCTGAAATGAACATGGTTGAGGCAGGGGAAGGGTCAAGCAAAGCAGATATCCAATACATCGGACCACATGCTAATATCAACAACTGGGAAGCTACTTCTCTTCTAGTTCGGAGTGAGTCGTGGTAGTGGGTTTTGTTTTCCTTTTGTTCATATAGATTATTCCAGGGTTTGTAATTCAGTTTCTATGTTCTGTCCGTTTGGATGAGTTAAAACCCTGTTATCTTTACATTTAATGAAATGCGATTATTCTTCTTTATTCCTAATTATGTTTCCATTTTCTTTCTTTCTTTCTTTTGTTTTCCGTACGGTTCTTTTTATGCTGATATCAATGACATGACATGCATGATGAATCTTCGGCCACGTTTTATAAGCCAATGTAGCTCAGAAATAATAATACAAGAAATCGAGAGTGATGGCGAAGTGGAATGTGACGATGATGAGGCCTATGAGGAAATTAGTAAAGAATTAAGTTATTTTGAAGAAAAACCAAAACCTAACCTAAATGACACAGAAGAAATTAATCTACGGGACCAAGACAATGTGCAAGAAACCAAAGTGAGTGTTTGTCTGGAGCCACAACGCAATGAGGAGGTAATTATAGCATTGTTTGAATACAAGGATGTTTTTGCGTTGTCGTACAATGACATGCCGGGACTAAGAACCGATTTAGTGGTTCACAAATTGCCCACTGATCCGGCACTCTCTCCTGTCAAGTAGAAGCTAAGAAAGTCAAGACGGACATAAGTGTGAAGATCAAAGAAGAGATTACCAAGCAGTTTGATGCAAAGGTCACTCGGGTTGCACGGTATCCCACCTGGTGAGATAGTGTTGTGCCTGTGCCTAAGAAAGATGGCAAGACCAGGGTGTGTGTCGATTATCGGGATCTTAACAAGGTGAGTCTTAAAGACAATTTCCTACTGCCAAACATCCATATACTAATTGACAATTGTGGAAAACATGATATTGGTTCTTTTGTGGATTGTTACGCGGGATATCATCAGATTCTAATGGACGTGGAAGATGCAGAAAAGATGGCATTCATCACGCCGTGGGGAACGTACTGTTATTGGGTCATGCCGTTCAGTTTAAAAATGCTGGGGAAACTTATATTAGAGTCATGACAACAATATTCCATGATATGATACATAAAGAAATCGAGTTGTACGTGGATGGTGTGATCGTGAAGTCTAGACAGCAGTTAGACCATGCCAGAGATCTGAGAAAGTTCTTTCAATGGCTTCGCCGGTACAATCTTAAGCTCAATCCTGCAAAATGTGCTTTCGGGGTGATATATGGGAAGTTGTTAGGGTTTATAGTCAGTCATTGGGGTATTGAACTAGACCTGTCGAAGATTAAATCTATTCAGGAATTGCCGCCTCCAAGAAACGAAACTGAGGTGATGAGTTTGTTGGAATGGCTAAATTATATCAGTAGGTTCATTGATAACCTCACGAAAACTTGTGAGCCGATTTTCAAATTGTTAAAGTAAGACGCTACAGTCAAATGTACTGATGAATGTCAGGAGGATTTTGATAAGATAAAAGGGTATTTGTCGAATCCACCCGTGTTGGTCCCGCCAGTATTGGGGAGGGCTTTGATTCTATATCTGACGGTTTTGGATAATTCATTCGACTGTGTACTGGGGCAGCATGTTGTTACGGGCAAGAAGGAGTAGGCAATCTATTATCTCAGCAAGAAGTTCACATCTTACGAGGTTAAGTTTACTCATATGGAGAGGACGTGTTGCGCTATAACTTGGGTGGCATAGAAGCTGAAACATTATTTGTCGTCCTACACATCTTACCTCATATCTCGCTTGGACTCATTGAAGTATAATTTTTCAGAAGCCTATGCCCACAGGGAGACTTGCAAAGTGGCAGATCCTACTTACAGAGTACGACATTATATATGTGACTCGGACTGCGATGAAAGCACATGCATTAGCTGATCATTTGGATGGAATCTAGCCGATGAAGATTATGAACCTTTGAAAGCTTATTTCCCTGATGAAGAGGTGATGAACATTGTTGAACTGGAACAAGTTGAGGAACCAGGATGGAAACGCTTCTTTGATGGGGCTGAAAATATGAAAGGCATGGGAATAGGAGTTGTACTCATTTCTGAACTAGGTCAGCACTACCCTGTTATTTCTATTGTACAAACAATATGGCAGAATATGAGGCGTGTATCTTGGGACAGAGATTAGCTTTAGATATGGGTGTCCAGGAAGTCTTGGTCATGGGTGACTCGGACCTACTAGTATACAAAATTCAAGGAGAATAGGAAACACAGGATTTAAAGCTTATACCGTACCGACAATGTTTGCATGAGCTTTGCCAACAGTTCTAGTGTGTAGAGTTCAGGCACATTCCAAGGATTCATAATGAGGTCACTGATACTTTGGCTACTTTGGCGTCGATGTTATATCACCCGGACAAGGCTTATGTAGATCCATTGCAGATTCAGGTCTGGGATCAGCATGCTTATTGTAATATGGTAGAGGAGGAGCTTGACGGCGAGTCGTGGTTTCAGGACATCATGGAATATATCAGAATGGGGGTATATCCGGCGCAGGCCATCGGTGATAAAAAAGAGCGACTCGGCGATTGGCAAGCGGGTTTTTCCTTAGTGGAGGAGTGTAATATAAAAAGATTCCCAGATCTAGGGCTGTTGAGGTGCATGGATGCAAGGCAGGCCTCATCTATCATGACTGAGGTACATTCGGGAGTTTGTGGACTGCATATGAGCGGATATGTTTTGGAAAAGAAGACCCTACATGCAAGTTATTATTGGCTTACTATGGAGCGGGATTGTATCGTGTTTGTGCATAACTGCCATCAGTGCCAAGTGCATGGAGATTTGATTCATTCTCTACCATCAGAACTACATTTGTTGTCTGCACCATGGCCTTTTGTCGCATGGGGCATGGATGTTATTGGTCCAATTGAACTAGCAACGTCAAATGGGCACAAGTTCATTTTGGTAGCTATAGACTATCTTACCAAATGGGTAGAGGCAAAGAAATTCAAGTCTGCAACCAAGAAAGCTGTGGTGGATTTCGTGCATTTGAATATCATCTGTCAATTTGGGATACCCAAAGTGGTCATTACAGAAAATGTGGCGAACCTCAATAGTCATCGGATGAAGGAAATATGTGAGCAGTTCAAGATTACCAATAGAAATTCTACTCCGTACTGCCCTAAGGCCAATGGTGCGGTTGAGGTAGCTAATAAGAATATAAAGAAAATATTACGGAAGATGGTGGAAGGATCGAGGCAGTGGCATGAAAAGTGTCCTGTCACATTGTTGGGGTACAGCACCACTATTCGTACTTCAGTGGGGGCGACACCTTATTATTAGTGTATGGTACCGAAGAAGTAATACCCAAAGAGGTAGAAATTCCGTCTCTGCGAATTATTGCGGAGGCTGAGATGGATGATGATGAATGGGTGAAAAGCCGCCTTGAGCAGTTGAGTTGTATTGACGAAAAGAGATTGGCATCAGTGTGTCATGGTCAACTGTACCAACGAAGAATGGCAAGAGCAAACAACAAGAAAGTGCGCCCGAGGAAATTCGAAGTCAAACAGTTAGTATTCAGGCAGATTTCGCCTCACTGGGCTGAAGCAAAAGGAAAATTTGTCCCGAAGTGGCAGGGGCCATTTGTTAACCAGAGTGTTGTCTAACAGTGCATTGTATCTGACTGATGTAGAAGGAAAATTTGTAGAAATGACCATCAATTTCGATGCAGTCAAGAGATATTATATATGATTTCATTATTTCTGAATGTATCTGTTTGTATTTGGCATATTTAAAGATTGAAATGATGAAGGCATTTTATTCTACTATCCAAACACTTTTATCCCTTGGCATCCCCTTTGAGCCTTACTTATTTTTCATTCCCTTCTTTCAGAATCAATGCCACTATCAAGAAACATAGGTGCCGAACATAGAAGAAAGGAAAATAAAGAAACGAAAGAAAAAAAGAAAAAAAAGAAAACAATGAAAATAAAATAAAGAAAGAAGAGAAGGAAAATAAAAGAAAAGAAAGGAAGACAAAAGAAAAGAAGAAAAGAATCACAACAAAGGTAATTATGATAAAGTGAGATACATTTGACTTGATCCTGACAGGGTACGTAGGCAGCCTCTCTGAGGTTCAGTCGCACCAAAATAAAAATCCGAAAGTCCCCAAATAAGAAACCGGGGCAGAAGTTGTGATGGTTGTGAGAAATTGGATTCTGAAAGTTGTAATTATAACCCATTTTGAAATTGTTTTTGAGCGTTTTATACCCTTCTTTCTGACCCATCCAAAAGCCTATATTACGGTCCAAAGAAAGACCTTCTGATCAATTTTTGAGAAATGCCAAGTCAAGCAGGAAAAGGAAATTCGCAACAGGGATGACACTCCGGTTCAAGAAAGAAAAACAAAAGATAAATATGAGAGTCTTATTGGTAAAAACCCTTACAGCCATCGTATTGCGATGTGAGCTGATAGAAAAGTAAAATGAGAGAGCCTTAATGGTGAAAACCCTTACGGGCACCTTAAGGCAAAATTGAGTTGAGAATTGGCAAACTCAGAAAGGTCAGTTGGTGGAAATTGTTTCGTGGCACTGCAAGATAAACGAGGTTAAGGTTTGGGTAAAGTAATCAAGTGATAGAAGTTCTGGGCAATGAAGTATGACAACTAGATGTTGATTAATTGGATCGGTTGGCCGGTTAGTCCGAAATGCATGTCATGATCATTGGTGCCAGCTGTTCCGGTCAGATAAGTTACTTTTCTTTTCCCCTTTTAACGGTTATCTGGTTTTGGATTCTTCTTATACTTAGCTCATAAAATCATTGCATTTCATTCTTTTTGGGGATTTGTTTGTATAATGTTCCAATGTCAGTTCTTTTTCAAAGCAAAGGGGAAAGCATTTCAAAGACCACTACCAGCTTCCGAAAATGGTAAAGCATAGTGTCAGAGCATGTCAACAACAATGTGATATAAATGGAAAAGGGGAAGTCGCCCGGAGTTTCATTAGAAGAATATTTGGGAAATGTTGTGGGAAATGTAAAGGTTCAGGCGAAAGGGTCGGAAAGGTGAAATAGCAGTACGGGTACAAAAGCATTCAGGTTGTCAGAAATTGGGGAATATGGAATTCGGTCGGAAAGTCAGGTAGTTCAGATTAAGTTAGGCAATAAAAAGCAGGTAACGGCAGACGATGCAGCAAGAATGCCATAAACTAACCACCATTTTTAAACTAACAAAATTTTCGGTGATTGAAAAAGGGGCAGAAAAAATTGTTTATCAGGAGTAATTCTCCGTGAGGGAAGAAAATCAAGTTAATCGCAAGTGTGGCATGGTTGAAATAGAAGAAAATGATTAGTAGCATAGAGAGATGTAAGCTGTTTCAGGTTCGCCTTTTAGAGTAAAATTGTAAAATGTTGAAGTAGGGAGCCTGCCCCTATTAAAGAGGAATACATTTCAGCCTGTAAATTTTAAAGCATGCAAGTTTTTAACCATTATTAGTATATGGTAACAAGCCCCAGTTTCAAAAGTGGGGCACAAATATTTCATGGTTCATCTATTTTTGTGAAATCAGGAGCCCTCCTGGATAATAGAGAAATGCATTTTGAATCTCGGTAGTCAGAGGTCCTCGTGGAGAACAGAGTCATACAATTTAAGTTTCAGAAATCAGTAACCGGCCTGAAGAATAGAGGTGATACAATTCATTTTTTTAGTTTTCAATCAACTTCTCTGTCTATTTTTGAAGTCAAAAGTCCGCCTGGAATACGGAGATGCATTTTTTAATTTCGGTAGTCAGGAGTCCGCTTGAAGAACAGAGACATACGGTTTAAATTTTAGAAGTCAAGAGTCCGCCTGGAGAACAGAGACATATATTTCAAATTTCAGTAGTCAGGAGTCCTCCTCGAGAACAGAGACATGCAATTCAAGTTTTAGCGGTCAGGAGTCTGCCTAGAGAACAGAGACATATTCAGCAATTAGGAACCCGCCTGAAGAACAGAGGTGATATAATTCATGTTTTAGTTTTCAATAAATTTCTTTGTCTATTTTAAAGTCAGGAGTACGCCTGGAGAATAGAGACATACTTTTCAAATTTCGGTAGTTTGGAATCCACTTGGAAAACTGAGACATACAATTTAAGTTTCAGTAATGAGGAGCCCGCCTGAAGAACGGAGGTGATACAATTCAAGTTTTAGTTTTAAATCAATTTCTTTTTTTATTTTGAAGTTAGGAACCCGCCTGGAGAACATAGGTACCCATATTTCAGAAGTCAGGACTCCACTTGAAGAGCAGAGACATACTTTTCAAGTTTGAAGTCACGAGCCCTTCTGGAGAATGGAGGTGTTAAATTTTTAAGTAGTTGGAGTCAGGAGCCCTCTTGGAGAATGGAGGTGTTAAATCTTTAAGTAATTGAAGTCAGAAGCCTGCATGGAGAATGGAGGTGTTAAATTTTTAAGTAGTTGGAGTTTAGAGCCCGCCTGAAGAATGGAGGTGTTAAATCTTTAAGTAGTTGGAGTAAGGATCTCGTCCGGAGAATGGAGGTATTAAATTTTAAGTTGTATTTGAAATTAGGAGCCCTCCTGTATAACAGAGGTATTTCGAGTCAAGTTTAGTCAAATTCTTATTAATATCCGATAACGTGTGCCCAGTTTCCAAACCGGAGCAGAAAGTTTTCTTTGTTTCGTCTATTTTTATGAACTCAGGAGCCCGCCTAAATAATAGAGGAATACTTCCAATTTCAAGTTCAACAGTCAAAAGCCCGCCTGGATAATAGAGGAATACTTTCAATTTCAAGTTCAGCAGTCAGGAGCCCGCTTGAATAATAGAGGAATACAATAAATTTCAAGTCCAGCAATCAGGAACCCACCTGGATATTCAGAGGAATCCATTAAAGTTCAAGTTTATTCCAGTCTAGCAATTTGGGGAGAAGGAACAACATCTTGGTTAGCAAGTTGAAGAAAAAACAATGGATTTCACCAAGCTACCAGACAATGGTAGTCCTAGCTACCAGACACTCCCGAACTACACTGACCTGATTCCTGTTTAGCCCAAGATATGTAGGCAACCTCTGAAGCAGGGTGAGGCCAAGTTTTTCAAAAATGCTTCACACGGAATATGTGAACGGGAAAAAATCCCTCATTTCCGCTCACTTGTCTTTGCACGAACACTCTTCGTATTTCCGGGAAAAGAAGGGCAGCTGTGAGCACGTGATTTTTGCCCTAAGAAAATTGTTCCCAAAATGTTCAAACAAAATGATTTTTCTTTATTCTTATAATTTTTGTGCATTTTGGTGTCATTTTATGATAATTGTTACATTTTATTTGTGCATGACAATTCATATAAAATACAAAAAAACGCATTTGCATTTAGGTTTTAACTTCATATGTTAGTATTAATTAGAGATTAATTTGTTTTAGAGTATGATGTGAAGAAAATGACAAAAATAGCCCCTTTAGCATTTTTATTGTTTTAATTGTGAAATTATCATAAAATAGTTATTAAATAAATTTTAGGAATTAATTAGTTTTAGTTTAATTTTGCATCTTTGTAAAAACTTGAAAAATGAATACAAAATTACAAAATGAAAAAAAGAAAAAACAAAAAAAAATAAAAAGAAAATAAAACTACAAAGGGTTCGCTTTAATTAAAGGCCCAATTTGAGCCATTTTTCCACCCAATCCGCCAGCCCAAAACAGAAACACCCCACACCCCTACACCCGCCAGGCCCAATAGCCCTAAACCTGGTCTAGCTTAGAAACCAGGCCAAAACGACGCCGTTTGGCGTCCTTTAATCTCAGCCATTAACTCTCCCTGATCCAGCAGCCTAGATCCCTCCTCTATTTTACATATTAATGTCCGAACCAAATATGTTAACCCTAAGTTACAGTCGTCTTCCTCGTACCTTTTTAACGCCGCCAGACGTCGCTTCCGGTGGTGAACGTTGCCACTTCCAAATCAGCCCAAATTAACTCCCCGTGATTCTCTCTTCTCCCCCATCTCAAATATGCAAACAACTCCATTCAAAACCCAGCCCAACTCCCAGAATCTTCATTGGAAGGTTTTCTGGCCACGACGCCGGCTACACCAATTGGTCCCAAATTAACACCATGGGACCGCCTTGACCTTTCCTACACAAATCCCATTGCCGCTTGGCTCGAATATGGCCGGAACCGCTCAAATTTGGATTCAAAAATTTTTCGGCCACAACCCTAATTGCCCCAAGCACATGCAATTAATGTCATAGAGTCCATGGACCTTCATCGTATGGGTTTGATTGCCAATAGATCTTAAACGACCTTAGGATTGGACTGATTTTGAAATGTCGAATGGCCGGAATTATCAGTAAGTTTCTTGTTTCATTGTTTTTTATTAATGGCATTTATTTCTCCTTTTCTTTTTCTGCATGTGTGAGTTCTGTGGTGCAATTATTTATTGTTTCTTTCAGTTTGGTTTGAATTTTAGATTTAGGTAGTTTAAATTTTCGGATTAGCTTTGCTCATTTTGTTAATTGACTGGCCTAGTTTAATTCTGGTTTGTCATTTTGTTAGCTAATTGTTAGGTGTTGGTCTAACTGCGATTCGTTCAGCGAAATGTTCTTCTTGTAATTTGATTCTTTTCTTGGACTTTTAGCTCAATTCTGATTCCAACCTGGTTTTAATTTGTTTTCTAATTGAATTAGCACTTGGTTAGTTTGACTAAGTCTAATTTTAGTTAATATTCAGTGTTCATTTGAGATAAGTAGCTTTAGGAGGTTTGGATAATAGCTAATTGAATTAGTTAGTAAATTTGAATGATTTAAAGGTTATTATGGGTAATTGGTAGTATACAAGTGTTGGGGATTATACTAGAACCTTCTAGATTGGGACTTCTAGATAGTTTTCAGAAAAATAGTGGCAGTTACTCGGTTAACAAGGCAATTAGTTGGGGGATAAAAATAATAATAGGGAGGGGCCTAAGATGTAATTTAGAAAACTTAGTTCACCTATAAATAGTGAGGTATTTGCCTTAGCGAGAAGGTTCTCTTTTCAGCCAAGAGTAGTCCAAAATCCACCCTTTACACTCTAATTTTCAGATTTGCATTTCTCAGATTTTCAGTTATAGAGAACTCAAAAATTTCTTTTAGATTTTAGTCTTATATAGAAAAACCAAAAATAGAACAAAAATAAAGAAAAAAAAATTTCAAAAAGGGGTAATTCTGTTTCATTAGGATTTTCTTACTTGATTTAAAGTGTTCATAGCTTCAAGCTCGTTGGCTGAGATCTCAAAGTTAGGGTTTGAGTGAGTTTGAGAGCAAACATGCTTGTTTTTCATCAATCTCATTTCTACTGGTTTGGTTTACTGCTATATGGAATTAGTTTGTGGGGTTTTCTCTTGGATCTGAATATTTTTGGGTCTTTTGATCTTATATCTGGGTTGCTGTTGAATCCTGTTGTCTATTGCTATTGCCTGACTGTTGAATATCAGCTTTGATTAATGTTGTTGACCTCCATTTCTTCCTTTGAATTTTTGCTTCCATGTACACCTTCTACTCATATATGACTTTGAAGAGTTGATGTAATATGAATCCAATTGAGCAAATACAACCTGAAATGTTATTGATAATGCTGCCTGAAGTTATGCCTTAGGATTTCTTATTTTGTTTAGTTTCGATGCATGAGACTATTTCGTTATTTGAAATTTAAATTTCCAGGTGTAAATAAACTGATACTGGACTATGGCTAATTATGTGTACTGTATGAATTGTTGGATTTGGAATTTATATTAGACTGAACATTAGTTAGAATTACTTGGATTGTTGAAGTGAATTTGAAATCCCAACGTGAATATGTGAATGCAATCGGCCTTAGCAATACTTTGATTTAGAAGTAATTTATGTGTGTGCAATGTTGGTTGAAGTCAGTAGAATTGAAATAATTCAGGTGCATAGTGATATAAATTGAAAATTGAACTGAGTTCGTTCCTAAGTTCACATGAAATATGTAATTTCAACGTTAGAAATTTGCATAGATAATTTGGATTGATTTCCTGGTGGAGTATGGATTATTAGGGACTGTTTTGTATCTCATTGTTGGACCGTTGAAATTACTTTGACCTCAGAACTGTAGTGGACGGCCCAGTTCATGAAAGTGATTGGTTTAGTTCGGAAAATAAATCCTGGGTTGTCCAAACCTGGGAATCGATCCCAGGACCTTCACTTGAGGTCTGATAGGCTTAAGCGGAATAGACTACTTGGCCTGGGTATCTTGGGCTTGATTTTAGATATGGAAATTAGAGCAGTAGCATTTCAAACAATAGGCCCTGGACATTTATATAGCAATAATTAATTAGGATTCTCTCCATTATCTTAGAGACGATTAATTAGAAAATCCTAGTTACTTTAAATTGGCCTTTAAATTAAATGAGACTAGCCTCACCAAACGAAACTACAAAAGGTGTGGCCCTCAATAAATGGTTATTAAAAATGATTAGAAATTGGATGGCCATTTAGCTAATTTAAATGGTCTTTCCCAAAATAATATGACGTTAGAACCTTTTAGGCACGATTTAATTAATTCACTTCCTTAAACTCGGGTGCGCATTGATGCAAACCAAATCCAAATCTTGACGAAGTCAAAAAGGGTTGACAACTACGGGTGCATTGGTTGTAACGGGGTTCGAAACGCATTTTCATGACATTACAATTCTTTTATAATAAACAATGATAAAAGCGATTTACAAATAAAAAGGCACATAGGCTAGCATGTATTAAAATTAAATAAAGTCAAATGCAACAATTGAGCGAGCGTGCTAGAAACACGGAACTCAGGAATGCCCAACACCTTCTCTAGGGTTAAAAGAATTCCTTACTCAGATTTCTTGTTCGCGGACTGTAATACAGAGCCATATTTTTCCTCGGATCAGGATTAACCTAGTTACTTGGGATACCATTAATCTCCCAAGTGGCGACCCTAAATAATTAATAAACTAAATCCCAATCCGATTATCCTTTAAGTGGAAAAACTCCTTTACGCCCTTATAGGGAGTAGGTGAAAAAGAGGTGTGGAAGGCGGTATCAACCCTATATACAGTCGCCAAACCATCCCAATGATTGGTGCTAGAAGGAGAATAGGCGGAGAAACATAACATCACATCGAGCGAGTCAACGCCGTGGACAAAGACAAGTGGTGGGATAACAAGATCGAGAGCATCCTGAATTGGAGTGGGTATGAACCCGGAAAAGGACTTGGCAAGAATCTCCAGGGTATCACCAAACCTATCAAACTGAAGAAGCATGGTACCACTTTTGGCTTAGGGTATGAATACACCTAGGAGGAGTTCGACCATTGGTAGCCACCACATCCTGTACCTCATTTGGAGCAAACCTTTCAGCCAACTGACACTTTCTATGGATCAGAGGAGGACGGGGCATTATCAGCAATAAAGAACCTATTTCTGGAAGATGATATGGATTGTTATGTTATCTTCGAGGAGTAAGGGCAAGAAGGCCCTTCCATTCAAGTTGTGAACCGAGGGGAACGCCTCACCAATTGGTTGGTCAGGACCACCAGTGCCCGGAGAGCTTTGGGATAGGCTAAACGATGCGTCATTCATCGCATTTTACCTTTTACTAGTTGATTTTACTTTTTTGCACTAACTTTACATTCAAAAAGAGCTATGATATTCCAAACAATTATGAATTTAATCAAAGCATTTCCTAGTTTATTTATATATCTCGCTCTTATTATTTTCTCTATCAATTACTTTAATTACACAACTTTACTATTACCTATCTTGATGATGAACCAACGACTGTGACTTGCAATGAGACAACACAACAAATGGATATAGATTCAGAAGAGGGTGATATACCAAAGGAAGTTGTCAGGGAGGTTGAGAACTTTGATAATAGGCCTAAATCCAACTTGGACGAAACTGAGGTTGTTAACTTGGGAGACACAGAGAATGTTAAAGAAACACGCATCAGTGTGCAGTTGTCGCCATCAGAAAACAAGGAGAACAAAAAGTTCCTAATGGAGTATGAGGAAGCATTGTCTTATGATGATATGACTAGTCTCAGTACATCCATGATAGCTCATAAGTTGCCAACAGATCCGACATGTCTGCCTGTGAAGCAGAAGCTCAGAAAATTCAAACTCGACATGAGTTTGAAAATCAAATAAGCGGTTACCAAGAAAGTCAAAGCTAGAGTTCTTAGGATGGTGGAGTATCTAACATGGTTAGCCATCATCGTGCCAGTACCGAAGAAAGATGGGAAAGTAAGAGTGCGTCGACTACCGGGATCTCAACCGGGCTCGTCCTAAAGATGACTTACCCTTGCCAAGTAGACACATTTTGATTGACAACTATGCGAAGCATGAGCTGCTGTCGTTCGTAGATTTTTTTGCCGGATACCATTAGATATGGATGGATGAAGAAGATGCAGAGAAAACGACATTTATCACACCATGGGGGATGTACTGTTGTAGAATGATGCTGTATGATATAAAGAATGCTGGTGCCACCTATATGAGGGCCAAGACTACCATATTTCATGACCAGATAAAAAAAGAAATCGAGGTGTATGTGGATGACATAATCATAAAGTCCAGTAAAGCGACAGATCATATGGAAGACTTGAGAAAATTATTCAATAGGTTGAGGAGGCACAATTTGAAACTGAACCCCGCCACGTGTGCATTCGGGGTTCCTGCTGGAAATTTACTAGGCTTTATTATGAGTCGCTGAGGGATTGAACTAGATCCATCAAAAGTCAAAGCCATCCAAGAACTGCCACCACCAAAGAACAAGAAAGATGTGATGAGTTTTTTGGGAAGACTCAAGTATATCAGCCGATTCATAGCTCAGTCCACCGTCATTTGTGAACCTATCTTCAAGATGCTGAAGAAGGATGCTGCCACCAAATGGACCAATGATTATCAAAATGCTTTGACAGAATTAAGGAATACTTTTCAATGTCGCCGTTCTTGGATCTGCCTGAACTAGGAAGACCCCATTTGCTTTATCTCGCAGTGCTAGATGGAGCGTTCAGTTGTGTTCTAGGACAACATGATGAAATGGGGAGAAAGGAACTAGCCATCTACTACCTCAGCAAGAAATTTACCCCGTAAGAGGCCCGATATTCCTTATTAGAACGCACATGTTGTGATCTGACCTAGGTAGCTCAGAAATTGAGTAACTATTTCTATGCTTACACCACTTTATCTCATATCAAGTATGGATCCGTAAAGAATATTTTTCAGAAGCACATGCCTACTGGCAAGCTCTCCAAATGTAAAATCCTACTAAGCGAATTCGACATTGTTTATGTCACTCCGAAGGCGGTCAAAGAGCAAGCTTTCGCAATTCATATTGCCAAGAATCCCATGGGAGGAGAATACGAGCCATTGAAGACGTATTTTCCTAATAAGGAGATAGTTTTCATAGGAGAAGACATTGCAGAATCCTATGATGGCTGGAGGTTGTTTTTTGACGGAGCTGCAAATTTCAAAGGAGTTGGTGTTGGAGCGGTCCTGGTATCTGACACCGGTCAGCATCACCCGGTATCTGCCAAGCTCAGATTCCCGTCCACCAACAACATGGCCGAGTACGAAGCTTGCATCTTAGGGATAAAACTGGCCATCGATATGATCATTCAGGAGTTACTATTGATTGGAGACTCAGACCGACTCATACATAAGGTTCGAGAAGAATGGGCAACTAAGAATTCTAAGATACTCCTTTATCTGCATCACATACAAGAGTCGAGGAAGAGATTCATAAAGACGGAATTTGAACATGTTCCCAGAATACAAAATGAGTTCGTAGATGCACTAGCCACCTTGTCATCCATTATTTAGCATCCAGATACAAACTTTATTGATCCCATTCAAGTCAAGATCCATGACAAACCAGATTATTGTACTTACGTTGAGGAAGAAGCGGATGGTAAAACATGTTTCCACGACATCAAAGAATACTTGACAATAGGAGAATATCCAGAATTCGTCAATGCCACTCAGAAGAGCACACTACGGAGTTTATCTAATAGTTTCTTTCACAGCGGAGGAATTATGTACAGGAGGACTCCCGATTTGGGATTACTAAGGTATGTCGATCCAAGAGAAGCAACCAACGGGTAGCACATGAATGGTTTCATTTTGGCAAAGAAGATACTCCGAGCAGGGTATTTTTGGATGACTATGGAATCAGACTGCATTCAGTATGTTCAAAGGTGCCATCGCTGTCAGATACATGCAGATATGGAAAAAGTACCTCCAAACGAGCTTAATGCAACAAGCTCACCATGACCATTCGTCGCTTGAGGAATTGATGTTATTGGACCGATTGAGCCTTCCGCATAAAACAGACACATATTCATCTTAATGGCAATTGATTACTTTACCAAATGGGTCGAAGGAGCATCATATAAAGTAATGACCTAGCAAGTTGTGGCAGACTTTGTCTCCGATTGAATTTCTTGTTGATTTTGAATTTCGGAATCAATCATCACTGACAATGGTTCCAATCTCAACAACAAATTGATGAAGGCGATGTGTGAAACATTCAAAATCAAGCACAAGAACTCTACAGCTTATAGATCGCAGATGAACGATGTTGACAAGAAGCCTATAAGAACGTCAAGAAGATACTAAGAATGATGATCAAGAGGAATGAGTAATGGAATGAGAAGTTTTTATTCTCATTATTGGGATATCGTACCACAGTCCGCACGTCAACTGGGGAAATTCCCTACATATTGGTTTATGGTACAGAGGCAGTCATTCCTGTTGAAGTAAAATTCCCTTTTTGAGGATCATACAAGAAGCAGAGTTAGATGATGCAGAATGGGTAAAATTTACGAGCAGTTAGCCCCTATAGACGGAAAAAGAATGAATGCAGTTTTGATACGGTCGGATATATCAGACCACAATGTTCAGCGCCTTCAACAAAAGAGTTTAACCAAGGAAGTTTTCACCAGGGCAGCTGATGTTGAAGAAAATACTTCCACATCAAGATGAAGCTAAGGAGAAATTTTCTCCCAATTAGAAGGGTCCGTACATGGTTCACCGTGTTCATATTGGAGGAGCCCTTATTCTTGCAGGATTGCATGGAGAAGTATGGCCAAAGCCAATCAACTCAGATGCAGTGAAACGATACTATATATGATCATATGTTTCCTAATGATGTAATTTGAACTACGCCTAACCTAATTCCCATATAAGAGGGGATACGTAGGCAGCCCTATGGGTTTGGTCACATTTTAATAAAAATTCCATTCCCCCCCCCCCCCCCCGCTGTTGGAACTGGGGTAGAATTTTGAGGAGGAACCTCAAAATTCCGAAGTCAGTTTTCAAGTAATTTAATCAGCATCAACCCAATAAACGGGGGCACAATTTTGAGGAGTACCCTCAAAATTCTAGAATCGATCCATTTTCAGTCATTCAACACAGTTATCAGCAGCGCCAGCCCAGTAAACCGGGGCTAAATATTGAGGAGGACCCTCAAAATTCTAGAACAAGCAAGGTTGCCATGTCTTGAACCATGCTGCAGTCATTGGTTCATCCAAAATAAAATTCTTTTCAAATATGCACCTACATTATATTTACTAATCATGCATAAATATCATTTGAATCACTGCCGTTTGGCAATGCTACCCCAATGATACGCGACGTCAAGAGCCACGAGAAGACAAGCTAACCTTCCCCCTCTATAGAACTCACGATTTTTTGTTTGGATACAATCACCCAAGGTTGCAATTCTTTGAATACATTCACTCGTACTCTTCAAGGTTAAATGTCTCTGAACGATTGCTCATTCGCAAATGTACTATCTACACCCAACATCCCCAGCAGTTACGATATCACAACCATCTATCAGCTAAGAGAACTCATTACCGTTCGACCTTTTACATTTGTGTATTGCATAAGGCTACTTATCTGTCATTCGATACTAAGCTTTTTCTCCATCTTCATAAGGTTGTATCCTGCCTTCCGAGGTTAAGCTCTACCTCCATCGTGCATAAGGCTACTTATCTGCCTTGCGAGACTAAGCCCTGTCTCATAAGGCTATTTCCTGCCTTCTGAGGTTAAGCACTACCTCCATCCTGCATAAGGCTACTTATCTGTCTTTCGAGACTAAGCTCTCTCTCCATCTGCATAAGGCTATTTCCTTCCTTCAGAGGTTAAGCTCTACCTCCATTCTACATAAGGATACTTATCTCCTGTTGGAGACTAACTCTGTCTCCATCTGCATCCTGCGTAGGGCTACTTATCTTTCGAGACTAAGCTCTGTCTTTATCTGCATCTTGCATAAGGTTACTTATCTGACTTTCGAGCCTAAGCTCTGTCTCCATGTGCATAAGGCTATTTATATGCCTTTCAAGACTAAGCTCTATCACCATCTGCATTTTTGCATAAGGCTACTTATCTGTCTTCCGAGACTAAGCTCTGTCTCCATCTTCATTTTGCATAAGGCTACTTATCTACCTTCCGATACTAAGCATTGTCTCTATCCTGCATGGCTGAAATATTGCTACTTTCAATTCTCGGCTCGGCTGAAATATCGCCACCTGCATTTAAATTCTCGCTTTGGCTGAATCGCCACCCTTTGCATTCATTTAGCTGAAAGATTGCCACCTTCTCAAATGCTGAAAGATCGCCAATTCATTCAAAGGCTTCATAGTTCGGAGGCACCATCTACATAGCCCAAGAACACCATTTCATGGCCTACAAATCTTTACTTTCATGCTCTTCATGGCCCAGGACATCATAGTCCGAGGACATCATCCTAACCGTCCGAAGATAGCATTCATGGTCCGACGGGAATTTGCATCATGTTTAACTTATGCACAACATATGCTACATTGCTTAATTACAGGTACATCGGTTACCCTATGACTGTCTCAGTCAGAGCGATCCCTCTCCAGTTCTCCGCAACCTATCCAACTCCAAACACCTTTTCAAGTCTAACCATCGTGCCCGTCTTTTCGAATCTCCATCAATTACTGTAAAACCAGGGATGTGTAGGCAGCTCAGAAGCCAGGGCTCGGTCAAAATTCTCTCCAATCGCCGATTCGGTCAAAATTGGCCATCTTTATCTTTACCCGACAACTCTTACATTCTCTTCGGATAAAGAGGGGCAGCTGTTGATACCCAATTTTTTCCTACGTATTTTTATACCCAATAATAATTTCAACATATCCTATATACGTATATATAATCATCACAAAGAGTTTTGACATTTTTAAAGATTTTTTTACTAATTTATATCCTATTTTATACTATAAAACCGAATAATTATTTTCAAAACTTTCCATTTTGGAAAATTACTTATTTTATTCTCACATTTATAACAAAAAATATTTTTCGTAATTTTTGCATATTTTTATAAACTCGTTTGGCATTTTTAAAAGTAAATTACACACAATTGTAATTTTAGCCCACTTTAAGATTTAATAGCATTTTTAATCACAAAATCAATTTCCATTATTTTATAATGAATATTTGCATATTATTTATTGACTCAGTGATTTTAATTTGATTTTTAAAATACTTTTACTATTTTTATAAAATCAAAAGGGAAAAACTAGACTTTTCAATTATGGCCTTAATTTCTTTCAATTGTACCTATTTTGACCCCCTAATTGACCCGAAATAAGGCCCCAAATCGATGAACTAATTCCATTTTTACCCATTTTTTTCGACCCGCCCGCTGGTGTCATTTAGTCCTGGTCGTTGACCATTTTGATCAATGGCCGACATCCTTCCTTTCCTTTTTAATTTCAAACTACCCAAACCCTATTCTCATTTTCATTTCGAACACTGCCCTCAAAATCCTCCCTCTCTCAAATGTTTTCTAACACTCAAAACCCTAGCCTCATATGTCGTCTTCTCCGACCAGTTCTCGCCAGAGCAATGGCTTCTTAGGCCATGGACGGCATGTGCCCACCCCCTTCACCCCAAATAATGGCTATTCCAAGCTTTCGAGGTTCAACCTCAATGAGGCCTATTCAGATCATCCGCCGATTTGTGTTCTTGTGGCTTCTCCAGCTTCGTTCCGACGTGTTCGGGCTTCAAGAGCCTAAATATGGCTCAGATCTACTCCAGGCCAGTTCCTTTCTAAGCCTTCTCATTTCTAGGGTTTCTAAGAAACCCTAAAAGCTGTTCGAGGTTTTTTCTTTCTTTATTTTCTTAGATCTATGATATATCTATGTTATACTCGAAGATTCAAAGCTATTCTCCAAACTTCTCTTTTCAAAATTAGTCCGTTTCAATTTAGGGTTTCCAAAAAATCTTTAAAATAATTTTTGTTTTTTCTTCTTCTTCTTTCTTTATGTAAATCTTCTTGTATATGCTTTGTTCTTATGTGTTTTCGCTTGTGAATATGTTTTGCCTTTATTATGTAGGTTCTTCTACTTGTGCTCTGTTATCTCTTCTACTGGTTTCTACAACATGCTTTTACATGTCTAGCTTATGTGTTCCTTTGCCATTTTCTTACTTAACTTTGTTTGCTGTTACTGGACCTCTATCTGAGTTCTAAGCTTATTTCATCTACTATTTCTTATGTTCTATGTCACTTCTTTCCCTCCTAAACTTGCTTAAGTTCTAAGCTTTTCTTAAACATGCTTTATGATTTTTAACTCTGTTGCTTCGAACTTGTAATTATATCTATGTGCTTTCTCATGAGACTCTCTGAGTCTGTTTCGATAGGTTGTCCTCTCCTTTCTGCACCCTACTCAATCAGAAACCCTATGTTTTGGGGTTTCTGCGGGTTTGGGTCTTTATGTCTGGACTAGGGTTAAACTTTATACCCTGGACTGAACTGAAATCTTTTGTTTATGATTTTGAAATTGTCTATTCCAATATTTTCTTATTTGACGCTTGTGTGCTTATATATGAGGTTTTATTTTTCAAAAGGGTTGTGCCAACTTTTAATTGATTCCAATTTCCTTTTAAGGCTCGATTGATTTGCTACTGATTTTTCAATTGAGCTCTTCCTCACCCTTTTCTGACTAAGTTCATTCGAACACTTTTACTGGCTGTTTGATTGATCTACTCGCCTTATTTCTCACAAATCATGTACCATATGACTCTTGCCTTAAATAATTCCTATGTATTTACCTTTTTTATGTTACTCTGGAAAGGTTTTTAATTATTCTTCTTTCCTTAATTATCTCAATCCCGTTTGAAATCAAATCCCTTAACCATAGGGAGAGCTTCTGCGATTGATTGTAAACTATTTTCTTGCCTTTTGCTTACTTGTTTTCTGCACTATAAAAACACAATTCGACACGCACAAAAACTACACACTTCAATTGAACACTATAAAATTGCAATACTTTCTCTACTGCTACTTTCTTTACTGGTAACACCGAGCAATCTGCTCTTCTTCTTTTTCACTGTCTTAAACATTCTTGAGTTCCTCTTGAACTCTCAAGTATTTACTGAAGAACTTGAGTTTACTCTTGCTGATTTCTTGCAGTTTACTTGCTCTTATTGTCATGTTATTCTAAGTATTTGCAGCTGGTATGTCACTGCTACTTTCTCTACTGCTAACACTGAGCGCTCTGGTCTTCTTCATTTTTCACTGTCTGAAACATTCTTGAGTTCCTGTTGAACTCTCAAGTATTTGAAAAAGAACTTGAGTTTAATCTTGCTGATTTCTTGCAGTTTACTTGCTCTTATTGTCCTGTTATTCTAAGTATTTGCAACTGGTATGTCACACTTAATTAAATAATACCACCTCCACTAAGTGTTTATTTTATGTCTTAGTCTGTTATGCTTTCCTACCCTGTTATTTTATTCCTAGTTTGTTATGCCTCTTTCTTTATGTTTCTGCAACTCTGTGCATTCGTGTCTTATGTGAATCCGTGTCCCTTTACCCCTTTGTATGAGAGTATAGTTCCAGTCATGGCAGCATTATTATATTGCTATCCTTGACTTTGAATTAGGTTCTTTTGATTCCTTACTCAAACCAATTTCCACTCCCCTTTCCCTTTTATGTGCTAAGCCTTGACTCAAGTCTGGTGGTGTCCTAATCACCATCTAGACTCAGGTAATACCTCTAAGTTCTACTCTTAATTTTTTTGGACCAAGTAACTGGTTAGGGGTATGCCAGTCTATATCCATGTTCGGGCATGACCACCATTTCTATGGTTCCCTAATCCCTCTCTCTCACTGTGCACTTATTCCTAGTTCTAAGTTCTGCCCCCCTTTGGTAAGCCTTGCTTTGGGACCCTGGAGCTCCCTCTGAACTTAGATGCTTTAGGTCTGGTTATTCCACATTGTACTATTCTGTTCCAATCCGTAGTGTAAGCACTGGTTGGAGCCCTTGAGGCTCCTTGGAACTCTGAAACACTTTGGATAAGAGAAGGCTTTGGAAATCTAGAATTCGGAATTGGTGAAAAATATGATATTGGGCATTAAGATTGAATTAGGCTTCTCGGATCTAGTTGTGGGCTGTGATGTATTTTATGGCTATGTAATATTACTGTATAAAAGAACTTGGGGAAGTACTAGTAAAGGGTGTGGGAAGGGTTTACTTTGCTGCATCAAATAAAGGGTAGATGCCATGCCTATACTTTTAATGTTTTAATCACCTAGATATCATGTCTATAGATTTAACGTGTTTCAATCACTTATATACAATGTCTATAGAATTAACAGTCATTAGAAACCCTGCCTATATGATTTAATATTATGTAATCAGTTGTATATAGTGACAATGTCTATAGGAAATGCATACACATCAGGCAAGCCATATGATAATCAAACGATCCTTCTTTCATCAGTTTAATAACAGGTGTTAAGAAAATCAAATGTAGATGTAATGCCTATAGGAATTCGTCTCAACTCGCCTGATTTGTCTAAGTAATAAGAATCTTTTAACTGGCCTTAACGTTCAGTATAACGTTTTGAATAAAACCCTTATAAACCTGTAATGCTTTTAAAAAAATTCTGCAAACCTGTATGAGGTAATTCCTCTAAATATTCTGCCTAAACTCTATTCATCTCTTGAAGCTATCTTGCGAAACAGTCTTTTAACTCACTCTATCTCTCAAGGTATTTTCACTTTTGAAAACTCTTCTTCACAATTCTGCTGTATTTTTCACTCAAACAACTGCCGATTTTAAAGTCATTTCAGAACTTCTGCAGTTTTTCAACTACCTGTTTTAATATTATGCATTAGGCTCTTGTCTGAAATCGGTGCTTTCTCTGAATAACTCGCTTAAAATACTTTAAATCTCTGACAATTGGATCCGAGTTGCCTAATGCAAAAATTTTATCTAACTCCATGGGTTAAACAGGTCCATCTGCCGCTTAAGTCTTAATTTAAAGACCAAACTAGTATGTGCAAGGCATGCTAAACTGTATGCTATATGAATTACAGGGTTTTATGTGAGCCTTACATGTTTGTTTGTCAATCCCCTTACTTGCTATTTGTCTTGGTTGTCAAAATTATTATTTTGTCCTTTAAAGCCCATATATGCCTTTAGGATTAGAAGTCCTAATACCCCAGGACTGATAGGTCGGGATAGGTAGTAGCATGCAATAAGTAAACGAGACTAATCATGTTTAAATACCTTAATGATGTGGAAAGGGTAGAATATGGATATGATTACCGGTGCGCTAATATCTCGTGCGACCCCTCCCTTTTGAGGGGTGATTGCTGGGTATTGCATTGATGTGCTCCATATTTTGTATAAACTTAGGATCCCCTTTCCTTCTCTTTTATTTGCAATGTCTTCTTTAATTCTATTCTTCAAATTAACTCCCTTTTCCAAAACCTGTCCCTTTTCCTTTTCAAAAGCTTAAAACTTATTCTTGATCTAATGTGCAAAGTTTTACCTGTTTTCTTCCACTTCTTTTAAAGTAAAAATTAAATCATGACCGGGAACCACACTAGTGGATCTTGAGGAGTGCCAAACATCTTCCGTTCGAGATAATCTCAAGCCCTTATCCGAACTCTGGTTTTCTTTCAAAATGTTTTTCTTCTCTTTAAAAGTGTCCTAATGCACTATAATCATTAGGTGGCGACTCTTCAAATTCTATAACCCTATTCCCGCAAGGGAACAAGATTTGGTTTTTCCATAATGTCGCAAACCGGATTATGCTTAGGAAAAGGGGGGCATCGACATCCTTGACACAGACAACACACTGACTCTTGGGTTCAAAACTATCTCTCATACTTAAAAACAAATCTCTACGCTCTCTCTTGTGCTCTTTCATTCTGCTCACTATCCTCTTTACTGGTATGTCCTAGTTTCAATTCAAAGCTCCAACAACAATATGATTCTCTTATTATTTCAGTTTATCTTATTTCTAGTTTGCTTCTATTTGTTGTTTTGTTGTGAAACTTGTAGTCGAGGGTTACATTATTTGTATGTATCCCCTTCCTTGAGATCAGTATATTTACCTTTCTGTTTGTTTCTGAGCATGTCTATACCAATCATCACTTACTTGTTATATGTTTACCACCATGAATTCACCAAATCCCTATTCCCTCGCATGTGATTCTGTTTTTCATGTATGATTTTTTGTCTATGTCTAGTCAGCTGCTTCTGTGCATGACTATACTAATTCCCAGGTCTTTGCTTAATTATGTGTCATATGCATGCCCAAACTCCCTTGACCCCTGTATCTGACTACCGAGTTTACTTCGTTCTGTGAATTGTCTATGTGCAAACTTGTCCTAAGGTTTTTGGACTTCTGTTCATCTCTTCAACCTTTTCTTTAAATAGTCATTGCTTTACTAAACTACTTTCAAACAGGCCCTCTTTTATAAAGTTTTTCACTAAAATTACTTTCACTATACTCTTAGTCAATAAACTCTACCCCCTATAGTATGTGTACTGCCTTGGGATCCTCTTGATAACCCTCTGAATTCTGGCATACTGAGGTTGGCCCTTCCACACTGCACTTGTTCAATTTTGGTTATCAGGTCTAGGTGTAAGCACTGCCCGGGATCCTTGAGATCCTTATAGAATTCAGATGTACCTAGATATGTCATTGTCTATAGAATTACGGCATATGAGGCCATTGGAGCTTTGGGGAATATTGGCGTAATTGAAGGCTCCCTATAGAATAGCTTCTTGATTTTTTTATTCACTTATGTGATTCATTCATTGGTCTGTAATAATTAGTAAACAGATATTGGTATATTTAGTGAAAAGGATGGGTAGATACATATTTTATGGGGTAATTCGGGTAGAAATTACGCTCATAAGACTTTTCTTTTAAATCTATTTGCTCTACTATCATGCTCCTAGGACTTCATGTTTAAATCTGATTGTTTTTCCAATAAAAATCTTGCTCCTAGGACTGCTAATTACATTCGAGTGCCTCACAAAGTAGAAACCATGTTTATATGGTTTTACATTCTGTCATGTTTAGAAACCATGCCTATAGGTTCCAAATAACCATGCCCTCAATCAAATTAACTTATAGATGCCATGCCTATAGGACTTAATTCATATTTTGGTGCAACGGGTATTTATGTGTGTTTCCCCGCCTGCAAATCGTTAAAATCAGTATTACACTTAGACATCAAGCCTATATGGAACCATACTCAAAATTTTGTTTGTCAGTCTAATCTAATCTACTAAATCAACTTGATCAATGCCTAGCTCATCTTTGAATTGATTTTATTAAGTATTAAATATTTCCTGAAACAAGTTCTTTCAAACTCTCTCAATCTCATTAGATATCATGCCTATAGGTATCAAAGAAGTCCATTTCAAAACCTACTTTGTTTTTGCATCAAAATAGACATCAGTACACCGCGTATAGGCAAGCCCTTAGGGCGTTTTGAAAACTGCATCCCTGAAACTGTCTCTATTGCTTAATGTTATCTGATCCTAACGAGCTTTAAAAAGTGTCCATAGGCAACTGCTAGGGTATAACTTCCAATTCTAAAAGAGGCTGTTTGTCTTCTGCATATTCACTTAGATATCATGCTTTAGGACATTGTCTAATAAAAGACCTTAACTGTGCTTGAGTCGTGCTGCTTATTTGTTCATTTGAGGAGGAAATTCTGATCCTCTAATTCCTCCCTTTATGTGTCGAAAGTCCTAAGTGTTTTTTATTGTCGCCTTAGAATTTTTGCCTTTTAAAACCTTAGAGGTACGTCTAGAACCACCTATAGGTAGAGGTCCTAACTCCTTCTAGGACCATTAAGAAGGGACGGGTAGCAGCACGCAATAGGAATCGTTGACCAAACACTCGCTTTGCATGACCAATTTGGGGATGGGAAGGGTAGATATGAGATATGATGACTAAGCGCTAATGTCACGTGTAGCCCCTCTTGATGAGTGTTTTTACCAGACATTGTGTGGGGTGATCCTATGGGATAACCAATCTAGGACCGCTCTTTACCGAATTCCTTCTTTATTTAAACCTTTGTTTTACAACTTGTCCAAGTCTTTATCTTACTACTTGAGTTATTCTAACGTACCTTACTTGCAACCTATTTTATTCAGTTGTTTACTTGTAATGGACTAATTTATGAATATAATTCGGCCAGCACCCTCAGTTTTTGACCAAGAGGAGTTCCTAACACCTCCCCATCGATCTTACTTCGAGCCCTTACCCTAATCTCTGGTAATGCAAACCAACCCAACAACTAATCGCTCTAGGTGCCCTAACAAACCATAATCCATTAGGTGGTGAATCTTCAAATACCAAATTTTCAAAAGAAAAGAGTCATTACACACCGTGAATATCTAAACCCGAACTTCCCAATCAAAAGAAAAAAAGGGGTGCGACATGCCTTTCATAGCCCTAGCCTAAGGTGTTGGTACCTGCCCAATTGGTCCTGATGAATGTGTACTCATAATTTTCTAGAAAATAGAAAGATAAGGATTCAAACTTCATATCAATAAAGCCACACGATAAAGAATGAAAGAACAAAAGTTTCCTAATATCATGTAGCCTCTAACTTCCCAATCAAAAGGAAAAAAAGGGGCGCGACATGCCTTTCATAGCCCTAGCCTAAGGTGTTGGTACCTGCCCAATTGGTCCTAATGAATGTGTACTCATAATTTTCTAGAAAATAGAAAGATAAGGATTCGAACTTCAAATCAATAAAGCCACACGATAAAGAATGAAAGAACAAAAGTTTCCTAATATCATGTAGCCTCTCGGACATTACAGATATTTTTGTACCGATCCGCAAGACTCTACTAGATCTACTCGTGTCTTGTGAACCTACACAACTTAGGGCTCTGATACTAACTTCTCATGATCCAACATCCCACCCCAAGGAAATGATAGAGCCTAGTTGAACTTGCTACGTAAACCAACTCACAATGCAAAAAATAAAGTTCATTTCCTTTAATTAACAACAACATATTGAAATGAAGACAAAAATAGTACAATATAATCACAATATCTGATATCACCATAACACGGCTAATACATTACAACCACCCAAGACTAGGTGGCATAAGTACACAAGAAACCTATAGAAATATAACAAGTTTGTATACCTAACAAACTATGTGAGATACAAATAGAGAGGAAATAATAAAGGAACAGAGATTCATGAGCTGCAAAGTGAATCCATGAAGTGCAACACACCCTAAGCCTTTGTGCAGTCACCCAAGCTCAATCAATAAGCTCTACTAGGACCTACATAAGGATCTGCACAAAAAAGATAGCACAAAAGTGTAGTATAAGTATACTAATGATTGATACCTAGTATGTATCGAGTCTAAACTCGAAGACATATTGGTGAGGATAGATGCATCTGAATACTTATAACAACATATATAAATAATATAACTAAAAAATGAAACAATAGATAATCTCATGAATAACAAAAATCAAATCTGTCAATAGTTGAAAGATGTTAAGCATGCTTGTCCAGTATGAGAAATAATCATAATATTGTGCAGATCTAGTATTAAAAGATAACATTCTCAAATAACAAAACCAGGGCTCTCAACTAGCATATAAGATATCATGCAACAATTAGTAGTTAAGTGAATACTCCTAAGTGATTCAAGAATATGAATGCATGCTCAAAATAGTACAAGATCCATGTACCCTAATATGTCATTCATGTTTCACCAAAATCAGATACACAATGTCTGTATCGACCTGGTACAAATTCCATGTATCGACCATGCTCACAGGGCGCAAAGTAGCATGTGTAATCACCTGACTCCAGATACACTGATCCAAATCTAAGCGCAAAGAGGAGCATAATAGTATTACTCATAAATCAAATATCCGATTATCATGTACTGTGTGCCATAATTGTATCTCATCCGCATTCTTTACATTTTGGTGCCAAAATTATCAGTCCAAATCAAGTATCTTTATTTAAAATGTATGTATATCCTTATTCAACATATGAAGTGTAAGTTCCCATTCCCTTATAAATAATCATAAATATAGGAGTGATTTCAACGTGAATAAGAGAGAAAATATAGTCACATAAGTCCAAAAAAATCATGAATCAAATGAGCACAAATTTAAAACAAGGCATACAATATTTCGATTCCACTCCTGTCATAATATAAACTTGGTAAGTGAATATATGTTCGCCACCATGTATATGCACCACCCCAGGACCTTAAGCACATAATAATCAAGTCAAATCTTATTTCCTTCTTAACTAGATTAAACAAGAGACTTATCTCCACGCGATAGCCTAAAATCACCAAAGATGACAAATCTTCAAAATCTAACTCCAAATGGCTCGAATCTAGTCAAGGACAACCCAATAACATCATAGAAAGCTATATAAATCGAACTCAATAAAGATTTAATCTTTAATCAAATATACAAAGTCAATTAAAAAGTCAACTGCCCGCTTCTCAAAATTCGATAAAGCTCACCAATACCAACTTATACCAATATGAGTCCAAATATATAATTTTCATCCAAAACCGTCTCCAAATTAGGGTTCAAATCTCAATTATTCACTTTCTAAAAGTGTTTCCAACCCCCTCCCCCCAATAAATTCAAGTTGTTAGGTGTAGAAATCCAGAAAAAAATATGATATAAAGTCAAATCAAAGTATAAATTGCTTACCTCTAAAGATGTAGTGAATTTACTCTTCAGAATCCCCCATTCTCAAAGAACATGGCTCAAAATATGATAAAGTGGGTAAAAGCCCCAAAATTTCAACTTGAGTATTTTCCCACGTACTCTCGTCGTAATCGCGAACACTCCTTCGTGATCCCGATGGCTAAACACTGCCCCAACTAAAACTACCTCTTAGCAAATGTGAAGCCTCACTCATGAACGCGATCTTGTATCAGCTAAGCCTACGTGATCGTGGGACCCCTTCCACTAACACGAAGGAAAATCTATTGCCTGGCGCTTCCCATCACAAATGCAACCTCTGAACATAAACGTGTAGCTTTTGCCTCCATCCCTCCATGAATGCAATACCTTCCTCGTGAACACGACGAAGGAAAACCACCTTCCAGCTCCTCATTTTGCAACTATCACGAGACAAGTTTTGTAATCGCGAAGCATTGCTAAACATCAGAAAGCAACAAGTCCAAACAAAGGAAAAATGATCCGAAACCACCCTGGATCACATTTGAGCCCCTTACGAACCCGTCCAATCATGCCAGAAAGTTCCAAATACCTAATTCAAGCTTATCCAAATTCTCAAATTACAACAAATAATATTAAAACAAAGAATCGACGATCATAACACATGTTAAACTTCTCTTAAGTTCATTAAATTTGAAAGTTTAACCCAAGCGTCAAATCAAGCCTAACTAATTCAAAATTATATCCAAACTTTGCATACAAGTCCAAATGATAAGCTGAATCAATTCCAACTTCCAGAACAATAATCCAAATTCGATAACCTCGAAGTCAGCCCTCAGTGCCAACTTTTGGCAAATAGCGTCAAAACATCCTATGAACCTCCAAATCTAAATTAGAATATACACTCAAGTCCAAAATCACCATACAAACCTATTGGTACCATCAAAATATCAATCCAAGGTCGTTTACTCAAAAGTTAAATGTTGGTCAACTCCTACAACTTAAGCTTCCAAAATGAAGCGAAGTGTCTCAATTCATTCTCAAGCCTTCCCGAGGCCAAACAAACCACTCATGTAAGTCAAAAAAACCAGAAACATATATACGGGAAGCGTCAAATAGAGGAATAAAGTTTAAATACACAAAATAATTAGTCGGGTCGTTAAATTTTCAATCTCAACATATTTGGAGGATATAGGTAGAGGAAACAACATAACTAACTTAATAGAGATGAGTAAAACATTTGAGGAATAGAAATGATAATAGAGTGAAAAGAGACGTGGAAAGAGATATTGGGGGTTGGGTTTGCAAGTCAGATTATGTACTTTCTAGGAAGGATTAAGGAATATTCTGTGTGAAAAGAAGAAAAAGAGGAGAAGTCACGTGAGAAATAAAACATCCGTTAGAATTGGATGGATGTTCTAATGGAGGGACGTTTTTGGTTAACATAAGAAAACATAAAGGATAGTCTCACCTAAGTGAAATATTATAGGAATATAGTGAAAGTTAGACCGAAATAATAGGGATGATTTTTGATTAATAACTCTGCATAAGTTCACGTCGAACTTTACGTCAAGTTATTATCTGATATTAAGTACTTCTTTTAGAAGCATCATATTTCAACCTCTTGCAGAAATGCGTAAGACTGCATCCAATAGATTTTTATGGTCCGACCTTCTCTGAACCCCGCACATAAGCGAAGCTTAATGCACTAAACGACCCTTTTTGTATATTTGTTTATCTATAATGTATTAGATATTGCTTACGCTTTTGATTAATTTACACTTCTTTTCCTTGCTCAACTATATAATCGCATAGTCCAATTCTATATTCGGATGCATTCAGATGTAATCTTCTAATGAAAGCAAGAGTCTAAGCAAATTAACAATAAAAAGTATATTCTAAGTGAATTTTGTTTTAAAATTTTAATTTTAGTTAGAAGTCTTCTAACAAACAAATACGGTTTACTTTTTAAATCTAAATAATATTGAATTCTAATATCTTTACGTAAATCCATCCAAAAATTCAAAATAAACAAGTAAGCATGATAATGAAATTTGCTATAACACAGGAGAAAGTGACCGCAACCTCAAAAGAATTGGGAGTTTAAGATTTTATGACTTAATCTATTTTGTTATTTTATTGTATGGTATGATAGTTGGTGGTAGCATGATGTGTTTGTTGATATCTGATTGGAAGTGAATTTACATAAAAGAAAAATATATAGTTTATTCATTGATTTTGCAGCATAATCCCGGTTACAAATCTTTCATTCAAAGAAATTATTTACACACCCAATATTTTAAAAATATATCTAAGATATAATTTGTGATCGACCAATTTTTCAGATAATGTGAAAGTCACACCCTAATAGAGTCGTGGCACATGTCATTAACTTTAAAAGGAAAACAATATCACGATATAAAATTCCAACCACGAGGCCGTTATGGTATCTAA
Source organism: Nicotiana benthamiana (assembly GCA_034376525.1). Classification (NCBI taxonomy): domain Eukaryota; kingdom Viridiplantae; phylum Streptophyta; class Magnoliopsida; order Solanales; family Solanaceae; genus Nicotiana; species Nicotiana benthamiana. The sequence continues at coordinate 64,075,320 of CM067338.1, forward strand.
GATCTATTTGTTAGGCAAGACAACATTAGCCAAACAATTAATAAATTTAACAATTTTAAAAGCAAATTATTAAGAAAAAAGGTGGAAATACTTTGAAATACATAATAGAATCCATAAATATCGCAAATTAGTTTAATCCCAGAAACTAATTGCACAAGTGCATGAGCTACTAAAATTTTACAAACAGGGTTTAAACTAAAATACAACTGTCTGAAATAAAATGAATAATAAAATAGATAACAAGGGGACTTTAAGGTCTGCAAATGCTGTGGAGCTCTACCTCAAGTCTCCGGATAAGACGGGTTCGAGCAAACTCCGCTACACGTTGGTTTTTGCACAAGGAGTGAAAAAGTGTAGTATGAGTACAACCGATTTCATATAATCTATAATGCCGAGCCTAATCTCAATGAATTAATGATGATGCTATGACACGACACTCACTATGAACCAATACAAATATAAGCAAAAAAACAACAACAAAATAGGGAAACAATTAATTAACGTGATAACTGAAATAAGAAATACATAACAGAGGCCCCAGAATATCAATGCTACTCATTTCCACAACAAGATATGATAACAAAAACCAAGAGCTAAGAATAATCATATTACAACTTTTCCGTTGCGGTGCGTAACTCGATCCACATATATAATATTCATATTATTATGGTGTGCAATCTGATATATTTATATATAATACCGTCACAGGTGTGCAACCGATGCAGCTATATATAATGTCATACCATTGCGACGTGCATCCCTATATATATATATATATTCTACAACTAACCACGACGTGTATCGCAACGTCACTCAAAAAAGGAACTAAACGAATACAGCCTCTAAGACAATCTAACATGCATAGTAAAGTGAAATAGAAACTAGTAATGCCAACAAACAAGTAGAGGCATAATACAAGTAAAAGCATCTATCTAAAAATATATAAAAATATAGAGAAAGTAAAGGTGGATAATAAGTGAGGGCATGAATTCATAGAAAAAAATAGCAAATAGAGACATGTTGCGAAATCATTCGTTTAACAACTAAGAACAAGTAGCAAATAAGTCGGGTAAGAAGTAACTATATGGAATAAATGATTGCATGATTTAATTGAAGGAATGCAATTATATAGTTCACCCAGATTTCTTAAACCAATAACGCATATATACTCATCACCTGTCATACATGCCGCCCCCACAAATAAATCACATAGCAAATACACCAACCAAGTTCTAATTCTCTCAAATCAAGGTTTACTACAACGTTTACATCTCCGCCGAACACAATCACTAATCAACACAGATTTTCCTTTATAACACGCCTCCAAACCAACCGAGTCTAGATAACTATCATTCAAACTAATCAAAACAAGCTTTAGAAACTACTCACGAATGAAAAATGTTCAATCTTTAACTAAATTGAAAAATTCAACAAAAAGTCAACCCACATCCATGCGATCAAATTCTGAGGTTAGGATCAAATTTCAATTATCCATTCACCCCCGAGTCCGGATATATGATTTATTTTGAAATACAACCTCAATTCGAGGTCTAAATCTTAATTTTACAAAGTTTTTGCATTCTACTCAAAATCCCCAATTTCTACCTTAAAGTTCATTGAATTTAATGATAAATTCATGAAAAAGTAATTAAAATTGATTGAAAACAAGTGAAAGTTTCTTACCAATTAATGGGAGGAAATTCCTCTTCAAAAATTACCTCTATGGAGTTTACGACTGAAAATAGTTTAAAATGAGCTCAGTCCCAAAATCCATATAATTTACCCAGTTACAGATGTCGCATTCACAATTGTGATGTTCGCAAAAGTGAATCGCTTATCGCTAATGAAATCATAGTCCCATCTACACTATTGTCTCAAATGCGACATAAACCTTGCATTGCGAAGACCCCAACCATCGCAATGCAGTGGTAGTTATCATATAAATGACAAAGAAGTCACAAATGCAGATTACCCCCAATCACAAATGCGATAAACTCTTTGAAAAAAGGAAGACCTAGACCCTAATTCTCCTTCACGTTTCCGAGCCTGACATAGCAAATATGAGAATTGCAATTGCAACCAAGTCTTCGCAAATATGAGACATGAAAGTTTACACCAGCAACAGACTCGCATCAGTTGTACCAAATTCAACCAAAACACATCTGAAACTTTCCTGAACCCCTGACTCTAACCCAAACATTCACACAAGTATATTAATATCATACAAACTCTCCCGCTATATCAATCACTAAAATACCATCAAATATCAAAAATCGATCATCAAAACTCAAGATTTTTAATTCTGAAACTCATTTTACATGATGAGCCAAAATGTCCTCGGGTCACCCAGGACCCTAATCAAACATGAGTGAAAGTAAAAATAAAATACAACCTATCAGAATTGTCAAAATAGCAGGCCGAGGTCGTTTACCAAAACAAAAATTGACCGTGGTCAACTCAAGTCGTTTTTAAAGCCAAAAATCACATTTTCGTTAAAATTTCGGATAATAGCTTTACGAAAAATGACACAGACCTTGCACGCAAGTCATACATGATCAAATAAAGCGACGAAAGGTCTTGGAATATTGAAAACGGTACTGGTACTCAAAATGAACAATCGGTTCGCCAAATTCTCTACATGTAAAAGGAACGTTTGTACTTGAACGAACATAGAAATGTACCTGGACTAAAAAAAGATATGGGTATCTACTCCTCATATTGGATATGTTCTCCCACATAGCTTCCTCAATCAGCTAAACTCTCCAAGGCACTTTCACAGAAGAAAAACTCTTAGATCTCAACTTCCGACCCTTCCGGTCTACAATAACCACCGACTATACCTCGTAGTTCAAATTCTCATCAATATCAACTATATTGAGTCCCAAACATGTGACCTATGCCCATGGTGTTTCCGAAGCATGGAAATGTAAAATACCGGATGTGCCCCTACAAGATTGGAGGCAAATCAAGCCGATAAGCAACCTCCCAAACTTCCCCTAAAATCTCCAATGGGCCAATATACCTCGAGCTCAAATTTCTCTTCTTCACAAATTGCATCACGCCCTTCATAGGCGACACTCGGAGAAAAACCTTCTTACCTTCCATGTATGTCACATCTCGATCCTTTCGGTCTGCATATCTCTTTTGCACAGATTGAGATGTACGAAGACGCTAATGAATCACCTTAACCTTTTACAAAGTATCACGGACCAAATCGGTGCCCAACAATGCTCATCGGGATCAAACTATCTAATCGGAGAGCGGCATTGTATCTTAGATTAGGACTTGTACAAGGCCATCTGAATGCTGTTGTTGTAGGATAACTACACTAGAGGAACGAACTAGTCCCACTGACCCCCAAATTCCATAAAGCAAGCATATAGCATGTCCTCCAAAATCTAAATAGTGCATTCGATCTGTCAATCTGTCTGAGGATGAAATGCCATACTCAGATCGACCCGCGTGCCCAACTCTTGCTGCATGCCTCTCCAAAAGTATAAAGTGAATTGTTGCCCGGGTCCAAAAAAGATGGAAATGGGCATAGTATACCGACAGATAATCTCCATTATGTAAGTTTGAGCCAGCCGCTCTGAAGAATATGATGTCATCACCGGAATGAAGTATGTGGACTCAGTCAACTTTTCCACAATAATCCAAACAACGTCATATTTCCTCAAGGTCCACGGTAAGTCTACCATAAAATTCATAGTGATGCTCTCCCATTTCAACTTTGGTATCTCCAATATCTGAGTCAACCCACCTGATTCCGATGCTCGTACTTTATCTGTTGAAACTTTTATCACCGAGAGACATAGTCAACAATATCTTTCTTCATCTTCTACCACCAATAGTGTTGTTTCAAGTCATGATACATCTCGTGATACATGGGTGAATGGAATACCGTGAATACTGAGGTTCCTTTAGGATCCACTCTCTCAACCCATCAACATTCGAAGCACAAATTCGGCCATGAAGTTGCATAACCCTATCATCACCAATCACAACCTCCTTGGCACCACCCATTGCATCGTGTATATCAACACAAACAACTGATAACCATAAAACTGGTGAGCCTTGATGTTCCCAACAATGATGAGTGTACCATAACACAAACAATAACCCGACTAGGCTTCAAAACATCCAGTCTCACAAATCGATTGGCCAAAGCCTGAACATCTATGGGTAATGGCCTCTGCACTGCCAGTAAAAATGCCAATATTTCCATGCTCTCTGCCTTCCTACTCAATGCATTAGCCACAATATTTTCCTTCCCTAAGTGATATAATAGTTTTTAGTAGCTCTAACCATCTTGTTGTTGCAAATTAAGGTCCTTCTACTTGAATAGGTGCTGGAGACTTTGATGGTCGATATATACCTAACATGGAATGCCATATAGATAGTTCCTCCAAATATTGAGCACGTGAACAATGATTGCCAACTCCAAATCATGCACAAGATAATTCTTCTCATGAAACTTTAATTGATGAGACGCGTAGGCAATTACCCTACCATCCTACATCAATACCACACCAAGTCAAATACACGATGCATCACAATACACATTGTAAAATCCTAAACCTATGGGAAACACCATAGTGGGGTGGTAGTCAAGGTAGCCTTGAGATTCAGAAAGATCGCCGCATGCTCGCCGGACCACATAAAAAGAGCACCCTTATAGGTCAACTTGGCTAATACGGTCGAGATAGATGAAAACCCCTCTACGAACCAGCGATAGTAACCCGCCAAATCCAAGACGATCGGAATCTGTAGCAGAATTGGGTCTAGACCATTTCTAAATTGCCTCCATCTTATTAGGATCCAACTAGATACAATCAAAAGACATAACAACCCAAAAAGGAAATCAAGTCCAAGAAAGACTCATACTTCAAAAAACTAGCGTATAACTAATGATCCATCAAAGTCAGAAGTATGATCCATGGTAGTACGCGTTCTCCTCTCGGCTATGACTGTAAACCAAAATATCATCAATGAAGATGATAATGAAAGATTCAGATAAGGATTGAACACTCGGTTCATCGCGTCCATACAGGACCCTAGGGAATTAGTCAAGCCAAATGACATAACCAAGAACTCGTAATGACCATATCGAGTATGAAAAGCTATCTTAGGGACATCTGATGCGCTAATCCTTACTTATTGGTAGCTAGAACTCAAATATATCTTGAAAAACACTTTGGTAACCTCAAGCTGGCCAGATAAGTCATCAATTCTAGGGAACAAATACTTGTTCTTGATAGTAACCTTATTTTTTTGTCGATAATCTATGCACATACTTATCGATCTGCCCTTTTTTCTTAACAAACAACACTGGTGCACCCCAAGGAGAAACACTAGGTCTAATGAATCCCTTGTTAACCAAACATTACAACTGCTCCTTCAATCCCTTGTTAGGAAAATCACTCATAATTGAAACCAAATCCATAGAAGGAATCTCCGCAGTAGAATCGCAGATATAAGCCAAAAATGCCAAAGACCCCTTCTCAACCATACACCAAGCCTTCACATATGAAACTACCCTACTAGTGGAGTGACAAAGAGTCCTTTTTCGCTCTAATACAGGCAACCCCCACATGGCTAAAGTCATAATCTTTTCATGACAATCCAATATAGCATTGTATATGTACAACCAAATCATACCAAGAATAACTTCAAAATCGACCATATCAAAAAATAGAAGATCAACTATGATATCATAACACTTAAAAGTAACAACACAAGAACTATACACTCAATTAAGAATTATCTTATGTGCTCTTAATATTTTATGACTTACGAGGATGATTGGTTTGATTTTGGAAAGGTTCGACTTGAATTCGGAATACTTAGCTCCATAATAGTGGCCAAAGGTGTCCAAATTTGACTTGATTCAATACTTTGAGTAAACGATCTTGAAATTTAGATCTGAAGGTTCCAATCAGTTCATATAATAATTTTGGACTTTGGCATATGTTCGAATTGAGTTTCTGGTGAACATGGAGTATTTCAACGCTTATTGTGTAAAGCTGGCACCTTGAAGGTTTTAGAGTTTCTTAAATTTAATTTGAAGTAGACTTTGGTTTTATCAATGTATGTTTGCTATTCCAATCCTTGTAATAGGTTCATACGGTGATTTGTAATTTGTGTATAAAATTTGACGTCATTCCGAGTTGTCTAAGTATGATTCATCGTGTTCGGAGCTAGTTGAAGAAGTTTGAAGTTCAAAGGTTGGATAATTTGGCTTTGAGGTGCGATTCTTGGTTTCGACGTCATCTTATGTGTTTCGAGGATTCGAACAGATCCGGATTATGTTTATAAATTTGTTGGTGCATTTGGATGGGGTCCTGGCTGGCTCGAATGTGTTTCAAACCACCTATTATTAAGCCCAAAATGGTAGATGTTCTACTACCGGTTTCCTTCTTCGTGAATACGGAAGGAGTCTCGTGTTTGAGATAAAGAATTTGGAATGGAGATTTTTTTATTCCATAAATTTTCAAAAGAAGTCTTGCAATCACGGAAGTTAGGGGTCAGTGGTCTATCTGTTTGCAGTAGCATACTCGCGTTCATATAGAACGGGCCTGGGACTGGGGAGGCTAGTTGACCGGACTTTGTCTTCACGAAGTATTATCTGCGTTCGCGAAGTGTTGGTCAGGTTGATCTTTGTGATCATGTAGGCATTATTATATTCGTGAATAATCTTTTATAGGTGTTGACGGATTTTCCTTCCTGCCCGTGATGGGACTTCTCTGATCGCAAAGAAGGGTTCATGGCCAGAAACTTTTTAACAGTTAGGATTAAGCTCTTTTTCTTATTTTTACACCTTGCTTGGCTGATTTAGGAGCTATTGTGGAGGAATTTTTTCAGCTAACATTGTAAGGTTACTGATTTTTTTACCTAATGTGAGTTTAATACAGAGTTTATGGGTAGATTTAATAGAGAAATTAGTAGAATTATTCGATTATGTTGAAAACCCTAGGGTTTGGTAATAATGAGATTTGGATACAAATTTGATGTTAGAATTGAGTATAAAATTTATATTTGAGTTCGTAAAATTTGGCTGGGGTTGGCTTTTATGAACTTTCCAAATTGGGTTGGGAAATTACGGTAATAGATGAATTATGAACTTTTGGGTCTAATTTGATTAATTTGTTTGACTTTTGACTAGTTTCGGGTTTCTCAACGTTATTTTGAAGCTATTAGTTTGGTTTGAGGGTTGAGAAGAGGACTTGGAAGGAGGTAAGTCTCATGCCTACTCTTGTAAGAGGGAATTATCATTGTAGGTGCTTTAATTTATATGTGCTACTTGTTGTGGGTGCTACATTCGCTTGAGGTGATGAGAGTCCTTACGTAGTTAAAATCATGCTTATGTTCGGGTAGACTTCAAATTTACCATGCAATATTTGTACTAATTGAACTCAACTTTTAAATTTATAATTGAAATTTGATTAGGGGTTATATTGGGCCAAGTTTCATTATCTTGATTTTTTGCGGGATACTTGATTGTTGGTGAAATCATGTTTTCCTTAAGTGCTCATCCTTGTATTGTAATTGTTAGGACCGTAGTTCGAAGAGTTTCTCTATTTTATTAGACCTGGCTGTACGCCTTGGCAGTGCTATGAAATAGCTTTATTGGTTGGGTTGTACGACCACGTCAGTATATTTTAGATGCATATACGATTTTGCATTGGTCGACCATCGATAGTGTACATGATTATTAAGGATCTAGTTTTACGTTCTCTGCATAATTTGTGCGTAGTATCTCTAGGAGTAAGAATATACATGATATTTCCTTCCTGATTTGAGATTTATTGATTACTTGATGGTTCTTATCCATTTGATATACCATATTATATTTGCAGATTGTATACTGTCATTATGTTGCAGACCAAATTACTTATGGTCTTTCTTATTCCTTTATATCTGTTGTGCTTCATGACTATTAATAATTCATGTACTTTATTTATTGAACATTAGTAATAGTCGATTTTGATCCCTCGTCGCTAGTTTTTGGAGGCTAGAGTAGGTACTTACTAGGTATGCATTGATTTATGCACTCATACTACACTTCTGCACTAGTTGTGCGGGTACTGAGGCAGGTACATCTGTTGGCTATTCGGGTGCGTATCCCCATTGTCCAGAGAGTTAGTTGTGAGTTTCTCTCCACTATTTGATCTTCAACACCCAGAGTCTCTTTCCTGTTGTATGTTCATTTCTATTTATTTCATTGCAGACAGTAGCGATAATGGTTTGTATATTACACTAGATTGCTGGTGCACTTGTAACACTAGATTTTAAGAATTGCTAGTAGATGTTTATGGTTTTGCCTAAAATTGTCATCCTTTTTATATTTATGTTTTACTAATATTTTATATATCCATGATTCCTATTCATTAATTTTCTTATTTGATGAAATCCATGATTTTAGAAGTAATAAAATGAATAATTAAATGGATAGTTCACTATTAGCTCATCTAGTAGCGACGTTGGGTACCATCACGACCTATTCTGGGAATTGGATCGTGAAAACTTGGTATCAGAGCAATAGGTTCATATAGGTCTCACGAGTCACAATTATGCCTAGTAGTGACATGTGGATCGGCATGGAGATGTTCATATTTTCGTTGAGAGGCAATAGAGAATTAGGAAACTTCTCTTTCTTCATCTCCTATCGTGAAGTTGATGTTGTGCTAAGTATATTATCTTATTCTCTCATATGTGGTGGGTACGCATGCTACCGCTGTATCCAGAGGTAGAGGGGCTGCTCTCCTGGCTGTTAGAGGAAGCGGCAAAGGCTGAGGGAGGGTCGCAACTCCTATTAGACGATGAAGGCATCCTAAAGATGCTCCGGTTGCACCACCAGTAGATTAGGTGGAGTATCCTATTATTGAAGAGCAGGATGGGCACCTGCAACTGAGCCGACCCCGACAAATTTTATGATGGCACCCAGATTTCAGGAGGTCATAGGGCCGTATGCTTCATGGATTCTATGACTCAAGCCGGCCGATTTTCGGTAGATTCGACCTTATCACAGGTAGGAGGAGGAGCGCAGAACTCACTTCTCACGCTCTAGAGCACACTGTTGTTTATTAGACCCTAGGTGCGCTATCTGCTGGTGGGGATCAGTTGTTTGTAGTAGTTTGACTAGAGACTAGTCCGTCCATGATTATTGAGGATCAGAAGTAGTTGGAAATATGAACTAGGATTCATGATGATATCTTTGGCGCCGAGTGGTCCGAGGACACACATGATTTTGTTGACTATTTCAGGGAGAGGCTGAATAATACGGGAGTAGTAAAGTACCACGGATTGGATTGCACCACATTCTAGTTAGAGGGAAAGTCCCATAGATGGTGACAGTTTTATCTACATAGCAGGCCAGCAGGTTCACGTCCCTTTACTTGGATCAGTTCACACGTCTCTTTTTGGAGAGATATATTCCACTCATGTCAAAGCGAAGAATTGCAGGGTCAATTCCAGCGGCTCCAGCAGGTTCAGATGTCTTTGACAGCCTATGAGGTGATATTCTCTGAGTTGTAATTCCATGCACTTTTGATATTCCCCATAGATGCAAAGATAACACGGAGGATCGAGTGTGTCTGCAACCAGGGACAAGAGGGTGCGTCAAGGGATAACCAGCCTCGATATTATGGTGGATTAAGTGGCACCCCATATGGGGGAAGTGGTCTATTCATGAGGGGCTAGTTAGCAGGAGCGTGTATTTAGCCCTACCGCTTGCTCGAAGTGCTCTAGTGCGACCCTACTTTAGCTATATTTTAGAGAGCACCTAACGTCCACCGGCTATTCAGGATTCTTATTGTTGGAATTGATGAGTGTGGATTTTAACCACTTATTAGTAACCTCTTGCTTTAGCTTTTAGTCAAAAAGTAGTGATTAGTGTTTCCGAATCTAATAAATTGTATGAATTGCAGGTATTCCAAAAGGTTCGAGCTCAAAGAAAATATCTAACTGAAAAAGAAGTGTCCCAGCTCTACAAGTCAAAGATGAGCAATGCAAAATATTGTGCGGTCCGCAAAACTTATATTGGTGCCGTAGATGAAGATGAGGTTTGTAGAAATGCAAGGGAAGCCGCAGTTCTAACCTTGAAACCTTAGAAGGAGTTAGCAATATCACGGCGTGCACACTAAATTGTGTGGCTGCAAAAGCTGTAGGCACTAACAAGCTTGGAAAGTTCAGAGAAAGCTACAAAATATCAAATGTGAAGCCTTCTTAGATTGCGGTTTGCAACCAAAATATGTTGAAGTGCATCCACAGAAGTTATTATGCGGCTGTAAGGTCCCTCCCACTGCAACAGAAAAAGAAGAATGTGTGGTCCGAGGCCAAATTGTGCGGCTGCAGAACCTCTCAAAGGGAATTTTTGTCAGCATATTTTTGGGCATTATAAATAGATGAGAAATACTTTTAGGGAAATTTTTGTATTGTAGCAGCTAGTAGTGGTTAGAGTTTACTATTTTGGGAAATTTGGGGGTAAAGATTAGAGAACACCATTATTTTTATCTTTTAATTTCAATTTTGTCTTCAATTACTTCTTGTTTTCCTTTTTCTATGCTTATCACTATGAGTAGCTAGATTTTATCTTGGGTTGGGATCCAACCCTAATGTTTAAAATTTAGCAGTAGGTAACACTAATGCTTATTTTTGATTGGGTGAATGTTATTTAGCTTTGTTTATGCTTTATATCTACAATTAATAGTTGTAAACATTGATTCATGCCTATTTGACTTAGTTCCTACTCGAGAAAGAGAAACCTAGTCTAGGAAAACTTGGCTAATAAGAAATTGAACTAGTTGATGTTTTGATTAGTTTGATTAAAGGATTTGGGCGAATGCCACTTGTTGGGATCAATCTGGATTTTTTTGTTGTTGTTGTTGTTGATTAAAGGATTTGAACTAGAGATAGGGATAATCCCACTTGGGCTCATATCAATTGTTTGGATTGCTATCAATTTGGTATTGATAAAGCCAATTTGGGCATAACCACTCTTTGACCGAGATGTATTGAGTAAGTACTTGAGAATTGAGAGTCATAAGACACCCCAGTCTACCCAAGACACATTGATTTACTCTGCCCTTTAGGTTACACCTAAGTGAATGTTACATCCCTAGGCTTTTCCCTTATGTGATATAACACCAAAAGAATTTCATTCTCCAGTTGCTTGTTAGATAGTTAATTTCGTGGATGTAAATATATAAACAAATTCCCGTTGTTGTTTGAAAGATAAATCCAGTTATTAAAATTTCCTCTCTGAAGTTTTTACCTTAGTACGGTTCTAAAATCCCTGTGGATTCAATTTCGACTCACGTTGGATTTTTATAATTAAAAAAACTATTTCATACTCATTATTTAGGTGTAAATTAGACGTGATTAAGCTTTGGCACCGTTTCCGGGGAGTTTTACAGCGTTAGCTATATACTTGAGTTTGTTTCTTACAATATCTTCTCTTACTTTCATGATTCTAATTTGTTGAAGTGATCGTATGTCACGACCCTAACTCCGAACCCAGTCGTGATGACGCATCTCGTGAAGACAAGGCCAGCAAGTCTAACACAATTCGTCCTTTTAAATAGTTAAATAATATAAAGGTAGTTAAAACATGATTTAATAGCAATATTTAGCGGAAATAGAAATAGCAATGAAAATCCATCCCGGCACAGCCTTAACCAACGTGTCCCAAGTCATGAGCATCTATGATACTAAATCCTCAAATGTAACTATGAAGTTTCTTACTGAACAAGGAACATAAAAGAAATAGCTAGAGAGGAGCTCCAGGTTGTGAACGCCAAAAACTACCTAAAGACTCCTCGAAAATCTGCCTGATGCTGGAATGAATCAACATTCGGGAGTGGAACCTGCTACATCTAAATCGGCACACACGGTGTCTTGAGTAATATGAGTACTTCGACCTAGTGAGTAATAAATATAAATAATGACTGAAAGTAAGAAAATACGTAAAACACAAGGCATTCTATACCGAAGATGTGAAATAACTAAAAAATAGCGAATCAGAGAGGAATCAAGTAAAATCCCCTATTTAACAGGTAAAACAAGTAATAGACAGGTAAATAACAAATAGACGTTCTTCCCTCGGGCACAGTTAAACAAATTTGCCCCTCGGGCAACAACTCAGAACAATACCAGCTTCTCGGGCTCAATCTTAGAATAATACCAACCCGTCGGGCTCAATCTCACATCACAATGGATCCCGTGCCCACTGGAGGTGTACAGACTCTAGGAAGGGCCCCTTACGGCCCAAGCGCAAAAACAAGCCATCTCGTGGCATATATATGTATCTCAGGCCCTCGGCCTCATATTAGTACCGGTATATCCTCAGAAGTAGGCCCTCGACCTTACTTTGACCGAAAATCATCACAAGCCCCTTAGACAATAGTAAAAAAGTATTTCTCAGCCCAAAACATCATTTAAAACATCATTTAAGTCTCAAAACTAAGTTAAAAAATGGTTGAGTAGTAAAACAGTTAAAAATAGCGGGACTGATTTCGAGTAATAAGTCAAAACAGTGTGGAAATTGTAAAAAAAATCCTCGAAGGGTTCAAATAGTTGGCATTCAGCCCAAATATGACATTCAGCCCAAATCATGATGATAGAAAAATAAGTTTAAATCAAATACGCGGTAAAATCATCAATCGGGACTGACCAACTTACAATCCCCAATAGTATATGTCCCCATGCTCGTCATCAAGCGCGTGTCACACCTCAATATAGCACTATGGAATAAAAATTTGGGGTTCAAACCCTCAAAGCATCAGTTACAATTATTACTCACCTCGAACCGACTAAATCTCTAGCTCGCAATGCCTTTTCCCCTCGAATCGGCTTCCACGCGCGTCGAATTTATCCAATATCAGAACAAATACGTCACAATATGTTAAGGGAACTAAGGCCACGTGAAAACAATCGAAAAATATCAAGAACCCCAAAATTAGAAAAACCCGAGCACCAAGCCCACTTCTCGAAACGCAAAACTTTTCACATCATAGATTACTCGTCTCCCTATGAGTTCATACATATCAAAATCATCAAAATCGGAGTCCAAATGTCCCCTCAAATCCCAATTTAAACCCTCTTAAACTCAAGCCCTAAGCCTTCATTTTTAGTCCTTTAATTCCTTAAATTTCAGTCTCAATCCATGAAACATTATCATAGAAGTATATTTTAGATCCAAAATCCTTACCGTATCGAAGTCCCTTTGATTCCTCTATTAAAAATCGCCCAAAGCTCCCAATTCCCAGATCAAAAATAGTGAAACCCTTCAAAAATCGCGAAGGATAAAATATATACCTTCTGCCCAGACCTTTCCATATCTGCAGGCCAAAACCCCGCTTCTGCGGTACCGCATATGCGACAAAACAACCGCTTCTGCGGCCCCTCACATAGAATCCAAATGTCACTTTTGCGATAGCACTTCTGCATCTGTAGCTTTATACATACAACCCCCTAGACCACTTCTGTGGAAACTGCTCGCCAAACCCCATCTTGCATCTGCGACCTCCTCACTCGCACGTGCGACCCCGCACCTTCAGTCCCTAAACCGTAGGTGCAAAAACACTAGAAGCAGTAATTTTCTGAAATCTTTCAAGTCCCAAATCTTCCCATTAACCAGCCGGAATCACCCTGAGGACCTCAGGACCTCAACCAAAAGCACAAACATGACCCAATACCTTATTCGAACTTGTTCCAATCATCAAATCACCTCAAACAACATCATATTACCCAAAACTCATCGAATTCAAGCCTAAATTTCTAAAATCTTCTGAAGCGCGGTTTAGATAAAGAAAACCAACCAAACCACGTCCGAATGATGTGAAATTTTTCTTACACATCCCAAATGACACAGCAAAGCTACTGCAACTCTAAGAATTTCATTCTGAACCTTGTAAATCTCACCTATCAACCGTAAGTAACCAAAATAACACTTCGCTAATTCAAGCTTAATTCTACTCCAAACCTCTAAAACCCATCCCATCAAAACTCACATCTGAGCCCTTTAACACATAAGTGAATATCTGGTTGACGTTTCCAACTTAAACCTTCTTAAGAGAGACTAGGTGTCTAAAACATTACCAAAATCATCCGGACTCGATCCGACCAACCATATACCACAAAACACGGATAACAAAGCATAAAAAAGCAAAAATATAGGAAATGGAGCGGTCTCAATTGTTAGTATGTGAAATATGAGAATGAACTCCTAAAGCCTATCCACATTGGGCACAAAAATCCAACCTTGCATCCTCAACACCCTATCATCACCGGTGGTCATATCTCCAGAATCATCACGCTGAACTATATCCCTTAAGACAAGTAAATGTGGATCATCATACTGGCGCTCTCTGATGCGATCATAATGAAGATTGAGAAACCACACAAGCTAACACCCGACAGGACTACGAAATATCCAACCTCACCAACCAATTGGCCATGGCCTCAACATCAATTGCAAGAGGTGTCTTCCCAACTGGAATACATGCCAAACTCCCCACACAAAGTGCCTTTCGGCTCAAAGCATCGGCCACCACATTGGCCTTTCTTGGATTGTACAATATGGTGATATCATAATCCTTAAGAAACTCCAACCATCTCCGCTACCTCAAATTAAGATCCTTTTGCTTGAACAAATGTTGAAGACTGCGATGATCGTTGAACACCTCACAAGATATGCCATACAAGTAATGCCTCCAAATCATCAATGTATGAACTATGGTAGCCAACACAAAATCATGAATGGGGCGGTTCTTCTCATGGGGATTCAATTGGGGAGAAGCATAAGTAATAACTCTACCGTGATGCATCAGTACACAACCAATCCCAACTCTCGAAGCATCACTAAACATGGTATATGAACCTAAAGCTGATGGAAAAACTAATACTGGAGTTGTGGTCAAAGTTGTCTTGAGCTTCTGAAAGCTCTCCTCACACTCGTCTGACCAAACAAATGAAACACCCTTCTAAGTCAACTTGGTTCCGGAACAAACCGGTGATAATAGTCTGCCAAACCAAGAAAGCTGCGAATCTCTGTGGCTGAGGGCGGTCTAGGCCAACTCTGAACCGCCTCAATCTTCTTTGAATCTACCTGAATACCCTCGCTGGATACCACGTGCCCCAAGAAAGCCAGTGAATTGAGCAAAACTCACACTTGGAGAATTTTGCATTAAGTTTCTCCTCCCTCAATCTTTGCAACACAACTCTCAAATGCTCTGCGTGCTCCTTCTGACTATGCCAATACAATAGAATATCATCAATGAACACTATGAGGAATAAATTGAGATAAGGCCGGAACATGCTGTTCATAAAATGCACGAACGCTGCTGGGGCATTGGTCAGCCTCACCAAGAACTTGTAATGACCATATCGGATCCTGAAGGCAATCTTAAGAATATTTGAATTCCTTATCTTCAACTAGTGATAACCTGAATGAAGATCAATCGTGGAGAACAACCTTGCTCCCTGACGCTGGTCGAATAAATCATCAATATGAGGCAGAGGATACTTTTTCTTAATTTTTACCTTGTTCAATTGCCTATAATCAATGCACATTCTCATTGTGCAAACCTTCTTTTTCACAAATAGAACCGGCGCACCACAAGGTTACATACTAGGCCGAATAAACCCTATATCTAGGAGTTCGTGAAGCTACTCCTTCAATTCCATCAACTCTGCTGGTGCCATACAATAAAACCGAACGGAAATAGGCTAAGTGCCCAGCACCAGGTTAATACCAAAATCAATATCCCTGTCAAGTGGTATGCCCAGCAGGTCTGCAGGAAACACATTTGAAAAATCCCTCACAACTGGGACAAAATAATTATTTGGACAAAATCCCTCACAAACGCTAGATATGAAAGGAAACCCTTCCTAACCATACGCTGGGCCTTCAATAAAGAGATCACTCTACTAGGAGCATAATCAATCACACCACGCCACTCGATCCACGGCACACCCGGCATAGCCAAAATGACTGTCTTAGCATGACAGTCCAAAATAGTACGTCATGTAGATAACCTGTCCATGCCCAAAATGACATCAAAATTCACCATGCTTAATAGAAATAGATCCAGACGGGTCTCTAGACCCCCAATAGTCACCACAAATGTCTGGTACACACGGTCTACAACAATAGTATCGCCCACTGGGTAGATACATGAACATGTAAAGCAATAAACTTTCGAGGTAATGAGCAAAATATGATGACACATAAGAAAAGGTGGAACCAGGTTCGAATAATACAAAGGCATCTCACTGGAAGACTGAAATAATTCTTGTAGTGATAGTATCTGAAGCAATATCATCAGGCCTGCTTGGGATAACATTGAAATGAGCCTGGCCACCACTTAGTTGACCTCCCCTTTTAAGGCGACCCCTAGTTGCCTGCCCTTCACCCCTAGCTGGTTGGGCAGGTAGTGAAGTGACTAGAGCAGAAGTGGTGGGTCGACCCCTCTGTTAGGACATACTATAAACATGATGAGGACACTGCCTCTACATATGGCCAATCTCGCCACACTCATAGAAACTCCCATGTGCTGGAGAAGGGGACTAAAGGGAAACTCTTGCACCGAAGTGACTAGCAGATGCACTCGGCATTGAAGAGACCTAAGCTGATGAGGCACGAATTGAACTCTGAGCTAGAAGGCAGTTGAGTGATAACTTGCCCTACTAAGATCCATAATAACCACAACCTAAAGATGCCCCGCGATACTCTGGGCTAGTTGACTAAGCAGGTTTGAAAGAACGACATCTATCATGATGAAACTGGCCGTTGGAAGGAGCACCACTTTAACTACCCGATCCTCGAGGGATCTTGGCCTCCTTATCCTCTCTCTCATAATAGAGAACCGTCTTAATCTCATGGGCGATATCAACTATCTCCTCAAATGTAGCACCCATCACTATATCTCTGTTGTTATATGAATACAGAGATGATAAGTGAGGCCATCAAAAAATCTCATGATCCTCTCACGATCTATCGGAACCAACCGGACGGCATGATGAGCCAACTCAAAAAACCTCGATTCATACTGTGCACAATCATATACCCAAACCTCGATTCATACTGTGCACAATCATATACCCCTATTGCAACCAGTTAGAATGTCTACACAGCTTCTCTCTGTGGGACTGTGGTAGATACTTCTTCAAGAAGAGAGCGGAGAACTACTGCCATGAAAGGGACGCTTCACCAACAGACCTACGCCTCTCATACACCTCCCACCAAGTGAAGGCAGCCCCAGAAAACTAAAACGTATTAAATGCCACACCACTAGTCTCAAGAATCCCTATTGTACGAAGCATCTGCTGGCCATTATCCAAGAAATAACGGGCATCCTGGCTCTCTGCTCTGCTGAATGTCATAGGATAGAGTCTACCAAAACTCTCAAGGCGACGTTGCTCATCATCCGGTATAACTGGTACCACAAACTACTGAGCTGGTGCAACCGGCTGGGCTGGGGGTTCCCTCGACATCTGAAATTCCTGCACTACCTGCTCACGTGTACGAACGGAGGGAGTCTGATTGCCTCCCCCGTCCTGTGATGTAGCTCCGACTGTAGTGGCTGAAACTGCCTGAGTCAGGCCAGTGCAAACTGATAAGATGTGCGCCAAGGCCTCTTGAAGACCCGAGGTTACGATGGGCACAACTGGTGCCTGAACTGGTGCTGTTGTAGAACCCATAGCTGGAGCTTAATCCTGAGCTAAGGCAGCTTGTGGGTCTACAGGTGCTGCTCTGGCTGCCCTACCTCTACCACGACCACGACCATGTCCACGACCTCTGTTGGCCTCAGATGGTGTCACTTGTGGTCGTCCACCCCGTCCGATCACTCATGTCCTCACCATCTATGAGAGAATAGGATAGTAGAAGATTATTACTCGAATCAACAAGTTTGCACGATAAGAATTTCAAGAATATGAAGTCTTTCCTAAATGTTCTGCAACGTATTGAGGATAAATACAGACGTCTCCGTACTGATCCGTGAGACTCTACTAAAACTGGACATGACTCGTGAGGCCTAAATAAGCTAGGCTCTGATATCCACTTGTCACGACCCTAACTCCAATCCTGGTCGTGATGGCGCCTCTCATGAAGACAAGGCTAGCCAGTCTAACACAATTCGTAATTTTAAGCACTTAAATAACATAAAATGTCTAAACTTGATTTAATAGCAATATTTAGCCCAAAGCTCAGAATTCTGGGTTCAAAAATGGTGAAACCCTTCAAAAATTGCAAGGATGAAATATTCTGCTAAGGCCTTTCCACATCTGCAGTCCAAAAATCCGTTTCTGCGGTACCACATATGTGGCAAAACAACCACTTCTATGGTCCCTCGTTTAAAATTCAAAAGTCACTTCTGCCACAGCACTTCCGCACTTGCGGCTTCGCAGATGCAACCCATTTGACCGCTTCTGCAGAAACTGCTCAGCAAAAACCATCTCGCACCTGCGACCTCGTCCTTGCGCTTGCGGCACCGCACCTGCGGTCCCCAAACCACATGTGTGAAAACCTCAGAAGCAGCAATTTTCTAAAATCTCTCAAGTCCCAAATCTTCACATTAACCATTCAAAATCACCCTGAGGCCCCAGGGACCTCAACCAAAAGCAAAAGAATTGCCCAATACCTTATTCGAACTTGTTCAAACATTAAAACACTTTAAACAACATCAAATTACCCAAAACTAATCGAATTTAAACCTAAATTTCTTAAATCTTCCGAAACACACTTTTGATAAAAAAACTAAACAAACCACGTCCGAATGACTTGATATTTTGCACACATATCCCAAATGACACAACGAAAATAATGTAACTCTCGGAATCCCATTTCGACCCTTATATAAAATCTCGCCTATGAACCGGAAATCGCCAAAATAACACTATGACAATTCAAGCTTATTTCTACTCCGAACCTCCAAAACCCATTCCGATCACAATTCTAAGTCCTAAATCACCTCCCAAATCTAACGGAACCATCAGAACTCACATCCGAGACCTCTAACACATAACTCAATATCCGGTTGACTTTTCCAACTTAAACCTTCTTAATAGAGACTAAGTGTCTCAAACATTATCAATATCATCCTGGACTCGTTCAGACCAACCCGATGCCACAAAACAGGGATAACGAAGCATAAAGAAGTAGAAATGGGGGAAACGGAGCGGAGACGTGGACGGAGAAGAGGAGAAACTTGATAAAATTCCTCAAGCTCTATAACAAAATTGTCAAGACTGTGGTCAACAAGACAATGAGCCTCTACCTCCTCCACCTCCTCCGCCATCATAACCACTGTCGACGCCCCCTTTTTCCTCCCAGGGGAAAGAAATCAGGTTTACGACATTATGGGTGGAATGACTCCTTTATCCCCTTTTGGAGGAATTAGGGCTATGGAGTTTGAAGAGTCGCCACCTAATGATTATGGTGCATTAGGACACTTTAAAAGAAAAGAAGAAGGATTTGAAAGAAAACCAGAGATTGGGTAAGGGCTTGAGATTGGCACCTCTTAAGATCCACTAGTGTGGTTCCGGCCTTGATTAGTTGTGACATTAAGAAGAGTAGGAGTAGACGAGCAAAGTTTGCACATAAGAAATACAAGCAAGTTGATAATTTTGAAAGAAGAATGGCTGATCATAGGCTAAAAACTCGTGTTTTAGTCGTTGTAACAACACTTTAATTAATGCATTTTACAAATATTTGAGCTTAAATGATTACGAATTGTACTAAATTCATGATTTATGCCTTGCAGGAAGAGTTCCAACTTAAGAATTAATTTGGGAGGAATTTGAGTAATTTGATGCTTTGAAGTCTGAGTAAAAGCTAAAGAAATCAAGTTGGAATCAAGTTGAGTTAAATGCCCATACATTTTGCTCAGAACTCCGTTTGGGCTCCATAATATATCGATAGAAATCTATCTAAAAGAGCTTCAACTTTTATTTTTTGCATTTTGCCGAAAAACCCCACTAGCTCGGGTTGTGCGCTCCCGCGCTAGTTCAGCGATTTGGACAAAAAGGCATTTTTGATGGGTAAAATTGGCAATCTAGAAGGATTCACTCAACTTAAATAAAGTAAAGCTTCATTATTGAGATCTAGATTAGATTTTGGAGGGGAAAAAGCCATAGAAGAAGGGGGAGCTTCATCTTGGAGCTAAGATTTGGGAAGAAGACTCATCTTGGAGCAAGGATTTATCAAGTTCTTCTATACTTTCTTCTAGTTATTTAATTATATTATGTTTAAGACTATTATTGTGAGTTTTGTATGGTCATGAGTGGCTAAAACACCCATTGTTCCGGGGTTGTGATTTAGCCATGAATATTGTTGTTTGAGATTAACTTGATCTTGATTATAATTCATTCATCTATGGCTGTTTCTTCAATTCTATGTTTAATTTCTTAATTTCTTGGCCAGCAGTTGGGTTTTATTTACTATCTACTATATGCTTGGAAAAGCCATGTTTAGATTAGAGAAGAATTGAAGAAAGCATAATCTTAACCCTTAAGGGGAGCAGATTTGTTGTTAGGATAGGAATATACCTAATCACCTTGCTTAATTAAATATCTGATCTTCATGCGTTCTTAATATATTGATTTCATAGGAATATAGATGTTATTCTATTGAGAATAGGTGAGTAGTACTTCGGGAGAAGGCTATGAGAGCATTTATCGATTGATTAACAACCATGAGTGAATTATATAAAAAGATGAGTTAATTAGAACACAATATAATTGGTTAATTAATCACAACCCTGGAGTATTTGTCTCTATTAATGACATAACAATCAACGTGTTACTTGATAATTTAGTTGTCACTTAAAATTATAATTTAGCATAACCAAGCTCTTGAACTCAAACATGTCTTGACGGAATAACAATATGGTGTATTAGTGAGTTGTTGATATAAGTTTCCGTGGGCTCGACACTCGACTTATCATTTTATTACTTGTACGACCACGTATACTTGCGTGTGTATTTGGGAGCGACACGTTTTTGGCACCGTTGCCGGGGTACTTAATATTAGCTACTTGCTAGTTTATGCTTTAATTGTCTATTTCGTCGAGTCAAATTTTACATGATTGTTGCTCAAATCTCAGGAACTTTGACTAAATGCGTAGGGTCCAAAGTCAGGACAGACTTCAAGGCTTTGATCTGGAACCTGAGATAACATTTCGTAGGAGGTTGAGGGAAGCAAGGGATTCAAATAATATTCAGGCTCTTGTTCAACTTCCTGTGGACATGGCAGAAGAGCAACCCATGGTTGTTCAGGAGGTGGTGATGCCAAGCATTGCTAATGTCACCTCCAGTATAGTGAAGCCCAGGATCACTAGGCACTTTAAACTGAAACAAAGCATGATTCTGTTGCTTCATGCAAACAGGCAATTCATGGGTCTTCCACACGAGGATCCACAACAGCATATTGAACATCTTGGAGATTAGTGATACTTATATCACTCACGGAGTCACTCCAAATTCTGTAAGGCTCACACTCTTCCCATTTTCTCTGTTAGGCGAAGCTAAGCAATGGCTAATATTTCTGGCAAGGTTCTTTCCTTCCGGAAAAACAGCGAAGATCCGAAGTGAAATAGTTTCCTTCTAACAGAAAGCAGGAGAATCTTTATATTTAGCTTGGGAGAGGTTCAAGAGGCTACTTAGAGACTGCCCTCATCACAACCAGACGAATGAGGTGTTAGCCCACACTTTCATAGAAGGGCTACATTCTGAAACAATAATTGTGGAACCCAGGGCACTCAGAATCAATACAGGCCTCAAACACCTCAACAGCAATATAGACCACCTCAGGCTGAACAACAAGAGAATCCTACAAGTCACCTGGAAGACATGTTTAATAAATGATGGCTGAACAGCAAGCCCTCGTCACAACAGTGAAAAATTTGGAACGTCAAATGGGACAGCTTGCTAGTGCTCAAAACACTAGACCATCTGGAGCTCTTCCAAGTGATACTGAGCCCAATCCTAAAGCTCAAGTAAATGTGGTTACCTTGAGAAATGGATGAGAACTAGAAGAAATTCAAAAGAAAAACAAGAATATAGATCACCCCGAAGGAGAATTAGCCCCTAAGCCAGCTGAGGGAATGAGAAAGATGATAAAGGACCCAAGCCAGTAATTGAGACTAGGCCACCACCTCCGTTTCCACAAAGACTGCAGAAGCAAAAAGATGATGCTAAGTACAAGAAATTCCTAGATATTTTGAGCCAAGTGAGTGTGAATCTTCCTCTAGTGGAAATTTTCCCGGAAGTGCCTAAGTATGCAAGGTACCTCAGAGATATTGTGGCATACAAACGAAGACATACAGAATTTGAAACAATTGCACTTGCTGAAGAGTGCAGTGCCAGAGTTCAGAGTAAGCTTCCTCCTAAGTTGAAGGACCATGGGAGTTTCACAGTTTCTTTGTCTCTTAGAAAACAAGAAGTTGGTAGAGCCCTATGTGATTTAGGGGCTAGTATAAATTTGATGTCATACTCTTTGTTCAAGCAACTTGGATTGGGGGCGCTCAGACCTACTACAATTACTATATAGTTAGCAGATAGGTCACTAGTCCTGCCCGAATGAATCATTGAGGATGTGTTAGTTCATGTGGGGGAGTTTATTATTCCAGTTGATTTTATTGTTCTTGATTACGAGGCAAATAAGGAAGTGCCCATTATTTTGGAACGACCATTCTTAGCTACTGGTGGAGCAATTATTGATATGAGAGCAGGAAAGTTAAAAATGAAAGTTGATGATGAGGAGATCACTTTTAATGTGTACAAGGCACTTAAGATTCCTAAGCATAATGAGGACTTGTGCATGATTAGTGTGGTAGAATCGAAGGGGGTAAAGCAGGGTCCTTATGTGAATTGTGGTGATCGATATGGGACAACTGAATTAGAGGAGGTAGTGTTTCGAGCTGAGCATGTTATGACGATTTATAAAAGAGATAGAGATGAAAGAGGAGACCTTCTGAGAGCGTCCAAAAGGGCTAGAATTCATCGGAGAAAGAAGAAGAGAAAGCGCCCATCCTGAGCAGAGTAGTAGCGTCGTGCTGTGACATTAAATCAAGCGCTTATTGGGAGGCAACCCAATTCTATTTTTTTCTCTTTTATTTATTTATTTTTGTTTTTTTCCTTTTATTTTGTTATATTTTTTTTCTTTGTGATGTTGTTTTTATGTTTTGTAGGATTATGAGCATGGAGTCAAAGCCAATAGGTGATATACAAATGTGAGAAGGTGGTTGAACAAAGTGTGGGGTATCCGCACAAAGGATCATACATGGGAGAAGTCTAAGTATCCCGTGAGCTGCTAATTCTTCGGCCTTTGGCTTACCAGGGAGTCTCTTTTACCCTCTTATTAGTTATAATGTGCATTGAGGACATTGCACAATTTTAAGTGTGGGGTGAGGAGATTGTATGACTCACTTTCTATGCTATTTTAGTTGTGTTAGTTTAATTGAATATTTTTTTTTAATTAGAAAAACGAAAAAAGGACTTTTCCCGACGATGGATCTCCTCGATAGTTTTCTTGAGGGATTTAAGTCTAAAGAAAAGGGAAAAAAAGATTTTCATTGTAAGCACTGTAGTAAGCCCCCTTGGTTTTTCTTTATGCCATGGTTATTTTCCAAAGGTGTATTTGAACCTGGTATAGTGTAAATTTTCTAGTTCAATTGAATAAAAAGTTCCTGATTTACAGAGTTAATTCTCCTCAAATAAACATGCTTGAAAAGTGGTATATGCCTTATTTGTGATGTTCAAATCTCACTTCTTGATTCTAAAACTAGCGCTTTATATTGTGTAATTATGACTATGCTTAGCTGCTTTGACTAGAGAGTCGATAAAGATCAAGTTTGAGTGAATTGTGTGCCAATGTGTGAGTAAGGATTGTTGAAATATTCTGTGTATAATAGTTGATGTCTAGAACTTGCCCCCAAGTGTTTGCAATGCGAAATAGTAGCATCATTCAGTTAAGGAGATGATATAGGCATTTCTTTATTGAACCAATTTGATGATTATTTTCACCTAATTGTATATATCATAGTCAAACCTTTTGAGCCATTAATCCTATTTCTTTGGCACCAATGTATAAACCTTTCCAATTTTTATAATATATCAGTTATTTGAACCTCTATTTCTCATTAGCACTTAATGTTGTTTTGATGTTGAAGAAGTTGAGAAGAAATTATGATTTGGGAAGAAGACTCGTCTTGGAGCAAGGATTTATGAAGTTCTTCTAAACTTTCTTCTAGTTATTTATTTATATTATGTTTAAGACTTTTACTATGAGTTTTGTATGATTATGAGTGGCTAAAACACCCATTGTTCTGGGGTTGTGATTTAGCCATGAATATTGTTGTTTGAGATTAACTTGATCTTGATTATAATTCATTCATCTATGGTTGTTTCTTCAATTCTATGTTTAATTGGTTAATTGCTTGGCCAACAATTGGGTTTTATTTACTATCTATGCCATGCTTGAAAAAGTCATGTTTAGATTAGAGAAGAATTGAAGAAAGCATGATCTTAACCCTTAAGGGGACCAAATTTGTGGTTAGGATAGGAATATACCTAATCACCTTGCTTAATTAAATATCGTGATCTTAATGCTTTCTTAATAGATTGATTTCATAGGAATATAGACGTTAATCTATTGAGAATAGGTGAGTAGTACTTCCGGAGAAGGCTATGAGAGCATTTATTGATTGATTAACAACCATGAGTGAATTATATGAAAAGACGAGTTAACTAGTACACAATATATTTGGTGAAATAATCACAACCCTGGAATATTTGTCTCTATTAATTACACAACAATCAACGTGTTACTTGATAATTTAGGTGTTACTTAAAATTATAACTTAGCATAACCAAACTCTTGAACTCGAACTTGGCTTGGCGGATTAACAATATTGGTGTATTAGTGAGTTGTTGATATAAGTTTCTGTGGGTTCGACACTCGACTTATCATTTTATTACCCACGTATACTTGCGTGTGCATTTGGGAGCGACGATGGCACAAGTAAAAGAGAGTTTTAGTTAGAAGAAAACATTTAAATAAAGGAAAAGTAAAGAAAGAGGGTCCTAGGTTTAACTATAATATGGATCATTCAATGCAATATCCCGCACATATCCCCCAAAAAAGGGTCACCTTATGATATTACCGCATCGTCATCATCTCTATATTTTACCCTTCCCACCCCATAAAGTTATTTAGGCGTGATTAGTCTCGTTTACTTATTGCATGCTAGTACCCGTCCAACCTATCAGTCCCAGGGTATTTGGACTTCTAAGCTTAAAGGGAGGAGGCGATGGAGGCATATATGGAGTTACAGGGATAAAATACTAAGGCCTTAATCAAAGCAAATAACAAATAGTGGCATACAAATCAAACACTCAAAGGTTCATACAAAACCCCTTAGATCCCACAACAATTAGTTTAGCATGACTTACAAGTATTGGTTTGGTCATAAATTAAAATGAACAATTGGCATATTAGTTTAACACATAGAGTTGGATAAAAAGTCCGCATTAGGAAACCCAGATCTAGTTGTCAGAACTTAAGGTACTTTAAATCAAGTGATTCGGAAAGCACTAATTTTAGACAGGAGCCTGTACAAAATAGTTTTATAACGGAAAATTTGAAATTTCAGAAGTTCAGAGATGTCTTGCAAATTAGCCGAACTGCTTAAGTAAAAGTAATGTTGTAAAGAGGCGTTTCTCAAAAAGCAGTGAAGTAAAGATTTAGGCAGAAGACTGAGGGGTTGGTTTCAGAATAAAGATGCAAGTTTGGAATTTTAAAGACACTATGTATCTGTAGAAATGTTAAAACAGACATACTTGGACAGGTTTCAAAAGCAAACAGGTTTGGAATTTTTTTTTAAAGCGTTTAAGGATAATTGGCAGATTATCACTCATATTAGGTGAGTTTGAACTCCAATAGGCATGATAGCTATTCATCTGATTCATTACTGCTTTTAGAACATTAGGGAGCCGACTGTTTGCCTAGCGTTTTATGCATTTCCGATGGCATGATCTCTATCTTGCTTGAAATGCAAAGTCCTATAGACATAATTTCTAAATGGTATGCAATAGTAAAGTCCTATTGGTATGATTTCTTAATGGTATGCAATATTAGAGTCCTATAGGCATAATTTCTAGATGGTATGCAATATTAAAGTCCTATATGCATGATTTCTGAATGGTATGCAATATTAGAGTTCAATAGGCATGATTTCTAAATGATTTGCAATATTAAAGTCCTATAGGTATGGTATCTACCCTTTTGCATATGCAAATAAACATAAACCCCTCCCACACCCTTTCACTAATATTCCCCAAATTCTTTTCACAAGATTGTTACAGAACCAAAAGAAAGTAAACAAAATACATTACAGCCTACAACTAGATTCGAGAAGCCTAATTCAATCTTATTACCCAATAACATGTGTTTCACTAGATACGGATTCTAGATTCCAAGGCCTTCTCTTAGAGTGTTTCAAAGTTCCAAGGGCTTTCAGGAAACCCAGGCAATGCTTACACCCTAAAGATTTAATGGTAATAGAGTAGTGCACTGTGTGGAATTACCAGCCCTTAGGCATCCAAGTTCAGAGGGAAAGGTTCAAGAGAACCTGGTCCTAAGTCAAGGATAGCAATGGGCTGCTACCTTAACTTAGAACATACTCACATACAGGGGATTAAAGGGAAAAGGATTGATTTAAGTGAAGGTTCAAAAGAACCTGGTCCTAAGTCAAGGATAGCAATGAGATGCTACCTCAACTTTGGACAGTACGTTACACACAAGGGGGATTAAAGGGAAAGGGATCACATGAAAACATTTATATAAACATCAAGAAAAGAATAACGGAACTTAAAGATTCAAGAGAATGAAGCAAGAACAAAACAGATGAATGTATAGTCATATAATGCAAGAATGCTAAACACGTAGTGTGGAATTATGTAAAGGTAGAAGTAAACACATCGTTTTGGAGCATGGTATCTACATTATAGAGACATACCAGTTGCAAGTTTTAAATAGCAGAATGACAAAGTAAGAGAATAGCCAGAGAAGCAAACACAAGCAGGACAGCAAGAGATTCCCAAAGTCTAGCCTTGGCTTTCAGCTGGCTAGATAGAACAGTAACACAAGTAGCAGAAAAGATAGCAAAACTTTGAGTGTATGTGTATTGAATTCTAGTTGCTCGTCTATTTGAAGGAAAATATTGGGGTATTTATAGTTTGAAACAGGTGGCGAGTAAGCAAAAATTAACTCAGTGTCAAATCATAATCAATTAGGAGAAAGGACTTCCTTTAATTAAGGAGTCGGACTAGAGTGATAAAAAGGGCAGAGTTCTATTTATGGAAAGAAAATCAAGAACACTCTATAAAATAAAGGGTAGATACATAGGACAGTTTTGAAAATACACGGTTTAGGTAAAAATAAATAAACGAATAAATCAATCAACACACAGTAAATCAAGGAATTAGGTATTCGAACTTAATACAAATTTAGTCAGAAAATAGGTCCAAGTCAGTTGAGGAGAGAATCAAATAAACAACAACAACAACAACTACCCAGTATATTCCCACCAGGTGGAGAGAATCGAATAAGTTCATAGAAAATCAATCCCCAAAAATTAGGGTTATTTTGAAAGGAAAAGTCTGACTATAAAAAGAAGCACAACTTAAACATGCGAGGCTAAAATAAACAGAGTAGTCATTCAATCAAAGTAGAAAAATGTAGTCATGCTTGAAATCAAAAGATTTTGTGGAGCTTAGCAAAAACAATCAGAAGCATGAGATGAACTTAGAAAAATTAGGGTTTTGAGACTTAAGCAGGAAACAGACAATCGCACACAAGTGGTGTGAAACTCCAGAATCTAGGGTTTCCTCCACAGGTCAAGTGTAAAGAAGAATGCCTAGAAAGTCCGGCAAAAATAAACTTAGAAAGAACATAAACATTCATGAGAGCATAAGGAAAGCAAAAAATACAGTAAGGAAGTTACTCGGAAACCCTAGAAACAACATGGTAAAGAAAAAAAATCTAGAAATCATAGTAGAAACACTCAGGAGATACAACAAAGTAAAAGAAATCGCCGTGGAGCAAATAAAAAGAAAAATCAGAGAAACCCTAAGTTTTAAGAAGATGAACAGTTTTGAAAGCAAAAATAAGAGAAGATGTGAGAAACACTTAAAAATCTTAGAAAACAGCACTGATCAACAGTAGATCTTAGAGAGAAACAAAGAAAAGATCGAAGGCTTAGGGTTTCATAGAAAACCCAATAAAAATGAGGAAGGCCTAGAACGAGCTGGCCCTAAGTCGGAGATGGACTTACAAGGCTAGGACTCACCGGAGATGAGCCGGAAAAGGCCATAGAACTTGAATCAGAGAGGTTCTGAGCCGGGGTTTTCAAGATCAGGCCTTGAATCTTCCTGCAAAAGGAGGATAAGGGTGAGTGGGGGTAGATATAGGTTACACAGGTCCTAGGAAGCCATGATTTCCCGTGGAACGAGGTCGGAGATCAACGGAGAGGGCTAGGGTTTCAGAGGGTGGTTGAGAGTGTATTGAGAGAAGAGGGGATACGAGGGCGGCTCATTTGTGTAAAATAATTAGGGTTAGGGGTGTATTGAATTAAAAAAGGAAGGGGCTAACGTGGACCGTTGATCTAAATGATCAACAGTCGAGATTAAGGGGTGCGCATGTCTGGTTTATTTAATTGGGTCTGGGTCGGGTAATTTTTGAAATTGATCAGTGTAATTGAGGGGGTTAATTAGGACTGAAATAAGGCTAAAATTGAAAGTAAAAATGGGCTACAATTAAAATAGCAACTTTTCCCCTTTTGAATTTACAAATATAGTAAACGTTGTCTAGAAATCAAACTAAATTATTGGGTTAATAAAAAATGCATAATTATTAATTTAAAACTTAGAAATAAATTTGTGATTAAAAATGCTATTAAATCGAGAAGTAGGGTAAAATTGCAATTTTATGCAATTTTAGTTTAAAAATACCAAATGAACTTGTAAAATTATAAAAAAATCATGTAAATTATATTTTTATGTAAATGTGAATATAAAATAAATTATTCACAAAAATAAAAAATTTTGGAAATAATTATTGGATTTTATACTGCAAAAATAGGCCATAAATTTGTTTTAAAAATCTTTAAAAATTTGGAAAAAAATACCAAAGCCTTTGGGGATGCTTTTGTGTGCGTGTGTGTATGTGTGTATATATATATATATATATATATATATATATATATATATATATATATATATATATATATACATTCTATTTTGAAAGTATTTTGAGTATAAAATACATAGGGAAAAATTAGGTATCAACAACTGCCCCTCTTTACCCAAGGAGGATGAAAGAGTTGTCGGGTAAAGATAAGATGGCCAATTTTGACTAGAGACGACGATTCTAAATGGATTTGGACCGCGCTCTGGCTTCTGAGCTGCATAAATATCCCTAGTGTTATAGAAATCAAGCCATAAGTAGTTCAGGTATCATTGACAGATATGCCGATGGAAATTCAAAAAACGGACGCGATGGTTAGATCTGCGAGGGTGTCCGAAATCGGACAGGCTGCGGAGAGCTGGAGCGGGCATTGCTCCGACTAAAACGGTCGTGAGCCAGTCGGAGTACCTGCAAATGGGCTATGTGCGTATATATTGCGTATTTTAACGTGATGCAAGTTTGCGTTGGACCATGAATGTTTTTCTTCGGATGGTTAGGATGAGTCCTCAGACTATGATGTCTTTGGCCATGAAGAGCATAAAAGTAAGGGTTCACAAGCCATGAAAAGATGTTCTCGGGCTATGTAGATGGTGCCTCTGAACTATGACGCCTTTGAACGACTTGGCGATCTTTCAGCCCATAAGAAGGTGGCAATTTTTCGGCCAAATTAATGCGGAGGGTGGAAATCTTTCAACCAAATAAATGCAAGGGGTGGTGATCTTTCAGCCAGGGCAAGAATTTAAAAAACAGATGGTGATATTTCAGTTGAATGAGAATTTAAAATGCAGGTGGCGATGTTTCAGCTTGTCGAAAAAATAAGATAGCGATATTTCAGCCATGCAGGGCGGAGACAATGCTTAGTCTCGAAAGCCAGATAGGAGCCTCATGCAATATGGAGGTAGAGCTTAACCTCGGAAGGCAGAGTGTAGCCTCATGCAAAGTGCGGATGGAAACAAAGCTTAGTCTCGAAAGGCAGATAATAGCCTTATGCGATGTGGAGGTAGAGTTTAACCTCGGAAGGCAGAGAATAGCCTTATGCAAAAATGTAGATGGAGACAGAGCTTGGTCTCGAAGGCAGATAGTATCCTTTTGCAATATGGAGGTAGAGCTTAACTTCGGAAGGCAGATAATAGCCTTATGAGGAAATGCAGATGAAGATAGAGCTTAGTCTCCAAAGGTAGATAGTAGCCTTATGCAGGGTAGAGCTTAACCTCGGAAGGTAGATAATAGCCTTATGCAAAAATGCAGATGGAGACAGAGCTTAGTCTCGAAAGGCAGATAGTAGTCTTATGCAATGCAGGAATGTAAACGAGCGAATAGTAGTAAGTTTTTTTAGCTGGTGGGAAGTTCGCGAGATTAGGACTGTTGGGGAGTGCAGATAGTGATACTATGAGGGTTTCGATCCTGAAGAAAGAATGTGCTTTGATCCGTAACTTTAATTCCTGCATCCAAAGAAAAATCGTGAGTTCTGTAGGGGGAGGTTAGTTCGTATCCTCCAGCTCTTTGCGTCGTGTGTCACGGGTGTAGAGTTGCTAAATGATGGTGACGCAAATGATGCTTACGCATGACTTAGTAAATATAATGCAAGTACATATATATAAAATGATTTTATTTTTGATGAACCAATGACTACAACGTGATTCAAGCCACAACGACCTTGCTACTCCGGAAATGTTTAGGGTCCGCCTCAAAATTCTGCCCTAATTTACTGGGTTGGCACTGCTGGCAGCTGTATTGGACAACGTAACGCGGAACAATCCTAGAATTTTAAGGTCCTTCCTCAACATTCTTCCCCAGTTTACTATGTTGGTGCTGATGAAAAGACTGAAAAACGTACTTCGGAATTTTGAGAGTCCTTCTCAAAATGCGAGGGAAAGATGAAATTTTTATTAAGATGCGACCGAACCCATAGGGCTGCCTAAGTATCCCCTCATAAACGGGATTTTCACTGTGTTTGCATTTATGGGCTTCGGCCAGACATCTCCGTCCATCTCTGCGAGAATAAGGGCTCCTCCGGTTAGAATCCGATGAACCATATATGGACCCTGGCAATTGGGAGAGAATTTCCCTTTGGCTTCATCTAGATGAGAAAATATCTTCTTTAATACTAACTGCCCTGGTGCGAACTTACTTAGCTTGACTCTCTTGTTGAAGTCTCTAGACATTCTGCTATTATCTAATTGACCGTGACAGACAATATTCATTCTCTTTCCGTCTATGAGGGCTAACTGCTCGTAGCGACTCTTGACCCATTCTGCATCATCTAATTCTTCTTTTTGTATGACCCTTAAGGAGGGAATTTCTACCTCGGCGGGGATGAATGTCTTTGTACCATAAACCATCATGTAGGGAGTGGCCTTGGTTGATGTGCGGACCGTGATACGATAACCCAGTAAGGAGAATTACAACTTCTCATGCCACTGTTTGTGATTTTTGATTATCTTCCTTAGTATCTTCTTGATGTTCTTATTGGTTGCTTCTACAGCTCCATCCATTTGAGGTCTGTAAACCGTAGAGTTCTTGTGTTTAATCTTGAATGTTTCACACATTGCCTTCATTAGGTCGTTGTTGAGATTAGAACCATTATCGGTGATGGTTGATCCGGAACCCCGAACTGACAAACCATACGATCTCAGACAAAATCTGCTACTACTTTCTTGGTGACTGCCTTGTATGATGCTGCTTCAACCTATTTGATAAAATAATCAATTGCCACTAGGATGAACCTGTGCCCATTTGACGCGGCTGGTTCAATTGGTCCAATGACATCCATTCCCGAACCGGTGAACGACCACGGTGAGCTTGTTGCAGTAAGCTCGTTTGGAGGTACCTTTATCATTTCTGCATGTATTTGACAACGGTGGCATATCCGGCCGTACTGGATGAAGTCTGTTTCCATAGTCATCCAAAAAAACCTGCTCGGAGTATTTTCTTTGCCAATACTAAATCATTCACATGCGTTCTGCAAGTTCCCGCGTGCACTTCCTCCAATAATGTTGTTGCTTCTCTAGCTTCGACACATCTTAATAATCCCAAATCAGGAGTCCTCCTATACATGATCCCTCCACCGTGAAAGAAGTTGTTGTACAATCTTTGAAGTGTTCATTCTGTGTAGCATTGGCAAGTTATGGGTACTCTCCTATTGTCAGGTATTCTCTGATATCATCGAACCAAAGTTTCCCGTCGGCTTCTTCCTCGATGTGAGCAGAATAAGCTGGCTGGTCATGAATCCATACCTGGATGGGGTCAATAATGTTTATATCCGGATGCTGGATCATAGACGATAAATTGGCTAAGGCATCGGCGAACTCATTCTGTATTCTGGGAACATTCTAGAATTCTGTCTTTCTGAATCTTTTCCTCAACTCCTGTACGTGATAGGGATAGGGGATTATTTTGGAATTCTTGGTTGCCCATTCATCTCAAACCAGATGTACGAGTAGGTGTGAATCTCTGATCACTAAATAGTTCCTGAATGTTCATGTCAATATCTAGCTTGAGCCCTAAGATGCAGGCTTCGTACTCAGCCATGCTGTTGGTGCACGAGAATCTGAGCTTAGCAGATACTGGGTAATGTTGACCGGTTTCTGATACAAAGACTGCTCCTATACCAACTCCAGTTAAATTTGCGGCTTCGTCAAAAAACATCCTCCAGCTGTCATAGGATTCTGCAATGTCTTCTCCTATGAAGACTATCTCTTCATCTGGAAAATACGTCTTCAGAGGTTGGTATTCTACTCCTACAGGATTCTCAGTGAGGTGATTTGCCAAGTCTTGTCCTTTGACTGCCTTCTCAGTAACATAAATGATGTCAAATTCACATAACACTATCTGCCACTTGGCGAGCTTGCCGGTAGGCATGGGCTTCTGAAAGATATAAGTAAATGGATCCATCCTGGATATGAGATAAGTGGTGTAAGCGCGGAAATAGTGCCTCAATTTCTGAGCTACCCAGGTTCAACAAATGAGCTCAAATAAGGAATATCAGGCCTCGTACGGGGTAAACTTCTTGCTGAGATAGTAGACGGCTTGCTCCTTTCTTCCCGTTTCATCATGTTGTCCCAAAACACAACCAAATGCCCTATCCATTACTGCAAGATAAAGCAATAGAGGTCTCCTTGACTCGGGTGGAACCAAGACTGGCGGTGTTGACATGTATTCCATGATTCTGTCAAAGGCTTTTTAACAGCCCTCAACCCATTTAGTGGCGGCATCCTTCTTTAGCATCTTCAAAATGGGTTCACAAATGACAGTGGACTGGGCTATGAATTGGCTGCTATAGTTGATCTCCCCAGAAGACTCATCGCGTCCTTCTTTCTCTTCGGTAGGGGAAACTCTTGAATGGCTTTTACCTTTGACGAGTCCAATTCTATTCCCCAACGACTCACAAAGAAACCCAATGATTTTCCAGCGGGAACCCCGAATGCGCATTTGGCGGGATTAAGTTTCAAGTTGTATCTCCTCCGTCTGTTGAAGAATTTTCTAAAATCTCCCATGTGATCTGCAACTTTCCAGGATTTAATGATGACGTCGTCCACATACATCTCAATCGCTTTATGTATCATATCATGAAATATTGTCGTCATGGCTCTCATGTAGGTAGCACCAACATTCTTTAAACAGAACGACATTATTCCGTAACAGTACATTCCCCACGGCGTGATGAATGCCGTTTTCTGTGCATCTTCTTCATCCATCCATATCTGGTGGTATCCAACAAAACAATCGACGAATGACTGGAGCTCATGTTTGGTGCAATTATCAATCAGTATGTATATATTTGGCAAAGGAAAATTGTCCTTAGGACTGGACCGGTTGAGATCTCGGTAGTCGACACAGACTCTAACCTTCCCATCCTTCTTTGGTACCGCCACAACGTTGGCTAACCATGTTGGATACTCTACTACTTTGAGAACCCTGGCTTTGATTTGCTTGGTAACTTCTTCTTTGATTTTCAAAGTCATGTCTGGTTTGAACTTTTTGAGTTTCTGTTTGACCGGTGGGCATGCCGGATCTATCGGAAGCTTGTGAGCCACAATGGATGTGATGAGACCGGTCATATCATCATACGACCAAGCGAATATATCCTCATATACTTTTAAAAACTCTGTGTATTCTTCCATTTTTAATGGTGACAAGTGTACGCTGATACGTGTTTCCTTGACATTTTCTGCGTCTCCCAAATTAATGACCTTAGTTTTGTCTAAGTTAGACTTAGGCATGTTCTCAAAATTCTCGACCTCCCTGACAAACTCTTCTGACATTTCGTCCTCTTCTGAATCTATGTCTGTTTGTCACACTGTCTTATTGCAAGTTACAATCGTTGATTCATTATCAAGATATGTAATAGTTTTTCTTTGAAAAATAAAGTAAATAGTAGAGAAAATAAATGAGAGCGGAATATAAAGATAAACTTGGAAAATGCTTTTAATTAAATTCATAATTGTCTGAAACATCGGAGCTCTTTTCAAAAGCAAAGTTAATGTGGAAAAGTAAAATAAACTAAAAGTAAAGTCAATGCGGAAAAGTAAAATCAACTAAAAGTAAAGTGTAATGCATATGCGTCATTTAGCTGTGCTACCCGAGGCTCGTCGGGCGCTAGTGATCCTGATTGACAAAATTGGCTAGGTGTTCTCCTCGGTTCAGATCTTTAATGGAAGGGACCTACTCCCCTTCCGCCTCGAAGATAACATAACCATCCATATTATCCTCCAGAAATAGGTTCTTCATTGCTACCAGTGTCTCATCTTTCTATGATCCATAATGATATCAGCTGGCTGAAAAGTTTGCTCCAACAGAGGTAGAGGGTGCTCTAGCGGGTAGTAGGGACCGCACCATGGTGGCGACCAGTCGTTGAACTCCTCCCAAGTGTATTCATAACCCAGGCCAAAAATAGTCCATGCTTCTTCAACTGGATAGGCTTGGTGATACGCTGGAGATTCTTGCCAAGCCCCTTTCCCCGCTCGTATCCACTCCAATTCAGAATGCTCTCAATTTTCTTATCCCAGCACTTGTCTTTGTCTATGGTGTTGACTCGCTCTATGTGATGGTATGTTTCTCCATCGATTTTCCTTCTACCTCCGATCATCGGGATGGCCTGGCGACTATGTATAGGGTTGCTACCGTCACCATGGATGACTACTTCCTGATGATTCCATCAAAATTTTACAGCTTGATGCAATGTTGATACCACAGCCCCAGTGGCGTGGATCCAGGGTCGTCCAAGCAAAAAATTGTAGGACGCTGGTACGTCAATGACTTTGAACTCAACATTGAACCAGGTGGGTCCCATCTGCAGGCATAAGCTAATTTCTACAATGGTGGACCTCTGAGATCCATCAAAAGCTTTGACATTGATAGCCCCGTCTTTGATCGCGTGCAATCCCTTACCCAATGTCCTGAGAGTTACCAACGGACAAATGTTGAGGCTGGATCCCCTGTCGACTAGAATCCTTGTGATAAAGTGAACCTCGCATTGCGTAGTGATATGCAACGCTTTGTTGTGACCAAGCCCTTCTGGGGCTAATTCATCTGCGTGGAAGGTGATCTTATGGTTTTCTAGTACCTGCCCCACCATATTTGCTATTTTTCCTCATGTTATGTTGCTGGGAACATAAGCTTCACACAGTATACTCATTAAGTCATTTTATGTTCCTCAGAGCTTTGTAGAAGAGCTAAAATAGAATCTGTGCTGGCATTTTGTTCAGTTGCTCGACGACTGAGTACTCTTTGGATTGTGCCTTCCTCCAAAGGTCATCAGGTCCATTTTCAACAGCCCGCCCGGAGGCCTGCTTGTCGGACTCAACCAAGTGTTCCGGGGTATACACCCTGCCTCTCCTAGTCATGCCCTGTGTGGCAACTGCTTCCCCAGTATATGTCTTTCCCTTCCTTCTAGCCTCAGTGGTGTAATCCCAATGTATTGCATTTGTCTTGAACGTTGTTACGTCTGTCATGGAGACTGGAATTGGTGCCTTGGGAGGTAACACCGTAACTTCAAATGGTGTAGGTGCCGTTGGAAACCCGAACTCAATCTCAATTG
Source organism: Nicotiana benthamiana (assembly GCA_034376525.1). Lineage (NCBI taxonomy): Eukaryota > Viridiplantae > Streptophyta > Magnoliopsida > Solanales > Solanaceae > Nicotiana > Nicotiana benthamiana. The sequence continues at coordinate 64,111,604 of CM067338.1, forward strand.
GTTTTGGCGCCTTTGCATGAGGTGCTTCAAGCTCGAGTGGTACGAACACATTTACCACATCGCCCTTAGAGGGCTGAATCTTGACAATAATGGGATTAAGAGTAACTGTTAGCGTCTTGGGCTCCTCACCCCTTGGGGTCCCAATCATCTTCGATATCAATCATGTGGATGCCTCCACCCTTGTGGTCAGGCAAAGGGTTGTTGCGGATATTAGGAGTAGGATCCTTTACTATAATGATCTTGTTGTCAATCAGATTCTGAATATTGTCTTTCAATGAGGGACACTCGTCGATGGTATGGCCTTTCAGCCAGGAATGGTATGCGGAAGTCTTGTTTGGGTTGATCCACTAGGAAGGGTTTTCTGGAGTTACGGCTGGGATAGGGGTAACGTAACCAGTTATCTTGAGTTTTTCATATAATTGGTCAATTGGCTCAACTATAGCGGTATATTGTCTAGGAGATTGCGGTCGAAGTTTGGTGTAGGTCGAGGGAAGTTTTGGCAGGTAGGAGGTGATGGGTAGTGAGAAGGTTTGGAGTTATATGCCTGGTATACGGGTGTGGGTTGGGAATATCTGGGTGAAGTGGGTTGAGACGTAGGTGGTGGAGGTGATTGGTAAGTAGGTGGTGGAACTTGGTAAGGGTGTGATGGTGCTTGGTAATTTAGGGTAGGTTAATATGTGAGTGGAGTTAAGGGATAGGTTTGGTACTTCATAGGGGAGTTGTTTCTTTGTGTAGCCATTACATAATTCACATCCTTTTTCTTCAATGAGCCACCAGACTATAAAGCTGTGTTGGTACCTTGAAATTCCTCGAGGTTGTGACCATACAATTTTTTATGCCTTCTTCGATCCTTTCTCCTAACTTGATTATGTCTAAGAACTTTTGGCCCTCTATTAGGATCAGCCTCTCGTAGGACGAAGAACCTGTTCATTTGTTCTTCCTCCAAGGTTGGTCTGACCTTAGCCGCTTCTGACCTCCAACGAGTAGCATACTTGTGAAAGGTCTCTGTGGGCTTCTTCTTGAGATACTGGATATAGAACACATATGGTGCATTCTTAGTGTTAAACCTAAAGCGATCCATAAAGTCAGACACCATGTTCACCCAACTAGTCCATTTCTTCCCATCTTGGCTAATATACCAGGATAAAGCATCACCCTTCAGACTCCTCATGAACAGTTTCATGCGGATCTTCTTGTCCCTTCCGACTCGTACCAACTTGTCACAATTCATTCTCAAGTGGACCCTGGGGTCACCTGTGCCATCGAACAGTTCAAACTTGGGAGGTATGTACCCCTTCGGGAGCTCAGCATTTGGCTGAACATAGAGATCTTCGAAATTAAACCCTTCGACACCTTTGTTACCTTCGAAACCTTGTACCCAGCTAGTCAACTTAGTGGCCAAATTCTGAATGAGGGAGCACTTGTCATCTGACTCGACTGCACTGGCGATTGTCTGACCGTAATGTGGCATACTATCCACAAAGATTGGAGTGTTATGGTCTTTTGTGGTGTTTTGTGGTTCAGGAATGTGTAGTGGAGTGTTATGAGTGGGTTGCATTAGAGCTTGCGGGATGTTTTGTGGTGATGCGGGGTTCTGGGTGTTAACATCAGGAGCGGCAAGAGTGATTGGCAGACTTGCCAGGTTCCTAACTTGGTCCAATTCCTCTCGGAACCTTAGCAAAGTTTGCTCCAAATGAGCAGCAACCTCTTTGGTGATTGAAGCATTCTGAGAAGTTTCTTCAAGTTCCTTTCTAGTGCTTGTATCTCCCATTTTGCCTTTATTAGTGTTTCTGGTAGGACTTGGAGGAGGAGGAGGTGGAGGACCTTTGGATCTTGTAGAGTACGCTGATGGTGCCAGAATGCACGAACTAACCTTTGGGTAGGGGAATAAAAATAATAACGAAAAAGGTAAAAAGTTAGTGTGGATTCTGATAAATAATATTAAAATCTTTAAACACAATGTGCGGCAATATAAATCACTTCCCAATTTTGGTACCTCGTTGTACCCGAGGTAAGCCTAGAGACAAATTAAATTTGGAGAACTTATAATGCTAAATGCCTCATTTTTTTATAAAACAAAACGAGTCTAAAAACAACTAAATGATAAAGTGATCACCAATGGCCAGTGGCCTTATTACATTTAAGAAAGCAGAAGGGTAAAAATCCTAACTACTTGGTACCAGAAGGACCTTCCCCAGATTTGGTACTCTTGCCTCCCTCGTACAGTTGCACCAACTCGCATATCCCTAACAGTAGATAGGCTCGAGCTAGATGTCCGCCTGCACTCCCTCAGCATTCTGACAGTCATCAATTCTTTTTAAGAACTTCCTTTCCAACTCCACTAGACCTCGCTCTAGATATCCTGAATGGTTGTTGGTGTTGACATCCATATCCTTTCACTCGTTTGATCATCTTCTCGTGGGCTTCCTATATTTCCCGATGTTCATTCTCACATCCTCTCATCCTCTTGCGCAATTGATTGTATTTGACTTGTGCTTCAGTTTTCTCGTCAGTAATCCTGTGAGCATGGTCGAATACAGGACGACCCCAACTAATGTTATCATCTTCCAACCAACCTGTGTAGTGCAGAACATACCCGGCATAATGCCTGTCTGGTTCAATAGACTCCTTCCCTAAAACGAGCTTGCGGTGCCACATATGTTGAGCATGACACCTGTGCGGGCTGTCATCATCTTGAAAGTCATCCATGAAATGACTCATTTTCTCTATCCTGGGTATGATTTGTTTCCTTCCGGCATGCCTCATGACTAGGAGGGGGACCTAAGGATGAGTTCCTCTCAGGCCAATGAGTACAAGGAATGGTGCATCTCGAGAACGGATAATGAACTCCCCTGTTGGGAACCACTCGAACAACCACTGAATTTGCTCTTCTTTTAGATTCTCGAACAACTCTACCCATCCACTGCGGTCCTCTTACTGAGCGAACATGATAGGCATGATGTTCATTCGCTTTGGGTGATGAATAACGATATGGTCATTCCAATCCTTGCGTTTGATTTCCTGTCTGTAGTTGCCTTTCTGAAGGTTTTCTATGAGCCATAGTTGAAGTAGCAGAATACAACCCTCAAAATGTGGAGCCCCTTGTTGGCACTTTCCCAAGGCTCGATAGATTTCAGCGATGATCATAGGTACTGTGCTGAACGATTGCCCGTTTACTTCCATTAAGGTCTTAGTCACCATGGCTAGTCTTGCGTGGATCATAGCCTTCTTCATATGGACAATTATCATGCCAACAAGCCAAACATGAACACAAACACCCTTCTATGTATATTTCCTAAAGAGGTGAGGGTGAATTCGTCCATATAGGTGCGATAGAACTTGTTGTGGCCATATCTCTCGTATAAGAAGTTGAATGGTATGTAGGAGTCCTTCAAGCAAGAAAGGTCGGGATTTTTCTTGAGTCACATCATCTTAAGAAAGCCTCTACTTTTGCGATTCTCTGGCATAAACAAACCCGTAGTCTCCCAAGAGATACCAGCTAAGCCCCCTATCTCTTCTAGCAAAGGGGTCATTTTCAAGTCCCCGAAATGGAACACTGATCGATCACCATCCCAAAACAAAGTGCCGGCCTCAATGATCTTGTTGTTGGTTTGGATTTCTAGAAGTGAGGGAAAATTCCCTAAGTACTTGCGGATGAGGGTTTGATCACTGCTATGAAGATATTCCCACCATCTTAGCAACCTTGGGTAGCTGTTGGATACCATATCGAACTTGGGGACCTTGTGCCTCATTTTCTGCAAAACAAAGTGCTAGGCCCTTAACCCCACTAGACACAACTGTTTAAATCAATAGTTAGCAAAAGTCATTTAGTTCTCCAAATAAATGCACATAATGTGATGGTGTCCGTTTGGGTTTCAGGAAACCCGATGGACTTTGGCTTATGCTGTCTTAATGAATCATTATACGGACAACATAACTGACTCGGCTAGGCTTGACCATGATGCATGCACAGTTTAATGGAATAAGATTTCTACTTTTGAAGTGCTAGACAAGGTATCCTTGAGCGGACAACTCAAGAGGGAAAGGCGCGGAACTGCCGACTACACCATTGATCGATTGACTTTACGGCAAATATACCTTTTCCACAGTTAAGGGGTTTATAATATCGGAAGGGCGCAACCACTTATTATAAGCATTGTTATAGGATTTGTTTTGGCACGAATTGAATATGATGCCGAGATATGCAATTACAATAATGAAACAAATTACATGTATTTTCACGTTCATAAGATAAATGATTACAATGCTTGCTCAAAATTAAAACAGTACTAAAATAAAGCAATAAAGAAGGCAATTAAAGGAAAGAAAAGACATGAAGAGCAAAGTTAGTAACTGTGATGAAATAATCATGGACAAGAAATAAATGTAATTAAGTAAGCAATAAAGTCACAAAAGTAAGTCATGGTAAAAGCCTAAAATAATCCCCAGCAGAGTCTCCATGCTGTCGACGCCCCCTTTTTCCTCCCATGAAGAGAGAAATCGGGTTAACGACATTATGGGTTGAACGACTCCTTTATCCCCTTTTGGGGGAATTTGAGCTATGGAGTTTGAAGAGTCGCCACCTAATGATTATAGTGCATTAGGACACATTTAGAGAAAAGAAGAAGGATTTGAAAGAAAACCATAGTTTGGGTAAGGGCTTGAGATTATCTCGAGGGGAAGGTGTTAGGTACCCCTCAAGATCCACTAGTGTGGTTCCCGGCCTTGCTTAGTTGCGACTTTATGAAGAGTAGGACACATAAGAAATACAAGCAAGTTCACAATTTTGAAAGAAGAATGACACAAGTAAAAGAGATTTTTAGTTTGAAGAAAACATCTAAATAAAGGAAAAGTAAAGAAAGAGAGTCCTAGGTTTAACTATAATATGGATCATTCGATGTAATATCCCGCATATATCCCCCAAAGAGGGGTCGCCTTATGATATTAGCGCATCGTCATCATCTCTATATTCTACCCTTCCCACCCCATTAAGGTATTTAAGCACGATTAGTCTGGTTTACTTATTGCATGCTAGTACCTGCCCCAACCTATCAGTCCCGGGGTACTTGGACTTCTAATCTTTAAGGAAGAAGGGGATGGAGGCATATATGGAGTTTAAAAAGATAAAATACTAAGGAATTAATCAAAATAAATAACAAATAGTGGCATACAAATCAAACACTCAAAGGTTTATACAAAACCTCGTAGATCACACAACAATTAGTTTGGCATGACTTACAAGTACTGGTTTGGTCTTAAAATTAAAACTAAAAGTAGGCAGATTAGTTTAACACATAGAGTTGGATAAAAAGTCCGCATTAGGAAACCCGTATCCAGTTGTCAAAACTTAAGGTATTTTAAAACAAGTGATTCAGAAAGCACTAATTTTAGACAGGAGCCTGTACATAAGAGTTTTAAAACGAAAAATTTAAAATTGCAGAAGTTCAGAGATGGCTTGCAAATTAGCTGAACTGCTTAAGTAAAATGTAAAGTCGTAAAGAGGCGTTTATCAAAAAGCATTGAAGTAAGGATTTAGGCAGAAGACTGGGGGGTTGGTTTCAGAATAAAGATGCAAGTTTGGAATTTAAAATACACTATAGATGTATAGAAATGTTAAAACAAACGAACTTGGACAGGTTTCAAAATCAAACAGGTTTTGAATTTTTTTTGTTTTGAAAGCGTTTAAGGCTAACTGACAGATTATCACTCATATTAGGAGAGTTTGAACTCATATAGGCATGATAGCTATTCATTTGATTCGTTACTGCTTTTAGAACATTAGGGAGCCTACTATTTGCCTAGCGTTTTATGCATTTTCTATAGGCATGATCTCTATCTTGCTTGCAATGCAAAGTTCTATAGATATGATTTCTAAATGGTATGCAATATTAAAGTCCTATAGGTATGATTTCTTAATGGTATGCAATATTAGAGTCCAATAGGCATGATTTCTAGATGGTATGCAATATTAAAGTCCTATATGCATGATTTATGAATGGTATGCAATATTAGATTCCTATAGGCATGATTTCTAAATGATTTGCAATATTAAAGTCCAATAGGCATGGTATCTACCCTTTAGCATATGCAAATAAACATAAACCCCTCCCACACTCTTTCACAAATATTTCCCAAATGTTTTGTACAAGATTGTTACAGAACAAAAAGAAAGTAAACAAAATACATTACAGCCTGCAGCTAGATCCGAGAAGCCTAATTCAATCTTAATACCCAATAACATGTATTTCACCAAATCCGAATTCCAGATTCCATGGCCTTCTCTTAGAGTGTTTCAAAGTTCCAAGGGCTTTCAGGAAGCCCTTGCAATGCTTACACCATATAGATTTAGTGGTAACAGAGTAATGCAATGTGTGGAATTACCAGCCCTTAGGCATCCAAGTTTAGAGGGAACTCTAGGGTCCCTAAGCATGGCTTACCATATGGGGGAAGAACTTAAAGAACTAAGAATAAGTGTGAAGTGAGAGGACTAGAGGAAACCAAAGCAAAGGGTGGCCATACCCAGCCATCGGTAAGGCTACACCCCTGACCCTTCACTTGATTAAAGCAAATAAGGAGCAGACTTTTAGAAGTTAGACAGGAGCCTAGGTGGTGAATAGGACACCACCAGGCTCTAGTCAAGGCTCAACACATAAGAGGGGTTAAGGGAATGGGACTGGTTTGAGTGAAAGGTTCAAGAGAACCTAGTCTTAAGTCAATGATAACAATGGGTTTCTACCTTAACATAGAACATACTCACATAGAGGGGTTTAAAAGGAAAGGGATTGATTTAAGTGAAGGTTCAAAATAACCTGTTCCTAAGTCAAGGATAGCATTGCGATGCTACCTCAACTTTGAACAGTACTTCACACACAAGGAAAGGGAAAGGGATCACATGAAAACATCCATATAAACATCAAGAAAAGCATAGCATAACTTAAAGATGTAGGAGCATGAAGCAAGAACATAACAGACTAATGTATAGTCATATAATGCAAGAAGGCTAAACATGTAGTGAGAAATTATGTAAAGGTAGAAATAAACACATAGTTTTGGAGCATGGAATTTAAATTATAGAGATATACCTGTTGCAAGTTTCAAGAATGACAAAGTAAGAGAACAGCTAGAGAAGCAAACACAAGTAGGACAACAAGAGTTCCCAAAGTCTAGCCTTGGCTTTCAGCCGCATAAATAGAGCAGTAACACAAGTAGCACAAAAGAGACAGAAGCTTTGAGTGTATGTGTATAGAATTCTAGTTTCTCGTCCGTTTGAAGGAAAAGATTGGGGTATTTATAGTTTGAAAACAGGCGCTAAGTAAGCCAATAATAACTCATATCAAATCATAATCAATTACAAGAAACGACTTCCTTTAATTAAGGAGTCAGACTAGAGTGATAAAAAGGGCATAGTTCTATTTATGAAAGAAAATCAAGAACAATCTGTAAAATAAAGGGTAGATACATAGAGAGAGTTTTGAAAATACACGATTTGGGTAAAAATAAGGCAAGAAATAATTCAATCAACACATAATAAATCAAGAAATTACGGATTCGAACTTAATACTAAATTTAGTCAGAAAATAGGTCCAAGTCAGTTGAGGAGAGAATCAAATAAGTTCATGGAAAATCAATCCCCAAAAATTAGGGTTATTTTGAAAGGAAAAGTCTGACTGTAAAGAGATGCACAAACTTAAACATGTGAGGCTAAAATAAACAGAGTAGTCATGCAATCAAAGTAGAAAAATGTAGCCATGCTTGAAATCAAAAGGTTTTGCGGTGCTTAGAAAAAAAAAATCAGAAGCATGAGATGAACTTGGAAAAATTAGGGTCTAGAGACTTAAGCAGGAAATAGACAATCGTGCACAACTGGTGTGAAACCCCAGAATCTAGGGTTTCCTCCACAAGTCAAGTGTAAAGAAGAATGCATAGAAAGTCTAGCAAGCATAAACTTAGAAAGAACGTAAACATTCATGAGAGCACAAGGAAAGCAAAAAATATAGTAAGGAAGTTACTCGAAAAACCTAGAAACAACATGGTCAAGAAACAAATCTAGAAACATAGTAGAAACACTCAGGAGTTACAGTAAAGTAAAAGAAATCACCGTAGAGAAAATAAAAATAAAATCGGAGAAACCCTAAGTTTTAAGAAGATGAATAGTTTTGAAATTGAAAATCGGAAAAGATGTTAGAAACACATAAAAATCTTAAAAAACAGCACGGATCGACAGTAGATCTTAGAGGGAAACAAAGAAAACCTTGAAGGCTTAGGGTTTCATAGAAAACCCTACAAAAATGAGGAAGTCCTGGAACAGGTTGGACCTGAGTCTGAGATGGACTCACAGGACTAGGACTCGCCAGAGAAGAGCCGGAAATGGCCATCGAACTTTAATCGGAGAGGTTCTGAGCCGAGGTCTTCAAGGTCAGACCTTGAATCTTCATGCAAAAGGAAGATAAGAGTGAGTGGGGTAGATATAGAATAGATAGGGCATGGGAAGCCATGATTTCCGGTGGGACTAGGGGATACAAGGGCGGCTCATTTGTGTAAAATGATTAGGGTTAGGGGTGTATTGAATTAAAAAAGGAAGGGGCTAACGTGGACCATTGATCTAAATGATCAACGGTCGAGATTAAGGGGTGCGTGGGTCGACTTTATTTAATTGGGTCTGGGTCGGGTAATATTGAAATTGCACAGTGTAGTTGAGGTGTTAATTGGGACTGAAATTAGGCTAAAATTGAAAGTAAAAATGGGCTATAATTGAAATAGTCACTTTTCCCCTTTTGAATTTACAAAAATAGTAAATGATGTCTAAAAATCAAATTAAAATACTGGGCTAACATACAATGCATAAGTATTAATTTTAAAATATTAGAAATTATTTTGTGATTAAAATTCTATTAAATCGAGAAGTAGGCTAAAATTGCAATTTTATGCAATTTTACTTCAAAAATAAAAAATGGACTTGTAAAATTATGTAAAAAGCATGTAAATTATATTTTTTGTGTAAATGTAAGAATAAAATAAATTATTCACCAAAATGAAAAGTTTGATGAGTAATTATTGTATTTTATAGTGCAAATATATGCCATAAATTGGTCATAAAAATTTTTAAAATTTTGGAAAAAATACCAAAGCCTTTGGGGATGCTCGTATATGTATATACATTCTATTTTGAAATTATTTTGACTATAAAATACATAAAAAAAATTGGGTATCAACAACATAAGTGGCACAACATCAGATTTTGCCCAATGAATTTTATGCAAGTAAAATAGTCGCTTCTAGCGTTATTGCGAGAAGCTTTCAAAAAACTAATGTGATTCTCACTATGCTCGAGCAAAGATTATTTCACCGGAGCGTCGATTCAAAGATCTTACAAAAAATTGTAAGATTTTGTGGATAAATGTTGGGTCGCTCAAACAAACAAATATTTCAAAAGATACTTGTGGCTAAGGCTTTTTCCCTTCTCATTAAGGGGTAAAGTTTTGGATTGATTCTAATGCCTCCTAATCATTGTATCCATAATTGGGATATTGGCAGAAAAATTTATTTCAAATTTTTTCTCTCTCAGGCACATGGCTACTCTTCGGGATGAAATATTGGCTTTCAAGAAAGCCCGATGAACCTTTGAATGAAATTTTGGAGCGATATCGGACAATGGTGAAGGAGTGCCCACAAAATGATATGACCAAAAATATGATCCAATAAACTTTCTACTATAGTATTAATTCTATGAATCAATATGTGGTCATTCAAGTAAGGTTTGCTCAAATTTCTTATTCCCATGTTTCGAGTTGTTCCCGACAACTGATTGTCCCGATTAAGCAATGTGTCAAAAGATGTATTTACTCAAAATGTGTTCCAGTTAGTATTGTCTCATGATGATCTCCTGTGGGAATATGTTCAAGTATGGTTTATGTGTTGAAGCATCATAACTTCAATTCATGTTTCATATGAAAGTCCATTATGCATAACTTGGAAAGAATACTCAATATGTCTAAAACTCTTATTGCTTATATATATATATATATATATATATATATATATATATATATATATATATATATATATATATATAATTCTTGATTTTGAATGCTCGTTTTGTTGGTAATCTATAAAGATATTTGAAAGTCAAAGAAGTGAGTTAGAGATATAAAGTACGGCCACCGTGCCAAGAATGAAAGTTATACTTGTGGCCAAAGGATCCAATGAAATGAAGTGACGTAAGAAAGGTTATGAAGTGAGCCTTGATTAAACTATTCCAAATTGACTTATAAAATATATTTGCCTAAAAAATTATGTCCTCAAGTCATGCCCAAATATGGTTTTTTTAACTAATGTGATGCTTTGTAAGTATTTCCAATGTGTCTTAAGCTCTTACATATTCATGAGTTGAAATTTGTGCATTGCTCTTTTGGGGAAAAGTAAGAATGAGTGGTGTATTACTCATTTATGAGTTTAACTTCTACTTCGATTGCTAATTATCTTGCTCCATATCATTGGATAGAAAAGTATTATGTTTAAAGACTTTATTACTAATGAACTTAAAGTTGTGATTTCTGGAATATTTTATATGTTGACGCTTATAATGATGATGTTTGAAAGTAAAGATATGAAAGTGTGGAATATTAAATACGACCATCGTGCCATGAATGAAGAGTCATATGTATGTCCATGAGAGCCAATGAAAGAATGATATTTTTAGTGGTTGAAAGTAGTAATGAAGCTATATAATGTGTGAAAGGGTATGGGGTAAATGCTATTGTTTTTCCATTTCCCTTGTATGCAAATAAAAAATCTTTTGCAGGGTATCATTAGTTATCGAGGAAGGGTAGGTGGAAACAACATAACCCTGAAACTATATGTGCCGTTGTAGGAGTGAGTGAGGGGTGAATCCCCATTTGATATGATGAAATTATTCCCCTTAATTGGGATGAGATTGTTATGAAGAGATTATTCCTATTATCTGGGGATGAGATGATTGTTAGCGAGATGTGATGTCGACCCACACGAAATTACGGTAAGAGGGTGTAGTCGGTCGGGCTGAGATCAGATGCCATGGCAGGCACATGGTGGTGTAATGATTATGATTGGATATCTCTAATTAGATGGCTTAGCCGATCGGGCGAGGATCGGACTCCGTACTAATAGTACGGTGGTAATGTGATTGGATGCCTGTAGTTAGCCGATCGGGATGAAATCGGACCCCTTGATAAAAGTAAGGTAGTATTCGTATTAGATGTCTCTTGCAAGATCTCTTAGATGATCGAGCAGAGCTTGGACACCGTGCTAAAAGTACGACGATCTTGTAAATGGATGTCTTTGGGTGACATAGATTGGCAGATCCGGCACTGATCGGACGCCGTTCTAAAAAATAAAGCACGATGGTATATCGGATATCGACGCTAAATATCTCCCAACTTAAGAATAATGATATTTACTTGGAATGAAAAGTTATTTCCCTCTTAACTTGATGCTTTTATATTGTTTGAGGCTCTCATTGATCTTATGTTATTTCTCCTTATGTTGTTATTCTATTCTTTGAGAGGGTGTTCAATCATACATACTAGTACTATTCCATATGTAATAACATCCCTTTTACCGAGCCTGCTGCATCTTTAATGGATGTAGGTGGTTCGTCAGCAGGCAACTTTGATCCTCATTAGCTGTTATCCTCTACTCAGTAGGTTTTGATGAGCCATATTCTAATTCGAGCTTTATGTAACTTGAGACTGTACATAGTTTTTGGGTATAATTGGGCCATTGTAGCAAACACGTCCATATTAATATTCTGTTGTACTTAGAAACTTTTTACACATATTGTGGATTGTATGTTGGTGTTGGGAAATTCAAAACTAGAAATTTTTTATTTGTACTGCATGTTCCACTTCAAACTATGAATGGGTAATATATTTTGGGATTTATAAATAAAGATACTAATGGTAATAGAATTGGTGTTGATTATGGAATCCTCTCGATGTTTAAATAATATAAGTACATCTCCACTCTATTCATGGGAAAGGTCGGGTAGAAAGTATCTAGCAAGCTTGCTTGACCCACTTATCTCAATTGACCACAGGTCGTGGTACCCGAGGATACTTGGCATTTAGGAATGTCACCCTTTTTTCGTACTCTACATTGTGCGATAGAGCTCGTGATAGTAAGCTAATTTCCTCGTCATGTCTCGTTTTTCAGATGAGTAACCCATGAGTACGAGGCAGCAATGAGGTATTGAAAGAACAAGTTCTTAGGGGAAGTGTCCTTGTTCCTATTAATGTCACCACGCCACCAGATCATGTGGTGAGAGCACCCAAAAAAATAAGGAGGGTTGTTTTTACCAATAAGCTGGAATGTTTAACTTGGAAGAAGTGCCACTTGGGGACGTGTTGGATGATTCTTAAAATATATTATGGTTGTGTAAAGAGGGGGAACAAGAAGTACAATTACCCTATGTTCGGTACACCTAGACCAGTCTTCCTGATATGCAGGCAGGAGAACTTTGAGTCGTGTTGTGAGTGTGATCAGGAGTTTGTTAGGGGTGGCGGGATTTGGAAAATTCCTATGGCCCACGCAAAAAGCAGGTACAGATATTGTTACTCCCTCCGTGAAATCTTGGATGAAGGATAAAGGGTCTGCTTATGATGTATGCAAAAAGGGTAAATATCAGGTCAATGCCGAGAGTCAATTTAATGGAACTCATTCTCGCTGCGTGAAGTGTAAATTTCAATCGGGGTATGTCACTATAAAACATTGTATGTTTTGGATGTGGAATCGAAGGAAGCAGTTAAGGTACTGCCCTGTCAAGCTAAAATGACCATATATGTCACTCCTGAGTACATTGTTATGAACATGGTATAATTTTCCTTGTTGTATATGTACATTTGCATAGAATTTTCTTACATAAATATGGTCTTAACAAAATGATGCATCACAAAACATTTCATGTACCTACTCTTCGAACAAGGCCCATTATTCGTGAATCCAGTTTATCCCAACCCTCTTACTTACAACCTATTAAGGAATCAAGATCTATAACTATTTTCTTGAATTGAGTTATAACCCTAGGCTAATACTTCCCACTTACTTCCCTAAATTCTCCACAAGGGACTATACCTGATGAATTTCTTACAGAACCTTTTGATTCAAATGGATAACATTTGCTCACTTTGTGCTTATACATGCATTGTCATAAAATTTTCTTATGTGAAATCAAATCCAATGTAAAGCAGCTTAGTGTTGAGATCCTTCTTGAGCTACTCTTTCTCTCTCTGGTATGTGTGGCTCCTATTGTTTGAATAATCACTATACTCCTTTGTGAATATTATCATAAACCCTTCTCACTCTCTAGTAACATAAGAGCATGTCTCATCATCTATCATACGTGTACATGTCAATTGAAATGTTCACTTGTATGTATAAAGTTTTTCGTAAATTTTACATTTTTGTGAATTTGTCACAAGAAGATCTTTTGTTAGCCCATCTCAGTATAACTTTCAGATCCACCTAGATCATACCTCATTGAGTAACCCACTTTGTTCCTAGTATTGTAATTTCCCATGACGTTGCCTGGTATTGCAATTTGAGAGTTGAAGAAAAATGTCCAACTCATAACAAACGTCCACTCTCTTTACACACCTGCAACATGTTCTGACTGTCTGTCTTAGTTAGTAAATTCATTGTCCTAGTTTATCCATACTTGTTAGATAACTATGAGAGATCGCATCCTTCCATATGTTTCTATAACACTTCCTTTATCATATGGATCTGTAACGGACTCTCCATAAAGAAACGCTTGTTGTATCTCTAGTCCTCTCATATAGGATCATCTATCAAGAAGGATTAAGCTATCAAAATTAAACTAATCTCACAAGTGTTCAACCTTTTCTTCAACAACGTGGGCTTGTGAAATAGATTTCTTTTGTCAAATACTGTTAAGGGCGAAATGCAACTTCATATATTTTGAAACTCCTATCACATTCGTGGTGCAAGAATATTCTCATTTTGAGTTAAACAGATTTTTCTTATACTCCAAAAGGCGATGGTGTCACGTACTTGGATATTTGCCTTTAAGGTTTACTATTGTCGAACAAGGTACATATAGAATAAAACAATTGTTATTGTCCTTTTAATAACTCATCGTCTTCCAAGAGTAACTCATGCTAACACCTTTATCCTCCAGATCATGCCTCCCACATATCACATGCCTAGGACGACTCACTACTTTTACATCTGGAGATCATGTACATGGTTCACATTGTCAATGTGCAGTAGTTAACTCTATGCCTCATTTTTCGTATAAATGTTATCATCCCAATGATTAACCATGTTAGCACTATTGGCAGTAACCTTCATATCTCTTAGAATAAAACCTCCTGAAATGCCCATGCTCAGAACATCGATGGATTCTTGAATAATCCCAGCTCAATCTTGAACCTTATTGTTCCTCTTTGTATTAAATCTATGGTGGTTGAAGGTTCAAACATGTCAAATAAGAAGCATCATTCAATGATAAACATATTGGGAAGGAAACTCTATGGTCATATTCATTCAATCACAACACAGAATAAGGAAGAGAAGGAGTTAAGGGTCACCATAAAGTATAACTCGGGTTTCCTACATAGAGATTTAGAGTTTAACAAAGTGAGCGGGTTATTCTAAAGATTTTCTCCATAAAGATATTATATGAATTGTTAATAAAGGTAAAGTAGGTGTATTTTCATTAGGTCTTATGGAATCTTGAAGGAAATATTTCAAACAATGAGTATGATGTTTCCCCATCGTTGTTCCCCATGCACCCGGTGCTTGATGTATCTACGTCAAAGAAGGTAGTTGGAAATACTTATTCTATCATTCCGGTGGAAATATTAAAGGGTAATTTGCTGATGAGAGGTACTTAATTTCCATCATTGGTAGATAAGTCGGGAAGTTGATATTACCTCCGTCAACAGCTATGGTAGAGTTTGTGAGTCGAGGAGGCCACTTCGAAGGCCGAAAGTGTTGTGGACAGAAAATACTCTTATTTTGATTGTATAGTGAAATAGTTGCAGATTGAAAGGTACTATACGTGTGTTATGATTTTAAATATGTGCAACTCATGTCAGGATATCACTTTTGATAATATAATGCATGTAATATTGAAATTCGTGTTAGTGATATATATGGTGATGCCTTTTCGAGTTGTAGATCTGTTGTTAGGGTATTTTTGGTGATACTCTGGCAGGTGGATAGTCCCGAATATAGAGGATACTCTGGCAAAGTTTCTGGAAAATTTGGGAGCTAGCCATATTTTACAGCTTGAGATATGTGAAAGAAGGCACGAGTTATGTTTGGTGTGTTGGGAAAAATCTACTCCTCATTTCAAGATGAATGATCCTAAGAGGTGGATGATTTAAAGCCCCATAAAAATTTTCCGAGGGAGGCTAATGCGCTTGAAGATTGTAGAAAATGAGCCATAGAGCAGACTTTTCTGGGTTGTACAATGCATTGCGAAGTTAGTGGTAAATTGTTGCAGAACATGGTGTTTGTGCTGTCAATTATGCCACAGCATAATTTTAATCTACGGATTGCAGATCCACCGCAGAGTGGAACAAAGTGGCAAATTTTGAAAACTATTATGCTGGCCGCCTAATGATTCCGCTACTACGAAATTGCATAGTGAAATTTGCATACCATTTTTTGGCCATTCTGCTGGATGCGTCTCGATACTACTTGCTACATATCCGTTCTTCTACCATATAATTGCACCACTTAATTGACTTCGGGGATCATTTTTAAAATTTTATTACCTTATCTCATTTTGATTAATAACCTTTGGGACTCATTTTGAAGGAAAAAATCTAATATTTTTAGAGAGAAGTGAGAACATTTGTGAGGGAGAGAGAATGAGAAGACCTAGCAACTATACTCATCACTCTTGCCCTAATCTGCACGAATAAAGAAAAATCTCACATGATCTTCACCCATTAGGTAAGGTTCTAACCATAGTCTTCAATATCGAGTTTCGGTAGAAGATGGATATTGGGGAGTGTGATTATTGAGTATGAGAGTTTTTATTTATCCATGCGTGTAACTATGATGATGATGGAAAGGTAATTGAGCTAATATGAGTAAACTCTTGGTATAGAATGGGTGGCGGAGTGAAAAAAATCTTGTAGAAGAAACTTGTAGTCAAATTTACACACCAAGTGTTATATAAAACGATCAAATAAGTTGAAACCATGAATGTCATTTTATGTTGTGTTCAATTTTGTTATGTTTCAAAATATATTGGGACTGCTAGGATTTTCGGAACATTGTAATAATTTAAGGAAAGCTCAAAGCAAGGTATGTTGGCTAAACTACTCTCTTAGAATTGAATTCAATGATGTTCTTGTAAGTTTCAAGTATGGTTGGCTCAAGTTCCTTATTTCCATTTTTCGAGATGTTACCAATAAATTTGATTGTCCCTAGTAAGTAAATAGTCCAAATATATATGTACTCAAAACATATTCCAATTACTCCTATCACATCATGATCTCGTTCGGGAATGTGTTCAAGTATGATTTTTGTGTTAAAGTGTTATAACTTCAATTAATATTTCTAATGGAAGTCCTTTATGCATAACTGGGAAAGAATACTCTATGTCTAGAACTCCTATTTCTCATATATATATATATATATATATATATATATAAGGTCTTTGTTTTGAATGGTCACATAATTGATAATCTATAACGACGCTTGAAAGTGAAAGAAGTGAGTTGGATATATAAAGTGTGGCCACTATTACAAGAATGAAAGTTATACTTGTGGTCAATGGTGCCAATGATATGAAGTGACGTGAGAAAGGTAATGAAATGAGCCTTGATTCAGCTGTTCCAGATTCACTTCGAAAATATATTTGCCTAAAGATTATGTCTTCAAGTCATGCTCAAATATGGTTATTTTAACTAATGCTATGCATAATAAGTATTTCAATGTGTCTTAGGCTCTTACATAATCATGAGTTGAAATTTGTGCATTGCGAGCTTTTAGTGAGACAAGGTCCTACTTCTCTCTAAAACCATTTATTCATCCATGGATTCAATCCCACTACATAGCCATTCATCTACACCAATCCCTCCAAAACCTCCAGACACAGGCCACTCGACACACCTAAACAATCCTATGACTATTTCCTCCGCCGCTAATACTCATAATGATCCTCTTAGCCAATCAGATCATTGCTCAACTCCTGCTCCAATGGAGGAACAGCCTCCCCATCAAAACTCATCCTACAAGAAAATCCTTATCGACTCTATGTGTAGTCAATTTAGTAGGCACCCCATGCAAACTAGTGAGGGTCAAACCCAATCCATGCAGATGGATTTCCAACAAGCCATTGGCCTCCCATCAGTTAAGCTACAAAACATCAAGGAAGCCAATGGTGACCTACAAATATCATTGTCAAAGGAAGATCTAAAGAGAATCTACCACCCATGGAGGTACTCTCTCATCGTCAAGCTCATGGAAAAATGCATACTTCACCAATACCTCAGTAAGAAGATCTTCCAACTTTGGAAGCCAAATGAAAAGTTTAATTTAATTGACCTAGGTGCTGACTATTTTATAGTTAAGTTTTCCAAGGAAGAAAATATTTCAAAGGCACTAAGCAACGGTCATTTGTTTATCAATTGCTACCACCTCTCAGTTCAACGGTGGGAACCTCACTTTGTAGCAAGTGAAGCAAAGCAGCTAAAGTCGGCAGTTTGGGTTCGTTTACCACAGCTTCCAATAGAGTTTTATGACTCTCAAATACTAAGGAAAATTGGAAATGCAATTGGCAAACTTTTAAGGATTGATTCATGTACTTCCTCAACATTAAGGGTAGATATTCCAGGCTATGTGTTGAAGTGGCCATGGACAAGCCAGTTAAATCATTCGTCTACATTGGCAATTACAAGCAAACGGTTCACTATGAGGGTGAAAACTTTCTCTGCACCCTCTGTGGAAAGTTAGGCCACACTCATATGAAATGTCTGCCATCCCCAACCACCTTAAGAAACAATATCCAAATGCAGGCTGTAACAACCAATCAATCGGAAGCTACCAACGAGTGTATCACAGTCTCATTTGGGAAAAAGAAAAAAGCTGTAAGTCCAAAGCCAATTCAACAGAATAAGTCCAAACCAATGGGGAAAGACCATCCATTAGCTGGCCTTAGTTCAGGTAAGTACCACTCAGCTCCAGGTATGACTGCAAGACCCTCTTTGTTTGTACCTATTAAAACAACAACATCAGATATTAGCAGCTTATGGTTTTCCAGCTAAGTTCTTAAGTTGGATCATGGCTTGTATTACAACTGTTTCCTACTCTCTAGTGATAAATGGTGGGCTTACAAAACCATTTAAAGCTAGGAGAGGAATAAGGCAAGGGGATCCAATGTCCCCATACCTATTTGTGTTGGCAATGGAATACCTAAATAGGATTCTGGGACAGTTACACAGGGTTGGCAACTTTAACTTCCATCCAAAATTGTAGGAAGTTGAACTGCACACATGTATGCTTTGCAGATGACTTACTTATGTTTTGCAGGGCTGATACTATCTCCATTCAACTTTTGTATCAGGCATTTACAAAGTTCTCTAAGGCAACAGGAATGGAAGCTAATCCAAGGAAGAGTGCTTTATACTTAGCAGGTGTTGATAACTCATTTAAAGAAGAAATGTTGAATAAAATGGGATTCAGTACAGGTGTATTGCCATTCAGATATTTGGGAGTTCCTTTGAACTCAAAGAAACTTTCAGTTAATCAATATATTCCTCTAATTGAGAAGATCACAGCAAGGATCAATTGTTGGTCTGCCAAATTGTTGTCATATGCAGGGAGAGTCCAACTCATCAAGTCTGTAATTTTTGGTATTCAATCGTATTGGTCTCAGGTGTTCATACTCCCAAAGAAAGTGATTAAGGTTATTGATACAATGTGCAGAACTTTTCTTTGGACAGGGGCTACAAGCAAGTCTAAAAGAGCTTTGGTGGCTTGGGACAAAGTGTGCTCACCTCTTAATGCTGGTGGATTGAATATAATGAACCTCTTTCTGTGGAATAAAGCAGCAGTAGCAAAGCTCCTTTGGGATATAGCAAGGAAGAAAGATTGTTTATGGGTGAAATGGGTGCACTGCTATTACATAAAGAAGAAGGATACTGAGGCAGCTACTACTCCTAAACAAGCTGCCTGGGTCACCAGAAAAGTTATTCAATGTAAAGATAGCATAATGGAAACCAATCAGTTGGTGGGATCCTTATCTGAAAGGTTTGATGCTGTATGCCACAAAGGTAAGTTCCAAATTCACAAACTTTATGTAGCCATGATGCCTAGTTATGCTAGAGTAAGCTGGAGGAACCTGATGCTTGTTCAAAATACACTTCCTCGACATAAAATTACTGCATGGTTGGCAGCACAACAAAGGTTAAATACTGTGGATCGTTTGGAAAAAATAGGAATTCAAATTCCTGATGAATGTGTGTTCTGCAAACAACAGAATGAGACCTTCCACCATTTGTTTTTTGAATGCTGTATCACACAAAGATTGTGGGCTCGTATATGTTGCTGGTTGGGATTACATCGACACATTCATAGCTGGGAGGAGGAACTGCAGTGGATCTGCACACTGGCTCGTAGCAACACATGGAAAAAAGCTATAACTGCTGTAGCTTTTATCCATGTTGTAGCTCTAATATGGAAGGCAAGGAACTATAGTAGATTTCAGAATATGGCATACAATGAGGATGCAACTGCTAAAGAGATTGCAATGTTGATCCATATCAAAGGTAGAAGCAATAGAAAGTGGCAGCAGGGACTTAAACAATTGGACAGTTTTCCTTAATTGCTTATCTTCATTCAAACTGTTAGATTAGTGTAAAGGTAACAAGGAGCATTCACTTCTTATGGCTAGGAGATTTATGTAATTAGTATATAACTGGATGTCCAACCAGTTATTATATAGGATTCTGTATATGGTTTGATCATGAATACAATTACACAGTTCATTTAAAAAAAAAAAAAATGTCCCAATATCTAATCTACTAATTCGTGAGAATTTGCCTAAGCAAGTAGAGCCCATGGTCTTGGATAGCAAGTTGGATGAAAACCCTTCTAGAAGCCTTCCTAAGCAATGCATGTCTACCATAAAAGACAAAGTTGTACAAGTGTCAGAGGCAAAACATGCATTGGAACTTCCTTCCCAATCATTAGAGAAACATTCTAATTGTATAAACATTGGGAATTACTCGGTTGCCCTTATGCAACCTTCAAAAAAACCTACTTCTCCCTCATCTGAGACTACCCCAAATATTTACTCATTACACATGGCATTGGATGCAAATGAAGTTCCAACCTCCATTGACCACCTGGTTTCTACTCCTATCTCCCCAAAAGTTTTTATAAAAACTAACACGCCAGCTTCCTTGTCTGGCCATCCAATTCAATGCAATCCAGTATTGCTATAAACCCTAAGTTTTCTTCTCCTAATACTCTATCTTCTTCAACTATAAATAATGCCATGACTCCCTCTAACATCAAGAAGGAGGTTCAGATTGGTACTCGTTCCCAGTACAAGCAGAATATCTCAAATGGCAAATCAACCTCCAGTTCCCAATCCACTCCAAACACAACCTCTCTTCTTCACATCACCTCCACCACCCCAGCACTATCAGACCACCTCTTGGCTGGAAGCAAGACTCCTGGGACATGCGATCACATTCAACATCCAGATCAACGGCCAGGAGATGGAGGTACTTGGCACAATTGATAGCAGAAGGCATGCAGCTAGCTATGTCAAACTACACGAATCAGATTTGGATAAACAACATTATCCACCCCTTAGCCCCCTACCTGAGCCACACACTAATACAGGAAATGCAACCCCAATGGAACATCACACCCACACCCAAACAGTTCATCAATCTCCCCCAAACCCTTCCATTCTTTCCATCTGAGGAGAGCATATCATTGAACCAAGTAACCCTGGAATCCCTCAGCCCAGCAAATTTAAATCCTGTCAATACGCCTCCAATCAATATACAAGACAACGCTCAAGAACCAATTCCTCCACAACCACCAGTAGAAGAAGAAGAAGAAGAAGAAGAAGAAGAAGAAGAAGAAGAAGAAGAACCCCATCCACAAGGTACTCAACCGAGTGTAGAGTTCTTAAGCCTAAACGAAGTAAAACTCTTACTCTTCCTGGAACTATGGAGCAAGAAATACATTCTCAGCTGCCCGAGCACCATTTACAAATGCTCAATGCATGTACGTCCTCCTCAAGATCCCACTGTAGGAAAACACGCAGCAATTCTGGTTCCCTCGAGGAGAAGGAATCATACTTCAGTAGAAAGGAACAACTCAGTGTCTCAACCGCATCCTCCCCCAATGAATAGAGCAACAACTATTATCTTTTGGAACGTTAGGGGTGCTAACAATGACGACTTTCGCAGAAGATTTAAAGAGTTACTTGATACTCATAGACCTTGTCTCGTTGCTCTTCTTGAAACAAGAATGCACATGCATGCTTCACTCCTAGAGAAATTCAATTTCTCTGAGCATATTGAAGTCCCTACAGAGGGACAATCGGGGGGAATGGTTGTACTTTATAACCATGAGGTTATCACAGTTGAGCACTTCACTCGTACTGGCCAAGAGATTCATGCACTTCTTCAGGTTCGTCCCTTTAATTTTTCATGTATTTTTTCATCAATTTATGCTAGTACTCAGGCTTACATTAGGGATGTTATGTGGGAAACTATTCTCCAAATATCCAAGACCTATAATGGTCCTTGGATGATAAGTGGTGATTTCAATGACATTATAAACTCTAACGAAAAAACTGTTGGCCGGCCCTTAAAATCTAAGAGAGCCTCAACCATTAGAAATAATATTGATTCTTGTAATCTAATAGACCTATGGTTTCAAGGCAGTAAATTTACCTGGCCAAATCACAGGAAAAAGCAAGGTCTTATCATGGAAAGATTAGATCGAATTCTTGCTAATGAGGAATGGCTAGGTAAATTTCCTAAGTCTAGTATTATCCACCTCCAAAAACTCATTCCGACCATAAACCTATACTTGTTAAGATTAATAATATTATTCACACTTCTGGGAATATTTTTCGTTTAGAAAATATTTGGTGTAACCATCCCAATTTCGTTAACATCGTCCAAAATGAATGGGGGAATAAAGAGCTATTGACTGCTATTAACTCCTTCACTGAGTTTATAAAGGCTTTGGGTATAGACCAATTTGGTAGCATCTTCAAAGAAAAAATCTCTCTTCTAGCACGGATTAACGGAATTCAAAACTCTCATAATTATGGAACTAGTAGCTTCCTTAATAATTTTGATCATTCCCTAGTAACTAAGTATACCAATATCCTCAAACTTGAGGAAGATTATTGGAATCTTAGGGCTAGGGTCAACTGGTTAAATGAAGGTGATGCTAATATGAAATTCTTCCAAATTAGTGTTACCAATAGGAAGAGGCAAAATCATATAAGTTTCTTTAAGAACAAAGAAGGAAAGTAGCTAGACAACCATCGTGCTATTATTAACTATGTCTTAGAATATTTTGTGGACTTATTTCGAACTAATCATACCATCACTGAGGGCCTTAATAAGCTAAATTCCCCCACTAGTTTTCATATGATTGACCTCTCACCCTTAGACAAACATCTCATTGATAGTGAAATCAGTAGTGCTATATTTTCGTTTAAACCTTTTAAGTCTCCCGGGCCGGATGGGTTACATCCCTTCTTTTACCATAAGTATTGGAGTATCATAGGAAATTCTGTAAAAGTTTTTGCCATGAAGTGTTCAGAAATCATAAGATTCCTAGTGATATTGACACTACTTATATTCGCCTCATACCCAAATTTCTCAATGCTAATAATATTAGTAATTTTAGACCTATTAGTCTCTGTAATACCATCTATAAGGTCATTACAAAAATCATCGCTAAAAGAATTAAGCCCTACCTTAAAAGAATTATCAGCATCGTCCGAACTAGCTTTATAAAAAATAGAAGGGATAGTGATAATGATATTATTATCCAAGAGTTTATTAACTCCTTTAAATAATATAAAGGAAAGGTTGGTTCCTTCATCATCAAAATAGATCTTCAAAATGCTTTTGATAAGCTTGAATGGTCTATTATATAAAAGACTCTTGTTTACTTTAAATTCCCTCCTAATATTATCAAGCATATAATATCTTGCATTACTTCCTCTTCTACCTCCATTCTGGTAAATGGAACTAAATGCAATTTCTTCCAACCAAGTAGAGGTATTAGGCAAGGGTATCCTATGTCCCCGTACATTTTTATCCTTTGTATGGACATTTTGTCTAATTACATTAACCATTTAGTTGATATTACGAATGGGACACTGTCTTATTAGGAAAACACTCCCCTCCTCTCTCTCACTTGTTTTTTGCAGACGACTTGGTACTAATAGGGAAAGCTAATACCAAAACTTGTTCCTCCATCAAGACTGCCCTAAATCTCTTTTGTAAGAATTTGGGGCAATCCATTAATCTCTCCAAATCCAGTATTATTTTTTCCTTGAACTGTAGAAAATCTAGTAGAACTAATATTACTAATTCACTAGGTCTGAAAGAATGTAACAACTTTGGGAAATATCTTGGCTTTCCTATTTTCATAATGATCCTAAGCATAGTGATTTTAAGTTTGCAATTGATCAAATGAGGAATAGGTTAGCTAGCTGGAAATGCAACAATCTAAACCTAGCGGGAAGAGCTACCTTAATCTCCTCTACTTTAGCAAGTATTCTAGACCAGTACATGCAATTCACCCTTCTCCCTTCCAAAACTCTTAAGACAGCAGATAAAATTCAAAGGAACTTTCTTTGGGGTGCTATTGATCATAAAAGGAAGCTTCACTTAGTCAATTGGGACTTAGTCTGTACCCCTAAGAAGGGGGGTGGCCTGGGGTTAAGGAAAGCACGTCATAAAAACCTTACCCTCCTAGCTAGCCTTGCTTGGAGACTAGCCAATAACACCACCAACCTTTGGGCTATAAATCATATCAAGAAATATAACCATAAGCCTGTTAATAAGGGTTCCTTCATTTGGAAAAGTCTTATTAAAGGGTGGAAAATTTGTCAAAAAGGGTCCATTTGGACTGTCCATAATGCCTCTCCTCTAAATCTCTGGGATACTAGTTGGATCACCAACTCCGGCAACCTTAGGATTCAAGTGATAGGTCCTCTAACCAAGCTATAGAACACCCTCAAAATATATGATCTCCGGAAACGTAATGGTTGGGATTTCTCAAAACTATCCTTAGGCATCCCAAAATCTACCCTAGACAACATTTACTCTACTTTTATATCTAATGAGTGCCCGGATAATGGATTGTCTTGGGACCTGAACTCAAGCGGAATTTTCACAACCAAATCTTGTTATAAGGTGAGGGGTAAGATTAAAGATCACCCTATAAATATTGATTGGGATTGGGACCTTCAATGCCCTAATAAAATTAAATACTTTCTATGGCTTTGCAACCTTAATAGATTTCACTATAGGAAATTCATATTATCTATAGGTATGAATATAGATGACCAATGTACTATTTGTCATCGTGAAATTGTAAGCCTTGACCACATTTTCCTTACATGCTCTAATGCCAATAACATTTGGCGTAGTTTTGGCATTGATGTTAGTGGCCTGGATCCTGAAATTACCAATTGGTTAGCTTGGCTTAAATCAACCCCATAATCCCCTCCAATATTATAAGTTGGATCACAATATTCCCATTTGTAATGTAGAATATATGGCTCACTAGGAACACCAATAATATCAATAATACTAGCCTCACCAGTCACCTAGAGAAAATAATAGACCAAGCAATTGAGTATTCTCTTCTTACTAAAAGAAATTCTAATTGGGATAAAAAAATTAATCTCTACATATCCTGAGTAACACCTCTCATTCATTGGTACAATCTAAATATAGACGGGTCTTATAACTCCTTAACAAAAACAGGAGGAATTGGAGGAGTAATAAGGAATGATCATGGTGACTGGCTAATAGGATTTAGCTCAAAATTGTCAGTCAAAAGTCCAATTCATTCAGAAATTATGGCCTTATACAAAGGATTAACCATAGCAAAGGAGAGGAATTTGCTGCCTCTAATAGTAGAAACGGATGCCTCTTAGGTAATTTCCTTCATGAGTGTAGACTGTAAAGCTTATAATTCCATTATTAATGGCCGCATGTCACTTCTGGAACAAATGGACATCGTAAACTCCAACAAATATTCAGGCAGGGGAATGAAACTTGTTGGCTAAGCATGTTGTGGCGAACTTAGTATTAAATAAAGAACAATTCTGGCTATTTCCACCACCTTTTGTCTTGTCCTGGATGCTGGCAGACAAAGGAGGAAATAAATATGTAAAAACTATTTCCCTTAAGTAATGTTGTTCTCTTGCTTCTATTGGTAACGTACATGCTATGCATGTGTTACCCAGTAGTAATGATCCTCCGGATCATTCCTTTTGTAATAATTGAATGCTTCTAGTAATGAATAAATAAATGTCATTTATGTTCAAAAAAATGTGCATTGCCCTTTTGGGGGAAATATCTCAAGAATAAATTGTGTGTCACTCGTTTATGATTTTAACTTGTGCTTCAATTGCTAATCATCTTGCACCATTTCTTTGAGGAGGAAACTATTGTGTTTAAAGCCTTCGCTAATGAACATATGGTGTCGATTTTCAGAATATTCGATATGTTGACGCTTATGATGATTACCCTTGAAATTAATGATATAAACGTTTTGAATATGAAATATGACCATCATGCCATGAATGAAGAATCATATGTATGGCCAAGAGAGCCTATGAAATGATGATGTGGAAGCGATTAAAGTACTAATAAAGCTATATACAATGTGAAATGTTATGAGGTAAATGCAATTGTAATTTTATTTCCCTTGTATGCAAATCATAAATGTTTTTGGGAGTAACATTAGTCACTGAGGAAGGGTATGTGGAAAAACCTAACCCTGAAACAACATGTATTGGTGTAGGGGTGATTGAGCGGTAAATCCCCGTATTGATGTGATGAAATTATCCCCCTCAATTGATATTAGATTGTTGTGAGGAGATTATTCCTCATATTTGGGATGATATGATTGTTTTAGGAATGTGATATCGACTCACACGATATTTAGGTAAGGCGGCTTAGCCAATCGGGCTAATATATGACGCCATGTCGTGTACATGATAGTTTTGTGATTGTGATTGGATGTCTTTGGTTATTCTTAGACGATCGAGAAAAGATCGGACTTCCTGCTAAAATTATGATTGTAATATGATTGGATGTCTCTGGTGAGAAGGCTTAGTCGATTGGACTCTGTGCTAAAAGTATGCTGGTATTATGGTTGGATGTCTCTGGTGAGATGGCATAGCCAATCGGGCTGAGATCGAATTTCGTGCTAAAAGTAGGATGATATTGTAACTGGATGTCTTTGGTTAAGATGGCTTAGCCAATCAGGTCGTGATTGGATTCCGTACTAAAAATAAAACATGGTGGTATATGGGATATTGGTTCTAAAGATCTCCCTAACTTAAAAAAATAATGATATTTACTTGGAAAGAAAATTTATCAACTTCTTAACTTGATGCTTTTATATTGTTTGAGGCTCTCATTGATCCTATGTTGCTTCTCCTTGTACTGTTACTCAATTATTTAAAAGGTTTTTAGTCATAAATACTAGTACTATTTCATACGTACTAACGTCTCTTTGCCAGGGGCACTGTATCTTTAATCGATGCAAGTGGATCGTCAGCATACATCTTTGATCCTCGTTAGTAGTTATCGTCTACTCGATAGGTTTTGATGAGCCCTGTTCTGTTCTGGGCCTTATGTCACTTCAAAGTCAAAACTAGAAAAGTTGTATTTTTCCACTTCAAACTATGAATGGGTAATATATTTTGGGAATTATAAATGAAGCTACTAATGATAATAGAACTGGTGTTGATTATGGTATCCTCTAAATTCTTAAATAATGGAATACATCTCCACTGTATTCATGGTCAAGGTTGAGTAGAAAGTATCTAGCAGGCTTGCCTGACCGGGTTATCTCAATTGAGCATCGGTCGCGTTCCCCAAGATCGGGTCGTGACAGTAACATATCTGTAGGATCTCAATAAATGCGATTTCATTCTTTTTGCCTTTTGACCGTATTATTTCATTACTATTCCATAGTTACCTGAACTACATAACTCCAACTTAATACCATATCACACCAACTTCTTCCCCATCTTCATCTTTGACATCTTTTCACTTTCTTCACAGACTCTTACTCGCCTAGCGGTATTCCTTCTGTACCAAGGATAACAAAATTTCTTACTCGTGAGGGTGGAATCTAGTGTAACGTACACACTTAGTCCCATAAGTTAAATCTGCTCATATTTCTTGCTTTAGGGAAGCGTATTCCTGAATTAGCTTTAAGGCTATTCTTTTATTGTCCATTCTATTATAGCCGGAATGCTATCTCTAAAATTCTCATGATGCCGACTATTATAAAATGTTTTGGTCCCTAATTCACGTTCTGCTTATCTAGTTCACTACCCATACTAATTTATATTACTCCGGAGGTCTAATAGAAATTATTCCATTTGAAACATATGTCTCATCCTCGTTAAATTATTTAGATATGTGTTGAGTAGCTCAAGCACTTAGGATGGAAAGTAAGTTATTTAAGTATTCATGTCGCGTAATCAAGCATCTCATCCACCTCCCCCCACTGCCCAAGCTTCAGTAAATGTATCTTTTGGGTCGTCTGAGGGCTCAACTGAAGCCAGTGGGGATGAATACTCCACCTCTACCACAACTTCATTATCCGGAGAAGGTGCAGTAGGAGAAGATGAGGAAGTAGGAGGAGAAGAGATAGTAGGAGAAGGGGGTGAACCTAAGGTGGGAGGTATAGCTAGAACTAGAAAAGCGGAGGTGTGGCAAGATCAGTTTTTGAGTGAGGTGGCTTACAACAAATTCAGAGAATGGTGGCCCGTGAGGAAATTTTCCCAGAGCGGAGTTTTGTTGATAGAGACCTATTTCCTCACAACACAAATGTGAAGAGGAAGTTTAGGGAGAGAGTTTGTTGGGAGTACCTTTTGGTGAATGTCCAGATGCAAACGAGCACTTGGTCAAGGAATTCTACAGATATGTTGCCCATATCAAAAAGGGCACCAAAGTGACCAAGGTGCAAAATATGAAAGTGATGTTTGACGGGAAACAATAAATGATTACCTGGGGTTTGATGAGGAGGATGGGACACTCTATTTAGCAAAGATGGAATTGGGCGAGGAGGTCCGTCCTTGGTTGTCACAGTATCTGGTGATCCCAGGCACTACCCCCGTATTGGTTGAATGTGGGAGTAAATATTTTGAGAAAAATTTTGAACTTAGAGGCCAAAGGGTAGGAAACATTTGCCTGCAATAGATTGGACCCCATTACTAATGACAACTCCCTCCCTCTTCACCAGGCATTGTTGGTAACATCAATCATGGCAGGTTACCCGATTAACGTCGGGAATCTGATGTCGTGGGTGATTACACATGTAGTTAGTGAGGGTGACAGAAACTACCCCTTCCCCATCTTCTCGACCATATAGTTCAAGAACCTCAAGGATGAAAAACGAACATTTCATATCAAGGTAAAAGCAAAAGACCCATTCTCATGGTATAGCTTGCAGGGTGATGACAACCCGAAAGGCAAGAACTACAAGGGAACAGCCACTGCTATAACTCGCCAATCTGAAGAGCAAGTTCTGGTTATGGCTTCTACTCAGGCTTCCTCTTGGTCCATCCTCAGCGGACATTCCCCCTGGTCCATCCACTTCAGCAAATCCGGATATACCCTTTACTCGAGCCTGCCTAGTGACTGCACGCCGTCTAAGCCAGGCTCTTCTCATCATCAACAACTAGATGCAGATAGCTTCATCCAAATTGTCTTTCCTCACATCTACATTAGCAGCTCAGTCAGCACCTCCACCTTTACAGGTCCCAGAGTCTATTGAGGGCACCCTCAAAGATATTCTGGAGAACCACAAGAAAATCCTTGACACGTAGAAGGTTCTTACGGACGTCGTGGAGTCTCATGGAAAAGCTCTCAAGGAGCTTTCTAGGGAGTCCAAGAAGATGAGAAAGACGTAGGCTTCCAAGGAGTTCGTAAAGGAGTTGAGGATTGAGGTTCACAGGATAAAGGAAGATCATCCACAAGTATTGTAAAATAAACCTTTGTTGTCTTTTATCGTAATTTGACACTCAAAGATATTTTTGAAAAATTAGCGAAACACAATTTTCTTATCAAATATTATCAAAAGTACTTCTTAAATGAATTCGCCAAACACAAACTGCTAATCCCTAAAAGTATTTTTTTGATAGGCACTTTTGAATAAAAATAGTTCTCAAAATTAAATAAGTAATTTTTAATTGCTTGGCTAAACGAGCCCTAGTATTCAAACATGTACAGCGAATCAAATTATGGCCTCTTAACCATAAGAAAATGGCTGAAATAGGACACCAAATGGGTGTCTTTAACTTTTGGCCCGTAGGACAGATCACAAGAGTAATGGGCTAACTTTCAGGATCAAAGAAAAAAAGTCATGCTCATGGGACAAAACTTTTAAAACTTGAGGTTTTATCCATTGATCAAGTGACCTGCACCAAAGGCCAAAAGTTCAAGACCAACTCCTTTTAAGGTCATTTGTGCCATTGGCCCGTAATCGATGGATTATGATTGTAACGACCCGGTCGGTTATTTTGAGCAGGTTTGATACCTAGAGTAGCTTCATATGATGAATTATGACTTGTATGTCTGGTTGGTCTCGATGTTCAAGAGGTTTGAGATTTATTTTGAGAGTGATTTTGAATTTGAAAGTTATAAGTTAGAAGGGTTGATCAAAGTTTGACTTTTGAGTAAACAACCTCGAAATTGAATTTGATGGTTTCAATATGTTCGTATGGTGATTTGAACTAAGGTGTAAGTTAGATTTGATTTTGGTTGTTCGTAGAAGATTTGGACTCTATATGCCGAAGCTTGACAGAAGAATTTAATAGTTCGTAGGTTTGCCCAGAAATTGACTTCAATATTATTGGACTCCTATTGTGGTATGAGACATTATATCGATTCATTAATTTTATTGAAATTGTGCGCAAAGATCCAAAATATCTAAGTATTAATCAGACGCATTTGGCAAAATTGAAAAGTTTGAAAGTTAAAGAATAAATTTTGATCGTCGATTCTTGGATTTTATATTATTTGTGATGTTTCTATCCTTTAGATAGGTTTTAATAATAAATTTTATTTTATTGGTGTGATTGGACGGGGCCCCGAGGGATTTGGGTGTGATGTGGGAGTGGTTTCAGATCATTTTGGTGACGGAAAAGGGTCAAAGATATTCTCGTACTATGCGAAAAGGATCATTTATATCCCCTACTGTTAAGAGTTTCCATCATGACTAGCATCATCCCACGTGGTCGGACATTTGTTGAGGTGGATGTTATGTGCCAATTCCCTCATTATTCTCAACCCTATTTTACTCCTTCCTTATTTTTTAATTTAACGTATCCATCGATAATCATTTTGAACACAATCCATTCACCCTTCATTTTATCACCATTGACAAACCCACTTTTTCCTTTTCATATCCAGAACTCAATTCTTTTTACTATATCTTACCGATATTAATATTCATAATCAATTTTTTTTCAACTCAAACTTTGATGCAAATTTCACAACAAATAATGTTATATTGTCTCAGTCGTTAAACAATGCAGGATTTCTATGCACTAGGTATGAACTTTGATTCTCATATCAACAGCTTCCCTATTTCTTTTTCTCCATCTTCTTCGTTGCTATCTGTACAAAAAAAATATTCCACGTGATTCCTACTGAATGTAGGCATTTGATTTTCTCCTATTCTAGTATTGGCATCTATCTAAGTTTAATGGAGATAAACTTAGGTTATTTGAGCCATTCATGAATGAATTTTACTTTGTAAGGGATTATGCTACGATTATTTATATTATTCCAAAATGGATGTGCTAGAATGGAATTGTTGATGTAGTCGTGAGTTAGGCAGTATATTTTGGAGATAGACAGGAGTGTAAAACTGATCTAGTGGATTATGGTGATGCTTATTGGACTTTACCATGTTTATTCGTTTGAAATTTTGGAAGTGACTCCCAACTGCTTGTCAAAATATCCACGCCAATTAATGTGGCATGGTGATGATGATGGTAGGTTTACAAAGAATGTGCTGATTTACAATGATTATGGTGGTGGTCAGGTGAACGAGGAGGTGGTATTGGAGGAAGAAATGGGAGATTGCATAAAATAGGGTTGAAAAAGTGAGGTTGTATGCCACATGGTCCACCTCATCAAAATATCAGACTACGTAGGATGGATTGCCCATGGTAGAGGTTCCTAACATGAGAGGGGTATTATTGATCCAATTCTATAACGTCAGGGATAATGGTAGATGAATAGTATAATGAAGGAAATAAATGATCATTTTTCCATTGTAGATGGATATTATAGGCCCATTTTCGTTTTGGTGAAGCTTGGAGCTGCAGATTTGCTGGTGTTATTTCATAGCAATCACGGAACAAGTGTTGCGATCACGTAAGATAATTTATGGTTGAGGGTCTTTTGTTACTCGCATTTGCAAGAAGGGGTCGCATTCGCATACAATTGTCGGCAGGTGCTTCGCATTCATATGTTGTGGTAAGCATTCGCGGAGAAGTGGAGTCAGGCGGAAGGTTTGGCCTTCACGTTCACGGAGGGATTCTCATATTCGCATAGGTTGGGAAGTGTTGGTCTTCATGTTTGCATGGTAGGCATCGCGTTGCGAAGAGGAGCTAGAGCTAGGTGTTGCATTTGGCCGTTGCGATCGCGAGTGTCCTGTCGTGATTACGATGGTATCGCAGGGCATTGTTTTTAAGTTCATATATTCGGGATTTTTCTCATTCTTTTATATTTTTAGTCCTATATTCGAGATGAGGAGATTTTAAAGAGGGATTTCACTACTATACTGGAGGTAAATAATTTTCACTTTGATTTGGTTATATATCTTGAATTCCCATAGAATTTTACACTTGGAATATGTATTTTGAGATAAATTTGGGGTTTTTGTCTACAACTTAGGAGATCATATTTGGATATTGGAGTACTGATTTGGGCTTAATTTTTTGAATTGACTATATATTTGGACTCGTCATGGGTCATCCGAATTTGGGATTGGTTTCAAATTTTGGACACGTGGATCAGGGTTGACTTTTATTTATTTTTGGGAATTCATAAAAGATCGAATCGGGATCACTTCCTATAGCATTGATTGTCTTCCTTGGATGATGTTTGTCTTGGATTTACGTGATTGGAAAGCTAGAATGAGATTGTGATCCGATATGAGGTTGAAGACTAGTCGGATTAGGTAAGTGTCTTGCCTAGCTTTGGTTTGAGGAAATGTTTCCTAATAAATAATATATTTTTACTACATCCGAGGGTAAAGCATATGCTAGGTGACGAGCATAAATGTATGTATCAGGGTTATTTATGCTCAAGGTTTATTATATTCTTCTATATGTACCTTGTTGAACATTGTGATCTTCTTGACTCATGTTTCATTTGTTTCAATGAATGTATGAGTATAATTATTCCCGTTAGAGATTGTGTTTTAGTTATGATATCTTAATTAAACTTGACAGATTATTCTTAAGATTATTAATATACTCGATTCAGTTGAAGACATATGTTATATTAGGAACACCAATATATATCCATTATTCTTGTGATATTTGAGTTCTTGTATTCATGCTAAAGGTCATGTTTAAATTTTGTGGAGATATTTGAACATTATGGTTCTCGAAACGTTGGTTCACCTATTGGTGCAAAGGTTATGATTATCTCTTGCATGGAGTATTATTCTAATTCTTCTTGATATTCATTATGCTTCCTGTTATACCCTAACTCTTTGTCATCAGGCGTGGCATGGCTGTGGAAAATATTTGGGCGTGATGACTTTGTTATTGGCCTACGTGCGGGCGAAACGATCATGCGGTCGACGGACAAGACATTGTCATTGATGGCTGTTGTGGGCAAGTATTGGCCAAAGCCTTGGCACAGAAAAGATGCGCTTGGAAAAGGCTTGACAAGCCAGCATGGGCAATGTTAGGGCGGCATGGTACTGCATGCGCGCCAAAATTAGTGCATGCCACTTTGGATTGTGGTAGCTAATGCAGGCTAATCTAAGGCAAGGCGGAAATACGGGATGATGGCAATAGCTTTCAATAGCTAAGGCAGGGCTATGTGAAGTAAAATACAAGCAATGGCACGAGGAAAATGAAGGTTGACATGGGTAGGTCAGAAAATAGGCCAAGACAATGTGCGGGCGACAAGTGGCATCGGGCGTGTGCGGAAAAATTATGGCAGCAGATTGCGGGCAAGACATTGGTACGGAGCAATGTCAAATTGAGCTAAGGCTTGGTACAAAGCAAGCCTTGGGAAAAATTCAGCTGGCCAAGTGAATATGACACATGCCTTGCACATGGAATGCAGTTTTTGCGGTTTCCTTGCCATACCCTCTTTGGCCCATGATCTGATTATGCTTGTATCATGATCCCATTTTGTGTATATCATGTGCTATGTAGTTGGGAATTTCAACTACATGTTAGGAACAGATTTAAACTTAGCCCGGCAAGTGGCAAAAGCTGTACTCGACAAGTTTCATTGTGCTGTCAAGTCTAAGGGCCGCCTATATGTTATAAATAGGGCCTTTGGGACTTAGCTAGATGTGTGTGGTGAATTTTGTGTGAAATTCTAAGTGGAAAATAAGAGTGAAACATGAGGGTTTCAAAATGTTTCAAAAGGAGCTAAGGTTTTGCTTGGGCTGATCTTAGTATTGGCCAAGAACGGCTTGTGTACTACGTCAAAAGTGGGTTGTGAGCAGACTGTGTTCATAGCAAAGTAAGGGTTCTTTGTATATTTTTGAAATAAATGCAAAGGTTGGGATTTGCTGCCTAAATATTGTTTAAGCCAACTTGCTAAAAATTGGCTAAGTATTTGGGAAAGGGCTGAGTCACGTACTAGACTTGACTGCCGCACGGGTGGGACTTTGGACTGACCAAAAATGCTCCCGTGACAACTGGTATTAGAGCAGAGAAGGTTCCTGGCAGTGGCAAGATGATCAATGACTGATTTCCATGGGCTATTTGAGAACATGGCCGGTGACACAAATGTGAAACTACGTCAAAGGGTGGAGCAGTTGGAAGTACTCGTTGGACATGTTCTTGATGTAGATGGAGATTCTTCTGTTCTTGCGATAATGACACGTTTGGAGACAGATTATGCAGCGAGACATGAAACTACGCTGGCAGAAATGGCCTTGGTATGCCAAGAGAAGGAAGAACTACGTGAGGAGGTGGCTCAACTTCGAAGGGCATTGCAAAATTTTGCCCCTAGAAGTGATGAACGCAGTAAGTTGAGGATTCCAGAAACAAAGGCTTATGGTGGTGCAAGAAGTGCCAAAGAACTAGAAAATTTCTTGTGAGATATGGAGAAATATTTCCAAGTTGCTCGTGTGCCGGATGATGAAAAGGTGGTGATCATGACTGATGATGCAAAGGTGTGGTGGCGTACACAAGTTGCGGAAGGGGAATGTGTTGGGCTGCCCAAGATTGAAACTTGGGTAATGCTGAAGAAGGAATTAAAATCCCAAATCCTTCCAACAAACTCGTCATGGGTTCCACGAGATAGACTTTTCCACTTGAAACAAAGTGGCACGGTGAGGGAGTATATCAAGGAATTTTTGTCCTTGATGCTGAATGTAAGTAATAAGGCAGAAGAAGACAAGTTGCATTACTTCATAAGTGGATTGAAGAGATGGGTGCAATTGGAGTTGAGAAGGCAAATTTTTCAAAGCCTCTCTACTGCCATTGATGCGACAGATGCGTTGGCGGACCTAAACATAGGTGATGATTCTGCTGAAACTTTGCATTCAAAGGCTGATGGGAAAAAAGACAAAGAAAAGGAATGGAAGAAAAGCGGAAAGGGCCAAGCTGCTGAAAATAAGGAATTTGCCAAGAATGTGAGACAGTAAATTAACAATGGCAAGGAAAGGAACAACAAATTCAAAGGTTGTTTTACTTGTGTTGGACTGCACTTGAAGAAGGACTGTCCGGTGTAGGCTAGGGTGAACGCTATGTTGGCTCAGAAAAATAGGAACAAATGGCGGAGGTCAATGCCATTGTGGCAGATGTGAATGGACCACCAGGGGCGTTGTTTGTCAACAACCCCTTGGGGCTGATTAATTGAGATGTCTTGATAAGGACGTAGATTTCAAAGGGTGTGGGTGATTTTTTAGACCCTAACTCTTTTTCATCGGACGTGGCACGATTGTGGAAAGGATTTTGGTGTGACGGCCTTGTCATTGGCCTATGTGCGGGCGAAAGTATCATGCGGGCGACGGACAAGACATTGTCACAGAGGGTTGTTGTGGGCAAGTATTGGCTAAGGCCATGGCACAAGCAAGGCGCGCTTGGTAAAGGCTTGACAAGGCAGCATGGGCAATGTTAGGGCGGCATGGCACGACATGCGCACCAAAATCAATGGCATGGCACTTTGGGTTGTAGCAGCTAATACGGGCTAAGCTAAGGCAAGGCGGAAATGTGAGATGATGGAAATGGCTTTCAATAGCTAAGGCGGGTCTACGTGAAGAAAAATACAAGAAATGGCATGAGGGAAATGAAGGTTGACATGGGCAAGGCAGAAACTAGGCCAAGACAATGTGCGGGAGACAAGCGGCGTCGGGCGTGTGCGGCAAAATCATGGAAGCGGATTGTGGGCAAGACATTGTTGCGGAGAAATGTCAAATTGGTCTAAGGCTTGGAACAAATCAATCCTTGGGCGAAATTCAGGTGGCCAAGTGAAGATGGCATATGCCTTGCATATGGAAAGTAGTTTTGGCGGTTACCTTGTCATAACCTCTTTGTCCCATGATCTGATTATGCTTGTATCATGATCCCATTTCATGTATATCATGTCCTAAGTATTTTGGGATGTCAACTACATGTAAGAAATAGATTTAAACTTAGCCTGACAAGTGGAAAAAGATGTAGACGACAAGTGTCATTGTGCTGTCAAGTCTAAGGGCTGCCTATATGTTATAAATTGGTCCTTCGGGACTCAGTCAATGTGTGTGGTGAATTTCGTGTGAAATTATAAGTGAGAAATAAGAGTGAAACGTGAGGATTTCAAAGTGTTCAAAAGGAGGTAACGTTAGGCTTGGGTTGATCTTAGTGTCGGCTAGGAACAACTTGTGTTATTTGTCAAAAGTGGGCTGTGAGCGGACTGTTTCATAGCAAAGTGAGGGTCCTTTGTATATTTTTAAAATTAATACAAAGGTTGGGATATTCCCGTATATGCTATTGTTCTTATTGATTTGCTGCCTAAAAATTGTTTAAGCCAAACTTTCTGAAAATTGGCTAAGTGTTTGGGAAAGGGTTGAGTCAAGTACGTGACTTGACTGCCGCACGGGTGGGACTTTGGAGTGACCAAAAATGCCCCTGTGACACTTCCTACCTTTCTTGGTATTATTTTATATATATATTCTTAGTAATGAAGAGTTAATTGCACAAAG
This sequence comes from Nicotiana benthamiana, assembly GCA_034376525.1. Taxonomy (NCBI): domain Eukaryota; kingdom Viridiplantae; phylum Streptophyta; class Magnoliopsida; order Solanales; family Solanaceae; genus Nicotiana; species Nicotiana benthamiana. The sequence continues at coordinate 64,148,267 of CM067338.1, forward strand.
GATTTTTTCGTGCTTGTGAGGAAGTGTGATTTATGCAGGAAGAGTATTTTCGTAATTTCTATAATAAATATTATTATTAAATGAAGGGTGTTTCCGTGAGCAAGAGTGATATGATAATGGCATGAAGAGTGTTTTCATGGACTCGAGGATGAGAGTTCAGGGCACGAATGGTGGTTCCATGTAGGCGAGGACGAGAGATATGAATTATATTATGTTCATTTTTTTTCCTCGCATATATATATATATATATATATATATATATACCATGCTTGATTGTTGTTACACCTTTGCCTTTTTCTTGTTTGTTAGTGTTACATATATGCCTTCTATATTGTTTGGTTGTCGCTAACTACATGCACCTTATTTCTTGTTGTTACATCTATTCCTTCTATCTGGTTTACTACTGTCATCTACATGCATTCTACCTTATTTGTTACTATTATCTACATGCCTTCTACCATATTTACTATTGTTACATCTATGCCTTCCACCTTACAGTTATTATTAGCTATACACGCTCCACCTTGTTTGGTGTTGTTATACTCGTGCTTGGCGAGGATGAGATAAATGCATGAAGAGTTTTGTCGTACAATTTGATTAGATATCTTGTCGGTTGCTCTGATGGTAAGCAATCCCCACTTTCAACCGAGAGGTTGTGAGTTCGAGTCTCCCCAAGAGTAAGGTGGAAAGTTCTTGGAGGGAAGGATGCCGGGAGTCTATTTGGAAACAGTCTCTCTACCCAAAGGTAGGGGTAAGGTCTCCGTACACACTGCCCTCCCCAGACCCCACTAAGTGGAATTTTACTGGGTTGTTGTTGTTGTTGTTGTTGTTGGTTGGTTCATGCTCGTTATTCCTCCTTTCACTCTTTCAATATTAGTTGTCTTTTCTCTTGTTATTTCTATAGCTTACAAATTGCACATTTTATATTAGTGAGTTGTCTTTTGACTTAAAAACCCTGCCACTACTTCGTGACTTTAGTCAAGATGATTAGTGATTACATAAAATAAGTTGTACTCTACTATACTTCTGCACTTTGGATGCAGATTTCGGCACTGAGCTGCTATGGATCTTGAAGGCTAGCAATGAGGATGTACTCGCGTTCTAGTAAACTACCACATTATTCATGGCAGTTTAGAATTTGAACTTGTATTTATGTATATTCAAACATATATTATATTCTCTTCATAACAATGTTTTTAAATCTTAGTGGCTCATGTCTTGTACTACTAGTCTTTAGTTTTTCACCATTTTATTTATTGATTATTGATGATCTTTCATATTATGTTATTTATTTTTGGCTTACCTAGCATGTTGGGTAAGGTGTCACTACGAGTAGGTGGGATTTAGGTCGTAACAATTTCTCAAAAACCTTCCTGCTAGTTAACTATTTAATTGTCTTGTAGGATTTAAATTTAAGCTTTCATTATGATTGTCCAAACTTTACGTTCTGATATAATCCTGGATAGCTGGGTCAAGGCGGAGGATAGTGAGGATGATCCCGAATTATCAAGCGGATCATTGACTCGTTCCAAGTCCAAGAACATCCAAGAAATGCATACTAAGGAGCTACATGGTCTTCAACAATTGACTACAAGGTGTTAAAGAATACCACGTTTAGATGTTAGGTAATTGCGAAGAACAAGCAGGGAAGAATGTTGAGCAAACGCGCGAAGCATTCAGAAAGCGCACTTGAGTATATGCAGCGTGCACAAGGGGTAGAGCCACTAGAGTCCTTGCATGAAGTCGTGTGCGATCCAGGCTTTTATGTGCGTGAAGCGTGCGCTGACGAGTTATTTTAGTAAAATTAGCGTTGGAACTTTTCCTAGTTTGCGCATTGGGACTTTATAATATTTGTGTTTTTTGGTAAATAATAATAGTCATTATTTCATTAGTCAGTTACCGTATTGACATAAAACAACTCTTGAAGAGATTTGGAACCTCTTGGTTCGAGTTCGACCTTGGGTTGCCTATTTTTTTTAAAGTTGAGTTCTTGAGAGTAATTTCCATCCACAAGCCAAACTTTTTTAGATTTCACTAAATGTCTTACATATGGGAGGGGAAGGAAAAATGGGAAAGAAAATTATAGGGTAAGGAACTGAACTCTCACTAACAAGGTGAAAGCTCGTATGGTCAACCAATTGCATTGTCAAGCCAATCTTTGTCGTGCTTTAGTTACCAAAATGGAGTTGAAAGTAAGTGAAAGGCTAAAACATACAAACATTTGCAACCCCATGAAAGGAAACATTTTATTAACGCAATCCAATACAAAAGAACTGATAGATTACATATATGTCTTGCTTTTTTCTCTCTTAATTTTCTTTCTAAATACTATAGCATGCTATATTCTAAAGCAGAGATACATGAACCAATATCTAGAGTTCATCCTTAGAGGGGGCTGGTTTTGGATTGTCCGCGGATAACTTGACTGGATATGAAGCTTCCGTAGCTATGCCACAGAGTCCTTCTTCAGCATCGATGCCTCGTTCCATCCTAAAATAACCTTGTTCTCCCCATCCAGTCCCCCATGAGTTCTTCACTATCCAATACTTTGTTCCATCATGAGTTGCTCCATAGCCCACAACTGCTACCCCATGGTCTAGCTCTGTGCCACAATTTCCATTGAACACTCCCTGCATTTTCACATGTTATAAGTTTTGCTCAAATTTGACTTGAAGGACAGCAGAATCGATATACAAGATTCGTATAACATAGCCCGACTGGTTGGGTTGAGGCATGGTTGATTGATTTATAGGTTATGTCATGTGGAAAATGTTTGGTCATATATTACAAAATGTGGTTATATTTGACATTAGTATCTCATCAAAGAATCTGGTTTGTGTGTCATGTTTAGACAATGCTCCGGCTGTGGCAGGTGACGATGTAGCCTTATTTACTGGGTTCAATTGAACACAGTATTTTCAACACGAGCATAAATGCATTTGGAAAATTAGTAAAACTTCAACATATATTAAATTTTGCACACATAATTTTCAAAATACAATGAATTCGAATGTAAGAACTTCAAGTTGAACAGTCTATGTGGTAATCTCATCTTGATTGGTTTTGTTAACAGTTTGTGTCCCAATTGAGAAAGTTAAATTTTTTTTACCTCGGAGTAAAACTGCAGATCGGAACCACTAGCATCAATAGCAACAGATACTGGTTGGTTGGCAACAGCTTTCATCAAAGCATCCTCGTCGTTTGTAGGTACCATTTCGTGTCCATCAATATTAACCACCGGGGAATTCATCTAGATGAGATGGAAAAGGAGTTAAAGAAAACAGTTCTAGGATACTGGGTGTTAAAATATATATCAAGTATGTTGTTTAAATGTAGGTCTCTACCTTTGAAGAATCACAGCGACTGTCTCTGGCCCTGTAAGGATAGATCCCCTCAGTTGTTATTCCTCCATTTTTCTTGATGAATTCATAGGCATTTTCCATTAGTCCTCCATTGCATCCTTCATTATCCTTTTCACAATCAACAAGCTCTTGTTCAGACAGGGAAACTAATTGGCCAGTCTTGATTTTGTTTATTCCCTCAACCCCAACAACTGCAGAAAATGCCCAACAACTACCTGCAAATATACGAGGATAAATTAGCATGTACTAAAACAAAAGGTTGAGATAGTTATGATGAAAACACAATCCAGCAACTTACCGCATTTGCCTTGATTCTTTACACCGGTGACAGCGCCTTGCTTTCTCCAATCGATGAATGCTGGCAGATTATCAGCCTTGTCGTGCATAAATCCAGTAGTAGGCCGGCTACCATGGAGCATTCTAAAGTGTTTTACCTTAGAGCTGTAAAAATTTCTGAATTCATGATTGGTCATATCAGCAAACTCGTTGAGTTTCAACTTATAAGGTCTGTCCATCTTGTTCACCTTGTGAACATGCATTACATTCGCCTTGAATACATTGAAACGTTTTTGCTTCTCGCTTAGGTCTCGAGAAACAGTGTGATGGCTCCTCCATCTCTGGTATAAATCCCATAAGCTCTCTTCAGATGCTATGTCTTTTTCGGTGAACTCTAAGCTCTGAGCTAGCCCAAATGCCATAGCCAACAAAACAGAAATTAAGAAAATCTTCCCTAACTCCATCTTTTTTATCAAAACTGAAAAGAAAGGAAATTTTAAGAATTCAATATAAGGTAAAAAGATTATTAGAACTATGATCTGAGAATAAACTATGTTAATATGCTCTTATATAGAGTAAGCCTAGATACATTTTTGCATCAGTTAGCAATTCGTTAGTCTTTAACAGATAATAAGGGGAAAAGTTCCTTTACTTTTTCTAAAAAGCGAGACTTGCATAGGATATCAGGCTGTGATTTATCTAATAATGTCACCACGTTATTTTTGCTAAGTTTGTTTTGCAGAGAATGACGAGTGGCATATATTTGGATGGCTGCTGGACACGATTTCTTGCAAGCCTAAATGACGCAAAGATTCCCTTTTCCTACTTTCAGCTATATTTAGGATGTCCCATGAGATTTTCAAAATGCCAAGACGTGTCATTTGTCCACAGATCAAATTTTCCTTCGATTAAGTGCTAGATTACGGTTTAATTAACGATGCCTCCATCACAAACTAAGAAGAGTCGGTCATCTGGCTATGCAACTCTCTCGCTTGGGTAAAGAATATTTTCACTGGGATTGAGGGTGGGGGGGGGGGGGGGGGGGGGGGGTGGGATAAAATTGAACTCCTGTAGATTCATAATCAAACCTTTCACCTAAAACAAGTGCAGAGCCACTGTGATTACCAAGCACAGACAACCAATGTTTCCATAAGCTAACATCAGCAACTACACTTGGAACTTATAGACCAGAACTCTCACTCATTCAGCTTTGTTAAATAATCAAGTGAGCCAGCGAAGGGAAGACATTCATTTTGACAGCATCAAATATTCAAAATTCTGTCAAAATATTGAATATTAATCAAAAGGATTTCAGGCAATAAAATTGTTCGAAAAAAAAACAAGAGATGATAATTTGATTAGACATGCGTCAAAGTAGAATAATTATTGCCAAATAGGAATGGTAAACAGGCGGGTCTGGTTGGATATGGTTCGAGTCGATAATGAAAAATAAATAAATTATCCAATACCATTAATATTTAATACGGAAAAAAAAAGGCGAATAATATAGATAATCATAGTATCCATGACTTCTTGAATATAATCACTTTTCGGAAAATTAATTGAATATTATTTTTATCCATATTTGACCCGTTATTAAAAAAATTATTATGCCACCAATTTTTTAGTGAATAATATAAATAATTAATTATTTTCTTTTAACCATTTTGCCACCACTATAGCCAAGCAAGGACACATCTTTATAGTTTTCTTGGACAAACAAAGCAAGCACGACAAAGGAAAAAAAGAGAAAGCTAAGAAGCGTTCCTGAATGTAACCGACAATGTGCAAATGTTTTTTCATACTACAATCCTTCACCGTGTAAAACCAAGATTCGCAGTTCCTTCTGTCAAAATCAACTGTCTCCAGGACCAACCAAACACACGAACTGCACAAAATAACAGCCTTGAGCGGCACAAATATGCAACTATCCCATGTTTAACAGCAAATAATTGTGGACGTGAGAGCTAAGTGTATGAGTTGCACTGGTTATGCAAGAGTAACCAATAAATAGCAATTCACCATAATTTACTCCAACTAAACAAAAAAAATTGGCATTTATTGTCAGATTAAAAGTAGCTACAGGTTTAATAGTGCAAGAATAATCCTGCTTTGAACGGCATATAGCTAGACAGGTCCAAGCTTTGAGTACATAGAAGAAATTCATGACCATTGTTCCATGATTCTTTGGAAATTCAGTAGAGAACCAGAAGTCCAGAAACATTCAAAAAGACAGCAAAAATAAATTGTTGATTTGAATGCATTGCAATTCTTGGCCGCTTAGGCAAGAGACTCCCGCTCTTTGTTTTCTCTGATTAGCTGTGCTCTCATTCTTCTGATCTCCTCTTCCTTCTCCATTCTCTCTTGCTGCAGTAAGCCAAACTCATATAGTCATCAACATTTTAAATATAAGAATAAAGAAAAAATAAAAAATAAATAAAAAGAACATGAGTGAGACTTTATGTGGCTAGTGGGCATATGGCATTTGACTAGTCTCCAACCTTTGTAGTAAAAGAACCCTTATCATATCGGTCAATGCCAGACTCCCCAAGAACCAATCTCTTGATTGTATATCACACGGATAACACTGCGGCCAGCAGCAAAACCGATACTGTCAGTTCTACAAGTCCTACATAGTTGAAACTTGAAGCAAAACTGGTATCTTCTGGACAAAATCAATAAACACTTTAATCCATGTTCCAGTGGATTTGCCACAGTGATAGACAAGGAGTGAGAAGGATCAAAGCCTATTTTCTTGGCTTGCACTTTTGGAATGAGGATTGCTGACTAGCATTTTGAATTGCTCACTGGCGATGTGGGCAGTATTTATGCCAATGACCTTTTTTTAAGATAAACATCTCTGTTGATGGCTGTACGAAGGTGATAATTAATAGTCTCTGACTTCATGTAGGACACAAAAACAAAATGGAGGTTGGCCTACAAACATGGGTCTTCTACTGAGAGCTTGTAAGCATGATACTCCTCCTTTAAACAAAAAGGCCAACAGAGCAGATATTTGGATATTGCATTACAAGGTTTTTGTTGGGACATCCTGCGAGTATTTTGATCATGCAAGTGGAGAAGTTACTAGTTTTCAAGTACAAGAAGGTGCAAGTTGGTACTGTTTCAATATCAGTTGCTGATGCAAGAGAGGCCATAACACTTGGATGGGCTGTGCAAATTAATTGTTATGTACTCCTTACTCATGATACTTCAAGGCTTTCACTAAGGTCCTCAAGAAGAAAGGCGAAACATCCCACTAGCACCCATAAGTGCTAGACTTTGATAAAGGAATGGGAAGGCAGAGATAGTTAATACTGAAAAGTAAGTATACTTCCAAGCATCTAGACTATAAATAACACCCCCCCCCCCCCCCAAACAACAAAAACAAAAAACTCATTTTGATCCCAAGGAGGGTAGTCTGTATGCAGACCTTACCCTTACCAAATGTAGGTAGAGAGGCTGTTTCCAATAGACCCTCGGCTCAGGAAGGACAAGAAGAAGAAGTGGAAAGCAATGAAGGAAGAAAGAACGAAGAGAAAAGAAAAGGGGGAAGATAAAGGATAAGTAGTACCAAATAATAGCAGCAGAGGTACATAACGTAACAGAAATCTAAGAAATAAATTAAGAACATAACAAATTGCCAAGTCTTCTTCGAGAATTCAGTTCAGCGGCAGCTCAAGAGAGTTGGGGGCCTAAAGCAAAATTCTATTAAGAGGCATATAAACTTATTTCACAAAATCATACAACAATGAGACCAAAAAAAAAATAGTCTACAAATCAATCAAACATGAAGATGTAACTAAATAGGAGAAACTTCAAAAGTAGAAAGTGAAATCTCTAACTCATGAAAAAAGAAATGAATGTACATGGAGGATAGAAATTAAAGGAGGTACGTAAATATGCTATTGCTAATGAGAGAAAAACTTACTACTCCTTCTGTTTCAATTTAGAGGACACACTTTTCTTATTAGTCTGTTACAAAAAGAATGACACATTTATACAATTGAAAATAATTCAATTTTAAACTCTTCATTTTATCCTTAATGAGAAACTTTTATAACCACACAAATATCATGGCCCCACAAAACTTATACGCATTAAGCGTTTAAGATCACAAGTTTCAAGTCTTCTTTTTTTTTTTTAAACTCCATGACGAGTCAAGCTACCTCATCTAAATTGAAACGGATGGAGTTACATTTACTCAGTTATCATACAACCTCAATCAAATGAAAAAATATTAAATTTGGTATCTCTTATTACTAATAACTACATAAATTACATAATATAGAATAATAACTTTTATATATTAAACGGAGAAGGGCCAAACTGCTCCTAGACTATTCGATTTGGTGCAAAAATCCCCTACGTCCATCTATTGAGCTAAAAATGCCCCTACCGTTATCTTAGTGGCTCAATTATGCCCATATCACTAACGGACTTATATGGAAAAAATTAATTAATATTCACGTGTCACCGTCACATTGGTCTAAATATAAATCATTACCAAAAATTTTAATATATATATATATATATATATACACTTTGGGTTTTTATCGGACCCGCCCCAACTCCCTCTTTCTTCCCCGATCTCCATGAAATTGTGTTAGTGGAGGAGATAATGAATTATTTTCTCAAACCCATCTCATACCCATTTGATTTCGTTAATGAATTTACTCTCATTTAATGAATTACTTCTTAAGTCAAGATCCGAAATTTTCTTCCCATTTACTTTTCATTTTATTCCCAAAATCAATATTTTCTTGCTTAAATTGTTACTTTTATTATTGCTATGGTGACACATATTCCCATTTGCATAACTTAATTAAAAGAGGAAGAATAATAAGTTAGATTGTCTTTTAAGAACAAAAGATTTGGATTACAGGATTAAAATCGGTGCGGCCAATCAAAACCTAGGTTATGGTGGTTTTTCTAAAGTTTAGAAAGGATTAATATTTAGCCAATGGGACGGTGACACGTGGATATTAAAATTTTTTTTTTACAGATAAGCCAGTTAGTAATAAAGGCATTATTGAACCGCTAAAATAACAGTAGGGTCATTTTTGGCTCAATAGGTAGACAGAGAGCAATTTTGTACCAAATCGAATAGTCCAGGGACAGTTTTGACCATTTTCCATATATTAACTAATAATATAGCATGGAGTAGTATTTTTAGACAAGAGGGGTTGCTCTGATGGTAAGCAACCCCCCTTCCAACCGATTAAGTTAGGGCAAGTTGAAAAAAATAATGGCCAAAATATTGAATTATTCTACTGAAATTATTGTTAGTTATTCAGCTTGAATTGTTAATACACTGCTGAAACATGGATTGAGGAAGAAGAATCTATAGTTGAACGCATGAGATCTTGGCTCAAAAATTCCATTTCGAAGCTTCAAGCTTCTTTGTCTATGGTGGGCCTCTGAATCTGAAATTTGACATTGTTCCGGCTTTTTGGAGTTTGAAAAATCTGATATTATATGATATTTGTGTTTACATAACGATTATCTACTAAATTAAGGTTAAAATTGAAGGGGGGAAAAACAATAACTGCTCACAACTTTACAACTGTTAGGTCATGTTCTTGTTGCTGCTTGGAACCATAAAATAATTATTTTGGCGTTAGTTATTTAGGACAAAGCTTGACCATTTCAGCATTCTCACTGTCATGGAGGAAGGAGCTTCCATGGTGAGGGAGATGAAATATAGAGAAAGAGAGGAGGGTTTAGTTATTTAAGTCTTGAAATGGGTCGGGTTTAAGGCTATGGTATTAGGTAATCAGTATGGGTAATGGGTTGGGGGTTAAATATGCTTAGAAGGCCGCCATGTGTCCCCCATTAAACTGAGGGGTAAATATGTTTAATAGTAAGACAGTAGGGATAAATCATATCAAATAGTATAACAGATGCTAAGTATAAACAATATTCAATATTAGAAGGATAATTTGACCCTCGGAGTATTTAGGACAAAGCTTGACCATTTCAGCAGAGGGGTTGCTCTGGGGTTACCCAGTAATTCAAATCAGTTGCTAGCACAATTTTGACACGAACAGCAGCTCGAAACATTCAAATCAATTCGGATTTTCTAGCATCCAATAGTTGCACCCGTGATTTTTAACTTCACAAATTTTTAGAATCAAGTAGGGGAACGATGAACTCGAACAACAAAGAGTTCGAAATTTGCACCGCTGATCTCTTTCAAAATCACTGTGTAACAAAGTTTTCAGCTCAACAACTACTCCTAATCAAACCTCAAGCTACATTTTCAGCTTCGAATACAACAAGTCCTTTTACGAGCATATTTGAAAACCCAACAGAGCAGGAATGAAAAATTTTCTTTTGGAATTTTCCAATTTTTTTTGGTGATTTCTTATTTGGATATCAAGACAATAAACAAGGAAATGTTGAACAATTTCTAAGCCTATTCTTCGAAACAAAAAGATAAATTTTTAAGCAATTTGAAAGAACTGAGTTCTGGAGGAAGGAGATGAAATATAGAGAAAGGAGGAGGGTTTAGTTATTTTAAGTCTTGGAATGGGTCGGGTTTAAGGTTTTGGGAAGGCCGCCATGTGTTAACTGAGGGGTAAATATGTTTAACAGTAAGATGGTAGGCACAAATCAGACCAAATAGTATAAAGGAGGGTAAGTATAAGCAATATTAATAGTAGAGGGGTATTTTTAACCCTTCTCTGTTTCTATTTCAGCCATCATATCTTAATTTTGTGTAATACATCATATCTATCATACAGTTCTCGTGGAACATTGAGCCTGCATATATGAATTATTCGTATTTAGGCACCGCAATCCCGTTTAATCTCACCTTGATTTCACTCATCTAATATTAGCCAAAACTTGCGGTGCATATATCCTATCTTACTTCTACTTATCTTGAAACCTTTTCTCTCCAGATTAACACAACATCGTCATCAAACTCGAACTGTTTCTCCATAGTTCAAACTTTTGGTTAACAAGCTCAGTAGTTGTGTCAATTAACATAACATCCTCATCAAACAACACACAACAGCACCGTAGTGTAAACCATGGGTTATGAGAAATTCTTTTATCCCTCCTACCACAGTGCTCACACGTGTGACAGAACGTATCCTTTACAATATTTATATATTAAAATATGAATTATTTTCTTCTTCAGCACCCACCAAAGAACTTTAAATAACAGTGGTGTTTAGGCCAGCTTGAGCACACTTCTAGGTCAATGAATTCCCCGTGCTGATCATTCTTCCTCTCCCTATAAATTTTCATCAATCATCTTACCAAGAATATGACCTATGCTGTAGGGCTACTATGCATCAATCACTTCCAAACTGATCCGTTGTTACTACAGTAGCATTGCTAAGTCTTGTTGTACCACTCTGCCCATAGTTTCATGGAATGACTCATAAGTTTAATGTTACAATAGCTTGCAGAAGATAACAGCTTAACATTCTGATATACTAATTCTCCAAATTCCTGAGGTTTTTTATCTAAGTTCCCCTAGAAGGAAGAGGATAACATTCTTAGGCGGCCGGCCTTCTTAGGTTCACCGGTCTTACTAACGATCTAAACTATGAGTGCCCTCTCCAAAAACACCAGCAATAATTTAATGAATTCATCTAAAAATACCATCCATCTGAATGTCAGAAAAATCTGCACTGTTACAAATCCCAGGGCAACATTAATAGCATCCTTAAATTTATGACTTCAAGAAACCAATTCCGATCCAGATCGAGATAAGCCCAAAATCCAAAAAGACCATATATAATTCTGAGTTCATTTCCTCACAACAAAAAAGAAACCAATCAGGATTCGGGAGGTTCATTTCATCAAAGGAAGCACAAACACAAAATTAGGATTTTGGAAATTACCTTCTCATCCTGATGGAGAGCGATCCATACATGGATTTTGTCCATGGTTTGCCAGAAAGCGAAGGCACCTAAAGACATTGCAAAGAACGTCGCCACTTTCACCATCTTCTCTAAATGTTCTTCTACGTTTTCCGAGTCCTCTCAGCTCAGGGTGTTGAATACAATCTTTGTTCATCTACTACTCTATTAGTGAGTTCTGTTCTCCCTTTCTGTTGACACAACTAACGACGCCGTTTCCGGTTTTTGGGCTTTCAGCTTTGGTCCTCTATAGTTAGGTAATATTGAATCTTTGGTCCATATTGGTTGCTTCTACTTTTACTCTAGTCCACTTAGTTCTTTCACAAGTCATTATGAGATCTCTATATTTAAGAATAATACAGTCGGTATTTAAAAGGACAATTTAATAGTTAAGAGGTTTTTTTTTTTACATAACACACAGATAATTATAAAAATACTTCAGGCAAAATTACATAGTCATGGTAGGCAGTTTTAGGATATTAGTATTGCTCATTGATGCCAAATAGTTACAAACAATACTAGATAGAGATCTAAAACCAGAAATTACACCATATTTGTCCTTTGTAAGTGCTTGCTCAACAAAAAAAAAAGTGGACGTGCATGGTTATAACATTTAGAGGGAGAGAAACTTTTGATGGCTTGCTTAGCTAGTAGGTGAACCACCATATTTCCTTCTCTGAAATTATGCATCAGCATTGGATCTTCAGTTGGTGCATTAGCCATCTGCATTCACAAACCACATTTGAATAGTTAGAGTTATTTTCATAAAAGAGTTTTATAACTTCTATGGAATAAGTTTCGATTTTTATCTCGGTAAGATTTATGTTTCTTGCCAAGTTTAAGCCTTCCATAATTGCATGTAGCTGTGCATGGATTGGTGAAATTGCTATACATGATCTATTGAAACCCACGATCCAATCCCTGTTGTTATTTCGAAACACACCTCCAAGGCCTGCCCTACTATTTTTGTTATGAACGCTTTATATTAGTTTAGTTTGATAAAGCCTTTTCTTGGCTTTATCCATCTGATGTCCACCCTAATAGTTTTATCCATTAGATGGTTTTCCAGTGAAGAAATTGAATTTCCAAGAAGCATGCATAACTTTTTTTATTTCAAGGGGTTTGGTAAAGTTGTTGATGTTGTTGTTATTTCTATTCTTTCATAGCTCCCATATGCAGTATGGAAATATAGTAACCCATTTTTCATCTTGATTGTAGTTTCTAATGAAGAAATCTCTTAGGTTAACTAGTCAGAGTCCACTGTAGGCAATCCTATTTTATTGTAAAAAATAACAGCAATTGGACAGCTTATAAAAAGGTATTATATGTCTTCAACTCATATTCTACATATTGTGCACTTAGAGTCAATATGAATTCCTATTTTAGCTAAGTAGGCATGACAGGAAATACGATTGTGCATACATTTCCATAAGAAAAAATTAATTTTGACCGGGCAATGAAGTTCCTAGATCCATTTAAAGGATTTTGAGGTGGGTTCAAAATCATGAATGAGCTTTGCTATTCTATTGATTATTTTGAATAATTTATTTTAGGCTTAAGTGTTGATCCTTGGTGCTTAGTGATCCTTCAATTTGGATTCTAAGTGACCTATAATTGAAAATCCAAATGGTAATAGTGTAGTTGGGTCTATGATGCCAAAGAATGCCCTTATTGCAAATGTTCCAACTTTGGAGAATGGATTTCCAGCTGAAGGAGGAATTGTGTAAAGTTTTTTTAGTGCCATGTTTGGCAAGTATAACCTGACCCCATAGAGAAGTAGTATTATTAAGTAGTCTCCAAACCAGCCCGTAAAGAAGAAATAGATTTTTAGATTTTGCTTGGTTTATCCCTAACCCTCCTTCAGACTTATCCCTGGTTATCATTAGCCAATTAACCAAGTGTAATTTTTATTAGAATTTGAGGATCTCCAGATAAAATCCCTTTGGATTTTATCAATCGTTTCCAAGATTGGGGGGGGGGGGGGAGAGTATATTGCATAGCGTGAGTAGGGATAACAACTAAAGAACTAGAGGCTAAAGTTGTTCTTCCTGCCATGTATAAGAAGGAACACTATCAGTGTGATAATTTGGATTGCTTCTTATCAATTATAAACTGGAAGTCTTTTGGTCTGGAAGAGTGACTTAGAATAGGAAATTTTAGATAGCTACCAAAATTTGTTGTGGATTTAATACTGAGTAGAGATGTTAAAAAAATTTTAAAATCGGGAGGGCAGTGTCAAGATAGAACAATTTTGGACTTTTTTTGTTGATGGAAAGTCCAGATTCATAGTAAAAAAGATCAAGACAAAATTTGATACAAAAACTTATTTTATTATTAGCTTTGCCCACCAGGGTAATGTCAGCCGCAAAAGGAAAATATGGGAGATGTTTGGCTTATGATGGTTAAAATAGATGGGGTCCCATTGCAATGTATCAACTTGATAGTTGTAAAGTCGAGATAATAACTCAAGGCAGAGAATGAAAATATAAAGGGAGAGGGGGTCTCCTTGACGAATTCCTTGACTTGGTTGGAAGAAATTTGTCCTCACACCATTAACTATAACACTCATTGAGCTTCTGCAAATACAGTTCATAATAAGACCGTTAGATTTGGTGGAAACTTGAAAAATCTAAGGGTTTTATAAACAAACAACCATTCGAACCGATCAAAGGTTTTCTCCAAGTCGAGTTTGATGATCATATTAAAGTTTGATTTTTTTTCTTGTGTATCTCATTCATTAATTCTTGTATTATTATAGCATTGTCACATGCTCTCCTATTTTTAATAAAACTAGCCTGTGTAGGACTAATTAGGTGGGGAAGGTAAGGTTTTATCCTATAAGAAATGATCTTAGTAACAATTTTATAAGAGGTGTTACAAAGGCCAATTGACCGGAAATTTGTAAGATTGTTTGCATTAGGAAATTTAGGGATTAGGCAAATAAAGGTATCACTGAAGCCATTTGGGAGAGTTTGAGATTCAAAAATCTTGTGACGGTAATTTATAATAGAGGATCCAATAGCATGCCAATACTTTTGGTAAAAGAAAAAGGGTGAATACCATCCGGACCAGGGGCCTTAAAAGTTTTAAACGAGAATAAGACTTTAGTAATTTCAGTATTATTAAGAGAATTGTCTAGGCAACGTAGATCAATTGAATTGGTGAAAGAGGCTTCATTATGTTTTAGAAAATTTGGGGAGGAAACTTTTGAGGTTGTAAAGGTATTTTTAAAGAAGTTTAAAGCGTGATCATGAATTGAATTTGGATCTAAGATCCTTTGACCATTATCATTATTAAAAAAATACGATAGCATTACGATGTTTACGATTAGAAACCATTATAGGAAAAAACTTGGTATTAGCCTCGCCCTCATTAATCCAGTTAACTCTCGACCGAAGCTTTCAGAAATCATGTTCCACTAATATAATGGAGTTGTATTCGTGTTGCAAAGTGGATTCTAGGTCTTGTAAGAAATAGCTTTTATGGTAATTAGGAGAGAGTTGTATGCCATTTAGTCTATCTAAGATCCTTTTTTTCTTTTTAAAAATGTCTTCAAAAATAACATTTTTCCACTTGATGACTTCCTTTTTAAAAGGGTTCTGGGCAATGACTAGATTTTCATTACTCCAACAGTGATTAACAAGGTTTATGAAGTATGGAAGCCTACAATATGGTCTCTGGGCGAAAGGGTTTATTAAAATGATTAAAAAATTTTGGGCATAGGGTTAACAGTAAGGGGTTGCGATCCGAGTGAGCTTTAGGTGGTTGGACTACCATGGCTTTGGGGTATATGGATAGCTATTCCTCATTAACAAATACTTGATCTAACCTTTCCAATATAAGGCCTTTGGTTTTTTTTTTTCTAAGATTGGACCAAGTATATTTTGGGCCCTTATAACCTAGGTCTATTAGACGACACTTATTAATAGAGTTCCAAATTGAGTTACTGCATCTACGGTTGATGGTATTGCCCCTTACTTTATCATTACAACAAATAATATCATTAAAGTCCCCCTCTCCCCACTAGCTAGGGGCCTTGTATGTTGTACTAATATTTTCCAAATTGTTCCAAAGTACATTCTTTTCCTATAATTTTATACTAGCATATATAGAAGAGAATAACCAAGTGCAATTTTAGGGGCTTACCTCGATCAGTGCATGTATTTCTTGGTTCCTTTTAACAAAGTTGTCGACCTTTACTATACTAGGATCCCACAATATAATCATGCCTCCATATTGGTCATCACTTAGTACTTCAATCATCTCAGAAAAAGAATAGTCACTTAAGAGGGAGAAATGACTCTCCATTCTAGTCTCCAATAAGGCAACCATGCATGTCTTATGACTGTCTAACATCTATCGGAAGTTTACCCTAAATTTTTCATTGTGTCCCCCACGAATATTCCAGATAATAAAATTTGTAGGCCTAAACATCATGACATGGTTGTTGGTTGGACCACTGACCATTTGGGTTGGAAACACTGGATTCCTCCTTAGACTTGGGACTAATATCATTGCATGATTCCCTATTGTAGGGCCCTGGGGTGGCTTCACATCTACTGAGCATTTGTAGAGAGCTGGGGGGCAACTGAGAATATATCTCTTCTTTAAGGGTTCCCTAGAGAGATAGATTTTTACCTCGTTGAGGCTTGAAAATTTGAGAACTGGACCTGACCCTAGTAGGTTGATCTTTTCTTCCTCTTCCATTGGAGCATTTTCTGGCTCTGGAGCATTAGAAGGGATTAGGATTGGTCGATCTAGGTTTGCTACTGGTGGATGGATTACTTAAGGTATTTGGAGCAGTGGAAAAGTGAAATTTGTGGCGGTGCTGGGTTTGCATGGGGGGTGGGTTGCATGTTGTGACTATTTTGAGTTTGAAGCTTGATCGATGCAAGAGACTACTGCATGAAGGTTGGCATATGTTGGAGATTTCCCTCGGTGGAAAGAGGGGTAGTTCTAGTTGGGAGGGGGGATTTAGAATGAGGTTGAAGTGGGGAGGAAGATTCCATTGCTGCCTCATGGCTTGGGCCTGATCTATATTTATGGAGGGTGCAAATGGATGTACTACGTTGTTCAAACATACCTGATTGAGGTAATTGTTCATTTCTATGTACATTCCCTCCGATACTAGTTGGGTAAGAAAGTGGAAAATTTGGAGGACTATCACAGTCTCTTAGCCGTCCAGAATCATATTGAACATGATTGCATGGCCCATTAGTGCTTGTTCTACCCATGATAGTTGTTGATGGTCTTGAGGTAGTGGTGGTTGGATGTAGCAGATTGGTTGGTTGTTTGGTGGTTTGGAGAAATTGGAGGCTTGGACATGGTTATGGCTCGTTGATGTCTCACAATTTGATCTAGTCGGAACCTTCTCCTTTGTGAGAGTTGAAGTCTTGGCATTTTTGTAGGAAGAGTGATCGTTTATAATATGGAGAGGAAGATTGTTGTCCTCTACGATTTTTGAAATTTTCAAAGGAGTAGAGGTAGTAGTTATAGAGGATTCTATATGCATGTGTTGGATCTTGCTTGAGGGAGTAGTATTTGAAGGATTTTATTTAGATTTGGAGTCTATATTTTTGCAAATATTATCACCCATTTGTGCAATATCTAGTGGGGTGTGGACACGTGTGTGCTTTGCAAAAGATGAAAGTTGCTTGCCATGCAGGAAGGATTATCAATTTTTGAGTGGGTTAGGGGGTCGATTAGGGGTAGCCGTGTGAGGGGGAGGGAATTGTTTAGGCGTGACATGGGGTGATTTAGGTCTTCATTACCCTTGGGTAGGGGTATTGTTAGTTTGCATGTAAGTTAATTGGCCAATAGAATTGACTTCCATTTGGACATCCATTTCATGGACTTCGTCTATGTGGGGTAAGTTGTGCCTCGGGGCATTTCTTCTGTCTTTGACGTATCACTGGTACCTTTCTTTGATTTGTTTCGTGTCTTTTGCCAGGAGTCTGTTGGGGGTATACTAAGCCTGAAGGAGCCCCCATCTAGTCATTCTCGGCCCGAATCTTTGACTGGTATCAGTTTTGAACGTCCGACAAGGTTACGACCGAATATTTGATTAAATTCTGCTTTAGTTGTATTGAGGCCATCGAGCTTCGTTCGGTCAGGCCTTGGTGAAGCCCTACACCACCCAGTCGTCGGAGACCGGCGACAACTCCATTCGTCCATTTGGAAGCGCATACTTGCGCAACATCTCATTCTCCCTCTGCTTCATTTTGAAAATATTGGATTTCCTTATTTCTACCTTGATTCCTGCATGTGCTTTTATGAAGGAGTCTTCTAGCATGGCGAATGAATCTATGGACTTGAGAGCCATGTTGTGGTACCACATCATGGCCCCTTTGAAAGTGTTTCTCCGAATTTTGTCAATAACACATACTCAATCTTGTTGTTTTTTATGTCGTTACCTTTTACCGTGCATGTGTAAGCAGTGATGTGTTCGTTAGGGTCGGAGGTGCCATTGTATTTAGGGAGTTTCGGCATTCTAAACTTTTTCGGGATGGGCTTTGGGGCCAGCTTCCTCGGGCAACGACCTTTGAATGAACTTCTTTGAATCCAAGACTTTAAGGATTGGGGGCGCACTTGGGATCGGATCGACGCTGGAGTTGTAGGTCTCGACCTTTTTATTGTTGGCCACAATCATTTTCTCACCTTATTCTATCCATTTGGTGAGGTCCTTGAGCATTTTTACGACGGTGGGATCAACCACCGATCCGTTGTTGCTTGACCTTTCGAGTAGTCGCTCGACGAGGGGAGCCGTCTCTGGTGCTTCTGTGTTGGGGGGTCCTCGGGTGGCATTGCAGCTGAGCGATAGCCAGTTGTTGTGCCTGCAATATCTTAAAGATAACGTGCAAACTAACTTCCTGTTCTTCCTAGAGTTTTTAGTGCTTCCTATTGGTCATCGTGTCTTACGCTCCTGTTAGTGTCAGAGGTTTTGCCGACTTGTTGCGCGTCATGTGAATCTTCGTCCGCTAGGATCGATCGGTGGTAACAGGATTCGATGGAGGTGCTCCAGTAGCCGGGACTTGCACGCCATTTTACCTGTGATTTTCGAGGTTGTTGTTTTCAGTCCCGTTTATGGAGCTGGACATTTTAGCCTTAAATCAGAAGGACCTTGGGCAAGTAAAGTGTGAAAGATAACGTACGTTTGCATGACGAAACTAGCAAGAAAATAATCACTATTATTTTTAGCCCCTGGTGGGCGTCAAACTATTTACCGTGAAAATGGTAACAACAATTTAATTTTTAATGAGATTCTAAAAATACGTGATTTATTCCCTAGCTAGTTGTAAAGGCAGTTTGTATTAAGATTATGCAGTATAACAATAAAATACAAGTTAAATTGAGGCAGT
Source organism: Nicotiana benthamiana (assembly GCA_034376525.1). NCBI lineage: Eukaryota > Viridiplantae > Streptophyta > Magnoliopsida > Solanales > Solanaceae > Nicotiana > Nicotiana benthamiana. The sequence goes on from CM067338.1 coordinate 64,167,140, forward strand.
AAACAAAACAATGGGGTTTGCTTCCCGAATGTGGAATAAATTGATAGGAAATTGATTGAGGCCTCGGGGCGGGGCTTGAGCCGGAATCGAGCTATCAGGGACAGTCAGGGAAGGTATAACATGCAAAACTACGATTAAGTAAGGCTTTCATGGCCAATGTTGAGTTATGTAATGAAAAGCAGGTTAAGAGACAATGGATATAAGGGTGGCTATAAGCCAATTCTATATAATAAAAAGACGATCGAATATAAACGAATTTGAACTAATGAGAATGAGAAAATTAGAAAGAGAGAGAGAGAGAGAAGATATTATTGCTTTTTTGTGGGGAAGTGGAGCTCTGCTTATGTTATGGAAAAGGGGATGCCCAAACTTAGTACATAATCTTTTGACATGACAAAAGGGACGGGATGTGACAGTCCGTTAGCTTCACCTCTAATGAGGGATGACATTGGATTACTTGGATGGATCTGATCGATTTCGGGAAAACTCTTCGAGGCATTCTCGCGTTCGTCGGGCTTTAGTAGATGCTCATTCTTGGCAAGGCATTAGCGGGTTTTGGGGATTGGCTGGGCGACCGATCGGGACCTGCGGGCATGCAACGCAGCGTCCCCATGCAAAAGAGACATCAGTACGAATAAAGTACTGAGTATGTAAGGCATGAAAGCATAAACAAGAATAGTACTGTAAAGAGAGATAGAAGAGAATAACCTGTAACATCTGATGTCCTCTGGGAGCTACTGACATGAAATGCATAATACATATATATACATAAACTTTTAATAAGTATACGCCTCTATGGACATCATCATTATTATATCGTACCCAAGAGGACTCGGTAAAAATGTACCCGGCCATCATAAGGCTCAGTAAAATCATACCCGGCCACGTGGAGCTCGGTAAAACCAAACTGATCAGTGGTTGCACAATATGTGCCCTACCCGGCTGACAATAACGCGACTCAATAGAGTAAAATAGATACATATCTATAATGCATGCTCGACTCATAGAATCATGTTCTAAACCATTCAGAGTGACATAAGGTCGGTGAACATTCGATTAACATTAGGAACATCATACAATCAATATGAACCTTAGTATGATTTAAGGATCATATACACTTGTTTAGAATAACTTTATAAGGAAAGAACAACATGGGCAATCTTAGTTTCTAGGAGTAGATCCATTATGAGTTAGCGTACCATTTATGTTCATGTTACTTTAGATCATGCCAAAAGAAAGAACTAAGTTCCCTAACATACCTTTTATATTCTTCCAAACCTATATGCAATTTCATGAATCCTAAGTCTATAATAAGAGACATACACTCTCGTTATCGTTTAAGCATTGCAACTATTATATATCGACCTCAACCAATTTTACAATGAAACGGATAGCACCTCCCCTATATATATGACTTCACACTAGTCAAAACAATCACAAACAGTCCAACGTGCCCCTATCAATTCATTCACAACACAACAATCATAATAGTGTCAAACAATCCAAAACTATTACGACGAACGACCAACAAACAACCTTACCATTATGTGGTGTTTCTCCAAACCCTTCCTCCTCTAAACTCCATAAAAACAGTAGTAAAATAGACAACCAAATACCAACACGAAACATCCCAAAAACAGTCCCACAAGTTCATCAACTCAAAATAATGTTTTGGTTTACTTAAACACGTTTTGACTTGTCTTTTCTTTCAAATTGAGAAATACAACAAAAGTACATAATTATACCTATTATACAATAAAACTGCCATGAATATAACTTCAAAATAAGTTCACAACCATCCAACCATTGCACGAGAACAAACTACATACCATTCTTTCGAAACTAGCTAGGTCTATTCTTTACAATCGAGTTACAACTCGCAAACGCATAGATAATGGAAGGAGAAGCATAAACTTACCTTATAATGAGCATAAACCACTAAAATGGTCCTCTTTTGTCAAAAATAAATTCCTCAACACGGCTACAAGAAGGAGAAAGAGAAACTAGCAGGCTGTACAGACTTTTCAGCACTAGAGTCGCGTCGTAATACCTGGAATACCCTAGGATATGTGTGGGATTTTTGGGGAGGAGTTGCACAGGTTCAATTAGGGTTTCAAAGACTGGAAGATGGGTGAAATAATTGAGTTTATCAGCCTTTAAATTTCCCCCTCTTGGCCGGCTTTAGGAGATTTAATTGAGATCTCTCTTTTTGGCAAGTAGGTGATGCGCCTACTTGTCACCTACTAGCTACGCGGTCTCGCGAAAATGCGAAGATCTCTATACTCAAAGATCGTATGGATAAATAGTCTAATGCATTGGAACCTAGACTAATAGATCTTCAATATTATAGGTATATCATCCCCTAATTCCAAGTATCTTGGAAGAAAAGCGTAGTTACATTTGACCTAATATTTAACACATTTATGAATGAGACTTGTGATGACCTTTTCCAAATTTTGTTTCACAATTCGCTTGACTTCAAAACATAACACCAACTATCATAAGACTAAAATAAATCATAATATAATTTTCATATAATGTTATAACTCTAGTCTCACCCAAAAAGTACATGGTAAAATATTCCAACTTGTCGAATTTCGACGAAACTTATTTCTTCAATTTATTTAGCTTCTAAGCCTTCAAACCCTCTTGCTACTTGGTACTAATGATCTTAAATATTTGTAAGCTCCACGTTAACACGATGAACTAACTTGGTAAACTTTTCAAAGTTGATTCCCTTTCTGAGCTTAAATTAATTAACTTATGATGTAGTCTTACGAACGAAAAAATATGGTATAACATCATTCCCTCTTTTGGAACATTCGTCCTCGAATGTTGACTAATGAGCTTATCAGTCTCATAACCTGTAGCTCTTGAATTACCTCTACATCTTTGTCGTCTTTTCACATCATCGATAGCCCTTACTCGCCTTGTGGTAATGTTTTTTTTTTATCAAGGATAGCAAAATTCCTTGCTCGCGATAATGACACTCAGTGTAATTGGCGCACATAGTCCCTTACGCTTAACTTTGCTCATATTGCTTGCTTTAGGGAAGCGATTTCCTGAGTGACCATTAAAGGGTATTCTTTTGTCAGCCATTCTATTATTGTCGGAACGCAACCTCTGAAATTCTCATGATGCCGACTATTACCATATCATTTAGTCCCTAGTTAATGTTTAGTTTATCTTGTTTACCAGCCCATATTGATTTGTACTACTCTGGGTATATCTTTTCCTCCTGGTAATGGCGTTAGAGTTGCAAACTTATTTTTCGAAAAGAAGATATGACTCTATGGCCTATACTCCATTATTTTTTCAAGGTCTGTCACCTCTCATCTTTTTCCTTCACTTAACTATAGACTCTATAACTCTGTCATTTTCATCATTTTTTTATCCACCATTGTCATCCATGTTGAAATCTTACTCATAATTCTTCATTAACTCTATTCTTATTTTCCTACTAACATTTATGTCTATCACTTTATTTCGAAAACTTCAACAAGACATTATATTGCTTTTTGCTCCCCTTGCTTTATCTCACTGGCTCTTCAGGATGTCTAAAATTCTCTCTCTCCTAGGGATGCGAGCCACGCTAAGGTAATATTTATCCCTTCAAGGCTTTCAGTGGCTATCTTTGTAGAACACATATCTAGTTGTACTATTTTAGAGTGTGCCATCTGGAAATTCCCACAAGGAGACCTATTAGCACATTTGCATTACCCTTCAGAAATTGTCAACTAACACAAACAATCAATTCAATGTTATGGGTTACCCTAACTCCAGCCGGATCTTGATATCCCTTCCTTTTCTTAATCTACACATGTTAGCCCCAATAGGGTATAAGTGAGATGGGTGTGGCCAATTATGCATATCTTTATTACTGTTGAGGGTAACTCATAATGCTTAAATTTTTTTCTGCCAGAACTGTAATACTGATAATATTCACCTTTTCACCTTGCTTTTGTTACTTGCTAAAACATGTGTTTCCCTCCTTATTCCTTTTTACCGTAAGAGTGGATAGCTATTCTTGCCTTAGAGATCCTTATCAAGAAGCTTACACACTTTAGTATACACATGATTTGCGGAATAACTCATATTCATCCATCATAACCATGATGCAAAATATTGATTTCCTCTGCCTCATCTTTTCCACAACTATATCTCTTACAAGCCATTTTTCTAGATATATGTATTGTCATACTATAAGTAAGATAGAGTTTATGAAATTGATTTCTTACAACTGAGCTCTACCACACGATCTATAGTAGGAAGAAAGAGTGACTATCCTAAATGCCCTGAGCCTCCTGCTTATATGTGTGGTGCATGACACACGCATAAACAAGACTCTACTACACACATCTTGTAGACTCCGTAGGATAGAACTGCTCTGATACCACTTCTGTCACGACCCCAAACTGGATGGGTCGCGATGGGCACCCGGTGGCTTACTCAACCGAGTACCAATGTAACACATCTTTCTTATCATACTATCATGAGTAAATGAGCCAGAAACCCCTTCATGAGATAAAAAGAATAAAACATAAGGGAATACTAAATATATGATGACCCAACCTGACATACAAACTTATACATGTGACATACGGGCCTAACAGTCTAACATGACCATTTGTAAACTCAAAGCATAGGCCGATAAGGTCATACAAGTATCCATAAACCTGACATCTATATACAAGCCTATAAGAGTACATAAAATTATAAAGGCCGGGACAGGGTCCCGCTATACCAACCAATACATATACAAAGCATAAAATTACTTAAACACTTGTCGACTTGTCTTTTCTTTCAAATTGAAAAATACAACAAAAGTACATCATTATACCTCTTATCCAATAAAACATCCATGAATTTAACTTCAAAATAAGTTCACAACCGGCCAAACATTGCAGGAGAACAAATAACATACAATTCTTTCGAAACTAGCTAGGTCTATTCTTTACGATCGAGTTACAACTAGCAAACGCATAGATAATGGAAGGAGAAGCATAAACTTATATTATACTGAGTATAACCCACAAAACCTGGTCATTTTTCATCAAAAATATGTTCCTCAACACGGCTACAAGAAGGAGAAAGAGAAACTAGCAGGCTGTCCGGACTTTTCAGCAGTAGAGTCGCATCATATACCCGGAATACCCTAGGGTGTATGTGGGATTTATGGGGAGGAGTTGCTGGGGTTCAGTTAGATTTTTAAAGACTGGAATATGGGGGAAATAATTTAGTTTATAAGCCTTTATATTCCCCCCTCTTGGCGACTTTAGGAGTTTAATTGAGACCTCTCCTTTTGGCAAGTAGGTAATGCACCTACTTGTCACCTACTAGTTGCGCGGTCTCACTAAAATGCGAATATCTATATACTCCAAGATCGTATTAACAAACGGTTTAATGCATTGGAACCTAAACTAATAGATATTCAATATGATAGGTAAATAATCCCCTAATTTCAAGCATATTAGGAAAAAAGCTCAGCTATATTTGGCCTAATTTTCAACAGATTTATGAATGGGACTTGTGAGGACCCTTTCCAACTTTCGTTCCATTACTCGCTTGACTTCAACACATAACACAAACTATCATATGACTAAGATAAGTCATAATATAATATCCTTATAATGTTAACAACTCTAGTCTCATCGAAAAAGTACATGGTAAAATATTCCAGCTTGTCGACTTTCGACGAAACATATTTTCTTCAATTCGTTTAGCTTCTAAGCTTTCAAACTCTCTAGCTACTTGGTACTAATGATCTTAAATATTTGTAACCTCCACGTTAACATGATGAACTAACTTGATAAATATTTTAAAGATGATTCCCTTTTTGATCTTACATTAATTAACTTATACTCTTACAAATGAAAGAATGGGGTGTAACATTTACAATCAGTACTCACCTCAATCCGGTCAAGTCTCTAGCCCCTGACGTCTTTACCCCTCGAATCAGCCTCCACTCTCGTCGAATCTATCTAAAATCAGAAACACGTTGTCAAAATATGCTAAGGGAACGAAGTCCAAGCGAAAACAATCAATTTACAACACATATCTCGAAATTACCAAAACCCAATCCCCAGGCCCATGTCTCGGATTCCAATAAAATTCACATCGATGGATTCCTAATAACTGCCCGACTTTATTCATACCAAAAGAATCAAAATCCAACCACAAAATGAACCCTCAAATCCCAAATTCTAGGTTTCCAATTTCAAGCCCTAATTCTTCAATTTTAGACTTAAATTCCATGATTAATTAGATAGATTTCATATTAGAATGGAGTTTTAAGTCCATGAATCTTTCCTCCAAGTGATTCCCCTTCAATCCTTCTTCAACCCTCTTCAAAAATCTCCAAAAACGCTCAACAGTAATGGAATTAAACCCCAAAATCGCAGACAAGATGACTATTTAAACATTCTGCCCAGGTCTCAAATCCTTCTTCGCGAACGCAGTCAACGCCTCGCGTTCGTGAAGCACAAAAAACCTTTGACCAAAAATTTCCTCTTCGCGATTGCGACCTTCCCATCACAAATAAGATGCTTTTCTGAGACCACCCTTTGAGGCTGTACCACTTCACACGCAAACGTGATGAACATCTTCACCTCAAACTCAGCGAACCATTTCCCTCAACGCGAACGTGGAGCTTCACTCGCGAACGCGATGCCCAAACACTCAACCCTTCACAAACACAGAGCCTTCATCGCGAACACAAAGGCTAAAATTCCAACATCCATCAGCTAACCCTTCACGAACGCGAGGGACTACTCGCGAACGTGAAGGCTAATTCTCTGGAACAATGAAAAAAAAATTTCTGCAATTCCAAACAACATGAAATGGTCTGATTGACCACAAGAAACTCACCCCAAGCCTCTGGGACCTCAACCAAACATGCCCACATTTCCCATAACCTCATTCAAACTTGTTCCAACCATTGGAACACTCAAAACAATATCAAAACACCAAAGTCTCATTGCATTCAAGCCTAAGAATTCCAAAATTTTCTAAATTATGGTTTTGATAAAAAACCCAACCAAACCACATGCGAATAACCTGAAATTTTGCACACTTATCCCAGATGATACAACGGAACTACTGCAACTCTCGGAATTCCATTCTGACCCTTATATCAAAATCTCACCTACCCACCGGAAATCGCCAAAAGTTCAATTTTGCCAATTCAAGCCTCAATATATTACGGACCTTTACAACTCATTCTAATCACACTCTTACATCCCAAATCAACCCTCAAAGCTATTCAAACCATCAAACTCATATCTGAGCCCTCTAACACATAAGCCAACATCTTGTTGACTTTACTAACTTAAGCATTCGCAAAAGAGACTAAGTGTCTCAAACATTACCAAATCCTTTACAAACTTGAGCCAACCAACCCGATGACATATAGAACCGATAGACAAAGCAACAAGAAGCAGAAATGGGGAAAACGACATGGTAACGCATGAGATGATTGGCTGGGTCGTTACATCCTCCCAATATAAACACACATTTGTCTTCCCAAAACGCATAACACCTTTCATGGGCGAAACCTTCAACAAAACCTTATCACCAACCATGTCGGACACATCCCGAACCTTCATGTTGGCATAACTTTTTTGCCTCGACTGCCCGGTACGAAGCCTTTCCTGAATCACCTTCACCTTTTCTATAGCCTCCTGCACCAATTCTGTCCCCAATAGTTTAGCCTCACCCGGATCAAACCAACAAAATGGAGTTCCACACCGCCTCCCATACAAAGCCTCATATGGAGCCATCTGAATACTCTACTAGTAGCTGTTGTTATAAGCAAACTTTGCAAGCGATACAAACTAATCCCCTGACCCTATTAAATCAATAACACAAGCACTCAACATGTCGTCCAATATCTGAATAGTATGCTTGTACTGCCCGTTTGTTAGAGGGTGAAAAGCTTTTCTCAACTCAACGTGAATACCTAACTCTCGCTACATAGACCTCCAAAACTGCAAAGTGAACTGAGTGCCCCTATCTAAAATTATGGAAACTGGGATACCATGCAAACAAACAATCTTCCGGATATAGACCTTTGCCAACCTCTCTGAAAAATAGGTAGTACACATATGAATGAAGTGCGCGGACTTAGTCACCCGATCCATAATCACCCAAATAGCATCAAACTTCTTCATAGTCCATGGGAGTCCAACTACAAAGTCCATAGTGATACGCTCCCACTTCTACTTTGGAATATCCACCCGCTGAAGCAAGCCACCCGGTCTTTGATGCTCATATTCCACATGATGATGATTGAGACACTGAGCTACAAACTCCACGATGCCTTTATTTAATCTCCTCAACCAATAATGCCACCTCAAATACTGATACATCTTTGCGCCACCCGGATAAATGGAATACCGCGAGCTATGGGACTGCTCCAGAATCAACTCCTGAAGCCTATCCACATTGGGCACACAAATCCGACCTTGCATCCTCAACAGCCCATCATCACCTATGGTCACATTTTTGGCATCATCATGCTGAACTCTGTCCTTAAAGACAAGAAAATGCGGTTCATCATACTGGCGCTCTTTGATGTGATCATATAAAAAAGACCGAGAAACCAGACAATCCAATACTTAACTGGGCTCCAAAATATCTAACCTCACAAACCGATTGTCCAAGTCTTGAATATCAACTGCATGAGGTTGCTCCCCAACTGGAATATATGCCAAACTCCCCAAACTCACTGCCTTTCAGCTCGACGCATCGGCCACCATATTGGCCTTTCCTAGATGGTAAAATATAGTGATATCATTATCCTTAAGAAACTCCAACAACCATTGCTGCCTCAAATTGAGATTCTTCAGTTTGAACAAGTGCTGGAGGCTATGATGATCAATATACACCTCACAAGGCAGACCAAACAAGTAATTCCTCCAAATCTTCAATGCGTGAACTATGGCAACCAATTCCAAGTCATGAATGCGATAGTTCTTCTAATGGGGGTTCAACTAATGAGAAGCATATACAGTAAATCTACCCTCCTACATCAATACACAACCAATACCAACTCTCTAAGCATCACAATACACGATATATGAACCTGAAGTTGTTGGTAAAACTAACACTGGAGCTGTGGTCAAGGTTGTCTTGAGCTTCTAAAAGCTCTCATCACACTCATTCGACCACACAAATGAAGCACCTTTCTGAGTAACCTTCGTTAAGGGCAATGCAATGGAGAAATCCCTAAACAAACCAAGGATAATAGCCCGCCAAACCAAGAAAGTTGTGAATCTCTGTGGCTAAGGATGGCCTGGGCCAACTCCGAGCTGCCTCTATCTTCTTCGGATCAACCTGAGTACCCTCAGCCATTGAACTGAGCCAAAACTAACCCTTGGAGAATTTTGCATAAAGCTTCTCCTCCTTCAATTCTGCAACACAACACTTAAATGCTCTGCGTGCTCCTTCTAACTATGCGAATACACCAGAATATCATCAATGAAGATGGTGACAAACGATTCGAGATAAGGCCAGAACATGTTGTTCATCAAATGTATGAATGTTGTTGGGGCATCGGTCAACCGAAATGACCTCACCAAGATGACTATATAGGGTCTTAAAAGTTGTCTTAAGAGTATCTGAGTCCGTGATCTTAAATTGGTGATAAATTGAATGGAGATCAATCTTGGAGAACACTCTCGCTTCCAGAAGCTAGTCGAATAAATCATCAATGCAAGGCAAGGGATATTTGTTCTTAACTATTACATTATTCAATAGCCTATAATTAATGCACACCCTCACAGTGCCATCCTTCTTCTTTAGAAATAGAACTGGTGCACCCCAAGGTGACATACTAGGCCAAATGAACCCCTTATCAAAGAGTTCCTGAAGCTGCTCCTTAACTCCTTCAACTCCGCTAGTGCCATACGGTACGTCGGAATAGAAATAGGCTGAGTGACCGAAACCAGTTCAATACAAAAATCAATATCCCTATTTGGTGGCATGCTTGACAAGTCTGCAAGAAATACATCAAGAAAATCCCTCACAGTTGGAAACATATCAACACTGGGAGTCTTAGCACCGACATTCCTCACAAAGGCTGGATATGAAAGACAACCCTTCCCAACCATATGCCAAACATTCAAGAATGAGATCACTATCCTGGGAACATAATCAGTCACACCTCATCACTCAATCCGAAAAACACCCGGCATAGCCAATATGTCTATCTTAGTATGACTGTCTAGAATATCACGACATAGAGATATCCAATCCATGACCAAAATGACATCAAAACCCACCATATACAATAATAATTGATCCAATCGGGTCTCAGACCCCATAAAGTCACCACACATGACCGGTGCACATGGTCTACAACAACAGTATCACCCACCAGGGTAGATTCATAAATAGGTGAAGTAAGAAACTCATATAGCGTACCCAAATAAAGGGCAAAGTATGACGACGCATAAGAAAAGGTGGAATCGGGATCAAATAATACAGAGGCATCTCTGTGGCACACTGAAATAATACCTGTTATAACAACATCTGAAGCAATAACATCGGATCTAGCTGGAAGTGTGTAGAAATGGGACTGACCTCCACCTGATCGACATCCCCATCTAGGGAAACTCTTAGTTGACTAACCTCCACCCCTAGCTAGCTGTGCGGGTGGTGGTGAAGTAACTAGTATTGAAGCCGACAACTGACCCCTCTCCTGAAATGAACTCGCAAGATGACGAGGGCACTGCCTCCACATCTGACCGATCTCTCCACACTCATAACAACTACGAGGTGCCGGAGAAGGGAACTGGAGGGAACCCCTTACACCCGAGTGACTAGCAGATGCACCTATTATAGAAGAGCCTAAACTGATGGATCACGGGATGAACTCTAAGATGAAAGGGCACTAAGTGATGACTGGCCCTGATGAGAACTCTAAGAACCACGACCTGATGATGCACTATTATAAGTTGGGCGAGCTGGCTGAGTATGCCTGAATGGACTACCGCAGTCATGCTGAAACTGATCTCTCGAAGGAGCACCACTATAGCTACCAGATCCTCGAGGCCTCTTGGCCTCCCTCTCCATTTTTGCTCCTAGAAACGAACAAACTAAGTCTCATAGGTGATATCCAAAACCTTCTCGAAAGTAACACCGGTCACCCTCTCCCTAGCCATGGGAATACAAAGCTGATAAGTGAGGCCATCAACAAACCTCCTAATCCTCTTTTTATCTGTCGGAACCAACCAAATAGCATGACGAGCTAACTTGGATACTTCATCACAATAATCTCTCCCTAACGCAACCACTCAAACTGCTTGCACAGCTCCTCTCTGCGAGATTGCAGCACTTACTTCTCTAGAAAGAGAATGGAGAACTGGTGCCAGGTAAGGGGTGCTACACGAACAGTCCTACACCTCTCAAAAGCCTTCCACCAAGTGAAGGCAGCTCCAGAAAACTGATAAGTAGTGAAAGCGACCCCGCTTGTCTCCAGAATAATCGCAGTACGAAGCAACCTCTAACACTTATTCAAAAAATCATAGGCATCCTCTCCCTCTGCACCACTGAAGGTCAAAGGATGAAGTCTACCAAACTTCTCCAACATATGTTGCTCATCCTCTAGCATGGCAAGAAATACATAGTCCTGAGCAGCTGCAACCGGCTGGGCTGGCTCTACCCCTGGTATCTGAAGTCCCTTCACGACCTGCTCAGGTGTACGAGCAGCGGTAGTCTGATTGCCTCGCTCGGCATAAGAGGAATTTGCGACAATAGTAGTTGAAACAGCCTGAGCTAGGCTAGTGCAAACTGATTGTATCTGAGCCAAAGCCTCCTGAAGATCCGAAATCACAATGGACACAACTGGTGCCTGAGCATGTGCTGTTGGAGCGTCAATAACTGGGACTTGATCCTGAAATGGGATGGATGGTAAATCAATAAGAGCTACCCTAGCTGCTGTGCGGACCATACCACTGCCCATGTTGCGACCACAATGACATCCTTGGCCTCTAGTGACCACAACTAGTGGTACTGGTGGTCGTCCATCATAACCGGGAGCCCGTGTCCTCACCATTTGTGAGAGAATATAATGACAGATGTTTAGTACTCGGATCAACAAATTTGCACGATAAGAATTTCAAAAATATGAAGGTTTTCCTAATGGTTCAACATCCTCTTGAGGATAAATAAAAACGTCTCCATACTGATACGTGAGACTCTACTAAATGTTCTCATGACTCTTGAGACCTATGTAACTTAGGCTCTGATAACAACTTGTCACGACCCTAAAACCCTACTCTATCATGATAGAACCTCTCATGAAGACAAGGCCAGCCGAAACTTTCCCATTTCAGTTTTAGGCAATTAAGCAACAAGAATCAAGTCTAAAATGAAGTAAATAATCCAAAAATAAGTAGTGAACATTACAGTTTGCGGAACATAAATCCAACACAGCCTGATACCAGGGTGTCACAATCATGAGTATCTATCAATGCACCACAAGTCTAAAATTCTTACAAGCTATTACAGAATAACTAAAAAAGAGAAAGAAATGAGATAAAAATGAAGAAACATGGGACTGTGGATGCAAAGTAGCTACCTCGTGAGCTTCAAAGTCTACCGGGAGCTCTTAACTTGTGCTAGTTGGATCAACAAGTCTGAATCTGCACACGGGGTGTAGGGAGTAAAGTGAGTACTCCAACGCAGTGAGTAATAATCATAAATAAAGATTGAGAAATATGAAATCATGTAAGGTATATCACGGGCTATAGTGAAGCAGTAAAAGCCAGTAAAACAGTGAATCGGAACAAATATGTAAAAATTATTTTAGTTTGGTATAAACTTTATTAAATTTCTTTACAACAATGAAGCAAGTAAATAACAGGCAAATAAGAAAGATAAACATATAAAGTTTTGCCCCTCGGGCAAAGTGTCAACAAAGTTTCCCCCAAGCAATATCTCAGCACAATACCAGTTCCTCGGGCTATATCTCACATCACAATGGGTACCCGCACTCATTGGGGTATGCAGACTGCAGAAAGGGCCCCTTACAGCCCAAGCACAGTATCAAACCATCTCGTGGAAAATCACTAGGCTCTCAGCCTCATATCAACAAGCCACCTCGTGTCATACATACCTCAGTCCCTCGGCCTCATAATTATAGACAGTGTTTCCTCACAACATCGGCCCTTAGCCTTATTCAGTCGAAATCCTCACAAGCCACTCGGGAAAGAGTAAAACATGATTCTCATACCAAAATATTATTTAAAAGCTCATTGAAATGTTAAAATAGAGTAAACATGGAAGAGTTATGAAAAAAGTAGAATATAGCATGACTGAGTTCAAGAATAAAGTCAAATAGTGAGAAAATATCAAAAAGAAAAACCCCTAAGGGTTCAAATAGTTGGCACGAGGCCCAAATATGGCATTCATCCCAAAACATGATGTTGACAAATAGATTTCAGTCAAATATGCGATAACATAGTCATTCGGGATGGACTAAGTCGTAATCCCAAAAGTGCACGACCCCACGCTCGTCATCAAGCATGTGCATCACCTCAATATAGCACAACAATGTGCAGTTTGGAGTTTCATACCCAGTGTTTATAAAAGCGGGGGGCGTAAGGCGAGGCTTTTTACATATGCCTCAGCAGGGCGTAAGCCCCGAGGCGCGGGGCGCATGCCCCATGGGTATTTAATTTTTAATATTTTGTAAAATAATATAATTATAAAAAATATTATTAAATAGGTAAAATTCCATATAATTTTGAAAAAAACTTTAAATAATATATATATATATATATATATATATCTCCCATATTATCTAATGAAATTATACAGAATAATGAAATTATATAAGTGAAATTACATATAAATGCCAAATAATTATATATATCCATATTATCTAATGAATTTCTCTCTCTAGCTGAGATGAACAGTAGCAACGCAACAGTTCTACGACCATAATCTATATTCCGGCAGTGAAAATTCACAAGATTAGTGTCAAAAGAAGCACCTACGCTTTGAGAACAATCCCCAGTTAATTTTTTTCTCAAACACATCCAAAACTTCTCCAAATCTAAAATTTGGTTCATCATTTACTGTAGCTAAACAGAAACTGGGCAGATTTCATCGTTTTTCGGTTTTTCTTTCATCTGGATGGATTTTTGAAGAACCATGGATGGATCGTCTTCTCCCCAGCCTTTGGCTGTGGGAGAGATGAATTCAAATGACAAACCAACACAAACGTATGCTGCTCAAGTGGCCCAAAAAAGGCCGCTGCTACTTTGAATCAAAAGCTGGTGAAGCCTTTTGAAGTTATTCATGGAGTTCCAACACTCAAGTTTTCAATGGAGGAACGGATGCAATATGCAAAAAACAGGAAGGTCTACATCAAGCTATTGTAGTGAAGCTTTCTTCAAATGCACCGGATTTAATCACATTAAGAAATGTACTGCCAACACTTTTTGGAATCAAAGGACCAGTTTTGATCGGTCAACTCGCACATCGACAATTGCTTGTCACGGTGGATCAACATGATGATTTTGTTAATTCACTTGAGAGATCAGTTAACTACTTCAAATATAATGGTAAGGGGCATCAAATTCGAATATTTGCATGGTCCCTTGATTTTAATGTAAATGAGGAAACGACGAAAGCAGTGGTATGGATTTCACTACCTCATTTGCCAACTGAGCTGTTTGCAATGAAGGCGTTGTTGTCAATAGATGCAGTTGTGGGTAAACCTATAGCCATTGACAAAACTACCCAAACAAAGTCGCGTCCTAGCACAGCAAGAGTGAAGGTCATCCTTGACTTAATGGCTAAGTTGCCAAACAAATTGAGGCTGCAATTTATGGACAAACAAACAAGCACAGTTGTTGGAGTCTTTCAAGATTTCGTCTATGATAACCTACCATTGTATCTTAATCATCGTATACACCAAGGGCATGATGAAAACTCATGTCGTCGATTGAATGCAAATAATGTTTCGACCAGGCCAGATGAACCATAGGTAGTTGTACAAAGAGAAGAGGAACTACTGTATAATGATAATAAAATAACTGAGAAGTTTCAAGGGGATTTGAGGCAAATGCTTAATAAAAAAAAGGGTTTTCCATTTTCGATTGAGACAGCTAGAGTACAAAGTGTAACTGTTGCTAAAGGGACCGATACACTCCCAGTTGAAGCAGTCAGCAAGGTTTTAGAAGAGGTTCAAAATGAAGGTGATGTGCAGACTCTTGGTTTGAGTCCTACAGGTGTAGATGGGCAGAGTAGCTCACTTCAATGTACTTTGGAGGCTACTATTGATCGAGTTAAAAAAAAAATATCAGCTTCCCATTTGAAAAGGGAAACTAATACTTTTCTAAAAGGAATAATCCTTTGTATGTTGAGGGTGCATCTTGAATAGGCGTGGATATAGCAGAAAATAATGGTGGAAACTGTCATGTTGATGGTTCACGACCAGATGCATTTAATGCCCAAACTACAACATGTGGTAGACATACGGGTGTGGCTCTTAATGCAACAACACACAAGGTTGAGAATATGGCAAACACAGCTGGATTTGTGCAATC
The DNA here is from genome assembly GCA_034376525.1 of Nicotiana benthamiana. Lineage (NCBI taxonomy): Eukaryota > Viridiplantae > Streptophyta > Magnoliopsida > Solanales > Solanaceae > Nicotiana > Nicotiana benthamiana. The sequence goes on from CM067338.1 coordinate 64,182,697, forward strand.
CAATTCAAAGAAAATCGTGCAATTGTTACAAATAATGCTGTGGATGTTAGTATTTCAGATGCACCACATGATGCAGTTCTAGTTGAGCCTTTAGAGGAGGTGTTGAAGTTGGATAAAGGGCCTACTAAGTCTTCTAGAGATGTACCTGCCTCTACCATTTTTGCAAGAATTTATTTGGCTACTACTGGAGCATTGCAAACTACTGCAATTAGAAACAATTTTAGTGCACAGGCTGGGAATGAATTTGAGGCTGATTTACCTCGAGAAAAAAATAGTCTCCTAATATGTATTTGACGCATATGCAGCAAACTTAAAGGAGAATGTTGATCGAACTGGAGAAGCTAGTGAACCTAAGCCTAAGTCTGTTGATAAAGGATGGGATCAAAACAAAAAGGGAGGGGATTGGAACCTGGTAACAACTAGAAAATCCTCTGCACAAAAGCAGTCATCATCAAAACAACAGAACAAAAATGGTCGATGAATTGACTTGAATGTTGGTTCCAGCTCTAATGCCTTCGATGCTCTTGCTAACTGGGGAACATGAAGTTGATGCAACAGTTTCAGCGGATAAGGAGAAGTTTATTCAGCTGGTAACAATGCACAACAAAGATCGGGATGGGCTAGGCAATCCAGAATTGGCTGAAAATTTGCATGTTCGACAAAGCAACTCAATGAATAATTTGGGGATTGAACTAACGAACAACCAAGCTCATATTTCCAATCTACCAACACTGTACTATTCAAACCCTCATGTTGAACAAATCATTAAAAACACTCAAAAAGAAATGATGCAGCCCACTTTGACTAAACAACCATTGGTCACCTTAAATACTTCTGTATTTGATGTGCTATCAAATAAAGTTGAGTCCTATGGGGAGTTTGAAGGAGAATCTAGAAAAAAAATTGTCTCAACTGGGAATAACAACGAGTTGATCCAAGCAAAGGTTAGGGAGATGGTCATTAATTCTAAACTGTGGAAAGACCAACGAGAGTTTGATGATGAAGAGGACTGGGGCAATGGATTTGGTTGTTATTCATCTGAAGAATGTGTCCAAGATGATGATCAGGATAGTGCAGGAGATGACCTTGATGCTTCAGTTAAGCCATCTCGTGGTACTCACACGAGCAATTTGAATTGTCATGAACCTGCTTTCATTCCTAGGAATTCACCAGCTTTTTCTAAGTCAAATGCAGCAACTAGAAGATTACCTCAACGTGTAGCAGCTTATTCTCTAGGTGTTCTTAACAATTATCCAACAAGAAGGTTAAATCAAGCTGCTGCAACAGGACCGACACAGATTGATATTGCAGATCAAGGGAATTCTGGGCAACAACAAATGGTAACCTCGTCTACAGTTACAACAACACCTATAACTCTAGTAGCTAGTCCTAAAGGTGATCGAGAAGTCACAGCAGGAGATGGAACGCTGGTGCAAACAGAAGATGTCAAATATGCCACTCCAGTTCAAGCAAAGGGACAACAACAGCTAGTGACAACCATTCCACTAATATATCAGTAGAAGAGAGGAAATTATTTGATGCAATGGTAAATTCCAATCCAGTTATTCCTATAAATCATACTGTTGGCAGCACATGACACATGAGCAGAAACAGAAATAAAATGCAACTCACAAAACAAAAACAAAGCGATGCAACTGTAGATAAGTCACAGGAAGGAAATGCATTGGTGTTACATGATTTTCCTCAAGAAATTCCAAAACCTATAAATTTATGCAGAGATGTTTATGAAGAAGATGAGGAAAATATTACTCTAAATCAACTCCAGGCAGCGGCAGCGAGGAAAGTCAATTTATCACCAATTCATAGCGAAAAAATAGGAAATCTATAACAAGAGATACAAGTTGGGATGGTAGGCAACAAAGTGGCGATAAAAAAAGCAACACAAGAGATTGCCCTTAGAATACCACCAATGAGAAACGCAAAGCAAAAGGGAAGTGTTCCTACAACCTCCACAAGGTCAAATAAATCAAAGAAGAAATGATAAATATTGAAGAATATTTGAAGAAAGCAGAAGAAGAAGAACAAGTGCTACGAATTGAAGAATGCACAAGTTTCAAAAAATACGGCAAATACTCAATTTGGTACATTGTTTTATTATACCATTTTTAAAGTACTATCATATGTAATATCATTACAGAGTATGCTATAAACTCTGTGATAATCACTAAACATTTAGTCTTAGCAAGTTCTTTCTTTTTGCATGCTTGCTAGTGAGGTTATTTTATGGCTCGATAGGATTAGTACAATAACGGTAGCCCGGTTGCGTTATATGAGTAACAATATCGGTGCTATTGTACCCCATATTTGTACTTTTTCTATTTGTTGTATATTCTTTTTCTTTTCTGTTATTAATATAAAAATCAACCCTAGGCACTTGCCTAGTGGATTCAAAAAAAAAAAATTTATCTAATTAAATTATAAATCCAAAATAAATAAGCGAAATTATATGTAAATCAAATCAATACATATAAAAGCACACATACATATAATCCCATATTATATTTTGAAAGAGAGCAAGAGAAGCACTCAACTTAAAAAATTAATTACATACATATTTACAAACTAACAGTGAAATATAAAAAGAGAGGAGGTAATGAGTTCAAAATAATAATTTTTTTACATTGATGAAGGAACAAACATGTTGAATTTGACATACGGAGAAGAATGAAATTTTTTGTTGTAAAAAAAGTGATAAATCGTTGCTCTTGGTAGAGGCAGGCTAGCGAAAAGAATTGGAAAGACTTCTAATTTAGAGCTTTTAGCAATATTAAAAAATTTACTTTGAAATTTAATTTTTTAATTCTTTTTTAAAAAGATGTCTCTTGGGTATACGCCTTAACCAAAAAACTCGCCTCAACCAAAAAACTCGCGCGGGTGTACTTCTCGAACTTCTGGGCATACGCCTTATGGGACATTCGCCTCCACCATCGCCTCAGGGCGTTTTTGGTAGGCCTCGCCCCAGGGCTCACCCCAAGAACGCCTTTTAAAACACTGTTCATACCCTAAGGACATCATTTACAATCATTACTCACCTCAATCATGTCAAATCTCTAGCCTGCGATGCCTTTACCCCTCGAATTGGCCTCCACTCATGTCGAATCTATCCAAAATCAGAATCACGACATTAAAATATGCTAAAGGAACGAAGGCCAAGGAAAAATAATAAATTTACAACACATATCCCGAAATTACAAAAATCCGTTCCCCATGCCCACGTCTCAGATTCCGATAAAATTCACATCAATGGATTCTTTATCACTCCGTGAGTTCATTCATACCAAAAACATCAAAATCCAACCACGAATGAACCCTTAAATCCCAAATTATAGGTCTCCATTTTCAATCCCTAGTTCTTCAATTTTAGGCTTAAATTCTATGATTAATTAGTTAGATTTCGCATTAGAATCAAGTTTTAAGTCCATGAATCTTACCTCCAAGTGATTCCCCTTGAATCTATCTTCAACCCTCTTCAAAAAACTCTAGAAACTCTCAACAATGGTGGAATTAAACCCCCAAACTGTGGACATGACGACTAATTAAACATTCTGCCCAGGTCTGAAATCTTTCTTCGCGAGCGCGGTCAACGCCTCGCATTCGCGAAGCACAAACCAAATTTGACCAAAAATTTGCTCTTCGCGATCACGACCTTCCCATCGTGAACACAATGATTTCATTAGACCAATCTTCGTGATTACATCGCCTTCACACGCGAATACGATGAAAAACTTGACCTCAAACTCAGCTAACCACTTTCCTCTACGCGAACGCGGAGCTTAACTCGCGAACGCGATGCCCTAGCCCTTCACAAAAATGAAGCTTTCCTCGTGAACGTGAAGACTAATATTCCAACCTAGACCAGCTAACCCTTCCCATATGCGAGGGTCTACTTTCAAATGCGAAGGCCCATTCTCTACAACATTGATCACAAATTTTTCTGCAATTCCAAACAATATGAAATGGTCTGATTGGCCACCGAAACTCACCTGAGGCCCCTGAGACCTCAACCAAACATGCCAACATATCAGATAATCTCATTCAATCTTGTTCCGACCTTCGGAATGATAAAACCAACATCAAAATACCAAATTTGCAGCGGATTCAAGCGTAAGAATTCTAAAATCTTTTACTACGCTTTTGATAAAAAAAACCCAACCAACCACATCTGAATGAACCGAAAATTTTGCACACACGTCCAAAATTATACAATAGAACTACTACGACTCTCATAATTCCATTTCGACCCCTATATCAAGATCTCACCTACCCACAGGAAATCGTCAAAAATCCAATTTCGCCAATCCAAGCCTAAATCTACTCCGAACCTCCAAAACTCATTTCGATCATGCTCCTAAGCCTAAAATCACCTCCCGAGATATCCAAACAATCGGAACTCTCATCCGAGCCCTCTAACACATAAGATAACATCCGATTGACTGTTCCAATTTAAACTTCATCAAAAGAGACTAAGTGTGTTAAACCTTACCAAATCTTTTTCAAACTTGAGCCAACCAACCTGATCACATATAGAATCGATAAAAAAAGCAATAAGAAGTAGAAATGAAGGAAACAGATTGCTAACTCATGAGATAACTGGTCGGGTCATCAAAATTGATGAATTAAAAAGTTTGCAAAGAAAGATAGCATACTTAGGAGATTAATCACAAGCTTAGCTGGGAGGTGCCAACCATTTAGTCACCTCATGGAGAAAGGCACTTCTGTAAAGTGGGACCAAGATCGCAACAATGCCTTTGAATGTATGAATACTTGATGAAGCCTCCAGTTTTGGCAGCCCCTCTACATGGAAAGAAGTTGACACTGTGTATTTCAGCATAAGAAAGTTCTATTTGAGAGTTGTTGGCCCAATAAAATAGTGAAGGGAAAGAAAAACCCCTTTAATACTTGAACAGGATGATGACACCAAATGAGTTGAATTACTTACCAATCGAAAAGATATGTTTGGCATTAGTCTTCTAAGTCCAAAAGTTGAAGCACTACTTTAAAGCTCATGCCATTTGCTTGGTTTCTAGAGCAAATCCCATCAAGTTCGTGATGTAAAAACCTATCCTTAGTTTATCAACTAGCAAGGTGGTACCTCCAGTTTCAACAATTTAAAATTGTGTACATCCCATAAAAGGCTATAAAAGTACAAACGTTAACATACTTCTTAGAAGATCACCCTATACCTGATGATTTGGAGCTAACTGATGAACTACCAAATGAGGACGTAATGGTTATTAAAGTTCAACCTCCATGGAAGATGTACTTTGATGGTACTGCACATTGCAAAGGAACTGGTGCTGGTGTATTATTAGTCACTTCTCAAGGTGAAGTTCTGCTCTACTCTTTTACGTTGATGCAGCTCTGCTCTAGCAAGATTTTTGAGTATCAAGCACTAATACTTGGGCTTGAAATGGCAATCAGAATGAAGCCGTTGCAATTGCAATTATCTGGTGACTCTTAGTTGGTGATAAACCAGCTTTTAGGTAGTTACCATTTATACCCAATTTTCCTTCATATATATATATATATATATATATATACTCAAATATGCATACATACTTTCAAAATATTGTATGTTTATTTACAAACATGCACAAGTGTTTTTATAATTCTCTATAATTTTAAAGGCATTAAATCAATTTATTTATGTATTTTTATTTATACAAATATACAATAATTATCCTTCATATTACTTTTATGATGATTTAGTCATCGAAATTTATCATCTATGCCCATATAATTCTTAAATATTTTAATCGCATTTTTTTACAATCACATTTGCATTTTTAGGCTAGAATTGCATATTTTTGGAACAATAGTCTATATATACGCACAATTATATTATATATACAGAAAATGAATTTTCAGATTTTTACAATATTAAGCAAGTATTCTAAAGCATTTTAATGCACAAATCATACTTTTATCGTTTATAAATTATTTTATAAAATTAATTTACTCAATTAATTAGGTATTTAAAATCTAACCTCCTAGAAAATACCCAATTTCAGACCTAGCCTAGCCCAGCCCAATACCCAGAGCTGTCCAACCCAAACCCAAACCCAAATATCTGTTTAATTAAACCCGCCCCACCTAGACATCTAACCCTAGCAGTTGATCTCACAAGATCAACGGCCCTAAATCAAACGACCCCTTTTAATATATCGAAAACCCTTAATCGTATTGATTTCCTCCAAACCCGCTACCCTCATATGCTTTTGTCTCTCACCCCTCTCTAACCCTAGCGTTGTCATATGTTACCCTCTCTCATTTTGACCCAAAATGGAAACAACCATGGATTCCCTCACATTATTTGTCTCTCTTCACTGTTGGTTACTCGTCTATGATCCTATCTAATTGCTTTCCTAACATGGCAAAGCAAATCTGGCCAAACTTGATCAAGATCTTATTCAAAATCTTTATGTGTTGACTATTTCCATTTATGTTCATACATATACTTGTGAGTACGAATATCTTCGTATTTTTAGGGTTTCCAATCTCTGGTTCAAACCAGATTTGGTTCAACCTCTATTTATTTTATGAATCTCGCTAGTTTTTGGTTAAATCTATTTAGATTTTCTCAGATCTGAAATGATTTCATGTTAATTTTTGTATTTCTTCTATAAATTTTCAGTATTTCTACCTCGATATTTTCTGATCCTTCCTATTATTATTACTCATGACTGATTTTCGTTTATTCTAGAATTAGGGTCTTGATTTCAATAATTTCTACAAAATATTTAACCTTTAAACGTTTTCATCTTTGAGTATATATTAGGACTGCCTTATTTATTTTATTTAACATATATTTTTGTATTTTTTCAAAATCTTTTATAGTTCTGATTATTTAACCGTTCATTTTACTATTCCTGCCCATTTGCTTTAAACTCTGTCGACTAATTGTTAATTAATTTCACTTACCTAAAATAGGTTTTTGAAATTAGGCTTTCCTTTAGTACCAGTGTTTCCTTATTAGATTTTACCTATTCTTACCTTATGTGCAATTACTATGCTTGCCTGATTTTATATTTTGATTAGTAGAACCCAACTCCTAATTGATTTTAGAGTTAGTTCTTGCCTTATTTTAACCCAGATCTTAATTACTGATTGATTCCATATATAATTTTCCTTAAATTAAGTAGTACTAGCCCAACTTTACTAGTAATTTTTTCATGACTGATTTTATTTGATTGATTGTTTGATTATTTTCTTGCCTTATTTTTTGCAATGACAATCTGCATTGCCTTAATTACCTATACTATTTGACTCCTATATATATGTTGTGCATTCTCAATCTACAAGGATACAAACATCAGTTCATAACACAAAGATATATTCAAAATCTTCTCCTTCTTTGCTACTTGTGTTACTTGTGCTATTGTAGGTCTAGCCAGCTTAAATCCAAGGCTAGGTAGAGAGACTATACATGCTCTATATTCTATATTCTTTTTGCTCAACCGGTATGTTTATGGTTAAAATTTAAAACCAAACTCTTGTTTCATTCCGGCATTAGTTCATTATGAATCTGAATTCTTTGTTTAAGCATGCCTAAATTTTGCACTATTCAATGTACAACTAGCATGTCTACGCTTACATATTTATCTGATGTTTGACCAGTACGTTTGTTGATTTATGATTAATCCTTTAGCTATGTGATCATGTTATGCATATGGTTGACCCTACTTGTGTATTTGATTCTGTCTTCTGCATCTTTGCTCCATGTCTTGATTGCCTACTATCCTGGTTAATTTGTTAAGGCTATGAAGCTCCTAAGTGTTCCATGCATATTGTTATCTACATTCCTCCCTGCCCCTATTCATGTACCATCAATGAGATTCCTATATGTTCCCAATCCCTTTCACCCCTATGTGCAAACCTGCCTGCTATAGTGACTGTGAACCTGAACCTTCTATGATTGACTAGCTGTCTACTGAATTTGCTCTATGCTAAACTAATTTCAAAATGGTATCAGTATTTTTCTAAAATCTGGCTGTCATTCCTAGTATATTCCTAAAACTGGTCTGTTCTCATAAATCTTTTTCACTCCTAAGAAATCATCTCCACAATTCTTTCACTAAACCTTTCAAACTATGTCAAGCACCCTCACCCACTCTTAGGTTATTAAATTCTACCCTTTGGTATGTGTACTGCTTAGAGATCCTTGAGATCTCTCTGAACTCTGGCATATCAGGGCTGGCTCTTCCACACTACCCATAGCCATTCCACACTTGAGAAAGGTCTAGGTGTGAGCACTGCTCGGGATCCTTGAGGTCCTTAAGGAACTCTGACATACCTGGGCATTTGTTGGCCATGAGATTTCCAGGCATTTGAGACTCATTGAAGGCTTGGTACCCCTAGGTTTATTTCGGCCATGCTTCAGGCTCCCTATTGTATTACTTTACATTTCATCTCTGTAATTTATGCATTTCTAGTGTGTAATAGTTATTTGTAAATAGATATTGGGGTAACTAATAAATGGGAAGGTAGTTGTAGGATACTATGGATAAAACTGGGTAGAAAACATGCTATAGGCTTTATATTTTGAAAATATGCATTAGAATATATGTTCTAGGATTGATGTGTTTAGTAACATTTAAACCATGTTGAACCTGTGCATTAGGTATTCTGGTTTTAGGGCATTCACATTTACTACTTCAACATGTTACATGCTTAATTCCTGGTTCTTCGCAAGTACTGTTACATAGACATCCTGCTGTTAAATAATCTTAATAAAAACTATCATTCCTGTATCCATTAGATACCATGTTCTTAGGAACTCTGTTTGCATCTGTTTGAACCAGCTCTATTTTGATTAAATTAATAGCTGTCCATGAATGGTTTTAAATAGACTCGTGAATATATATTATGTCTCTAAACATAAATTGATAAATCGCCTATTATAATCTATATCACTTAGATCCAGCATGCTTATAGGTTGAATAATCTCAAACTGTTTAAGCAGTTCCTAAAACTGTTATTGTGTAGAATCCCACGCCAAGGAAAGCTTAGGTAATTAATCTCCTTGTAAAAACAAGAAACGATGTCGCGATTGAGTTTAAACTACTTGTGTTTCATAGGCTATAAAACCAGTAGGCAAGCTGGTTAGAATTCTGCCACTTCCCTTAAAACAAACACTGCATATTCTGTATCTGTAACATTCATCTAGATATCATGTTCTTAGGCTTTCTGAACATCTTTAAAATCAACTGTTTGAGACGTGCTGTTTATTTGTCTATGTATTTGTGGAGTTAAACATGACCCTTTTACCTTCTTCTTTAATTGACAGTCCTATATATTATTCGTTGTCGCAAAGGCTTTTCCCTTTTAAACGCCTTAGGATAAGTCTAGAGGTCCTAAATTCCTCTAGGGCCACAAGTAAGGGACGGGTAGCAGCACAATTAAAGGTTATTAATCAAACTCGCTTATATAACTATTGGGGGGGGGGGGTAATGGATAGTAAATAATATGATGACCTGCGTGCTAATTTCATGTATAGCCTCTCTAGTTGAGGAGGATTAATGGGCATTGCACAGATTGATCCTGTAGGCTAATCAACCTAGGACTTCCCTTTTGCAATTCCTATATATGTTTAAACTATCTAAACTTCTTTCATATATCTCATTGGATCATCTCAACTTCCTTAATCTTATAAGTATTTAGACTGTATAAAGTAATTTTCTTTGCAAATATATGCTAAGACTGCTTACTTGTTAATTGACTAATTTAAATGATTTAAGCTTGGCCAAGACCCACCATTGTGGACCACGAGGGGTGCCTAACACTTTTCGCTAAAGGTTATTTTTAGCCCTTATCTTAATCTCTGGTAATGCAAACTAGTTACATGAGTTAATTTTGCTAGGTGCCCTAACACATATTAATTCATTAGGTGGAGACTCTTCAAATACAAAATTCCTAAAAGAAAACGAGTTGTTCCCCCATGGATATCGAAACATGGACTCTCCATGCAAAAAGGGAAAGAAGGGTGTGCAACTGTTACGAGGTCAAGAAACCTTACCTAAGCCTATATGATGATTTTACTAAAAAATTAATGTGATGAGTCGGTGACGTGACCATTCAACATGAGCAAAGGAATGAAATAAGAAGGTTGATGCTTTAGTTGCCCTTGTTTCATCATTGTCACGAGCCAAACCCCAACACGGTCATAATGGCGCCTCTCATGAAGACAAGGCCAACAAACTAAACCCAATTCACCTCCTTAAAATAGTTAACCAATAAATAAGCAGTTTAAACATGATTTAATGATAATAATTAGGGGAAGTAGAACCTGACACAACCCTAACCGGGGTAACACAAGTCACGAGCACCCAATAGGGTATAAATACAACTGAAAGATCTGAAATATACAAAATGAAACTAATTAATGAAGAAGGAGAAAAGCGGTGCTGCAAATGTCGACAGCCACCTTGCTAAAACTCCGATGAGTTTGCCTCCGATCAGCCAAAAGCCCCTTACCGGATAGATACCTCAATCTGCACACAAGGTGAAGGGAGTAAAGTGAGTACTCCAACTTGTCGATACGCCGTTTTTCTATGGTGAAATCAGGTTTATGACACTTGGGAGGACAACTCGTTTCCTTTTGGGAATTGGGTTTTGGAATTTGAAGAGTTGTCACATATCGATTAAGTGCATTAGGACATTAAGAGGGGTTTTGATTTACAAACTAAAGATTTGGGTAATGTCTATAAATAATCTCGAGGGAAAGGTGTTAGGCACCCCTCAAGATCCACTAGTGTAGTTCTAGTCCATGCTACAATTGTGACCTCACATAACTAGTAAGCGATTAAGGGCTCAAAATAGAAACGAGTTTTCCCATAATTTTGAAAGTTTTAAGAAAATAAGGAAGGTAGAAAATTTGAGGAAATAATTTAAAACAAATCTGAAAATAAACAAGTAAAAGGGAAAGGGGGTCCTAGGTTTCTTAACAATATGGATCACATCAATGCAATACCCAGTAATCACTCCGCAGAACAGGGGCTACATGAGGTATTAACGCACCGATCATCATATGTATGTATATCTATATATATATATATCTACCTTTTCCACTCTGCTAAGGTATTAAAGCGCGGAATAGTATCATTATTTATTGCATGCTATTACCCGTCCCTATCCTATCAGTCCTCGTGGCATATGGGACTACTAAACATAAAGGGGAGGGAGTTTGCCCTTTTCCAAGTTTAGAAGGATAAAAGTCTAAGTCGACAAATAAAACATATAAAAACAGTTAAGGGAAACACACAATAGTTTAAAGACTCAAACATGCCTCCTCACTTAAAAGAGCACATTGTTTATCATGAATTCCACGTACTGGTTATGGTCTGAATTAAATTTAAACATTAAGGCACGCTGATTTATCACATATTTTTGGATAAAAAGTCCGAATTAGGCCTCCATGCTGGTTGTAATTATCAAAGACTGCTGCATTTTATTAATTACCTAAAGATTTGCCTAGGTGAGACCTATAGGAATGACATCTAACAATGCAGAAGGCATACTGACTTTAAGGAAACAATTATTGATTTTAGACAGAACGAAGCTCTTCAGATTTTAAATGACATTATTATCGATTTTAGACTTGTAGACGTAATAGGCAAATCTGATTCAACAGGTTACTCCTATGGGCATGATTTCTAAGCGTTTTTGATTTTAAAACAATTATCGGGATGTAAATTTCCTATAGGCATGATATATAGGATACAACTTGTTATTATTTTTAACAAATAAACTGTTTGCCTAATGACATGTGTATATGATGTAGTGTAGAAGCTTACAGACATGGTTTCTACATGATTTCTTATAGTCATGGTTTCTAAGTGTAGAGATGCAGAAACTTAGAGACATGGTTTCTATATGCAAAAACTAAGAGAAATGATTTCTAATGCAACAATCAAACAACTTATAGGCAAGATTTGTACATCTAATGCACAACTTATAGGTAGGATTTGTAGATGTAATGCACAACTTATAGGCAGGATTGCTAATGCAGTAATGAAACAACTTATAGGCAGAATTTCTACATGTAATGCAGAACTTATAGGCAGTATTGCTAATGCAGTAACTAAACAACTTATAGGCAGAATTTCTACATGTAATTGAGAACTTAGAGACAGGATTTCTATATAAAATGCATAAGCGAAAAAGAAGTAGGTTGTGATTGCAAAAGAGTAAATTCCTAAAGTAGGATGTCTACCCATATGCATACATGAGTGAACCTCACCTTTTAACTAGAAACCCATAGTTATTAAAAATTATTACAGACCCGAATGAATCAAGAAAGATAAAAGAAATTACATAAGAAATTAAAGATTCCAATCAAGGAGAGCCTAATTCAGACCCTAGGTCTGAAATATGAAAAAACCAAGTTCCAAAGATTAGATTTCCAAAGCTTTTCTTTTATTTGCGACGTGTCACAATTCCAAGGAGCTTCAAGAGCTCCAGTCAGTGCTTACACCCCAAATATCATTGTAGGATCATAGTGCACTATGGAAGAGCCAACCCTTAAATGTCCAATTTCAGAGGGAAATCAAGGTCCCAAGGCAAGGCTCATAGGAGGGAGAAAGAACATAGAGGATAAGGGTAAGTGTAAGTACAATAGAGGGGAATTAAGGAGGGCCTAGCGGGTTGGTGGTCATGCCCAGTAATTAGGATGCTGGCACACCCCTAACTAGCATGTAAGCTTTAAAATTGGAGAGTTATGACTTATTGAAGGTCAGGTTCAGCCTGGACAGCAATTTGGATGTCGCCAGGATATACCTTAACTCAACACACATAGGGGAATAGGGTATGGGCGCTCACACTAGAAGCATGATGCAATGAAAGAGCTGGCAAAAGGGGTATACGCAACAATGATATATACTGGCACACCTTTCAGCCTACTTAGGGGTTAGGGGTCAAAAAACTTAGATCATGACAATTATTTTTTCCATGACTCAAGTCCCCACTCACAAACACATAAAGAGGGTAATGGGATATGGAGCAATTATTCACAAAGAACAGAAGCATGCAATAGCATATAGGCAACTTTAAGTCATACAGAGCAAAGAAAGTTGGCATGGGTATTAGGACTTGTAAATAAATACAATGGGGTGCTACTGAAATTTAAGTTAGGACATACCAATTTCGAAGAGATAAGCAAAGAGAAGAAATAGCCTTGTAAAAGCGAAAATGCAGACAAGAAGCAAGAATACTTATAAGTTCAGAAGAGAATTATGATTGTGTAGTTTATTAGAGTGTACAATCGTATATGTTGTGCTAAAGAAAGGCATGTATTTATAGTGTGAAAGTCATGGAAAATAAGGTAATGAAATAATTAAAGTCTTCTTTTCAATCAATCACATAAGACTCCCTTTAATTAAGGGATTCAAATTCAAACGGGAATGAACCAAAGTAAGGAAAGAATTTAATCAATCCTTTTGTGAAAAGTATAAATTAGGGGCAAATACATAAAGGTTATTTAAGGATGGGGTTTTTGAAAGTATACGGTTTATGTAAATAAGGAAAGGTAATCATCTAACAGCCATGCAATCAGAGATCAAGGATTTGGTATGAATGAACCAAGTCAAAAAAAATGGAAAAGGTTTTAAATCAAGAAAAATCTTAAAATCAATTAGACCTATTAAAAAGGATTCTGAATCAATTACTAGCTTGAAAATTCTTTAACGAAAGAATCACATATATAAAAGCATACAAACACGTTAAACATGAAGCAATTTGTCATGTTATTCAATAGAAGAGTCTAGTGTAGCGGAATCATATTTATGTGCAAATGAGAAAGATTCACACTTAGAAATAAGCCCTAGTTTGATCATATAACTAGACGCGGAGGAAATTCCCCAAATTCTAGGGTTTGTGACTCGAGTCAAATGCAGAGACGAGGAGGCAATATGCTTAGAGATTTCTTTTTAGAAACTCATGAGAAAACATGCAAACAAGTAGAAAGATTAAGTAAACAGAGTGAAAAAGTTAATTCAAAGCATAATAAGAGAACAACTAATAGCGGAACAAACAGTAGAAGAAACACATGCTTAAACAAGTCTTTTTAGGAGAAAACTTTAAACACGGGAAGAATAGAAGGAATACTTAAGAACATGGTAGAAGGATACAGTAGGAGAACATATCACATATGTAATGACCCGACCGATCGTTTTGAGAAATTAAGCTCTCTTCAATGGCATAAGGTCTGAAACTGCTTCGTAATATGAGTATCGACTAGCATGCATGGTGGAATTTGGCTTTCGGATAATTTAGAGTCATATTTAGAGAAGAAACCTTGTTTTGAAAGCTAGAACGGTTAAAAGTCGACCGGAATTGGACTTTTTGGATAAACGACCCGGACTGAGTCGTGGATGATCTCAACAGCTTCGTATGGTGATTTTGGACTTAGGCGCGCATCCAGATTCAGATTTGGAGGTTCGTTGAGTAAATTGGGGCATGTCGGCGAAAGTTGAAGTGAGAAAATAAAGAAGTTTGACCCATAGTTGACTTTTGGGATATCGGGGTCGGAATGCGATCCTGAGGGTTGGATTAGCTTCATAATGTTATTTTGTGCTTCTTTGTAAAATTTGGCATTATTTTCGAGTTGAATTGATAGATTTCGTCATGAGTTTCGATGTTTGATGATTTATTAGTTCATAAACTTGATTTTTGGTTTGATTCGTCATTTTGATGTTGTGCTTTATAATTTGGAACTTTCAGCGAGTCCGTGTTAGGTTATATGACTCGTGTGTGTGGTTGGTTGAACGGATAAGTTTTTGGAGTTAGAAGGAAATTAAAGCTACTCTTCTGATATTTTCGCTTCTGTGGTTTGGGAACCGCAGAAGCGGAGCCATAGAAGTGGCTTGGCTCACTGGAGAAGCGATTGGGCATATTCTTTAGAGACTACAGAAGCGATCTAGTTTTCGCAAACGCGGAATCGCAGAGACGGTTCTTGTGACCGCAGAAACGGAACTTGTGTTTTAAGTGAGGAGTCGCAAAAGCGGCTTGTGGTCCGCATATACGGGACCGCAGAAACAGACCCTTGTTCGTAGAAGCAGAAAGCACTGTTCTGAAAAGGAGAAATCCAAGGGTTTAATTCAAAAGTTAGAGAAATAAAAATTTAGCTCGGGAGAAGGCGATTTTGGGTGGATTTCGAAAAGGAGATCACTGGGTAATGTTTCCTTAACCTCATTTAGTTGTTTTCTATCAATATCTAGTTAAACCCACCATTTGAATTTGAATTTCTGGGTCAAAATTGGGGAAAATTGGATGAAACTTCTTAGACTTATTATGTCTTGTTTGTTCATTGAGGTTATTGTGTTTTTCCTTGGTGTTCCGTGACCTTATTAGCTATTGTTGATTCCCTTGCCGGGACGTTATTGTTTTTTTACTGTTGATTCCCTTGCCGGGACGTTATTGTTTTTCTGTTGTTGAGTCCCTTGCGTGATGTTGTCTTCCATTATCGATTCCCTTGCCGGGATATTGCTATTATATTGTTTGGGTTGTACATCTATGTTCATTGTGCGGTGTTGCGGGATACTAGGAGATCCCCAGCACATGTACTGAGGGTAGCAAGAGATCCACGGGATACCAAGAAATCCCTAGTATATATATTAAGGATACCAAGAGATCCTCGGGATACCAGGAGATCCCCAGCACATGTATTGAAGATACCAAGAGATCCCTAGTATATATATTGAGGATAGCAGGAGATACCCAGTACACCTATTGAAGATACCAAGAGATCCCTAGTACATCTATTGAGGTTACCAGGAAATCCTCGGGATACCAAGAGATCCCTAGCACACATATCAATATTTGAGACTACAGGACGATGTCCTGGGAGACCCCTGTTAAACTCATTATGTTTTGAACTGATATTTTCGTTGATTCTATCCGGGTGCGGATAATTTGGGTGCTGGTCGTTCCATTTCTTATGATTACTAGTTGATAGAATTTTAATTAGATACACTTGCACAGGCATACACGTAGCTGGACCCTCCTGAAGTGGCTAGGGGTGGAGATACACCCTCGTTTACCTATTATGTATGTGAGAGTGGCCCTAGTTGACTAGTTAGTTGTTAGCATGACCGTAAGATTGATGGGGTACCAGATGTCAAGTGTTAGACTTCAGATGATGGGTTTTCATGATTTGTGGCTGGTCTGATTGTAAAATTATGGAAAGAATTGGAAAGACCTTATGTAGGAATCATTGCAGAATAATGAGTTCGTGACTTGTTTGTCTGATTCTGTATTCATTTCGCATCATCATTTATTATATTCTCATTGTTACTTGTTCCCCTTGTCCTTCATTGTAGTTGTAGTTATTTAGTCATTCATGCAATTGTTACATAATTATATATCGTTTCCATCTTCCCTATGATTATACTGTTTATTGACTGGTAGGTGTCTTGACTGTTCCTTGTCACTACTCTATCGAGGTTAGTCTTGATACTTACTGGGAAGCACTGTGGTGTGCTCATGCCACTCTTCTTGCACTTTTTTGTTGTGTAGATACATGTACCCCCATTCAGTTCTATCTGCCTTGGCTGGTGGCGTACCGGTAGAGACTTCGAGGTATATCTGTTACGTTCGCAGACCAAGGAGTCCCGTTCAGGCTTTCTGTAATAAGTATAGTCCTTCTAGTATTTCTTCTTGTATAGACATTCTTAAGTCAAAGCTTCTTATGTATACCTTAGCTTGTGTTTTGTGATATTTCGGGTTTTGGTAACTTTGTTAGCTATGAGAGTTGATATTCTATGTGCCATGTGGCACCTTGAAGACTGATTTATTTCACCATTTGTTTTTGTTATTATCTTCTGCTAATTGGTTTATATTCCGCATTGTAGGCTTACCTAGTTATAGGGACTAGTTGCCGTCACGACATGTTCACGGAAGGTGAACTGGGGTTATAACAAGTTGGTATCAGATCCCAGGTTCATAGGAGTCATAGATCAAAAGCCGGTTTATTAGAGTATCGTGGATCGGTACAGAGACGTTTGTACTTATCTGTGAGAGGCTATGTAACCGTTAGGAAAATTTTCACTTCATTTGATTTCCCTGTCGTGTGATATTTTGTCATTCACAATCCTAAACCTCTGCCTTGCACTCTCTCACCAATGGTGAGTACACGTAATGCCCAAGGTGATCAGGCACCCGCACCCCTTGCTGCAGCATTCAGAGGTCAGGGCCGGGCTAGAGTTTGAAGACGCACACGTGGTGCAGCGAGAGCACGTGAGCGAACGACCACCGGGGTACCACCATCAAATCCAGCCAGAGTCTGAGCATATGACGCCTTTAGCTACTACTACTCTAGCTCTTCAGGAGACTTTGGCATAGTTCATGAGTATGTGCACCAGTTTAGCTCAGGCAGGACTGCTTCCACTTACTACAGCTACACCCCAAGCTGGGGGAGGAGCACCGACTCCCGCCGTCCGCACTCCTGAGCACTGAGCGCATATTGAGCAAGTCCGTGGGATTGTTCCTGTGCTGCCTGCAGCACCAGTTCAGCCTGAGGGCATAGCAGCGGCTTCCGAGCAGGAGCAAATGAGACTAGAGAGATTTATGAGGTTTAAGCCTCTAAATCCAGTGGTTTAGTATTGGAGGATGCCCTATAATTTCCTGATGAGTGTTATCGCATTTGCCGTACTATGGGTATTTTGGATCGAGCGGGGCTCCTTTTCACTACTTTCCAGCTTCGAGGAGCCGCCTAGTACTGATGGCGCACCAATGAGTTAGACAACCCAGTCGAGGCAGCTTCACTGACTTGGGCCTAGATTTTCAGATATGTTCTTGCGAGAGTTCGTTCCTCGGAGCCTCGGGGATGCATGGCGCATGGAGTTTGAGCATTTGCATCAGGGTTTTATGACCATCTCGGAGTATGATGTCCGATACACCAATTTGGCTAGACATGCCTCAGCCTTGGTTTTTACTATTCGTGAGAAAGTTTGCTGGTTTATTGAGGGACTTATTCCCAGTATCAGATCTAGTATGGCTCGTGAGTTAGAGACTGACGTTTCATACCAGGAGATGATAAACATTGCTAGGAGGATAGAGGGTATGCATGCCAGAGAGATGGCAGGCAGGGTCATGAGAGAGAGAGAGAGAGAGTAGACGAGATCAGGAGAGACATCTTGAGGAGGCTAGGAGGCCTCGTAGGCCCGTGAGATATACTGATCCTGGTTTCGGAGGCATGATATGCCATGGTAGAGGTTGGGTCAGCCAGTTCAGTTTGGGTTTCAAGCTATGCATGGCGATTCAGGTGTTCAGGGGTCTCGGAGTACCCGTACCGCACAGTTCCCTACCGCCTCGTTAGTAGAGAGGGTGCCTTGAGTATGGAGGTATTAGCCACATGATGAGAGATTGTCCCAGATTTCGAACCAATATGTCGCAGTGAGGTATTCAGGCATGTAGAGGGAACCCAAGAGAGGGAGGCCCGACCAGTTGATGTGTTTCATATAGTAGTCTTGAGGCCAGTGTGCCAACTAATGTCATTCAGGTACTAATTTAGTTTGTTATAGAGAGGCACTCTCTGCAGTTCATCACACTTCTACTTATCAGGTTGAGTTCCTTGTTTGTTGTTCCATTAATGGGAGTGCTTCATGATTTGCACTCTATTTATGTGACAATCCTGTTGGGAGGTTCTATGAGTTATAGTCGTGTCAATCATCTGTTTCTAGCTATTATCGAGAGTTACGAGGCTAGTAGTAAATTCCTGTTGTTTGTTTTGGTAGGTTTGATGTCCCTTTTGTGCATTCTTTCTTACGAGCTATGATATTTATGCTCCACCAAAGTAGGAGCTAGTGTGTGTAAATTACAGACATAATTGATCTAGTGAGTTTCTAGATGGGTTGGTGTGAGCCCTACTTGTGACTCAGTATTGAGGGTGGGACCCTCGTGAGACCGGGCTGTGTACTACGGTGAGAGTTATATTAGTATAAGATCTTTTTGAGTCCATTATATGCTTTCATTATTTCTTGTTAAGTGTCTTGTAGATTTGTGTTTTAGAAGAATTTTGTGCTATTTTAATTTGTTTGTTAGTTCTCTTATGTATTTTCCTTTCCCATAGTCAATCATTTTCGTTCTATACTTCTTGAATTTTAGTTTGTGGGGTGTGTAGCCTTTGGTGTTGGCTGAGATTTGATTAACCAGGTGTTTTGTCATGTGGTTTTCGTGGTTATTGTATCATCGCCAGTGTTGTGGAGGTTCGAAAAGGGTTTCTATTTAATATGAGGCTTATGGCCGGTACAAATTTGATCTCAGGCAAGTATTGCTATCAAATATGTTATTGTGGGACTATGTGTGATGTGTCATGTTGTGTAGCTGTACCCTGAAATAGCTGGTTGAGACTGATGTCAGATATAGATTTAGAATCGGGTATTTTAGAATTGGATGGAAGGTGAAAATTGTTTGCTTGAAGGCTTATTAGTATTACTAGGAAAACTAAATTTCAGTTGAGATGATGTTGTTAAGCTTACAGCGGATTGGGTGATCTGGGATACCTGCGGGTGTATGTTGGAAGTGCGCACTCAGTGACTTGAGGAATTTGAGGAGAATCTTAGTACGTTTGAGGACGAACGTTGGTTGTGAGAGGGGGATGATGTAACGACCCGACCGGTCGTTTTGAGAAATTAAGCTCCCTTCAGTGGCATAAGGTCTAGAACCACTTCATAATAAGAGTATCGACTAGCGTGCATTGTGAAATTCGGCTTTTGGATGGTTTAGAGTCAGATTTCGATAAGAAACCTTATTTTGGAAGTTAGAACGGTGAAAAGTTGACCGGAATTGGACTTTTGGGTAAACGACCCCGGAATAAGTCGTGGATGATCTTAGCAACTTCGTATGGTGATTTTGGACTTAGGCGCGCGTCCGAATTAAGATTTGGAGGTCTGTAGGGTAAATTGGGGCATGTCGGCGAAAGTTGAAGTGGAAAAATGAAGGAGTTTGACCCACAATTGACTTTTGAGATATCGTGGTTGGAATGCAATCTTGAGAGTTAGAATAGCTCCGCTCTGTTATTTTGTACTTGTCTGTAAAATTTGGTGTCATTTTCGAGTTAAATTGATAGGTTTCGGCATGGGTTTCGATATTTGAAGATTTAGAAGTTCATAAACTTGATTTTTTGTTTGATTCGTCATTTCAATGTTGTGTTATATGATTTGGAACTTCAAGTAAGTCCGTGTTAGGTTATATGACTGGTGTGTTTGGTTTGTTGAGGTCCCGGGGGCCTCGGGTGTGTTTCAGTTGGTCAACGAACAATTTTTTGGAGTTGGAAGAAAATTGTAGCTACTCTTCTGATATTTTCGGTTCTATTGTTTTGGAACTGCAGAAGCGGAGCCGCAGAAGCGACCTAGCTCACCGCAGAAGAGATTTGGGCATATTCTTCAGAAACCGTAGAAGAGGTCTAGTTTCCACAAAGGCGGAACTGTAGAGGCGGTTCTTGTGACCGCAGAAGCGGTCCCTTGTTCATAGAAGCAGAAAGCACTGTTCTGAAAAGGAGAAATCCGAGGGTTTATTTCAAAAGTTAGAATAAAAAATTTAGCTCGGGAAAAGGCGATTTTGGGTGGATTCGAATAGGTGATCACTAGGTAATGTTTCCTTAATCTCATTTAGTTCTTTTCTATCAATATCCAGTTAAATCCACCATTTGAATTGGAATTTCTAGGTCAAAATTGGGGAAAATTGGATGAAACTTCTTAGACTTAATTATTGTGCTTTGAGTGAGCATTTGACCTCAGATTTCAGAGATTTTTATATGGTTGGAATCGTGAGATTACGATGGTTCTGAAAATGTAAAAATTTTATTTGATTCCGAAATGATGGCTTGAGGGCATTTGTCATTTTATCTAATTTCGCGCTTTAGCTTTGAATTAAGTTGTAGAATCAATTCCATGATATATTATTTAAAATGTGTGAATTAATTGAATAGATTTGGGACATTTGGAGTCGATAACTCGTGGCAAGAACGTGATTGCTAGTTTAATTTTAGCCGGTTTAAGGTAAGTATCTTGCCTAACCTTGTGTGGGGGACTTCCCCTTATGATTTGAGTCTTCTCTGTTGATTGCATTTCGTGTACGCGAGGTGACGAGTGTGTGCTCGGATTTATTTGTGGTAAATTGTCCCTTTTATGCTCATAGACTCTTGAAATCACCGAGTTTGAAGATGATATTGATATAATTGAGTTCCATGTTATTAGTTTCATCTCTACATGTCTTACTTGGTATTTTTTGCTCTTCTTGATTTACTCTTGCTGTGTAATTGACTTTTTACGTGTTCCACTGAAGACAATTACCCTTCTATAATCATATTATCCGTCCTAAATGCTCGCCTTTAATTGGAAATCATAAATGTTACATCTCGTGTAATTAATCGCTCTTATTTGGAAAGAAGATGGATATCTTATGATTAAATTGATATTTCCTTAAATTTAATTATTTGATTCATGTTAACTTTCTTACTATTGGATACTCCTTGATTGTAAGTTCATCTGTGACTTCGTGCAAATATATTACATGTCCAATTGTTGTGGTATCGGTGTAGTTATTAGCGTTCATTATGTCTTGTTTTATCGTTGAGGTTATTGTGTTTTTGCTTGGTGTTCCGTGACCTTATTAGCTATTGTTGATTCCCTTGCCGGGACATTATTATTTTATGTTGTTGACTCCCTTGACGGGATGTTATTGTCTTTCATTGTCGACTCCCTTGCTGGGATATTGCTATTCCATTGTTTGGGCTGTACATCTATGTTGATTGTACTCTTTTGTGGGATACCAGGAGATCCCCAACATAGGTATTGAGGGTACCAAGAGATCCTCGGGATACCAAGAGATCCCTAGTATATATATTGAGGATACCAATAGATCATCGAGATACCAGGAAATCCCCTGAACATGTCTTGAGGATACCAAGAGATCCTCGGGATAACAAGAGAACCCTAGTACATATATTGAGGATACCAAGTTATCCTCGGGATAACAGGAGATCCCCAGTACACCTATTGAGGATACCAAGAGATCCTCAGGATACCAAGAGATCCCTAGTACATCAATTGAGGTTACGAAGAGATCCTCGGGATACTAAGAGATCCCTAGCACACATATCTATGTTTGAAACTACATGATGATATCCTGGGAGACCTCCCGCTAAACTCATTGTGTTCTGAATTGATATTTTCATTGACTCTCCGGGTGCAAATATTTCGGGTGCTGGGTGTTCCATTTCTTATGTTTACTAGCTGGTAGAATGCTAATTTGATACACTTGCACAATCATACACGTAGTTGGACCCTCTATTAGAGATGAATCTCTCCTGAATTGCCTAGGGGTGGAGATACGCCCTCGTTTACCCATTATGTATGTAAGAGTGGCCCTAGTTTACTAGTTAGTTGTTAACATGATCGTGAGATTGATGGGGCACAAGATGCCAAGTGTTAGACTTCAGATGCTGGGTTTTCATGAGTTGTGGCCGGTCCGAGATTTTTGGTAAAATAATGGAAAGAGTTGAAAAGACCTTAAGTAAGCATCATTGTAGAATAATGAGCTAGTGACTTGTTTGTCCTTGCTGTATTGTGACCTTAGGATTTGGACTATGATTCTGCAGTCATTTCGCATCATCATTTATTATATTATCCTTGTTACTTGTTGCCCTTGTCCTTCATTGTGAGTTGTAGCATTTGGTCATTCATGCAGTCTTTACATAATTATATATCGTTTCCATCATCCCTATGATTATACTGTTTATTGACCGGTAGGTGTATTGACTGTTCCTCGTCACTACTCCATCGAGGTTAGTCTTGATACTTACTAGGCACCGCTGTGGTATGCTCATGCTACTCTTCTGAACACTTTTCTTGTGTAGACACAAGTAACCCCATTCAGTTCTGTCAGCCTTGGCGGGTGACGTATCGGTGGAGACTTCGAGGTATAACTGCTGCGTTCGTAGACCGAGGAGTCCCTTTCCAGTTTTCTGTAATAAGTATAGTCCTTCCGGTACTTCTACTTGTATAGATATTCTTGAGTCAGAGCTTCTTATGTATCCCTTAGCTTGTGATTTGTGAGATTCCATGTTTTGGGAACTTTGTTAGCTATAAGAGTTGATATTATATGTTCCAGGCGGCACCTTGAACACTGATTTATTTCACCAGTTCGTTTTTGTTTTTATCTTCCGCAAATTGGTTTATATTCCGCCTTGCTAGGCTTACCTAGTCGTAGGGACTAGGTGCCGTCACGATATGTTCACGGAGGGTAAAATAGGGTCGTGACGACATCATATGGAATGAAGATAGCAGAACATAGTGAAAAAACATGCGAGAACATTGCATAGAAAACAGAGTAGAAGAATATACCGGGACGGGGTATAGAAACACAGCAAAGAACATTTAAGCACGGAGTATAAAACTCAGAAAAAGAACACACAAGAACATAGTAGAGAACGTTTAAGAACACACAAGAACATATGATGGCCAATTTTGACTGAAAGAAATGATTTGCAAAGTTTTAACTAAGATCTGGCTCTTGAGCAGCCTACATATCCCTGGTTTTAAAAGAATCAAACCATATGTAGTTCAGGATCCATTTACGAAATATGCCGATGGAGATTTTTGAAAGGAATAGATGGAGTTTTTAGGTTAGGAAAGTTAGTTGAAGTTTGATAGGCTACAGGAACCGGAGCAGGATCGCTCCTGCTAAGACAGTCGTTGCTAGCCGATGTACATGAAAATGAGCAATACGAACATATATTTTTCATAAATTAAAAAGCGATGCATGTTCCCATTGGACCATCAATGTTGTCCTCGAACGATTAGGATGACATTCTGAGACCATGACATCCTGGGCCATGAAGTGTGTAATAAAAGGATTCGCAGGCCATGAAATGATGTTTTTGGCTATGAGAATAATGCCTCTGAATCATGATGCCTTTGAATAATGATATGCAAGAGACAAAAGTGGAATCCTCAGTTTGTGGCATGGCGTTCTCGGGCCATGAAAATGGTACCTCCGAACAATGACATCTTTGGACAATTTGGCGATCTTTCAGCCCATGAAATGCAAAAGGTGGCGATCTTTCAGCCGATGCAAGTCATAAATAAAAAGTGGCCTTATATCACCCGTGCAAGAAAAATGAAGTGGCGATGTTTTAGACATGCAAAAGAAATTAAGTGTGATATTTCAACCATGCAGGATGGAGACAACGCTTCGTCTCGGAAGACAGAAAGGTAGCCTTATCCAATGCAGAAATATGTAGATGGAGGTAGAGCTTAACCTCAGAAGGCCTAAAAGTAAACTTATGCAATGCAAAGATATGCAGATGGAGGTAGAGCTTAATCTCGGAAGGCAGAAAACTAGCCTTATGCAATGCAGAGGTATGTAAATGGAGGTTGATCTTAACCTCGGAAGGTAGAAAAGTAGTCTTATACAATGCAAAAATGCAAATGGAGACAGAGTTTAACCTCGTAAGGCAGGAAAGTAGCCATATGAAATGCAACAATATAGATGGAGACAATGCTTAGTCTCGAAAGGCAGAAAAGTAGTCTTATGCAAAGCAAAAATACATATGGAGACAGTGCTTAGTCTTGAAAGGCGTAAAACTAGCCTTATGCAATGCAAAGCTGTAGATGGAGATAGTGCTTAGTCTCAAAAGGAACAACGGTATCCTTATGTAATGTAGAAGAGTAAAAGGGAAAACGGCTGTAAAATCTCTTAGCTAATAGCTGATTGCGATATTGTGGCTGATAGGGATATCGTGTATGGATAAAAATTATAAATAGATGATGGTTCTAAGAGCTGCATTCCTGAAAGTATGAGTGTATAAATGTGTTCATCGATTTACGACTTGGGTACCTGTACCCAAGGAAAAATCGTTAATTTTGCAAAGGGGGAAGGTTAGTTCGTATCCCCGTGGACTTCCCTTGTCCTACTTGTCTCTATTTCAATGATATTGTGCATATCCTTTGGGTATACTTGCTAAAAAAACAATTTGATAATAGACATGTATGATTTTGTTAAATAATTGTAAATACATAATTGAAAATAAAATTTTTCTTTTTAGATGAACCAACGACTGCAACGTGGTTCAGGACATTGCAACCTCTCTCACTCTGTAATTTTGAGGGTCCTACTCAAAATTCTGCCCCAGTTTATTGGGTTGGTGCTTCAAATGGCTGCTTTCGATAGTCGATGGAGATCAACTTCGGAATTTCTGCAAGTATAAGGGCTCCCCCCGTTAGAACCCGATGAACCATGTACGGACCCTACCAATTAGGAGAGAATTTTCCCTTGGCTTCATCTTGGCATGGGAACATTTTCTTCAACACTAGCTGCCTGACGTAAACTTCCTCGGCTTGACTCTTTTTTTGAAAGCTCTAGACATTCTGTTCTGATACAATTGACCATGGCAAACTACATTCATTCTTTTCCCATCTATGAGGGCTAACTTCTTGTGCGACCTTTTACCCATTCTGCATCATCTAACTTCACTTCTTGTGTGATCCTCAATGAGGGAATTTCCACCTCGGTTGCAATGACTGCCTCTGTACCATAAACCAGCATGTAAGGAGTTCCCTCAGTTGATGTGTGGACGGTGGTATGGTACCCAAATAAAGTGAACGATAGCTTCTCATGCCACTGCTTATGCTTTTCTCTCAAATACTGGGGGATAGAGCAATATGGGTCTGCCTGGTTCGAGCGGAACCAAAAGTGGCAGCGTTGACAAGTATTTATTTATTCTGTCAAAGGCTTTCTGACAATTATCAGTCCATTTGGTGGCGACGTCCTTCTTTAACATTTTAAAGATGGGTTCACAAATGATAGTAGACTGAGCTATGAACCTGCTGATGTAGTTAAGTCTCCTCGAGAAACTTATTATGTCTTTTTTTTTCTTTGGCGGTGGCAATTATTGAATGGAAATAACCTTTGATGGGTCCAGTTCTATTCCTCGACGACTTACCATGAACCCCAGTAGCTTTCTAGAAGGAACCCCGAATGCACACTTGGCAGGATTCCACTTCAGATTGTACCTTTTTAGTTTGTTGAAGAACTTCCTCAGATCTTCCATGTGGTCAGTGGCTTTCTTGGATTTTGTGATGACATCATCTACATATACCTCGTTCTCTTTGTGTATCATGTCATGTAAGATAGTTTTCATGGCCCTCATGTAGGTTGCCCCAACATTCTTCAACCCAAACGATATCATCTTGTAACAATACATCCCCCACGGCGTAGTGAATGCAGTTTTCTCTGCATCTTCTTCTTACATCCATATCTGATGATACCCAGCAGAACAATCAATAAACAGTTGTAGCTCATGCTTGGCGCAGTTATCAATTAGAATGTGTATGTTTGGCAAAGTGAAGTCATCTATGGGACTAGCCCGGTTGAGATCCAGTAGTCAACGCAAACTCTAACCTTCCCGTCCTTCTTCGGAACTGGCACAATATTGGCTAACCATGTTTGATACTCCACTACCCTAAAATCTTTGGCTTTGACTTTTTTGGTAACTTCTTCCTTGATTTTCAAACTCATGTCAGGCTCAAACTTTCTGAGTTTCTATTTTACGGCGGACATGTTGGATCGGGTGGTAGTTTGTGAGCCACAATAGATGTGTTGAGACCATTCATATCATCATACGACCAGGAGAATATGTCCTCATATACATTCAAAAATTCTGTGTACTCTTTCTTTTTCGACGATGATAGGTGAACATTGATGCTTGTTTCCTTGATAGTCTCTGTATCTCCCAAGTTGATGATCTCAGTCTCATCCAAATTAGACTTAGGCCTATTCTCAAAATCCTCAACATCTTTAATGATCTATTCTGGTATATCATCCTCTTCTGAGTCTATATCTGCTTGTTGCATTGTCTCATTGCAAGTCACATTCGTCGGTTCATCAAGATAAGTAATAGTAATATTGTTTAAATAAAGTAAATGATAGAAAAAAATAATAAGAGCGATATTTATAAGAAAATAAAATGCTTTGATAAATTTGATAATTGTTTTGAACATCGGAGCTCTTTTCGAATTTAAAGAAAATACGAAAAGAAAAACAACTAGCAAAAAGTGAAAGATAATGCATGTTCTTTGTTCAGCCTGGCTACCTCGAAACTCTCAGGGCCCTGGTGGTTCTGATGGACTAGTTATTGATACACTCTTCTCGGCGTACAGCTTGTATAGAAGGGGCTTCCTCCCCTTCCTCCTTGAAAGTGACATAACAAACCATATTGTTGTTTTCCAAAAATAGATTCCTCATTGCCGCCAATATTTCCTCTTCGTCAGACCCTTATATGACATCCGCCAGCTAGAAATTATGTTGCAGACGAGGTATCGGATGCTCCAGTGGGTAGTATGGAGTGCACTATGGTGATGACCAGTGATTGAATTTCTCCCAAGTGTATTCATATCCCAAGTCGAAAGTGGTGACATGTTTCTTTAGCTTGATGGGTTTGGAGATTCCCTAGAGGTTCTTATCGAGTCCCTTTCCAGCTTCATATATTTGCCAATTCAGCATTCTCTCAATCTTGTTGTCCCACCGTTTGTCCTAGTCAACGGCGTTGAACCGCTTAATGTGGTGGTAGGTTTCTCTGCCTATTTTCCTTCTTCTTCCGATTACCAGGATGGTATGGCGACTGTATATGATATTTCTACCATCGTCGTGAATAATCACCCCTTGCTAATTCCACTCGAACATTACTGCCTAGAGTAGGGTTTATGCAACAGCTCCAGCGGCTTGAATCCAGGGCCGTCCCAATAACAAGTTGTAAGATGTTGGGATATCTATCACTTGAAAATCAACGTCGAACAAGTCTGTCCCATCTACAAATACAAACTGATTTCTCCAATAGTGGAC
Organism: Nicotiana benthamiana; assembly: GCA_034376525.1. Taxonomy (NCBI): domain Eukaryota; kingdom Viridiplantae; phylum Streptophyta; class Magnoliopsida; order Solanales; family Solanaceae; genus Nicotiana; species Nicotiana benthamiana. The sequence goes on from CM067338.1 coordinate 64,210,555, forward strand.
CTTTGGGGATCCATCAAAATCTTTGACGTTGATGGCCCCATCCTTGATCTCATGCAGGCTTTTTCCTAGTGTTATAAGAGTCACCAATGGACAAATATTAATTTTGGACCCTCCGTGAATCAGAATTCTGGTGATGAAATAATCCTCACATTGCACTGTGATGTGCAACACATTGTTGTGGCTCAAACCTTCCGATGGCAGCTCATCTTCGTGGAAAGTGATTTTATGACTCTCCAACACTTTCTCCACCATGTTTGCCATTTCTTCTCTAGTTATGTTACTGGGCACATATGCCTCGCTTAGTACCTTCAATGAGGCATTATTATGTTCATCAGAGCTTTGCAATAAGGCTAATATGGAGATCTAAGTTGGCGTCTTGTTCAGTTGATCGATGACTGAGTACTCTTTTGCTTATATCTTCCCCTAGAGATCATCATGCCTAGTTTAAGTGGTGGTTAGTCATCCATAGGCTTTCTTACTACACTCAGCTAGATGTTCTGGATTGTAAACCTTGTCGGTTCTGGTCGTACCTTGTGCCGCAACTGCTTCTCCAGATTTGGTTTTCCCTTTCCTTGTCACTTCAGCTGTGTAATCCCACGGTATGGCCTTTGAGTGGAATGGTGTTATGTAGATATTGCTGCCAAAATGGGCACCCTTGGAGGTAACACATTTACTTCAAATGGTAGAGGTGCTGTTGGAGCTAGAAACTCGACCTCAATTGGTCTAGGTGACTTTGCAGAAGAAGGTGCTTCAAAATCGAGTGGTATAGACATGTTTACTTCATCGTTCCCAGAAGGCTGGATCTGGACAACAATTGGATTAAGTGTGACTGTTGGTTTCTTTGGCTCATCACCCTCAACAATCAATCCAGTTGATCATTTAGGGTCTTATTCGTTTTCTATTTTGATCATGTGAATGCTTTCACCCTTGTGATCAGGCAAGGGGTTGTTGCAAACATTAGGAGCACGCTACTTTTCCACGATGATCTTGTTGTCAATTAATGCTTGGATTTTATCCTTCAGAGAGCAAAATTCATCAATGGTATGGCCCTTCATGCCAGAATGGTATGCTCAGGTTTGTTTGGGTTGATCCATTAAGAAGGATTTTTCTAAAGTTGTGGAAGGGATATGAGTGAAGTTCCAAGGAGTTTGAGCCTTTCATACAACTGGTCGATTGGTTCAGCACGGGCGGTGTATTGTTTAGGAGCTATGGTCGAAATTAGGTCAAAGTCTAGGGACGTTTTGGCGAGTGAGAGGTGATTGATAGTGAGAAGCTGAGTATTATAAGCTTGATAGAAAAGTGCAGGTTGAGAGTATCTAGGTGAAGTGGGTTGATATGCGGGAGGGGGAAGTGATTGGTAAACGAGTGGTTGATCTTGATAGGAGGGCGAGGGTGCTTGGTAATTCGGGGTAGGCTGATATGTGAGTGGAGGTAATGGGTATGTTTTGTATTTTATCGGGGACGTTGTTCGTTGTGTAACCATCACGACACTCACATCCCCTTTCTTGGACGTTCCATCCAACTGTAGAGCCTTGCTGGTAGCCTGTAATGCTTCAAAGTTAGTGACCATGCCACTTTTAATGCCTTCTTCGATCCTTTCTCCTAGATTGACGATATCGGAAAATTTTTGGCCCTCAATACGCATCAACCTCTCATAATATTGTGGGTCTTGAGCTCGGACGGAAAACCTTTTCATTTGTTTTTCTTCCTAGATCGGCCTGACCTTAGAAGCCTCTGATCTCCAACAAGTAGCATACTCGGGGAATGTCTCTGTAGGTTTCTTTTTCAAATTATGGATGTATAATACATCTGGTGCATTATTCGTATTGAATCTGAACCTGTCAATGAAATCGGACGCCATACCTATCCAGCTTTCCACTTCTTGGGTCTTGGCTAATATACAAAGATTGAGCATCCCCTTTCATTCTTATCATAAAAAGCTTCATGCTGATCTTTTCATCCTTTCTCCGACCAGATTATCACAGTACGTCCTCGGATGGACTTTGGGATCCCTTGTGCCATAGAACATTTCGAACTTGGGACCCTCAGGAAGTTCGATATCTGGTTGAATGTAGAGGTCCTTATAATTCAGCCCCTCGATACTTTAGTTTTTTTGAACACCCTGGACTCAGCTAGTCAGCTTCTTGAGCTTCGCTGCCAGGTTCCTCATAACAGAGTCTTTGTTGTCAGATTCTGGTGTGCTTGACATTGGCTGAGTATGGTGTGGCATGGTTTCCATATGAATGGGAGTGTTCTGGAGATGATCATGTGTGGTATTTAGTGGTTCAGGAATGAGCAAAGGAGGGTTTGAAGTGTGGCATATGTTGCATTGCTTCGCGATGTTCTGTAGAGGTGGAGGATTTTAAACATTTGGAAAGTTAACATCTGGGGTAGTGAGGAGAATGATAAATTTGCCAAGTTCCGAACTTGTTCCAGTTCTTACTAAAAATTCAACAACTTCTGCTCAAGTTGGTTGGCACTTTCATTGGAAACCTGAATACCTTGAGTAACCTCTACCCGTTTACCCGAGTTCTCCTTTCTGGTGCTGCTCATGTCTTCCATTTTTTCCTTGTTCTTATTTTTGATAGGACTTGGAGAAGGAGGAGGTGGAGGGCCCTTGGATCTTGTGGAGTATGATGATGATGCCAAAGTGCACAAACTAACCTTTGGGGAGCGGAATAAAACAAAAGTAAAATAAAAAAGGTAACAAGTTAGTGAGGATCATGAGAAGAAAATGTTGCAATATTTAAACACATAGTGCAAGAATATAAATCGTGTCCTAACTTTGGTACATCATTGTGCCCGAGGTAAGCCTAGCAACAAGTTAATTTGGAGAACTTATAATACTAAATGCCTTATTTTATTGATAAAAATAAGACGAATCCCTAAAGTACACTAAACATCACAGGAAAATAAAATATCACTAATGGCCATTGGCCTTATTACATTTTAAAAGCAAAAAGCCTCCTAACTACTTGGTCCCAGAAGGACCTTCCCCAGACTCGGCATCTTTAGCTCCATCAAATAGTTTCACCAGCTCATACAGTCCCAGCAGCAAATAGACTCTAGCAAAGTGTCCTCCTTCGTTTCCCTCAGCGTTTTGGCAATTTCCTCTGGATGAACTTCATTTTCAACTCTACTAAACCCTGCTCCAAATATCTCAGTCACTTGTTAGTGCTGACAACCATGTCATTTCCTTCTTCAATCAACTTCTGATGTGTTTCTTGAATTTCCCAGTGTTCATTCTCGCATTCTCGAATCCTCTAGAGCAATTGTCTGTACTTAATCTGCACTTCAGCCTTTTTGTCGATGATCCTATGACCTCGAACAGACCAGGTTGTCCTAACCCACCCTGATCGTCTTCCAACAAGCTTAGATAGCATGGGCTGAAACCAGCATGGTACCTGTCCGGTTCTATTGAATCCTTTCCCAGGATGATTTTGCAGTGCCACATGTGCTGGGCCTGGCATTGTGAGGGCTATCATCGTCTTGAAAGTCGTCCCTGAAGTTCCTCATCTTGTCGACTTTTGGTGTAACCTGCTTTCTCCTTGTCTGCCTCATGACTCGGACGGGGACATAAGGGTAAGTTCTCCTCAGGCCAATAAGTATGAGAAATGGTGCATACCAAAATCGGGCAATGAACGTTTCAGTAGGAAATCATTTGAACATCCATTGCACTTGCTCTTCCTTCAGATTTTCGAACAACTCTACCCACCCTTTAGCATCTTCTCATTGAGCAAACATGTTAGGCATATAGTTCATTCGCCTCAGCTGATGGAAGGCGATATGATTATCCCAGTCTTTACATAAAATCACTTACCAATATTCACCCTTTTGGAGGTGATCCATGACCCAAAGTTGGAGTAGTAAGTTACAGCCCTCAAAGTGATTGGCCCATTGTTGACAGTTTTTCAGGGCTCTATCTCCACGATAATCATAGGCACTATGCTAAAAGGCTACCTGCCAATTTCTTCCACTAAAATCTTAGTGACCATGGCTAGTCTAGTGTGGATCCTGACCTTCTTCATAGGAAATACCATCATCCCCAAAAAGCAGAACATAAAGAGAAAGACCCTTCTGTGGATATGCCCCAATGAGGTGAGGGCAAACTTATTTGGGTAAGTGCAGCATGACTTGCTATAGACGTATATCTCATATAGATAATTGAAAGGAATGTAAGCGTCCTTCAGACAGGTTAAGTCTGGGTTTTTCTTTAGTCCCATCATCTTGAGAAAACTCCTACACTTGTGATTTTCTGGCATAAGCAAAGCCAAAGTCTCCCAAGGAATACCAGCCAACTCTCCTATTTCCTTGAGTAGAGGTGTCATTTCAAGATGCCCGAAGCGGAACACGGATCTCTCACTATCCCAGAATAGAGTTGCATCCTCTAAGATTTTGTTTTCGGGTTAAATTTCCAAAAGAAAAGGCAAATTTTCCAAATATTTGCGAACGAGAGTTTGATCACTGGAGTGAAGGTCTTCCCACCAGCTTAGCAACCTTGCTGAATGTTGGTTACCATGCCGAATCTGGGGACTTCATGCCTTATTTTCTGTGAAACAAAGTGTTATACCTTGTTCCGCCAGACTTGACTATTTAAACCAATAATTACCATAAGCGACATTTAGTTCTCCAAATAAATTCACAGACTTGGTGGTGTCTATTTAGGTTGCGAGAAAACCTAGTGGACTTTGAACAAGTCTATCTTAAAGAGTCATTACGTGGACAATATAACTAACTCGATAGATTTGACCATGATGCATGAAGAGTTAATAAAGTAAGGTTTCTATGGGGTATTAGACCGGTACCCTTAAGCGGACAACCCAAAGAGAGAAAGGCACGGAACCATTGACTGCACCGTTGATTGACTGGTTTCACCACAAATATGCCTTTGCAAAATTTAGGGGGTTATAATATCGGAAGAGCGCAACTGCTCATTATATGCGTTGCTATGGTATTTTATTTGGTATGAGTGGAATATGATGTTGAAGATGCAATTACAAGAATGAACTAGTTTGTCACGTATTTTCACAATCATAAAGTAATGATTACAATAATTGCTCAGAATTACAACATATTAAAGAAATCAATAGAGAAATAAAGACATGTAGAGCCTAGTCAGCTTCGTTGAAGAATAAGTGATAAATACATTAAGTAAAAGCGGTAAAAAAGCAATAAAGTCACAAAAAACATGAAATGGTAGAAGCCTAAAGAAATTCCCCAGCAGAGTCGCCATGTTGCCTATGCCCCCTTTTTTCTAAGGAAAAATCGAGTTTATTACACATAGGAGGAAACTCGTTCCCTTTTGGGAATTGGGTTTTCGAAGTTGAAGAGTTGCCACCAAATGATTAAGTGCATTATTACACTAAGAGGGATTTTGATTTAGGAACCAGAGATTTTGGTAAGGACTAGAAATTATCTCGAGGAGAAGGTGCTAGGAACCCCTCAATATCCACTAGTGCGATTCCCAGCCATGCGACAATTGTGACATCACATATCAAGCAAGCTATTGAGGGCTCAAAATAAAAACGAGTTTTCACATAATTTTGAAAATTTGAAGAAAATAAGGAAGGCATAAATTTTAAGGAAATAATTTTAAACAAATCCAAAAATAAAAAAGTAAAGGGGAAAATGGGGGTCCTAGGTTTATGAACAATATGGATCATATCAATGCAATACACAGTAATCACTCCTCAGAAGAGAGGCTACATAAGGTATTAGTGTAACAGTCATCATATCCATATCTATCATTCCCATCCCGTTAAGGTATTAAAGCGCGAAATAATTTTGTTACTTATTGCATGCTATTACTCGTCCCGATCCTATCACTCTGGAGTCATATGAGACTACTAATCCTAAAGAGGAGGGGGAGTTGTGGCTTTTTCCAAGTTTAAAAGGATAAAAGTCTAAGGCGACAAACAAAACATAGAAAAATAGCTAAGGGAAACACACAGCAGTTTAAAGGCTCAAACAGGCCTCCTCACTTAAAATAGCACATTGTTTAGTATGACTTACACATACCGGTTATGGTCTAAATTAAATTTAATCATTAAGGCATGCTGATTTATCACATATTTTCATATTAGAAGTCTGAATTAGGCCTGCCTGCTGGCTATATTTATCAAAGACTGTCGCAATTAATTAATTACCTAGAGGTTTTCCTAGGTGCGACCTATAGGCATGACATCTAACAATGCAGGAGGCATACTAACTTTAACGAAGAATTACAGATATTAGACTAACAGATATTAGTGACCCTCTTCTTTTCACTAGAACCTCATAGTTATTACAAATTATTACTGACCTGAATGAATCAGGAAAGATAAAAAAAATTACATCAGAAATAGAAGATTTCAATCAAAGAGAGCCTAATTCAGACCATAGGTCTGAAATATGAAATAAACCAACTTCCAAATATTATATTTCAAAAGCCTTTCTCTTATTTTTGATGTGTCAAAGTTCCAAGGAGCTTCAAGAGCCCCAGGCAGCGTTTGCACCCAAAATATCATTATAGGATCATAGTGCAATGTGGAAGAGCCAGTCCTTAAATGTCCAAGTTCAGAAGGAGCTCAAGGTCCCAATGCAAGGTTCATAGGGGGAAGAACATAGAGGCTACGAGTAAGTGTAAGTGCAATATATGGGAATTAGGGAGGGCCCTAGAAGGTTGGTGGTCATGCCCAGCAATTAGGATGCTAGCACACCCCTTACTAGCATGTTAGCTTTGAAATTGGAGAGTTAGGACCTATTAAAGGTTAGGTTCACCACTGGACAAAAATTTGGATGTTGCCAGGCTATACCTTAACTTAGTACACATAGGAGAATGGGGTATGGGGGCTCACACTAGAAGAAGGATGCAAAGAAAGAGCAGGCAAATGGGGCATACCCAGCAATAAGACATACTGGCACATCTTCCAGCCTACTTAGTGGTTAGGGGGTCAAAAAACTTAGATCATGGAAAAAAATTGTTGTTTCCATGCCTCAAGTCCCCACTCACAAACACATAAATGGGGTAATGGTATATGGAGCTGTTGGCCCAATTTTCAGTTGAGTTTTGAAGATTGACAAATGAACTGATGGAAGGACCTGGTCCATCTTGTACTACACAGTCTGAATCAACCAGTGCACATGCAAAGCACGTGAGGAAGATAATGCACTAAAGATCGCGCATCAATATCTTCTGAACATAATCGAAAAGGTTGCATTTGGTATAAGGAGGACAGTCTCCTTATATGAAGAGAACTTAATCTTAAGATTAGGATAAGAGTTGGAGATTGCATTAGCTAAGGACTCGAATTGTGTACGAATGAGAAGTGGAGTCTTAATCAAAGTGTAACTACGAACTCAATATGTAATTGCGTTAGTTCTCTTTTACAGGTAACACACACAAGGAGAAGCAAAGCATATTTGAGAGCAAAAAGAGCGAGTCTGATTTTTAAGCAATATATGCAAGTTACAAGTGTTTATGCCTATAGCTACATGAACCTAGAGAATATCCAGTTCCATATGAGTGTTTATTTCTAGTTAAATTGTAGTAGGTTTTTATATTGTACCTTTCAGCTTTTCTAGAAGCAATTGTATTAGGTACCTTGTGTCATCAAGTTAGAGTTAACTTGATAGTGTCGCAGTAGATGAGGCTGTGTGCCACACTACGATTAGAGTTTAATCCTTAAGTTTACAAAGAGTCTTTGTAAATGCTATTTTGGCTCATTGATTTTTAGTGGAGTTGGGGAAAATCCTACCGAGTAGTATGTCGTGGTTTTTTCACCTTTTTAGCCAAGTGTTTTCCATGTAAAAAAATCTGTGCACTTTACTTTCAGTTTTTATTATTCTGCAAACTACAGTAGTTAGAACACTTAGAAGAACGGGGTTCTTCTAACGCGAAAATTAGGTACCACACAAATCACCCCCTCCCCCCCCCCCCCCTTGTGTGGTATTGACATTTATAACATCAATTGGTATCAGAGCAGGTTATCTTTGAAGAGGTTAACACCTTAGGAAAAAGATCAACATGAGTGCACCACCTGGGAATTGGGAAGGACAGTCTACTGCAAGGCCTCTACACTTCAATGGGCTCTACTATTCTTGGTGGAAAAACAGAATGAGAGACCACATCATGGATAAAGATTATGAACTTTGGGACGCCATCATTAATGGTCCTCTTGCTACTACTAAGAAAAATGCTAAAGAAATGGATTTTCCAAAAACTAGAGCTGATTGTACTACTGAAGACCTAAGGAAGTGGGAGAAAAATTCTAAAGCTAAGAAATAGCTAGTGTGTGGACTTGGCCCTGATGAGTACAGTAGGATCCATGGCTGTACAACTGCTAAGGAGATTTGGGACATGTTACAAGTAGCTCATGAAGGAACACCTCAGGTGAAGAGGTCAAGAGGAACTCTACTGTATTCTCAATATGAGAATATTACTATGAAGGATGGTGAAACTGTCCAATAGATGTATACTAGGTTCACTACACTGACAAATGAACTTGAGTCTCATGGAAGGGTTATTTTGGAAGAAGACAAGGTAGAGGAAATTCTAACAAGAGTTTTGCCAATCTCCTGGGAAAGCAAAATCACTGCCATTAAGAAATCCAAAAATATTTCTACTCTAAAATGGGATGAGCTGATTGGAAACTTGACTGCTTATGAATTGAGAAGGCAAACTATGAAGATGGATGCCCCAAAGAAAGAAAGAAGTTTGGCTCTCAGAATCTCAGAAGGATCAGATCTTGAAGATGATGAAATGGCAATGATAACCAGAGACTTCAAGAAATATCTTATGAAAGGAAAGGGCTCTTCAATAGGATCAACATTCAACAAACCTAGGGCGCCTGAGAAGCAGACAAATGATGGTTGCTTTAAATGTGGAAAAACAGATCACATGATCAAGAACTGCCCTCAATGAGAGATTTAGTGGAAGAAATAAAGTGCAGAAAGAAGGAACAAGAAGAAGGAACATGTTTAACCAAGGAGAAACAAAGGTAATACCAAAGCCATGGTTGCTGCATGGGGAGATACGTCAGATGAAGACTCATAAAATGAAGCTGAAGATGAGCAAGCCCTTATGGCCATCGGAGAATCAGAAGATTAATAGGAGGTAGGTATTTTACCACTTAAAGAAATTATTAAATTCTTGCCTAAAGAAAAATTGGCTGAGCTCTTGATAGACTTCATAGATGAGTCAGAAATAATAAACAATGAGAAAGCTGTTCTGTCTAGGGATTGTGCAATACTAGAAGAAAAATGCAAAAGGCTAGAATCTAGGGCTGATGGGAGTAATAACTTAAATATTGAGTTTAAGAACCAGGTTCTTCAACTGGAAAACAGTGTCTTAGACCTCAAGGCTTAAAACTTAAAACTAAAAGTGGGATAGGAAAGAAAAAAGTTGATCAATAATTTCTCACACTAGAAGAAATTTTAGGAAAAATGAATGATGAGCTTATAAGAAAGATGAATCAATAAAGGTCGTTAAAGAAGAATTAGGAAAGGTGAAGCATGAACTAGATAGAACATGCAAATGGAACAAGGCTTCTGACGCACTCTCTTGGCTGCAAGAGCATCACAACAGCAACAAGAGAGGACTTAGGTTTGGGACACAAGCTCCAAAATGGGATCCAAAAAAAAAGCATCTCACTCTTCCTGAGAACAAGATCTGTACACATTGTGGTAAGACTGGCCATTACAAAAATGAATGCAATGCAAAAGAAAAGGCCAGTCAAAGGAACAAAATTTTCGTTCAAGGAAAACACAAACTGCCTAGTTGGGCAAAGAAAAATTTAATTCATCCTTTTGCCCATAAAAAAGGGACCAAAACTAATTAGGGTTCCTAGGACTAACCCCTGATTTCATTTTGCAGCTTCAAGTGAAATAATGTAGCCAAATTTGGTACATGGATAGTGGCTGCTCAAAACATATGACTGGTAACAAGGACCAGTTTCTTTCACTTGAGAACCTAAAAGGAGGCAATGTCTCCTTTGAAAATGGGAAGAAAGGTGAGATCATTGGGGTTGGAAAGGTAGGAAAGACAGACTCTTATTCCATTGAGAATGTCTATTTGATATATGGCTTGAAGTATAGTGTGTCGCAACTGTGTGACAGAGGTAATCTTGTGGCTTTCACTTCCCAAAAATGTTTTGTGATTATCCTTACTACTGACAAGATTGTTTTGCAGGGAAGAAGAGATAACAATATTTACATTGTAGATTTGTCGACTCTTTATGAAAATGAGCTTACTTGTCTGAGTGTGTTTCTTAATGATCTCCTCATTTGGCACAAAAGACATAGCCATGCTAGTCTAAATAAATGAAAAGAATTAGTTTCCAAGGACTTGGTGATAGGGTTACCTAATATCAAGTTCAAGGAAGACAAACTTTGTGAGGCATGTGCAAGGGGGAATCAGGTAAGGTAATCCTTCAAACCCAAGAAAATAGCAAGCTCGTCCAAGACGTTGAAACTGGTTCATATGGATCTCTCTGGTCCAATGAGAGCCATGAGCAGAGGTGGTAAAAGATATGTTTTGGTGCTTGTTGATGATTATTCTAGATTTACTTGGGTGCTGTTTCTAACTTCTAAAGATGAAGCATTTGAAATGTTCACAACTTTTGTTAGAAAAATCCAGAAACAATTAGGAAATCAACTTGCATCCATTAGGTCTGATCATGGAATTGAATTTGAAAATGAAAAGTTTGCTGAATTTTGTGATGAAAATGGAATAGATCATAATTTCTCTGCCCCTAGGACTCCTCAGCAAAATGGGGTAGTTGAAAAGAAGAACAGGACCCTTGAGGATATGGCAAGGACCATGTTACTTTCCAGTAAACTACCTCATAGCTTTTGGGCAAAACACTGCTTGCCATATAATTAATAGATGCATGACCAGACCTCTTATAGAGAAAACTCTCTATGAGTTACTTAAAGGGAGAAAACCAAATATATCCCATCTTAGGGCTTTTGGTTGCAAGTGCTATGTGCACAATAATGGCAAAGATTCCCTTGGTAAGTTTGATACCAGAAGTGATGAGGAAGTGTTCTTGGGATATTCTTCACAAAAAGCTTATAAAGTGTTTAATAAAATAACTCAATGTGTATAAGAAAGTGTACATGTTGTTTTTGATGAAACTAACACTCTTTCTTAGAGACAGTACCATGAAGATGAAGCCATTGGACTAGTGAGACAACTAACTGAAGGCACCACTCAGGTCAAGGTGGCATCAAAGGAAGGAACAGGTGATGGAACAGGTCCTTCTAATATGAGAAATCGGAGCGGGGGAACTAATGTGAGAAATACTGAACAAAAGGAATCTGTTTTTGAGCCTGTTCCACAGCAGAAAGCCAATGGTGAAACATTCAGCAGGAGCCAGGTTATTGGAAAATCTTACAGGTACCTGAGTTATCACCTTATTGAGAACATAATCAATTATCCCAATTTTGGAGTCAAGACTAGATCACAACTGAATAACCTGTGCGCATTTGATGCCTTTTTGTCCCTGACTGAACCTTAGAATGTGAGTGAAGCTATACAAGATATGGATTGGATCAATGCTATGCAATAAGAACTCAATCAGCTTGAAATAAGCCAAGTCTGGCACTTGGTTCCAAGACCTAAGGAAATGTCAGTTATTGGTACAAAATGGGTCTTCGGAAACAAGCTGGATGGAGATGGAACAGTTACAAGAAATACGGGAAGGTTAGTGGTTCAAGGTTATAGTCAAGAGGAAGGCATCGATTATGATGAGACTTTTTCTCCAGTTGCTACACTTGAAGCAATTAGACTTGTCATGGCCTTTGCAGCACATATAGAATTCACTCTTCATCAAATGGATGTGAAAAGTGACTTCCTAAATGACTATCTCAAAGAAGAAGTGTTTGTGAAGCAACCTCCTGGATTTGAAAGCAAAGAATGCCCTGACTATGTATACAAGCTGGATAAGGCTCTTTATGGTCTCAAGCAAGATCCAAGAGCTTGGTATGAAAGATTGTCAAAATTCCTTCTGGAGAATGGATACAAAAGAGGTAAAATTGATAGTATCTTGTTCCTAAGGGAAAACGGTAAATACCTTCTTGTTGTACAAATTTATGTCAATGACATAATTTTTTGGGCTACTATAGAGAGGTTGAGCAAGGACTTTGCAAAAGTAATGGGTAGTGAATTTGAAATGAGTATGATGGGAGAACTCAATTTCTTCTTAGGTTCGCAAATCAAACAAAGTCCAAACGGTACCATGATTCATCGGCAGAAGTACACAAAAGAACTGATCAAGAAATTTAAAATGGAGAATCCAAAGAAATAGATACTCATATTGCAACTGCCACAAAGTTAGATGCTGATGAACCTGGTTCATCAGTTGATCAAAAGTTGTACAGGGGTAGGATTGTTTCACTGTTGTATCTTACTGCCAGGAGACTTGACATTGTTTTTCAGTGTAGGACTTTGTGCTCGTTCCCAAGCTAATCCAAAGGAGTCACACTTGATTGCAGTCAAAAGAATACTAAGATACCTAAAAGGCACAACTGATCTGTGCCTGTGGTATGCTGTGCCTGTGGTATGCCAAAGGTAGTAATTTGGACTTAATTGGATATGATGATGCTGATTATGCATGTTATATAGTGGATAGGAAGAGTACTTCCGGTATGGCAGACTTCCTAGGACCTTGTCTTGTATCATGGGCTACCAAAAAGCAAAATTCAGTGGCCCTCTCTACTGCTGAAGCTGAGTATGTTACTGCCGCCTCATGTTGTGCTCAGTTGCTGTGGATCAAGCAATAATTGGTAGATTTTGGAATTGATGTAGGAATGCATGCCTATATTTTGTGATAACACTAGTGCAAATAGTATGACAAAGAACCTTGTTCATCATAAAAGGACTAAGCACATAGATGTTACACACCACTTCCTGAGAGACAACTATGAAAAGGGATTAATCTCCATAGAGTTCTGTGCCACTGATAAACAAATAGGTGACATCTTCACAAATTAAGTTAAGAAAACTTTGAAAAGAACGTGTTGGAATTAGGGATGATTAAGATCATCTAAGAGGTCATGTTCAAAATGCACAATGAAAAAAATTTGAAAAAAAAAATAGAATTTTTTATTGGTTAGTAGTTCTTAATATCTGTGAATATTAGACTAATTTTTACTCAGCTTAATACTTTTAAATAAGTATACTCATCTGATATGTTGTTATATAATTCACTAATCTCTTACAAATTTTCTATTCTAACATTTGAGGCATAATCAAGAGAAGGGTCATATGAAGATCCTGGTTCATAAATATGTACTCATGAGAAAGGTCAAGTATATTTCAATACTTTGCATAATTAGAAAAATTTAATTTTCAATCATGAGCAAGAGTCCTAGAAATTCCAAATTGTCTCAAAATTCTATCAGTTAGAAGACAATTGAATCAGCTTCATTGAAATTAGAATTCTAAGAATAACTGATCTCTTTTCCTAAACCTAAGCAATTCTAATTAATTCCTAGGGAGAGCGGAAATCTAAAACGATACGCCGTCTACTGACATTTGAAAAGTGCTTTTTCTGGAACAATAATTACTCCTCTTTAAAAGCCTCTCTAATCATATCATAATCGTGATTAATCTCTTAAATCTATGATAATCTCCTCTCGTCTCCAAACCCTCAAAAATTCCCAAAACTTTCTTAAACCTTTAACAATTTCATCATCCCAAATGACTAATCCCCAGGACAATCCAGGAACCCCACCACGAGTGTCACCTAACACCACCTCATCCTCTACACCTCCTATCGAATCCCCAAAACCAATATTTCGGCGGACAAAAATGATAGCCAAGGAAGTTGTTGCAACTGAACCTTTGATAAAAGCTTTAAATGAAAGGTAGAAAGCCAATCAAAAGAAAGAATCTCAAGCAAAAGTCACTTATTCAAGTTCTGAGTCGGATCAACTCATCTCTGCCAGCGAGGGCGGTGGACATGGGTCTTCTAAACATTCTACACATCAAGAAACCCCAACAGAGGTAAGATCCTATTTTTTTCCAATGGATGTAGTTGAAAAAGTAGAAAATAGGTATGTCTTGATAGGGGCTGCTAAGGATATATCTGGGAATAAGTCTGTAAAACAAATGAATAAAATGAGGAAGAAGGTGTTGTCTATTTGTAGGAGTGGGGGAGATGGTGTATCACATTCAAGGGGAAGTGAATCAAGAGGCTGCGGAAGGGTTGGTAAACTTAAGCAAACAAACTGATAAACCTAGTTCATCAGTGGAGGAAACCTTGGCTGACTGGATGAAGAAGGTGGGGAATAGCTATGATCCTAAGAAACGCAAGTCTTCTTCACTTAAAACTCATGCTGCTGCAAAACCAACTAAGAAATCCAACACTGCTTCACCCAAGGTTGCTCCTAGGGCTAGAAAAACAAGAAGCAAGGTGAGAGAGAGTGAAGCTGAGTCAAAAAAGGCACTAGAGGAGAGTAAGAGGAAGAGAATAGAAAAAGTAAAAGGGAAAGTTTGTGAGAGGGTTCAGAATTTGTGGCTGAGGAGGAGGAAGAGGTGATCGAATAGGTCCATCCAAAGCAACAAACTACTGGGAAGGCTCCTATTGCTAAATCTAAGGAGACTAGGAGTTCTTCCAAGAACCCCTCAGAGCCTGTACCTATTAAGTCCTCCCTTTCAAAAAGAACAAGATCTGCCTCTAAAGGCAAACAAGTGAAAATGGTTGTAGAAGAAGAAGAGAGTGATGAAGAAGAAGAAGATGACTCTAAGAATGAGCAGGATAGATATGCCAATTTTGGCAAAAGAAAACTTCTGAAGGACAGGCTGCTGAAAGACCTGGAGGATCCAGGCATGATAAGGCTTCTCGCATCTCTGGAAGCTCAAGTTTGGAAGGATATGGTCCTTCAGTTGAATGGGAAACTGCCCAGGAAGGAACTAGTTTCCATGGCAAATGGATCAGTGAAGAATGGTCTGCTGACCAGTACTGTTAAAGGTGTCAAGGTGAAGTTCAATGCTGAAAAGCTGGGGGAGATTTTGAATATCCCTTGTGAGGGATATGATGATTACATAAGGCAGAGGTGGCCTTGCTTGGATGGGCTGCCTTCAGAGCTGCAGATAACAAGAAATAATTGTAACACCAAACTAGATGCAGAAGTGCCTGAGGTCAAGGCAGTGCAAAAGAGTGAGATGAGGCATGAGCACAAGGTTTTCTTTGATTTTGTCAACAAATGCTCCTGCCCAGACAGGAAAGAAGGCATGCTGCTAACTATATAGACCTGGTGCTCATGCAGTGCTTGACTGAGAGTAAGCAAATCAACTGGCCTATGTTTATGGTGAAGCTGTTGGAAAGGGTGATAAATGGTTCAAAGGATCATGCCATTCCCTAAGGCTTTATTTTGACTACTATGCTTGAACGACTAGATGTTCCCTTGAAAAAGTGGAAAATGGCATCCAGCAAGGAGCACTTTGGCATCAAGACCCTTTAAGCCTGTGAGTATCTGCTCAGCACTGTCCCTATTGAACCTGGTTCATCTGCTAAGACTCCTGTGAACAACAAAGTCAGGTCCTCTGTTCAGGAGGTTGGAATTGAGGATGCTGAAATAGAAAGGCTTAATGCCAGGGTGGAAGAATTGGAGGAAGAAAGAAATGGGCTGAGATTTGAACTTGCCAAAGAAAAAGAGAAAAACGAAGGCATGCTCCAACAAATGCAAAACCTGCTGAAAGCCCAAACCTCCAGCACTTCCAAGCCTTAGGTGTCCTGTGCTTAGTGTCCAGTCTAGTTTCTCCTTCAGTGTCAAGTTTTTGTGGCTCTTGGTCTATTTTTCTTTTGGATCATGGTTGGAAGTTTTATTTTTCTTTTTTGGACTGAATCATAGAAACACCTCTGCAATCAATGAATGAAGCTTTTCTGGTTCTTTTTAATCTGGTTCTTAATAGTTATTTCAAAGTTGATTTTTGATTAACTTGAACATGTGTTCACTTGCAGTTGCCCCAGCGGCCATGAGTATAAATTAACTTCAAGGATTCACATTATTTATGCAGCTTTTTGATGATGCCAAAAGGGGGAAGATATTGTGCTTAAAATTTCATTCTCTGAACTAGTAATATTTATGACCTAAATCTGACCTCCTTAATGATAAGTTAAATCATTTTCTAAGTGTTGATTTCAGCTAAGTTTACAAGCTACCTGATCACAATAAGCACAGAGTTTGTCATCATCAAAAAGGGGAAAATTGTTGGCCCAAGTTTCAGTTGAGTTTTGAAGATTGACAAATGAACTGATGGAAGGACCTGGTCCATCTTGTACTACACAGTCTGAATCAACCAGTGCACATGCAGAGCATGTGAAGAAGATAATGCACTAAGGATCACGCATCAATATGTTCTAAACATAATCGAAAAGGTTGCATTTGAGATAAGGAGAACAGTCTCCTTATATTAAGAGAACTTCCTAAGATTAGGATAAGAGTGGGAGTTTTCACTAGCGAAGGACTCGAATTGTGTACGAATGAGAAGTGGAGTCTTAATCAAACCTTAACTACTAACTAAATTTTTATTTGCGTTAGTTCTCTTTTACAGGTAACACACACAAGCAGAAGAAAAGCATATTTGAGAGCAAAAAGAGCGAGTCTAATTTGCAAGTAATATATGCAAGTATCAAGTGTGTACGCCTAACAGCTACATGAACCTAGAGAAGAACCAGTTCCATCTGAGTGTTTATTTCTAGTTCAATTGTAGTAGGTTTTTATATTGTACCTTTCATCTTTTCTAGAAGCAATTGTATTAGGTACCTTGTGCCATCAAGTTAGAGTTAACTTGATAGCGTCGCAGTAGCTGAGGCTGTGTGCCACACTAGGATTAGAGTTTAATCTTTAGGTTTATAAAGAGTCTTTGTAAATGTTGTTTTGGCTCATTGATTTTTAGTGGAGATTGGGAAAATCCTAGTGAGTAGTAGGTCGTGGTTGTTTCACCTTTTGAGCCAGGTATTTTCCACGTAAAAATATTTGTGCACTTTACTTTCAGTTTTTATTATTCCACAAACTACTGTAGTTAGAACACTTAGAAGAGCCAGGTTCTTGTAACGCTAAAATTAGGTACCACACAAATTATTTCCCCCCTTATTTTGTAGTATTGACATATATTAACATCAGGAGCAATTATTCACAAAGGAGAGAAGCAGGACATAGCAAATAGGCAACTTTAAGTCATTCCAAAGAAAAGAAAGTTGGCATGGGTATTACGACTTGTAAATAAACACATTGGGGTGCTGCTGAAAATTAAGTTAGGACATACCAGTTTCGAGGGGATAAGTAAAGAGCAGTAATAGCCTTGTAAAAGTGAAAGTGCAGACAAGACGCAAGAATACGTAAAAGTTCATAAGAGAATTGTGATTGTGTAGTTTTTAAGAGTGAACAATAGTATATGTTGCGTTAAAGAAAGGCATGTATTTATTGTGTGAAATTCATGAGAAATAAGGTAAGAAAATAATCAAAGTATGATTTTCAATCAATCACACAAGACTCCCTTTACTTAAGGGATAAAAATTCAAACAGGTATGAACCAATTTAAGGAAAGAAATTAATCAAACCCCTTGTGCAAAATAGCAAATTAGGGGCAAATGCATAAAGGTTATTTAAGGAGAGGGTTTCTGAAAGTATACGGTTTGTGTAAATAAGGCAAATGAATCATCTAATAGCCATGCAATCAGAGATAAAAGATTTGGTATGAATGAACCTAGTCAAAAAAGTGGAAAATGTTTTAAATCAATAACAATCAATTAGACCTATTAAAAAGAATTCTCACTCAATTACTAGCTTGAAAATCTCTTTGAACAAAAGAATCATCATATATAAAAATATATAGACACGTTAAACATGAATAAATTTTTCATGCTATACAATAAGAGTCTAGTATATCGGAATCAGAGTTATGTGCAAACGAGAAAGATTCACACATAGAAATAAGTCCTAATCTGATCATATAACCAGACTCGGAGGAAATTTCCCAAATTCTAGGGTTTCTGACTTGAGGGGAATACATAGATGATGAGGCAACAGGCTTAGAGATTTCTTTTCATAAACTCATGAGAAAATATGCAAACAAGTAGAAAGATTAAGAAAGCATAGTGAAGAAGCTAATTCGGAGCATAGTGAGAGAACAACAGTGGAAGAAACTATAGAAGAAACACATGCTTAAACAAGTGTTTTTAGGAGAAACTTTAAAACGGTAAGAATAGAAGGAATACATAAGAACATAGTAGAAGGATACAGTAGGAGAAAAATCACATCATAGGGAAAGAAGATAGCAGAACATAGTGAAAAATCATGCGAGAACATAGCATAGAAAACATAGTAGAAGAATATACCAGGACGGGGTGTAGAAACACAACAAAGAACATTCAAGCATGGAGTATAAAACTCAGTAAAAGAACACACAAGAAGATAGTAGGAAAAATAGAAGAATATAGTAGAAAGCAAGAAAAAACTTGACATAAGAAACACATTAAAAGAAACAATACGAATAATAAAGAAGGAAAATCATAGAACACTTTAACACTTTTCCAAAAAACCCTAAATCAGAAAAGAAGGCTTTTGAAAGTAATTTTCAAAAAAAATTAGGGAAATTGTTTGAAAACTCAAACATAGCATAGACACATAACGGATTTAAAATGAATCGGAGAAAAACCTTGTAAGGTTAGGATTTTAGAGGAACCCTAGTATGAGAAATGCTTGAAAATGATCTGATCAAATTCGGATAAGGTCGGAATCAGACTCAGGAGACTAAGATACGCCGGAGATGGCCAGAAACCTCAATTTGAATAAGGTCTTTGTGAAGATATTCAAGGTCTTGCCTCGAACCTTCAAGCATCAGGAACATGAGAGCAGTAGGAGGCTAATATAGGTCGTCCATGGCCTGAGAGGCCATGGATTCCTGTGAGTTTGGGGTTGAAAGTGGTAGAAGGCGATTAGGGTATCGAGAGACTTCGAGAGGGAAGAGGTTTCAGAGGCAGTGTCATTGTGCAAATGGGGTTAGGGTTGGAGGGGTTAGAGGATTAAAAAAGGAAGGGTGAATTAGAGGCGTTGACCGAAATGATCAACGACCGGGATTAAAAGATGATCCGGACGGGTTTAAAAATGGGTTAAGGGGTCGGGTAAGAATAAGAATTGGGTTGGGTAATTTCAAATTGAATTTGGGTTAATTGGAGGGGGTGGGGGTGGGGGATGATTTTAGGAAAAAAATAAAATAATTGGGGCTAAATTTCAAATAGTCACTTTTCTCCTTTTTATTTTATACAAATAGTGAAAATAATTTTAAAATCAAATTAAAAACACTAAACTAATTTATAATATATAAATATGCATGTACATGCTATATTAAAAGCATTTTTGAGTATATAAAAAGTATATAGGAAAAAATTTGGTATCAACACAACTCAGTGAGTAACGTAAAACATATCAAGATGTTGTATAGATTCAGTTCAAAAATCAGAAAAAAAGCAGTGACATGTAAAATCTCTTAAAAAATCTTAGCTCAATTTAAACTTCTTTGAAAATGGCTTTTTCAACAGTTACGCAATGAATGCAAAACAGTTTGTGCAGATAAGCACAGAATTTTGCCCCTTGGGCACAAATACCATTGCTTAACATGTAAAATAACAAGTAAATATGAAAGATAAACATATAAAGGCCTTGGGCACAATGTCAACAACTTCGCCCCTCGGGTAATATCTCAGAACAATACCAACCCCTCGGGTAATCACATAGAACGGTACGATCCCCTCCAGCAACCACATAGAATAATACCAGCACCTCGGGCTATCACATAGTACAATATCAGCCCCTCAGGCTATATCTCACATAATAATTGGTATATGTGCTCACTGGGGGTGTATAGACTCCGGGAGATGCCCCATACGGTCCATGCACAATATCAAGCCATCTCGTGGCATCAAATCTAAGCCCTTAGCCTCATATCAATTAAGCTACCTCATAGCGTATATATCTCGTGCCCTTAGCTTCATAAACAATATCAACAATCCACCTTGTGGTGCACATATCTCAAGTCATCGGTCTCAATTCAGTATCAGTGTTTCCTCACAACTAGGCCCTAGGCCTTACTCAGTCAAAAATACTCACAAGCCCCTCGGGCATTAGTAAAACAATATTCTCAGCCCAAAACATCATTTATGTTTCAAAACTGAATAAAAATAGCTGAGTAGTAAAGCAGTGGAAAATCACATGATTGAGTTCAATTAATAAGTCAAAATCGTGATGATATAGTAATAAAAGTCCCCAAATTGCCCAAATAATTGGCACGAAGCTCAAATATGGAAATTATCCCAAATCATGATAATAACAAATAAGTTTCAGTCAAATACGGGGTAAAATCATCAATTAGGACGGACCAAGTCACAATCCCCAATAGTACATGACCACACACTCGTCATCAAGCGTGCGACTCACCTTAATAAAGCACTATGATATGCAATCTGGGGTTTCAAACCCTCAAAATATCATTTATAATCATTACTCGCCTCGAACCGGCTAAATCTCTAGCTCGCGACGCCTTTGCTCCTCGAATCGGCCTCCACATACGTCTAATCTTTCCAAAATCAGAACGAGAACATCAAATAATGCTAAGGAAATAAAGGCCAAGCGAAAACAACCAATAAAGGGCACAAATCCCAAAATTAGCAAAACCGAGCCCGGGCCCACTTCTCAAAACTTAGAAATGTTTATGTTAATGGATTTCTCATCTCTCCATGAGTCTATGCATATCAAGAATACCTAAATCGGGGTTCAAATGACCCCTCAAATCCTTAATTTAAGGCCTCTTATTCTCAAACCCTAATCCTCCATTTTTAGCCCCTTTAATTCCTTTGATTACAACCTTAATATCTGAAATACTACCATAGAAATGTATTTTTAGGTCCAAAATCCTTACCTTAACGAAGTCTGTTGATTTCTCTCTTCAGGATCACCTAAAAAGCTCCAAGGTCGAAGTCAACAATTGTGGAACAACTCAAACTCGCAAAGTGAAATAAAATATATGCTTTATCAAGTGACAACAATAAGCCTTAAGAAGTGACTCAAAAGCACTAATCGACTACATATGCTCAATTTACTCATTTTCGGATACATCAATATCACCAATCTATCCTAATTCATGTGCCCTCACAAGAAAAAAAAGTTCCATATTTATAATAATAACACAAGGGACAAATGCACAAAGATGCTCACTCGCAACAATGAATTTCAATGTTACAAAATATCACGCCATAAGCTTGCCCTTATTTTAATTCGTCGTCTATTAAAGAACATTCGGTTGGAGATCCTATAAAGATATTTTAAGCTTGTAATGTAGGTTTAAGGAAAGTTTTGGATAATCATTAGGGATACAAATGACTACACTCTCTTTGAACACTACTCACATTCGTCTTTCTGTTTGCACTTTGCTTCTTTTTAAACCCCATAGCCCTTATTCGCATCTAGTTACCAACATAGAACCATCTTAAAGTACTTTTCTAATTTTCTCAAGACTCCATACTTATATATACATATATTTTTTTCTTTTTTCATATAATTATTTTCTTTTGGAGCTTGAGTACTTTCATATGAATAACTTTGAGGTATATGTTTCTGCACTTAATGTACAACCTTACCAATTTTCAACTTGACACCAACACCCCTAACTTAGGCTTTTAATCTTCTTCTAAATATTTAAGGAGGGACGGGTTCAAAATAGGGAATTGTTTCACAAAAGGATAAAAATTTATAATAAGGTGGCCAAAAAAAGGTCAAAGGATCAAATGGGGTAAACTAGTGATAATAATTATGCAATGGTAGGCTTGAAAGGTAAAAGCGGCTTTTCAAAGATCACAAAGAATGCCTAAGGTCATCCCTCCAACCAAACATAACTAAAATTAGGATTTAAAGACAACCACGTAAGTTCTAGAGGATAGAAGTAAATACAAGAATTATTTATAACAAACACTAACACTGATGGCACATGAACTAATCAAGACCGATCAATTTAACTTCTTAATAAGCGCAGCTAGAGCAATATCATGCTAACTAGTGGGGAAAGAGTCACCAAAAGAGCCAAAAAGTTTTCATAAAAATTATTCTTCCCCACGAAACTTACTTTTTCGATTTAAAACCAAAATTTGGAGGGGTATTCTTAATTCACATTTCACATACAAGAGACTAATTCTATTAGTACCAAAAAATCCAAAAGTCTCCACATAATAAAACAAGATTAATTCCCTTTAGAAGGTCGTCACACCACCCGTCATAGGGAAAAGTCACCCCGTTCAATACACAAAATTTTCTCAGGGAAACAACCGTAGCATAAAAAACCCCAAGAAAATAGTATTAAAGAAATAAAAATAAAATATTAAAAACTACTAAAGAAAATAATTGACAAAAGAAACTAATACTAAAGGAGCAAAATCATGATAAACAAAAAAATGCTAAAGAATAAATAAAGGAAGAAAGAAAAAATAAATGGAACCACAGTTACTAATCTACACATATGTAAATACTCACAACTACGCTCGGCAAGAGCATATGATAAGCAATTACAAAACAAGCCCGGAAAGGGCACAAAATATCCATACAACAGAATAAGCATGCAATGGCACAAGTCAAGTATCAATGTATAAACAAAGTATACTCCTTAAAGAGACCCCAACTAATAATATTGCAGTGTCCTCACAGCACAATATCAAAATAAATATACAAGTAGTTTGAGAGTCTCCCTGAGGTCTGCATCAGACTAGCAGACTGTAAGAGTAAGGCTAATCTCTGCCTTGAAGTACTCTCGGCCTCATCATCATCTGTCTCATTAGCATCATCATCACCATCAGCATTGGACATGAAGGAATACTCACTATCATCGTCATCCTCAAGTGGTATATTCCTGTTCGGCTGCCCCCATTTGATGATGGCCTTGATTCCTCTCCACATATTGATCATGAACTTTCCCTTATTTTTATTCTTCACCTTCTCCTTTTGGGAGTCTGACTGAAGATCTGCATGTCCTTGGCCAAGTTGCCATATGCTATTCGAGTATGCCAACAAATGTTATTATTTCCTCCTGAGACTCTACCTGCTTTTTCTGTGCATCTAAGTAGGTCTTCATGTTTTCTCGGTGATGTATGTGGGCATAGGATGGGAGGATGAAGGTCCACTAGGGAGATATGACACAAAGTCATGAATAGATGCAAGCTGGGAGTTTAACATCCCAAATGGTTCCTTAGGTGCAACTTCTTGTAAGGATGACTCTGGTATGGAAACAGTAGTGATGACCTTCCTCTTCTTGCTCTTTACTTCACTACCCTCGCCTGTTACTCTCAATGGATGAAAGGGTCTGTTGACAGGTAACCAATGATCGGTGCTACGCACCTTAACCTCTGCCTGCCTGCACAACTCTGTGATCAATGAAGGAAACATCAACCCGGCGTTGTCACCTAAAAAATACTCTCTCAGCTCCCTCAGGATATAGTAACAAACATTCACAGAAAAGCCATCTAGAATGTATGCAATGATCAAGGCTGTGGTGTAGGACACATCTAAAACATTTCCACAGGGTGACACCCCGTTGTAGACGATGTGGAGCCATATGTTGGCTTTAGTTGTGAAGTCGACCGACTTCAAACCCTTTCTCTTGGTTACCCATTTTTCTCTCATTCTTGAAAGATTGAGTTTAGAGAGAAAGAATTGCCCATTTCGCAATGATCCTTTTATCGCACTAGCTCATGTGGATGGTTATAAATTCAGAGTATGTCATTAATCTACTCAATCCAAAACCTCACTGTTTTACCTCTAATGGTGATTTGTGTGTCGGTGAAGTTTGTGCACTTAAGATTCGCATAATATTCACGTAACTACTCCTCGTTGGCTTTGCACAAAGTAGTAATTAAGCATGACCATCCGGAGGTTTGGATACGACCATAGAATTTTGGGAGCCGCTCGACGATCTCTTTTTCTAGCACAATCTTCTTTATGATAAGATTGTCATAATACCAGCAATGATAATCAGCAGACATGAAACGTGAATTACCAAATGGTTCCTCAGCTTCCTCCTCAACTTCATGATGCAACGAAGGATTTTTGTTCATTTTTGGGTCCATTTTAGCTCTAAGTACCTTCAAAACAGTCAAAACAATGTTAGTTGGGTAGTAGAATCATGTTAAGCAATTTAAAATAATGTAATTAGGCCAAAGAATCAAGTTTAACGGGCCTGGGAAGCTCCAGTTGCAAAGCTACTGGAGTTGCATAAAGCCTTGTTTCCGCACATGTGGAAGAACCACCATAGGTGCGGTCCCGTTTCAGCTGGATTTCCTTGCTTCCGTGGGTTTTCCTAGTTTGCCAAAATTCACACCTGCGGAACAGTCAATGCAGGCGCGAGGCCGTATCTATGGCACTTTTCCGCATCTAAGGGTTCAAACATCCAAAAGTTTTCAACTCTTTTCAATTCTTACATATGATTTTGGCACCAAATCTATACTCAAGACTTCTAAATTAGTGCAATACAAGAACCTATGACTCTATTAAGGCTGATTTTGTGGTACTTAACATACAATTCTCTTTTGGACAATTTGTCGAATATATTACGGGTAGTGAGAATTTATGCTTCTTGACACAAATATGGGTACTCCGATTTCCCAAAAGTGTTGTTCACTAATCAACAGCACACACTACATACTCTCAACAAATTTTCTCACCCTAATATAAACCCTAAAAAAAGTGGGAAAAGAAAAATGGGATTGTGGGAAGGGGGAAAATTGTGAAGAAGAAGAAGTAGTAGTAGTAGTAGAAAATTCAAAATAAAGCAACTGAGAGAGATAGCAATGAAGAGTACCTGATTAGTTTGGGCAAAAGTAGTAGAAATCAAGAGCGATGGAGGATTTGAGTATGTGAGAGATGGAAGACTTTGTGGTCTTGTGGGAAAAGGGTCAGAGATACTTGATGAAATGATGGATTTTATCCATTAAACTTTCCCGATAACCGCACATGCGATTAAAAAGTTGATTCTGTGAAGCCGCTTATGTGTGATATTTTCCGCACCTGTGCAAAAATTGCACATGAGTCTTGATTCCCGCTTCTGGATGGCTGCATCTATGAAAGAAGTTTTGCAAATGCGGTTACACCAGATGGCTGGTGCCCATATTTTTCTAGCCACTGTTTCGTGCATTCCAAAACCCCAAACGTTACAATTCATCTCCAAAAAAATTGGAAACTTGGCAGACTAGTCGAAAATAGCATACTAAGCTAATCTTGAAAAAAAAATTTTCAAAAAATGACTAAATTCTTTTAAAAATGATGGGTTGCCTTCCACCAAGCGCTGCATTTAACGTCGTGGCATGATGCGAATAAAGTTTATCACTTTTCTTACCACTTGGATAATATAAATTGGGCACTCAACTTGGAATCAAGCTTGTAACCACGAGCGGGAGGGAGGGATGGTGGTGGTAAGTAGATGATCAAGCCAAACTTCAATTTCTTCATTTTGCATTTCTTGGCTTCCATATAAGGAATTCCATTTTACCTTCTATTCCCTCAAATTATAAGTTGTATGGCATTTGTCTTTCCTCCTCGCAATCCCTCATTGGCTCGTGCAGTTCAATTCTCATATTACCACACAATTCCAGTATCGAAAAATGCTTCGACTATGACATCCAACATCCAAATTGAAATTCTAAAGGCAGGACAATGTCTCTTCGTAAGACCTAAATCTCAAAGCTTAATACAAACCCTCTCTGAAAATGGCAGCAAGTACTGAGGCGAACCCCAAGAACTAGAATGCCGGCTAGAAGAACCTGGTGCAAATGAACCATCAACTTAAGGTGCATGGGATGAACTTTGAGCTGGAAGGGCACCGATAGATGACTGTCCCGGATGGGAAGTTATGAACCATGGTCAGATGATACACCATGATGAGCTGGACGATTCATATGAGTGGTCTTGTAAGGATGATCCATGTTATGGTAGGACTGCCCAGAAGGAACACCATCGAAACCACCCGAAATTGAGGACTTTTAGCCTCCTTCAACTCATGCTCCCGACAATAGACCATCTTTATGTGCCAAGTAATATGAACCACCTCTGCAAAAGTAGCACCAGATACCCTCTCCCGAGTTATATGCAACCACAACTGATATTCAAAGCCATCAATGAAACTCTTAATCCTCTCCTCATTAGTGAGAAAAAACCAAACCGTGCGACGAGACAACTCCGAAAACTTTATCGTGTATTTATCACAGACATGCTATCGTGACGTAGCTACTCAAACTGTCTGCGTAGCTCCTCTCTACGAGACTGCGGTATGAATTTCTCCAAGAATCAAAAGGAGAACTCATACCATGTAAGTGGTGATGCACCAACTGGCATTCACCTCTCAAAGTCCTCCCACCATCTGAAGGTAACCCCAATAAACTGAATAGTAGTGAACAAGACCCCACTACTCTCTATAATACCTGCCATGCGAAGAATCTGCTGGCGCTTATCCTAGAAGCCCTGGGCGTCCTCTGACTTAGCCCCCACTAAATATTAGAGGATGAAGCCTCCCAAATCTCTCTAGTCTCCTTTGCTCATCATCAGTCATAACGAGACTCACCGGGCCTGAGCAGTTACAAGCGGCTGGGCTAGTAGTACCCCCGGTGTTTGAAGTCCCTACATCATCCGCTCTAGAGTACGGGAGGTGGGAGTCTGAGTACCTTCCCCGACCTGAGAAGTGGCTGATGTGGCCAGAACAGAGACATCCCGAGCAAGGCTGGTGCACACAGTCAAATTTACGTCAAAGCTTCCTAATGGCCTAGAATCACAATGGGGACAACTAGTGGCTAAGCTGGACCTCTGGTAACTACTTTTGAGCTGGAGCAACTGGTGGATCTACAAGGCCTACTCTAGTTTTTGTATGAGTTGCACCTCTTCCCCTACTGTGGCCCCTACCGTGACCTCAACCCCTGTAGCCCTTGCCGGTGGTACTAGTGGCTAATTGTCGGGACCGGTAGCACGTTTCCTCCCATCTGTGACAGATAGAATAACAGAAGTTTAGTTATCAAAATCAACACATCTGCACGACAAAAATATAAGAATGTGAAGTTTCCTAAGGATACAGGGGCCTCTCAAAGATAAGTATAGACGCCTTCGTGCCAATCTGCATGACTATACTAAACCTGCTCATGACTTGTGAGACCTATGTAACCTATTCTCTGATACTAACTTGTCATTACCCAATACCAACCCGTCATGATAGAGCCTAATATAGTACAAGGCAAGCCGACTACATAGACATTTCCAGTTCTAAGATCTTTGAAACGTATGAAAACAATTTAATTTAAGGAAATCCTTTTTAAAAGAAGAATGGGAAGTCATAACTCAATACAAAATCTCTCCCAAAACTGATGTGTCACCGAGTATATGAGCATCTACATAACGATATAGTCTAGTAAACAATCTAGAAAATAAAACTAAATAAAATAAAATGAAAGACAAGGGAGGAGATTCAAGGTCTACGAATGTCAAGTAGCTACCTCGATGATCTCCAATGGTCCGGACTCCGCAACTCATCAACTGCCATGATCGGAAGCACTTGGATCTGCACACCTACTGCAAGGTATAGTGTGAGTACGACTAACCTTAGGACTGAAAGTAGCGATGATCTCAGCAATTCCAAGAAATGTAGGCATGGTTTCAAGTTCATCAGATGAAAACTCGGTGCAAAAAAAATATATCAACTTTGAAATAAATGAGGTACATGTATATATCCACATGCCAATATGCAGGCGGTATGTCATCAAAGGAAGCCTCACATACTCACACTCTACGATTACTCAATCACTCAGTATTGTATATGAACAATCCATCACACACACACACACACACACACACACACATATATATATATATATATATATATATATATATATATATCAGTCAGTACGGTAAAAGGCCAATCTAGCCTAGGGAAAATTTATTCCCCAAATATAAATGATTCGGGCAAGATCCATGACCAAGGAAGACCTATCCCTCAATATAAATCAATTGCGCTCACCGTGGGTATGCAGAGTCTAGAGGAGCTCCTTCAGCTCAAGCACCATAATAAGCTAGATGTAGGCATAAGTAAATAAAACATATTGCGGCGTGCAGTTTGATCCAATAAATATCACTCAAAATCAAGCCCTCGACATCACTCAATAATCAATCTCTCTGGTACCTCTGGATCTCAACTAGCAACCCTAATTAATGATATGATATGTGATAGTACACGATAACGGAGACCGGAACGTGATATAAAAGGATGAATAAGACTGAGTACATAACTACGACTTAATTAATATGTCAACAACAATGAACGACCACTATGGGTCCCAACAGTACCAAACTATATCCTAAGCATTATATCCTAGCACAAATCATAGCTCAAGTGTTCTAACACATAGAATACAATAATAATGTTTAGATAAAATGTCTACCCAGCCCCAGGATAACGACTAAATCACAATTTCTATGGTACACATCCACACGCTCGTTACTTAGATTGCGTGTCACCTCAACATCTATCAAATATCACATAATTCGTGCTTTCATACCCTCAAAACAAACTTTAGAAGTGTTAGTTACCTCAAACCGTGTGAAACTTTGCTCCAACAAGTCGTTGCCTCACGAATTGGCCTCTAAATGCTCCGAATCTAGCCATAAACAGTTCGATCAAACCAACACGAGCTAAAAGAATCAATTTTATAAGAGAATACTAAGTTATTAATCAAAAGTCAAAAGTCGACGTAAAATTTGGCCCTAGAATTAAACCGCAAGAGACTTACCTCAAGAATTCCTTCATAATCTTTCTCAAAATGCCTAAGCCGGAGCCTGAACAGTCCAAAATGAAGAAAATCTTGGAAACCCTTGAATTTAAACTTTGTCTAGTGCTTTCTCCACTTCTGCAAAAGTCACTTAAGTCCCTAGGGCCCACACCTGCGCTCCAGGTTTCGCACTTGAGGAAGCACTTCTACGGCCCATGATTCGCTTCAGGGAAATAGCCTATGCCCCTCTTTTCCACATCTGCGGAGCCCTACTTGTACCTGTGGACTCGTAAATAAGGATTACCCCTCAAACTAGCATCCTACCTCAGTCCAGCCTATCTTTGCATCTACGCAACTTCAGGTGCACCTACGGTATCGCACCTGCAGCCAAGACCCTCGCATGTGTGATCACTCTAGAAGGTTGCTAGTTCAACAAGCATCTATGTATCATTTTCGGTCTGTTAACTATCTGAAATCAACCCGAGGCACCAGGGACCTCAATCTAACACACCAACAAGTCTTACAACACTATACGAACTTAGTCGAGCTCTCAAATCACATTAAACAACATCAAAAATTTGAATCGCACCCCAATTCAAGCTTATTGAAACTATGGAACTCCAATTTCTACAGACAACGCCGAAGCCATTAAATCACATCCAATTAATCTCAAATTTTATACACAAGTCAGAAATAATACTACAGACCTATCCATCTCTCGGAACCCAAATGCGAGCTTGGTAGCCACAAAGTCCACTCTCGATCAAACTCCCAAATTTCCAACTTTTACCATTCAATCTTAATTCAACTACGGACCTCCAAATCACAATCTGAACAACCTCTTATATCCAAAACCACCCAACAGAGCTAACATAACCATTAAAACTCCAATACGAAGTCGTTTAGACATAAGTCAACATTCGGTCAACCATTTCAACAAAAGCTTTCAAATTTGAGACCTAGTGTCTCAACTCATTTCGAAACACTCCGAACCCAAACCAACTACCCCGACAAGTCATATAATAATTGTAAAACATAAAATGAGCAGTAAATGGGAGAGCGGGGATTCAACTCTCAATACTACCGGCCGCATCGTTATACTAAATCACCAAGTAGCCTTTTCCAAAATAAACAACAATGTAACAAATTAAATCACCAATCTGACAGTCAAATAAAGCATTGAAATCAACAATGGCACATCATCACCTTCATTTCTTTTACTATCATCCTCACCATATAATAATGATATGATAAATGAAATGGCATGCCATGGCATCACCCTTCGTGCTCTTACTCTCTTCCTCGTATGATATGATAAATGATAACAAGCAATCAAGTGCACGGCATCACACTTCGTACTTTAATCCTTATAATCTCTTAATAATTAATAGTAATATGCAAATAATGTACGCCAATACCCTTCATACTTTTTACTCTTCCTCATCAAGCAACAACAATAAAAGGTGCCAATGCAAGGTGGGAAACAAATTTTACTTCAATCATAGGGTTATGATAAACAAACTCAACTTTCACACCCCCAACAATTTTAAAATATACAATAAATATGAAGGTGAACAACTAAAGGAATTATAATCTAACTAAGGCATGAAAAACATTGTCAATGAAATAGCATAGTACAACGAAAATATTTACGCCCTCATGCTCTAATCCAATGACAATGCTTATGTATCCGTAACCTTACATATACACCGTCCCCACACATAATTCATACTAAATAGATCAAAAAGTCCTAATTCCCTCATATTAAAGTTAACTATGATACTTACCTCTCTCGCCCGAGCTTTAGCTTTCAAAAATTATGAAAAGTTACCAAGTACCGACTTTCAGCTTTTAAATAGCCGGCGTCGGGTGCTCTTCGTGTTCGCGAAGAGTAGTGGAAAGTTTTCCTTTGCGTTGGCAAAATCCTTCCCACATTAGCGAAGGAATCCCCGGACCCTAGCCAAGCATCTGCGTACGCGACACGTTGGCTGCGTTTGCAAAGAAGATTATCCTTCCTTCCCCAGATCTCCCCAAAGCATCGCGTTCGCGAGGAATGAGTCGTGTTCGGGGAGGCTTACCCCCTAATGCTTCGTGTTCACAACCTACCTCTCGTGTTCACGAAGACCAACCAGCCCCCGTCCCAAGTTTCCCTTTCGCGGTAGCGAAGCAGTGTGCACCAGAAGAAAAACCAACAAACTCTATGTCCAAAAATTGTCCGAAACAAATCGGAAACTCACTCAAGTGTAATAATACTACACAAATTTGCTCACTACCTCAAATCATCAAAATAACATCAAATAACAAGAATCGATCATCAAAACTCAAGAATTTTTAACTCAAACTCAATTTTTATAATTTTACACATAATGAGTCGAAATGCGTTCGGGTTACCCCGGACCCCAACCAAATGTGCGTACAAGTCCAAAAATAATATATAAACTTATTGTAATCATTAAAATAATGATCAGGGGTTATTTACCAAAAATTTTGACTGCGGTTAGTTCTAGCCTCATTTTTAGTCAAAATTCTTATTTTCTTCAAAATTTCACATGAAAGCTTTTTAGAAAAGCTACACGGACCATGCACACAATTCAAGATATATCAAATGAAATTGTGGGGGGTCTCGGCTCATGAAAATTAAGGTTAGTACTTAAAACGACATATCTGATCGTCACAAAATTTTAGTGCAAATAAAAAATAAACCTAAGTTGCCGTTTTCAATCTATAAGAATTAATATCCCGGGCTTACATATATTTTCTATTGGCCTTGTTAGTCCATACATTCCTTGAAAGCACAATGAAGATCCTCGTGGAAAACGATAACAAGATTCATGTCCATACTCTCACATAATTCTCCACCATATATTACCAAAAAAATAATTCTAAATGATCAATCAAAATCCTGACAATAGCATTTAAAAATTGATAGGTTCTAAACTTACTAATTCAGTATGTGACAACTAATATAACAGGACTAGCCGGCAAGAGTAGCAGTAAGGTATTTAATTTATATACAACAAAATATTTTTTACATCAATGTATACCTGTCTTATTTTTCAGTTTACTAATTTCATACTTTATTTTTAATTCGTTGTAGTTATTTTTTAAATGAACTCATAATATAAAAGATTCTTTTAGGAGTCATTTGGTATGAGTATAAGTAGAAATAATACAGGGGTAAAAATTTAGTTCCGCCTTAATACTTTGTTTAGTTAGCAAATTTGGAATAAGTTGTTCCGGAATTAAAATTAGTATATATCAGGGAAACATAGACCTTGTAGGGGTAGGATAATTAGTGCTGGGATATCATATAACTTCTTCTTAGATATTATGCAAATGTCATTTTTAATACAACATACCAAAAAATGAATAAAAACTAATTACATAATAACTAATCCAAATATAACATATATTCAAACCAAACGACCCATATAGTATCAGTGTATGAAATGTTCTCAACAATAAAAACAACACGTCTTGTAGCCATATGGCGAGCAAGTAAACTTATTAACCACGTACGTTCTTGAGTTGGGAATAGAAAAAGGCAAACTTTGGAAGGGATATCAGAGTCTTCACACTCGTTTCTATATGGGAAAGAAAGGTGGGATATTCAGATATGCAGATGGTGTTGATAAGTTGGTGATGTGTCTTGGGACTTTAGGATGCATCGGAGATGGGCTGATGACTCCTCTCAATATGTTTATTCTCAGTGCTATCATTGATGATTATGGAGGTGCTGATACTGATGATGCTTCTTTTACTAATGAGATTGTTGACAAGGTATATTAATCATTCTGCTTTCTACTATGTTGGATGCAATTACGGCTCATTTGATCATTTCAAATTTAATCTTCTTTAAACTTTCAGTATTTCTTTAAAAAAAAAAAATTATTGTTTCTAGTATAATAAAGTTTCTAATATAATAAACCTGTAATGCTCTCTTCCTTCCTACTCAAGCCATATGCAACCGTATTGGCCTTCCTCGGTTGATAGAGAATAGTGATATCATAATCCTCAACAACTCCAACCACCATCAACTCAAACCTGAGACCAATACGCGAAGCATCACAATAACCTATATATGATCCTGATCCCAAAGGAAAAATCAAAATCTGAGTTGTAATCAAAGCAGTCTTGAGCTTTTGATAGCGCTCCTCACACTCGTCAGACTACCTGAATGGAGCATCCTTCTGAGTCAACTTATTCAATAGAGATGCGATAGATAAGAAACCCTCCATGATGCGACGGTATTAACAAGCCAATCCAAAAAAACTCTCGATCTTCGTAGTTGTCGAAGGTTTGGGCCAACTCTGAACTGCCTCAATATTCTTCGAATCTGCCTTAATCTCCTCCCTAGACACCATGTGGCCAAGAATGTCATTGAATCCAGCCGAAGCTCACAGTTAGAGAACTTGACATATAACTTATTCTCCCTCGGAACATGGAGCACCGTCCTCAAGTCCTGCTCGTGCTCCTTCCTACTACAAGGATACACCAGCATATCATCAATGAACACAATGACAAAAGAGTATAAATCATGCTGGAACACAATGTTCGTCAATTACATGAATGTTGTTGGGGGTATTAGTCAAGCCAAAAGACATCACCAAAAACTCAAAATACCTATAAAAAGTCCTTAAATTCGTCTTAAGAATTTCCGAATCCCTAATATTCAGTTGGCGGTACCTCAATATCAAGTCAATCTTGGAGAACATCCAAGCACCCTAAAGCTGATCAACAAATCATCAATGCACGGTAATGGATATTTTTTCTTGATGGTAACCCTGTTCAATTGCCTATAGACAATGCACATTCTCATGGATCCATATTTCTACTTCGCAAATAGTACTGGTGTACCCCAAGGTGAAACACTTGGCCTGATGAAATTTTAACAATTCATGAAATTATTCTTTTAATTCCTTCACCTTTGATGGAGCCATGATATATGGGCTGACTGCCCGGTGCCAAAAGAATACCAAAGTCAATATCCCTATCGGGTGGCATGCTTGGTAGGTCTGGAGGAAAAACGTATGGAAACTCTCTCACCACGGGGACTGAATCAACCGTAGGAGTATCAGCACTAACATCTCTAACAAAAGTTAAGTATGCCAAGTACCCTTTCTCAAAGTCACGACTCGACATCTCAACCATAGGGTCTTTATGGTGCCTAACATCCACTTTATAGGCAAGCGAACATCAGTTAAAGGATTAACTAAAATTTAATAAATTAATAACAGAAATTTAATTATTAACGACTGATGAACTCTGAAATATATGAAATAAATACATAAGTAGCAAAGTCTATACTAATCCCAGAAATTTGGAGTCACACGTACATGAACGACTAGAATACTACAAAGTAGTGATAAGGCTATAACAATACACTGACTATAAAACATGAATGAATAATAACAAAGACAACATAAATAAAGAGAAAACAAGTAAACTCATAAGAATAGGACCCGAAGATTAACTAACAGAGGGCCCTGGAATAACATCATCTCATAACCTCACGTCAAAGTACATAAATAGAGCACTACAACTGCAGATAGTTACAACACATCATACTCCGTTGCGGCGCACAATCCAATCCCAATATCAATTCCATCTCTATTATGAATTTTAACTTGATCCCAATATCATATCAATATTTATTGCGACGTGCAACCCGATCCCATTATCAATTGATTTCTCATATTGTTGTGGCGCGCAATCCGTTACCAATATCAACTCATTAACATGAACAACTCAACACAACCAAATTCTGTAATCTCAACACAAAAGGTACTAAAGCTTATAAAATATCAAGCAACTACTAGTACAAACAATGAACAACCAATATCTCATATTCACAAACCTCAACAATTCATTAATATGATAATAGCCAAAGGACTCACACAATCAGATATACAAAAATAAAGTGTAACAAGTAATGTAGCAAGAAATAACGGAAATATACAATTATTACATATATAGAAACATGTAGCAGGCAAGCAGATTTTGTTCGAGGAATAAATAGACCAAAACAGGTAACAACCAAATGATAGTAAACAAATAAGGTATGAATGGAAATCAAGGACATGTAGAAATCAAAACATGTAACGAAATATAACATGGGATAAAATATGACATAAAGGTAAATAGCCCAACCCGTACACTTTGACCCATGACAGTTCATATAAACTCGTCACTTCCCATATATGTTTTTTCCCACACATAATTCACGTAGCAAATAGCCCAATAAGTCCTAATTCTCTCATGTGAAGGTTAAACATGATATTTACCTCTTTCTGCAACCAAATCAATAATCAATCACAATTTTTCTTTTGGACAAGCCTCCATACCAACCAAAATATGTAAAATGAGTTAAGTCCAGACTTTTTCGTCTTTACCTAGTTGCAGGTATCGCAATTGTAAGCACTTATTCCTAATTGAAACAATCGCAAATGTGAAACATTAAGAGAGAATGTGAATCGTGCCCCCAACCCATATTAGTAGCAAATGCAAAACAATCAAGCATTTGTAAGCCCCCCTTGCAAAAAAAAGCGGTCGAAGATTTGCAATTGTGAATCTGCCTAATTCTAGTGACCAGTCGCAAAAGAGACCAAAGAATTGCAAAAGCAATACTACGGAATCCGTAATTATGAATACTTTTTCGCAAATGTGATAATGCCCTACCTAGCCCTTTATTGTAGATGCGAGCCCAACTTCACAAAATTAGAGTTTGCATTTGCGAACAGGTCCTTGCAAATATGAGACTTTCAGTCCAACAACACTATCAATTGTGCATCAGCTGCTCCAAACTCAATTGTAATTCCTCTGAAACTCATTCGAGCCTCTCGGGTTCTAAAATGAACATGCACACAAGTGTAATAATATCATACAAAGATGCTCTCTACCTCAAATCATCAAAAGAAAATCAAATAACAAGAATCAATCATCAAAACTCAAGATTTGAACTTGAAAACTCATTTTTCACAATCTTTCACATGATGCGCCATAATGCTCGGGGGTCACTCGGGAACTCATCCAAATATGAATACAAGTCAAAGAATATCATAGAACCTATCAAAATCATCAAAATGCTAATCCATAGTTGTTTTTCAAAAATATTGATCGTGGTAAACTCCAGCCACATTTTAAGTCAAAAATCTCATTTTCATCAAAATTTCACATAAAAGCTTTTCAAAAAGTAACATGGACTATGCACACAAATAAATAAGCATTAAACAAAGCTATGAGAGGTCTAGAAAGAGAAAAATTAAGGTAATTACTCAAAACAACTTGTCGGGTTGTCACACTCAACCATCCGTTGAGACTTTAGAAATGAACTAACCCTACTAGGATGTGACCAAGAGAACCTCTCATTCCAGCCTCAGTAATCCCGGCATAGCCAATATTACGGTCTTAGCGTGACAATCAAGAATAGCATGGCACGGAGATAATCAATCCATGCCCAAAATCACATCAAAGTCTACTATATTAAGTAGAAAACGATCACCTCTCATCTCATAGCTCCCAATAGTCACCACACAAGTACGATACACAAGATTCACAAGAATAGAATCCTCAAAGGGTGAAGACACATAAATACAAGTATCTAGAGAATCATCAGACATATACAAATGTGAAGCAAAGTAGGATGACACGTACGAATAAGTGGAACTAGCTCAAATAAAATTAAAGCATCGTTATAACAAACTAGAACAATACATGTGATGACCGCATTTGAGGTGACTACCTCAGTCTTACCATGGAAAGCATATCAACGAGCCTGACATCCCTCTCTAGGACGACCTCAACCCGCTAGTCCCCCACCTCTAGCTGGTGTAGCATCTAGAGAGGAAATCATAGCCTGAGTACCCTACTGAGTGGATATCTCTCCCTATATGCCAAGATTTACCACACTCATAACAAATCTCTACTGATGTAGCTGTTGGCACTAAGTCTGCCCTGGACTAATGGAATAATTTCTATAAGAACCCAGTGCAAAAGGTGTATTGAAGGATGACATTACGCTATGAATGCTCTGAAAGCCATGCCAAGCTTGAGTAGTATGTGAAGCCTTAAGTACGTACTGAACTAGTTGACTGACAAAGCCTCTACTATGATGAGTCTTGCCCCAGGAGTAGGCGCCATTATATCCTCCAAATTCACGAGGATTCTTGGCCTCCCTATAAGGTGAATTAAGTGAAGGTAAAGAGATTCAAACTCGGTAAACAAAATCCTACATAGCATTTCCAATGTTCTGCCTTCAACCACTCGTCCATCTCTCCTACATAACGATTATGACCTAATAACCAAGTGAATAGTGAGTCGATCTTAATCCATATTCCATTATTGGATAGGTACGACAAATCCATTTTAACTGAAAATTTTTCATTAAAGTCAAAGCAAAGAACGATTAATCTTTCCTTCGAGACTCCAGGATAAAGATACAATTTCGCATAAAAATTGTGAAAAAAAATTCGATTCATGTTTTCAAAGACCACGCTCCCTTCTTTTTCTATTTTTATTATAACGGATTAATTCAATGTTCCTTATCCTGCATGCGGATACGCTCTATCCTCCTAGCAATCTCACAGCCTAAAGAAATGTGGTCTCAGTCTCCATATCTCATGCCATCCAAAATTCGAGGTTGTAGGTGAGTCCCTCAACAAATCTATGGATTATCTTTTTCTCTCTCGGTAGAAACCAAGGGGATTGCGCAGCGTGATAACTCTGTACACCTCATAGAATATTGTGTCACAGTCATACCTTCCTGGCGGAAATGTTCAAATCAATATGCACCTCATCCATATGGATATGTGGGATAAACTACCCAAGAAAAGATTTGAGAACTGGGGCTATGTACGCGGTGCTACGCTAGCTGACTTACTCGCTTCATAAGTCTACCGACATCTGTATGCCAGCCCCGTCAACTAAAAGGTATTGAAGAAAACATCATTCAACTCCACCAAACTCAAAGTTCGTAGAATTTGATGAAACTAATCCAAGAAACCTTGTATATCCTCAAAATCCCCTCCACCGAACAAGGGAGGATGTAGTCTCTGAAATATCTCCAACCTCTTCTGTTCCTCAGCAGACACAACTGGTCCTACCTTAGACTGCACTGTAAGTATTGGTTGTATCAGTGTAACACCGAGTGTCTAATAAATATGAGCAAGTTTCTATAGTATATGAGCGATGGGAGTTTGGGCTTCTCCCTCAGCCTGTAAAGTAGCTAGTGCGACCGTAATCAACCCTAACTAGACCAAGATCCCGAACATAATCATAAATTGAGCCAACGTCTTTTGAAGTCCAAGGGTGGCAATAGGCCCCTCAGGTGCTCGAGCGGGTCCCAATTGCTCAACATGATCAGACTCCTGCGCTACTGGTGGATCTACCATTGTTGCTTTAGCAGGGGCTCTAGCTGCATCACGTGCCCCACCTTGGCCTCTACCTCGGATCCGGCTTCTCGTGGCTCTGACATAGGGTGTTCGTGCTTGTTCAACTAATCCAGCAGAACATATCCTCACCATCTGTAAAAAAATAGATGAATAAAGATTCAAAATATGGAATAACCAAATCCACACAATAAAGAACGAAGAAAGTAAAGTTTTCTAGCTACTCGAAGATAAGTACAGACGTCTCCGTACCTATTTGCAACTCTACATGACTTGATCATGGCTTGTAGAACCTATGAACTTAGAGCTCTAATACTAATTTTTCACGACCCAAAAATCCCACAAATGGTCGTGATAGCACCTAACCTCAAACACTAGGTAAGTCAACTAGACGATGATACAAAATTCAAAATAAGATATAATAACTCTAAATTTTAATATGAACTGCAGAATAAAGCCAAAACAAAGTCAAAACATAGTTACATAAGTCATACTTCAAAAACTCTGGTAATACAGAGTCATAAGCTCTAAACTGAGTACATAACGAGTCTCAATAAGTAAAAACTATCTGAAAGTAATACAACAGTATAAACTAAAAGATGGGGACTCCAAGGATGTGCAGTGTCCATTTAGCACTACCTTGAATCCTCTCGAACAGTCCAAACTCACTCCCGAAGAGTGCTACCTCTAGCACCCAAATCTCGAATGGTCCAAATAACCCCTCCAAAATTTCCTTTCCTTTAGAAAACACCTCCGACTTGCTCAAACATAGCCAAAAGTAACTCAATCACGCCAAATAAAGCCATTGGAAATAATCCCAAACAATAAAGCTTTGATATTTCATCAAATTTCCAAAAGTGAACAACAGTTAACTCTGTCCGATATGGTAAAAGCCTGATTCAAGAAGAAGATATTCATTATCTATAACCCGACGATCCAAATATATGATTAGATTCCAAACAAGTTCAAATCGACTTCAAATCCCCAATTTTCACTCTCTTAAGTTCAAGACAAAAGTCCTAACTTATCCTTTAAAATTCCAAGTTTTAGGTGTAGAAATCCATGACGTACCAAGATATAAAGCTAAATCTAAGTGAAAATTTCTTACCACCAATGTAGTAGTGAAAATTCCCTCAGAAACCTCCAGTTTCCAAAGTCTAGGATTCAAAATATGATATAATGGGTAAAATTTCGTAATTATATCACTTATAATTATGCCTAGTGATACACTTCGCTAACATAGCGACTACCTTGTGTTCGCGAAGCACAAAAGTACACTTCCTCAACTTAAACATACGTGAATGCGGCCCCTATCTCATGAACACGATGCACAAAATCCACGTATGCAAGTGGCCCTCTCAGAGGAACACGGAGGCCACCCGACCCAAGCCATAACTACCTCAGCTCTATGCAAACGCGACCCCCATGTAACGAAAGAGAAGACCACTCACCACAATCAATCACAAATGCGACACCCAGTCACAATCACTAAGTAATAAAATCTTCCCAACACCAAAATGCCCTCTACGATTGCGAAGAAGGAACTCACACTAGCAAAATCTTCAATTTCCAACATTGCTCCAGGTGGTCCGAAACTCACCCAAGCTATCTAGGACCCCATCCAATCATATAAATAAGTCTCTAAATACTACTCGGATCTATCCCAAACCTCCAAGAACATACGGTAACATCACAACAACGAATGAAAGGCCAAAACACAAATTGAACATTTAA
Organism: Nicotiana benthamiana; assembly: GCA_034376525.1. Classification (NCBI taxonomy): domain Eukaryota; kingdom Viridiplantae; phylum Streptophyta; class Magnoliopsida; order Solanales; family Solanaceae; genus Nicotiana; species Nicotiana benthamiana. The sequence continues at coordinate 64,250,444 of CM067338.1, forward strand.
GTTCAAGAACCTTCAAACTTAAAACCAAGCATCTAATTCAAGTCTAACCACTCCGGATTACAACCAAACTTGGAATACAAGTCCCAAATGAGAATAAAAATATATTTCAACTTCCGTAACAATAATACAAATCTAATATCATCAAAGATAACCCCCGATTAGACTTAGGAACTCTCCAAGCCTTCAAATTACCAACTTTTGACACATAGCGCAAAAACATCTAGGAACCTTCAAATCAAAATTCGAACATCCGCCTAAATCTAAAATCACCATATGAACCTATTAGAATTATCAAATCTCTAACTTTAGGTCATTTACTTAAAAGTCAAACTTTAGTCAACTTTTATAACTTAAGCTTCGAACAAAGGAGCTAAGTGTTCCAATTCACTCCAAAACTTTCTTGGAACCAAACCAATTATCGTGCAAGTCATAAAATTGAAACCAAACATAAACAAAGCATAAAATGGGGATACAGTGCGCAAATATACAAAATGACCGTTCGGGTCATTACATATGGATATCTATATTATCCATGATTTCTTGAATATAACCACTTTTTTAGGGAATCCTAATATCCCAACTTATGGAACCCCAAATTTAAGTGTGTACAAATATAAAATTTGAACCTATTGATTATCTATTTTTTAATATGGATTTTATCTATATTTGACCCATTTTTAAAAAGTTCAATATCCAATCCATTTTTAGTAGATAATATGTATAGTTAATTAACTTTTTAATTAAATTTGCCGCCTCTGGTCAAGACTATTTACTTAGCCTAGAGTTTTGCTAAAATAACAATTTTTTAGAAAAATATAAACACTTCTTTCTTTTCTTTTCATGTATTTGAAACAGTACTCTCTCAGGTTGCTCTACGTTGCAATTGGAGTTGGTATATCTGCGTGCCTTGGTACGTATAACACTTTTTATGCATATGAGCATACCTGCATGAGTTTATTTACTATCTTTTTTGCAGTGGTGATATGATTCTTTTTAAAACTATTAGGTCATTAAAATACATGCTAGAACAGGTGAAAATTGCATATCATTAAACATCCAATGTTCAAATATCAATAAAGTAAAATAAAACATACTACAAATAAAACAGTAATCGTTGTTAGTAAAAAATAGAAACAAAAAATAATTTCGAACCCACAATTTACTTCTACGTCCCTAAGAAATTTAATCTGCCATTGTTGCTCAAGATTATACGACTTAATTCCTCCCATGATAGAATGCAAAATTATTTTGTGATAGTAACAATTCATATTATAGAACTTCATTAAACTCAAATAGGGGAGAAAATCACACTTGATACTTACTTTTCCCTTTGAAAAATAATGCATAAATACAAATGAGAGGTGGGAGTGTTTGTAGATTTCGGTAATGGGAAAATGAGGCAAGGCTTCTCGGTTTATAGCCAATAGGTTGAAGAATTAACAGGTGTGAAGGTCAGTGTCGTCGATTCAGAAATTTACTATGCTATTTTCGTTTGGATCGTTTGAGAAGAATATTGTTATGACCGCAAAATCAAATAAAAATATCAAACAAAAATATCAGGAGAAGAAAAACTAAATAAAGGAATCAATCAAGTCATTTGACCAAATTCAAATTCGAAGCTAAAGTCGAAACTGAACGAGCAACGACGGCTTGAGGCTTGTGCTATTCTCAACTCGCTAAGAGCTAAAAGTAGTATTTTTATATATAAGCACAAAAATATTCCTCTTCATATCCAATCTTCTTACATGTAACACAACCCTCAAGTGATGAGTGTGCTCTATTGTGGGAATACACAAATATATCATCAATGAATACAATAATGAAGAAATCCAAATAATTCTAAAATACATTGTTCATCAAATGCATGAAAGTTGCTAGGGCATTTGTAAAACCAAAAGACATCACCAAAAACTCATAATTTCCATAAGGGGTCTTGGAATTAGTCTTAGGAATGTCTGAAGCCCTAATTAATAACCCGATCTCAAGTTAATCTTGGAAAACACCATAACACCTTGAAGACGATCAAATGAGTCTTCTATATGGAAGTGGATACTTGCTTTTAGTAATCTCATTCAACTGCATGTAATCAATGCACATCCGAATGGAACCATCTTTCTTCTTCATAAATGGAATCGGCTCACCCCAAGGTGAAACGCTCGGCCTGATGAAGCATTTATCAAGCAAAACATGTAATTGTTCTTTCAATTCCTTACTCTGATGGTGCCATGTGATATGGTAGATAGAGATGGGTTGAGTGCCCGGCACAAGATTAATACCAAAATTATTATCCCCATCGGACAGCATGCCGATAAGTTTGTAGAAAACACATTTGGGAATTCCCTTACTATTGAAACTGACTCAACAATATAAATATCAGCACTACTATCCCTCAAAAAGGCAAGTACTCCAAACACCCCTTCTCAACCATTCGTTTCCTCTTCAGAAAAGTAGGAGTGTGACCAACATGACCCTTTCATTCTAACCTAAGCAACCCCAACACAGCCAATGGTATGTTCTTAACGTGACAATCAAGAATAGAGTGATATGGAGATAACAAATCCATACCGCAGATCACATCAAAATCAACCATATTTAGCAATATGAGATCAACCTTAGTGTTATAACCCCCAATGGTGACCACATAAGACTAATACAAACAATATACCACAATAAAATCACCAATAGGTGTATACGCATGAGCAGGAATACCAAGAGAACCACGAGACATATCCAAGTAATGAGAAAATTGTGATGACACACACGAATAAGTGGAACCTGAGTCAAATAAAACTCAAGCATCATTGCAGCACACTAAAAACATACTTGTGATCACAATATCGGAAGAAACTGCCTCTAGTCTTGCTGGAAATGCATAGCATCAAGCATGTCCACCACCTGACTACCTCCCTCTCTAAGGCAACCTCGAATAGGATGAGTCCCACCCATAGCTTGTTGCGTAGGTGGTGTAGCTATTGGCACTAGAACCATAGACTGCATGCCCTAGTGGAGTACGCTACTCAGAATTCTAAGGCAAACATTTTTGAGATGACTCACGTCTCCACACTCGAAGCAACCCATCCTTTAAAAAGGCTGCTAACTATGTGAACCCTAATATATTCCTGTAGAACCCTGAGCAAATGGAGCATGGTAAGAACTCAATGTCGATAATGCATTGAAAAATGAATGACCTGGGAAAGCACTGTATAAACAGTGGCTAATTGACGAACTACAAGAAAGTTGATGAGTAGCCTTAGCGAGCCTAAAAGGATGTCCTCTACTGTGATGTGGCTGGCGTCTAGATGAGTAACCACCAAAAACACCCAAGCCATAAAGCCTCTGGGCCTTTTGCTCCTCTCACACAAGCCTGCGAACAAGCTCCACGTGCCTGGCAATCTCAACCACCTGGAGAAAACTATCATCGATCTTGGCCTTTCAATCCCTACCCTACAAATATCATAATTGAGGCCACCAATGAACCTCTTGACTCACTCCCTCTTAGTAGTGACAAAAAATACTACATAACGCGCCAACTCTGTGAACCTCATCTCGTATAGGGCCACAATAAACCCTCCTAGTGTAGATGCTCAAACTCCCTACGCAGCTCCTCACTACGAGTCTAGGTAATCAACTTTTCTAAGATGAGAGTTATAAAAAAATTCCATATAAGTGGCACTGCCCAACTGGCTTGCCCTACTCATAGGTCTACCACCACTTGTAGGCTGGGCATGTCAGTTGCAATGTAGGCACTGCCCAACTGGCTTGCCCTACTCATAGGTCTACCACCACTTGTAGGCTGGGCATGTTAGTTGGAATGTAGTAAAGTCAACTCCATTGGAGTCCAACAGACCCACAACACGTAGAAATTGTTGACACGGATAAAGAAACCCTATGCATCCTCAGTAGACTCACCAACAAAATGAGGAGGATGAATTCTCTAAAATCTCTCCAGCATCTTCTGCCTCTCAGCAGTCAAAGATGGTTTAATCTCAGCCTGAGCCACAACAATTGGATGCTCCGGTAGAACTCTCGGTGTCTGTAACTTTGAGCTATCTACTTTGTATGCGGGCAGGGGAAGTAGGGGCTCTTCGCCAGGCCTGTGATGTAGCTGGTGCAACTGGTATTATACCCTCTAGTTCCAAGCTCAAATAACACTCGGAATCTGAGCCAAACTCTCCTAAAGACCAGGCATATCAATAGTTAGTGTCGGAGCTTGAGGTGATTCTACCGGCTCAACAACATTTGAGACATGCTCCTATAATGGGCCAACTGGTGGCTTCATAGCTATTTCTCTAGTTGGAGCTCTATCTACAGTGTGTGCCCCACCTTGGCCTTTGCATTGTCCCCGATATCTCACGGTCCAGACTGAAGGCACTGGTGTCTGTTTAGCTATTCAGCATATCATTCCCTTACTATTTGTGAGAGAATAGAAGATCAAAGATTAAAACTTCAAAAATAATATCCGTACGACAAATGATAAAGGAAATGAAGTTTTCCTAATAGTTTGGTAGCCTCTCGATGATAAGTACAAACGTCTTCTTACCAGTTTGCAAGACTCTGCTAAACTTGCTCACAAGCCGTAGAACCTATGAACCTAGGGCTATAATACCAACTTGTTATGATCCAAAACTACCATGCAGCCATGATGGTACCTAAATTACTTACTAGGCAAGCCAAGCATAACAATAACAAAATAAGATAACAAAATTTCGGAAATAAAACTAGTCTAAAGTCAAATATAACAAAATAAAATGCATCAATAAATAAAATTCCAAAGCTGGTAATGCGGAGTCATGAGCTCTATAATAGAAATACAAACCTGAAACACGAAAGGGAAATACTTCCTAAATAATAATAACAGTAACTGAAATGGAAATAAACGTCAAGGACTACGGTTGGGATGCAGCTCTACCTAGTCTCTCGGCAACTCCACAACTATCACAATAGCTCTCAGTTGGGTCCAATATCTGGATCTGCACAACTAAATGTAGAGTTTAGTAAGACAACCATCGTCCCTATGTATTCATAACTAACGTCGACAAGGTAAAACTGGCAAGAACTACCAATGATACAATCAACAAACTTAGTTTTTTAATTATGCAAGTACATAGCAATGGTACCAAACTAAGCGTAAAACACATATATAACCAAATTAGAGCATATACTAAGGTGTACCAAGTCCCGTATCAATTACCTACTCAATATATAGAGAAAATATGCATTAAAAATCAAATCAATGTGTACTGGTTAACATATAGAGAAGATATGTACCGTGCTTTCACTATCAAGTCAAATAGCATTTAGAGAAGATATGCATTAAGAGGAATCTATACATTCCAAAAAGGAAGCATACATGAAATAATATACGCTAAAACATGTATACAACCAAGGTAATTGCAAATAGAGAAAAAATGCCATAACCCAAAACGCAGATCAATTTTCCTCATATCGATTGTACGTCATCAAGAGAGAAACATGAGAGGACGACCCAATGGAAATGGATCCTTATGCATACGAAGTACAAACAACTCATGTATTATAATAATATCAGCCGCACAGACCACTCACGTGCTTATCATAGCTCAAACCTGCACGGACCACTCACGTGCTACCAATCAGTCCATGGTACATAAAAAAACATAAAGAATACATTGATATGAACAATGAGCTCATAGACTAAGGTGTACGCATGTGTGAGGTGTACGACCACAACTCAAATTAGGCGAACACGCCACACAAATAGCAAATATCACGTGTAAACAGGAGATCAACCTACATACAATCTCTAACATGACTCAAGCAGTGCACAAAGGGGTATAAATATAAAAAGCATGATAGTAATAAGCTTAGCATTCAATTCATCGCATAAATTAGCCTAAGCACTAACCAGAGCATAGATAAAACCATAGTTCACACACGCACACGCTAATCCCCCACATGTGTGTCTCCCTTGGCACATATCCATCATCAATAGTTTAGGCAACTAGTGCCTCAAACCAAGACTAAGCAAGATACTTACCTGTAAAAAGCCAAATCAATACTCTAAAAATGTATCCTGAGAATCGACCTCTGAACAGCTTGAATCTAGCCAAAAACAAATCAACAATATTAAATAAGGCCATATGAAACAACCACAAATAATAAGTTTCGATCGTTATACAAATACACAAAGTCAGCAAAAATAGCAAACCGGGCTTGCATCTTGAAATCCGTCAGAAGTCATAAATCCCGATTACCCATTCCAATACGAGCCCAAATATACATGTTTCATCCAAATTCAATCTCAAGTCGGCCCCTAAATCTATTATTTTCACTTTCCAAACCCTTAGCCAAAACACCCAAAATTTCTCTCTTGAATCACATATCTATATGTAAAATTTCACGAGGAAACAAGATATAATATCAAAATTGAGTAAAAATCACTTACTCTCTTACCTTGTGTAAAAAACCCTTTCAAAAATTTCTACTCTCCAAGTCTATTGCTCAAAATATAAAATAATGGGTAAAAATCCAAAAATTACATCACTTAAAAGACTTCCTAGTGGTACCCTTAGCGAACATGGCCATTGCCTCACGTTTGCGAAGCACAAAATATCTAGCTAGCAAGAATAAATCTTCGCATTCGCAGTAGAGCCCTTGCAGCACTTCTTACCTTCCCCTAATGCAAACGCATCCAGGCCTTCGCAAATGCAAAGGCCAACTCCCTCTGCTCTCGCCAATGCGAAGAAGGAAAATTTTCCAACTCAAATAACACTTCACAAATGCGACTGACTTGTCGTGAACGCGAGGAGCACCTGACACCACTGTATTTTCTTCAACATAACAGTGCTTCGGGTGGTATGAAACCAACCCGAGTGCCTCGGGACCCCGTCTAATCACACCAAGTACAAATACCTTATACAAACTTGTCCGAGTGCATAAAAAACCACGACTAACATCAAAGCTACGCATCGACAATCGAATGGCATGTAAAGCTTCTCTTAAGTTTACTAACTTCGAAACTTCAAACCAAACGTCTTATTTGTAGCCTAACCAATTCGTATTACACCTACATATCCTATGAAAATGCAATCAATGATCTTTGGTCCTGTTGGGTTTAGAAACTTGCGCTTTGGAAAAACATACCCACACTTTAAAATATTTTAAATTGGGCTTCTTTTCTGTCCATATTCATATGGCATAGATTGTGTTTTACTCTGGAAAACTTGATTGAGTATTCAGTTAACTATAAAAATAGCTCCCTCACAAGTTGTAGGGTAAACCAGAACTTATTAATAAGGTATTCATCCTCTTCATTAACATTCTATTATTTTTTCCCACAATTTCATTGGTTTGCAATGTGTAAGAGTCAATTTTTGGTAAATAATGCAATATTTTAAATATATATATTTAAAAGGAGAATTATATTCTTCACCTTTATCACTTATTATCATTTTGATCTTTTGTTTTATTTCTTTTTAACTTTATTCTTTTATTGATTGAATACATCGATTGCATTATCTTTAGTACTACATAAGTAAATATAGCAATATCTAGTATTGTCATCAATAAAAGTTATGAAATACTTATTTTCAATGTAAGATGATATTGACTTCGTGTTTGCCAATATCTGTGTAAATTATGTCTAAAAAATTTTACTTCCTTTCTTTAACATACTTTAGAGTTCACACACATTTGATATTTTGATTCATTGCATTCGAAACTTGAAATACTTCTAAACAAATCATTTTACGCGTAGTTTCAAAGATAGTGTGATCTAAACGTGCATGTTATAAATTATTTTACTCATGTAAGTAAGAAAAAATTTAAACTTATTATATACCAATAACTATTAAATTCATCTTGAAAGGTCCTCATTTAGGTAACATTTTCATACATATATATAATTCTTACTTATTTCAACTTTATTGGGAATAAACACGCACTTAAATATTTGACAAACAATGTGGTAGAGACTAAATTCTTGCAAATTATACGAACATGGAGAATATTGTTTTGAGTCCTAACTTTGGCTAAAGTCATCTTCAAAGATATTTTTCCAGCTCCTTCAATATTGGTAGTTGTGAAGTTTCTCATAAAGATATTTTTATTGGTCCCTGGAGGAACATAAGAAAAAAAGAACTCTTTGTTAGTACAAGTACGGTGAGTGACTCAGAATAATTCCACCACTCCTTGGGATTTCTACCATTGCGTTAAAAAAATTTGGCACATATGTCCTCTATTTCTTCATTCTTTTCGACCATGTATGCTTGATTATTATTTTTGTCTTTCTTTGGGGCATGAAATCTATATATTTATGACCTATCCACAATTAAGGAACTTAGCTTTAAACTTCTTCTTGCTCGGGTAATTCTTTGGTCACAAAGGCTTCTTTTTATATTTGTTGCTTATTTAAGTTTCCTCAACAATATTTTACATCTGTTATTATTGAGTTTCTGCGAAACCTCTTTTCAGTAGCCTTGTTGTCCTCTTCGGTCCTTAGACGAATAATATGGTCTTCAAGCATCATCCTCTTACATTAATGTTTTAAGTAATTTAGAAAATTGTTCCACAAAAGAGGTAACTTCTTGATAAATGCCTCAACTTAAAATGCCTTATTAAAGACCATACATTCAATAATAAATCTATTATTAGTAACATAGTCAATATCTTTAATAAAAAATTGATTTGGCTCATACCTTCAACTAGGAGGTGAGGAACGATGAACTATAGTTCTTGGATTTGATTTCAGCCAGACTTGTTGTCAACTATTTTGAACTCCAAAAATTTGGCATCCATAAACTTCTTAAGTCCAGCATCTTCAGCTTTATCTTCATTTCAACAGCATTCCAAAACTCTTTCGAAGTTCTCATGACGCTATAAATATGATAAAAGTCTTATTCGAAACAACTAAGTATGTCATTCTTGCAAAAAAAGTCAAAAATGCTTCATGTGATCAAAGATCGTTCATTATCTTGAGTTCTTTCCAAGACCGAAATATCCTCATTGATAAATCGTTGCAAACAAGTGTTGTCAAATAGAAGAACATCTTTTGCTGTTCGTGCTTAAAGCCCATGTCGAAAAAAAATTAGGTTTTTCTACGAAAGCCATTGCATGTTTAGTTGCCACCGCAACCGAACCATTTTGGTACGTGGAACTTCATATCATCTTTCGAATAAAAAAATCTACACTCATAGATTTAATAAATTGGTAAATTTTTTTGTATCCTCAAACCAAATACAAAATCGAGTAGAAACTGTCACGTTCCAGGTTCTCCCTCCGTGATACATCATGACGGCACCTAGTCTCTACAATTAGGTAAGCCGAATATTTGCGGAATAATAAAATGATAACATAATTTTAACAACTAAATGTGCAGAACAACATACTGAATACCACACCGCTCGCCATGTATAATAACCAATTACTCAGAAATACACAATATGCCCAAAATCCGGAACATCATGAGCCACAAACTACAGAAGGAAAATAGTATTTCTATACTCCAAAGACTAACAAGAGGAAATACAAGAAGTGTTTGATATGGGAAAGATTAGAAAGGGACTCTGAGGTCTACAGAAATGGCAGATATTACCTTGAAGTATCTACAATTGGCCCGCCTCACTAATATTACGGCTGATAAGAGGTACCTGGATCTGTACAGGAAAAATATGTGCAGAGGAGGGCATGAGTACACCACAATGGTACCAAGTAAGTACCAAGCCTAACTTCGGTCGAGTAGTGATGAGATAATGTCAGGGACCTACTGGTATATATTAAATCAAATATGATATAATGAAATATCACAGTAAAGATAAGTACTAAAATTTAACAAGAATGAAATCACAGGAAACAATGGCCCAGTACAGAGATAGCAACAGGGGATCTCCCAGGATACCATCCCGTAGTTCCAAACATAAATTTGCAGGGGGATCTACCAGAATATCGTTCTGTAGTCTCAAAGTAAATATGCAGAACATGGGAATTTACCGAAATATCATTTCGTAGTCCCAAAGTAAATATGCAGAACAGAAGGATCAATTAGAATATCGTTTCGTAGTCCCAATGTAAATATGCAGAAAAGGGGGATCTACCAGAATATTGTTTCGTGGTCCCAAAGTAAATATATAGAATAGGGGGATCTACTAGAGAAGTGTTCCATAGTTGCAAAGTTAATATGAAGCTCATCAACGGAAATAACAGTTACATCAAGAAAATCAACAATGCCGACTAAGTACCAGTTAAGGAAAAATAGAAAGTTCACTAAACATGTTGCACAAAGTTCTGATAAGTAATTAAGGCAAGTAAGCAGGCCATTCTAAGCCAACGGGATACTACACATGCTAATATAACTCAAATAAGAAGAAGAGCAGGTTATTACTCAGTGAAAATTGGGGTTCTACAATAATTAGCCTGCGTATGTACTCATCACCTCAGGTACATGACGCTCACGTATCAAAATAGTACCAAATTCTAAGTGGAGTTCCCCCATACAAGGTTAGTCAAGCCACTTACCTCAAACCAAGCTCAATCAATCAATGACAATGCCTTTCCCACGAATATTCGGCTCTGAGTGGCCCAAATCTAGCCAAATCAATTACATAACGTAAATATAGCTACAATAAACTAATCTACCTAATGAAATCAAAGCTAAAGCAAGAAATCAGAGAAACGCCTCCTAGAACAAATGCCTTCAAATCGGGTAAAAGTCGCAAAAGATGAACAACCACGTACTCACGAGTCCAACCATACAAATTAGCCAATTCCGATCAACTCGACCTTCAAATCCTCAATTTGCGGTTTATGAAGTTTCTACTATTTTTTCCAAATTTCAATCTCAAAGTACTAGCTGAACGATGAAATCAATAATATATTCATGTACATTAACTTAATCCAGGTTAGAATTACTTACCCCGACGAATTAGTTAAAAAAACCACGAAAAATCATCTCAAATCGAGCTCCCAAGATTTAAAATTAAATAATAACCTATGCCTCGGTTATATAGTACATTTTCTAAACTCACCATGTGCGATCCGCACAATTCCAAGGGCGGCCGCACATCCCTGCTCCTGCGGTCGCACAAAAATTGTGCGGTCGCACTCTCTTGGTCACCGCACTGCCATGCTTTAATATTTTGGCCATAACTTTCTCCATTGATGTCCAAATAATGACGTTTAATTTTATCAAAACGAGACACGAACGGCTACAACTTTTGCTTTTCATTCATCTCAGAAATTCATGTAGATCAAAAGATATAAGCTTCCATAGTCGGACTGGCGAATTTGAGAGTTCATGAGTGAGGCCGCAAACAAAATTGTGCTGCACACACAATTCCACCATAGTCGCTCAAAACTCACCCTGAACTCACCCGAGCCACTCGGGACCTTAATCAAAGATACCATCAAGTCCTAAAAAACCATACAAACTTGGCCGAACCCTCTAATCAAAGCGAACAACAACAAATACACGAATGGAACACGAATTCTATCTTAATGAACTTGAATCTTCAAACTTCTAGAACCGATGCCGAAACCTATCAAATCGCGTCTGATTGACCAAATTTTGCACACAAGTCATATTCAACATTATAAACCTACTCCAACTTCTAGAATGGGAATCCAACACCGATATCAAAAGTCGACTTCCAAGCAAAATCTCCAAAAATTTGACTTTCGCTATTCCAAGCATAAATTAGCTACAAACCTCCAATTCACTAAGTCCAAGATTACCCAGAGCTAATGGAACAAACGAAACTCCATTCCGGAGTCATCTTTACATAGTTACAACTACAGTCAAAATCCTAAGACTTAAGCTTCCGATTAGGGACTAAGTGTACACTCTGAAACGAAAAAAAACACCCGGCAAGACACATAATCTAAAAAAGATGCGGGGGAAGTAGTCAACATGGGATCGGGGCTATTACTCTCAAAACGATCGGCCGGGTTGTTACATCCTCCCCCTCTAAAGATAATCATTTGTCCTCGAACGAGCATAGAGACATACCTAAATTGGTGAAAAGATGAGGATAACGGCTACGCATATCCTGCTCAGCCTCCCAAGTCACCTCCTCAACCGGTTGACTCCGCCACTGAACCTTTACTGGTGCAATGTTCTTTGACCTTAGCTTTTGAACCTGCCTATCCAAAATAGCAACTAGCACCTCATCACATGATAGATCCTTGTCCAACTGGACTGAGCTGAAATCCAACATATGAGACGGATCACTATGATACTTCTGAAGCATAGAAACATGGAATACTGGATGAACTCCAACTATACTGGGAGGCAAGGCAAGCTTATAAGCAACCTCCCCAACTCGTCGCAACACCTCAAATGGATCAATGAACCTCGGGATCAGCTTGCTCTTCTTTCCAAACCTCATAACGCCATTCATAGAAGAAACTCGGAGCAAGACTCGCTCTCCAACCATCAAAGCCACATCGTGATCCTTCCACTCCGCATAACTCTTATGTCTGGACTGGGTTGTGTGAAGTCTATCCTTAATCACCTTAACCTTCTCCAAGACGTCTTAAACCAAGTCTGTTCCCAATAACCTATCCTTGCCCGGTTCGAACCACCTCACCGGGGATCGATACCGCCTATCATACAGAGCCTCATATGGTGCCATCTGAATGCTAGATTGATAACGTTTGTTGTAGGCAAACTCTGGAAGGGGAAAGAATTGATACCGAGAACCTCCAAACTCTATCACATATGCACGGAGCATATCCTCATGAATCTGAATAGTGCGCTCGAAGTGTCCGTCTGCATGAGGGTGATATATTGTGCTCATCTCCACTTGAGTACCCAACTCACGATGCACGACCCTCCAAAACTATGATGTAAATTGTGTGTCCCAGTCACAGATGATAGATACTGACATGCCATGAAGCCTGACAATCTTGTGGATATAAACTCAAGCCAATGGCTCGGAGGAATAAGTAGTTATCATGTGAATGAAATGAGCTGACTTGGTCAGTCTGTCCATAATCACCCAAACCGCATCAAACTTCCACTGAGTCCGTGGGATTCCAACAACAAAATCCATAATGATATGCTCCCACTTCCACTCCAGAATCTCTAACTTCTAAAGAAATCCATCCGGTCTTTGATACTCACACTTCACCTGCTAACAATTTAGGCACCGGGCAACATACTTCACTATGTCTTTCTCCATCCTACTCTACTAGTAACAGTGCCTCAACTCCTGGTACATCTTCGTGGCACCGGGATGAATAGAGTACCACGAGCATCGACCACCATATTAGCCTTCCCGGGGTGGTACAAAAAGGTCATACTGTAATCCTTAAGAAGCTCTAACCACCTCCTCTTACACAAATTAAGAAATTTTTGCTTGATTTAATGCTACAAACTCCGGTGATCAATGTATATCTCGCAAGGGACACCATACAAATAGTGCCTCCAAATCTTCAAAGCATGAACAATGGCTGTTAAATCAAGGCGCTGGATGGGATATTTCTTTTCATGCACCTTCACATGTCAGAAGGCGTAGGCAGTCAACCTACAGTCCTGCATCATCATCATGCCGAAAAACTTGGAACGCATCACAGTAAACAGTATAAGACCCCGAACTTGTAGGCAATATCAATACTAGATTTGTAGTCAAAGTTGCCTTGAGCTTTTGAAAGCTCTCTTCACACTCCTCTGTCCATCTAAACGGAGCACACTTCTGGGTCATCCTGGTCATAGGTGCTACAATAGATGAAAATCCCTCAACAAATCGATAGTAATAACTTGCCAAACTAAGAATCTCTGGATCTCTGTAGTTGAGTACGGTTTGGGCCAAATGCTTCCACCTTCTTCAGATCCACCTTGATCCCTTCACTTCACACAGCCTAACCCAAAATGCCATGGAATCTAACAAGAACTCACATTATGAGAACTTTGCATATAATTTCTTCTATATCAAGATCCGAAGCAGGTGTTGCTCATGATCTTCCCGACTCCGGGAGTACACCAGAATATCATCCATAAAGACAATGATGAATGAGTTAAGATATGGCCAGAATACATTGTGCATGAAAATGCACAAGTACTGCCGGGGAGTTGGTCAGCCCAAATGACATAACAAGGAACTCGTGATGACCATACCGAGTCGTGAAAGAAGTCTTCGAGATATCTGGCAGCTGAATCTTCAACTGATGATAACTTGAATGAAAATCAATCTTGGATAACACTTAGGCACCCTGTAACTGATCAAATAGGTCATCAATACGAGGCAAATGTTACCTGTTCATCGATGTAAATTTGTTTATCTAGCGATAATAAATGAACATACACATAAAACCATCTATTTTCCTCACAAACAAGACAAGAGCACCTCCAAGGTGACACACTCGGCCTAATGAAGCCTTTATCGAGAAATTCCTATAATTTTTCCTTCAACTCCTTCAATTCAGGAGGGTCCATACGATAAAGAGGGTGAGAGATGGGTTGAGTGATCGGCAACAAATAAATGCCAAAATCAATGTCTTTGCCGGGTGGCATGCCTGGAAGATCAGCTGAAAACACATCAGGGAAATCCCTCACTACTGAGACAGACTCAACTGTAGGGGTAGCAACAATGACATCTCTAACATAAGCTAGATACGTGTCAGACCCTTTTTCAACCATTTGTTGAGCTTTAAAAAAAGAAATAAGTCTGTTAGGAGTGTAATCTAAGGTACACTTCAACACTAATTACGGTAAGACTGGCATAGCCAGCGTCACGGCCTTGGCGTGACAATCAAGAATAGCATAATAGGGCGACAACCAGTCCATACCCAAGATAACATTAAAATCTACCATGTTGAGCAACAATAAATTGGCTCTGGTCTAAAAACCATTAAGAGTAATCAAACACGATCGATATACACGATCTATGATAATAGAATCTCCCACATGTGTATACACATAAATGGGAACACTCAAATAATCATTAGATACGCTCGAATACAAGGCATAATAAGATGACACACAGAAATAAGTGTATCCTGGATCGAATAGAACCGATGAATCTATATGACAAACCAGAAAAATACTTGTAATGACAGAATCAGAAGCAACTACATATGTACGAGCAGGAATGGCATAGTATCTGGTATGTCCTGGCCTCCCCCTGTATGGCAACCTCTACCTCCCCGACCTCCATGTCGAGCTGGCTGAGTGGGTGGGGTGGCAGTTGGTGCAGTAATTATAGCCTGATAAACCTGTGGAGCATGTTGTTCCTTAGAACTCTGTGGAGGTGCACATCTCCTAAGTCTGGGAAAATCCTCACCATATGGAAAGTGTCGCCAAACTCAAAATAGCATCATTGTTAACATGGCTATGGAAACTGTGCTATATGGATACGCTGAGAGCTATGAACACCTGAAACATTGTGCGAAGCCTGAAATACAAACTAAATTCGCTGACCCACAAAACCTCTACCATGCCTTACCCTACCTTCAAAATAAGGACCAGTGGATCTCTTTAGTCTACGAGGTCTCCTCGTCTTCTTGTACTCTCTCTTCTAGCCTCATATGTTTTCTCTCATCTAGATCCACCTTTCCTCTACACGGCGAGCAATCCTTACCACCTGCTGAAATAGGACCACATGCTATGTCGCCATGGCACCTGGAACCTAACAAACATGAACTCACTGCTCTAGAGTATGGGCGGCGGGAGTCTGGGTCCCTTCCTTAGTCTGTGATGTAGCTGGTACAACTGGAATCAACCTCGCTTGAACTAATGTACCAAACATGCTCAGGAACTGTGCTGAGGTCTCTTGAAGTCCAAAGGTAATAGTAGGCGCCTTTGGTATCTTCCCCCCAACTGGAGCTAATAGCGGCTCCTCAACTGCTGCTCTGATAGGTGCTTTAGTTGCGGCGTGCACTACTCGTTGGCCCCTGCCTCTATATCTGCCTCAAGTGACACCTGCTTTGGGAGCAACTTCATCGATAACTATCGTTCTTGTCCTCACCATCTGCGAGATAATGGAATGATAAGAGTTCAAACTCCGAGATCAATAAGCTTGCACGATAGGGATCAAATGAAGTAGAATTTTCCAAATGATTCCATAGTCTCCCGAAAATAAGTACAGACATCTCTCCACCTATCCGTGAGACTCTAATAAATCGGTTTGTGACAAACGAGTCCTATGAACTTGGAGCTCTGATTCCAACCTATCACGACCTAAGTTCTCCCTCCGTGAACCGTCGTGACAACACCTAGTCTCTACAACTAGGTAAGCCTAATATCTGTGAAATAATAAAATAATAACACAATTTTAACAACTAGCTCTAGCAGAACAACATAACTGAATACCATACCACTTGGCATGTACAATAACCAATTACGCAGAAATAAACAATATGCCCAAAACCCGAAACATCATGAGTCACAACTATAGAATGAAAATAGCATCTCTATACTCCAGAGTCTAACTAAAGGAAATATAAGAAGTGTTTGACATTTAGAATAGTATAAACAGAATTATAGGTCTACGAACGCGTCAGATATATCTTGAAGTTTCTACAACTAGCTTGCCTCACTTACAATACAGCTGATAAGTGGTATCTGGATCTGCACACGAAAACATGTGCAGAGAAGGGCATGAGTACACCACAATGGTACCCAATAAGTTCCAAGCCTAACCTCGATCGAGTAGTGATGAGATCATATCAGGGCCTTGCTTTTGTGTGTGTGTGTGTGTGTATATATATATATATAATAAAATTAGATAGAATGAAGTATTACAATAAAGATAAATACTAAAATTTAACAAGAATGACATCACAAAAAACATCAGCGCAGAATACACAGAGATAACAACAGGGAACCTCCCAGGATACCGTCCCGTAGTCCCAAACGTAAATGTGCAGGGGGATCTACCGAAATAACGTTCCGTAGTTCTAAAGTAAATATGGAGATCTACCGGAATACCGTTCGGTAGTTCTAAAGTAAATATGGAGAACATGAGGATCTACTGGAATACCGTTCTATAGTCCCAAAGTAAATATGCAGATAGGGGGATCTACTGGAATATCGTTACGTAGTCCAAAAGTAAATATACATCTTAAACAAAGGAAATAACAGCTACAACAAGAAAACCTAAAATTTCAACTGAGAACCAGTCAAGGAAAAATAGAAATTTCACTAGACATGTTGCAGTGAGTTCAGATAAGCAACTAAGGCAAGTAAACAGGCTATTCTAAGCTAACAGGATACTACACGTGCTCATATAACTCAAATAAGAAGAATAATCGGTTATTACTCATTGAAAATCATGTTTTTACAATAATTAACCCGTGTACGTACTCCTCACCTCATGTGCATGGTGCTCACATATCAAAACAGTACCAAATCCTTAGGGAAATTCTCCCATACAAGATTAGGCAAGCCACTTACCTCGAATGAAGCTCAATCAATCAGTGACAATACCTTTCCCATGAATATCCGGCTCCGAGTGGCCCACATCTAGCAAAATTAATTACATAACATAAATATAGCTACAAGAAACTTATCTAGCTAATGAAATCAAATCTAGAGCAAGAAATTAGAAAAACACCCAAAAGCCTCCCCCGGCTCATGTCTCGAAATCGGGTAAAAGTCACAAAGTATGAACGCACATTCACTCACGAGTCTAACTATACTAAAATTAGCCAATTCTGATCACAACTCGACCTTCAAATCCTCAATTTGTGGTCTACGAAGTTTCTATCATTTTTCCCAAATTTTCATCTCAAAGTACTATTTAAATGATGAAATCAGTGACATATTCATGTATATTAACCAAATCCGAGTTAGAATCACTTACCCAGATGAATTTATTGAAAACCCCAAAAAAAATTGCCTCAAACGGAGCTTCCAAGGTCAAAAAATAAAATAATAACCTAAGCCTCTGGTATGTAGTAAATTCTCTGAAATCACCATATGCGTTCCGCAGAATTCCAAGCGTGGCCGCACATCCAAGCTCCTGCAGTCACATAAAAAATATGCGGCCGCACTCTCTTGGTGACCGCACTATCAGGCTTTTGTATTTTGGCCATAACTTTCTCTTACATATGTCGAAATGTTGATTTCTTTGCCTTTCGCGAAACTAGACACGAAGGGTTACAGCGTTCTTTTTAAATCATCTCAATATTTCTTGTAGATCAAAAGCTATAAGCTTCCGAAGTCGGACCAGCGAATCTGAGAGTTATTGAGTGCGACCGCACACAAATGTGTGCGGCCCGCACACTCCTCTGATGCCTTATGTGTGGAGAAGACAAAATCCCTGAGGCCTGCACTTCGCTTTTGCCTCAGCACTCACAAATTGTGTCGTTCGCACTTCCAAAGACCCTCAAAACAACACTAGAGTGCCAAAAGCCCGTACTCGCTCAAAACTCACTATGAAAATCATCCGAGCCATTCAGGACCTCAACCAAAGATACCGTCAAGTCCTAAAATACCATACAAACTTGGTCGAATCCTCTAATCACATCAAACAACAACAAAAACACGAATCGAATACCAATTCAAGATTAATGAACTTAAATCTACAAACTACAACAACCGATGCCGAAACCTATCCAATCACGTTTGATTGACCCCAAATTTTACACACAAGTCATATTCAATATTACAGACCTACTTCAACTTTCACAATTGGAATCCAACCCTGATATCAAAAAGACAACTTCCTGTCAAAATCTACAAAAATTTGACTTTTGTCATTCCAAGCCTAAATTAGCTATTGACCTCCAATTCACTTTCCAGACATGTCCCTAAGTCCAAGATTACCCAATGAAGCTAACAAAACCGACGAAATTCCATTCCAGAGTTGTCTTCAAATAGTTCCGACTACGGTCAAAATCATAAGATTTAAGCTTCTTATTAGGGATTAAGTGTTCCAAATTACTCTGAAACCAAAAATAAAACCTCCCAGCAAGACGCATAAGCCGAAAAAGATACGGGGGAAGCAATCAACCAGCGATCAGGGCTATTACTCAAAATGACCGGCCGGGTTATTGCAATTCATAAAGATTTTAATATCGTCAGTGATTAGAAAGTCATTAGGACTTTAATCTCAAATAAGTAGAACAAAGATGAACACATAAATAAAAATTAAATTACTTAAGCCTGTTAGTATCCGATGTTTAAATATCAGTAAAGCAAAATAACAAGTTACCACTATGAAAAGTAGTGTAATATACGCACTATGGCACATTACCAAGTTGTTCTAAATGACATTTGAGAAGTGATAGGAGTGTTCAAATGGAATAAACTTAAGATGGAATGTCTAACTGATTATGAATAGCTTGAAGGGTATGTCGACATATTTTGCCAATCCTAATTATCATATCCAAATGGAAGATAATCTGAGCTGACGAATCTGTTAAATAAGTTTGGAAAGTAAGTATTAAAGGTGTTTCTGAAATTTGTAGGAGGAATTTGTTGGACAAGAACGGCAGAGAGACAAACATCTCGAATAAGGATGGAGTACTTGAAATCAATCCTCAGACAAGAAGTTAGTTTCTTTGACAGGCTAAATGCTTCCTCCAGTAGTTTTGAAGTTGTTTCCACCATTTCAGCTGATGCTCATTCAATCCAAGATGCTATTGCAGAGAAGGTATTTCAATTTTGATGTATTAAGTCTTGTCATCTTTCTTTCTCAACCTATCATATTATAAAATTCCATGTATTTTTCTCAAAATTAATTTCACGTATGGCTATTGAGCTTTATCCGTTATAAAAATAAAGTTCCACAACTATTTTTTATATTAAAATAATTAAATTCTACCCACTATAGCAATAATATTAAAAAAAACATTCTCTTGTCAAATTAAAATACATAACTGATTTTTACCTGCTATAATAATTTTACTTGCTATAACAGTAAAGCACTAATCTTTACCACTATAATGACAAAACCACCTCACCAAGGTCAATTTATTATACTTCCTTTTCTTTCCCATAATAAATGATTTTTAAATCTCTTTATTTTGGTCCAAAAAAAATGTCAGTTTACATAATTAAAAAGGAACTAACTTTAGTTTTTCAGTATTTGCCTTATTTATATATCCCAATATATCAAGTTAATAATATATTAATTTTAACGAAGAGTAATTTAATTAAAATACATTTTTCTCTCTCTATAAAAAAAGTGTCTGGGGAGGGTAGTGTGTACGCAGCCTTACCCCTACCATGGGATAGAGAGGCTGTTTCCAAATAAACCCCCGGCATAAATCCCCAGAATTTGCTCCTGGGGAGACTCGAACGTAAGTGAGGGTTGGTTACCATCAGACCAAGCCCCTCTTGTCAAACAGTCATTTAATCATTTATTGTTACTGCTTAAAGGGTGACAAAGGCCGAAAAGTCATTTATTATGGCCTATGGGTTTGAGGGCGTAATAAAGTGGATAAAGTTTAATCATTTATTGTTACAAGAGTAAAAGTTCAGTTATTTTATGTGATAAGTAATAAATAAGGTGATAGTGGGAAAAACATAAACGTGAGACTGTTTATATATATAGTATGATTTTGCTATAAAGTTGAGTGACCATACATTAAATCAATTATACTGTTGAGTACCCATGATATGAATGATAAATCCTTTAATGTTTCCAATTTCTCCATGTTGCAGATACCTAATTGCGTTGATCACCTGTCAACGTTTATATTTGGCCTAATTGTAGCATTCTACCTTTCATGGAGACTAGCATTGGCTTCACTTCCATTCTCTCTTGGTTTTGTCATACCTGGGGTAGCATTTGGAAAGCTACTTATGATGCAGGGAATGAAAATGAAGGATGCCTACGGAGTTGCAGGAAATGTAGCAGAACAAGCAATTTCATCGATTCGCACAGTTTACTCTTATGTTGGAGAAAATGAAACAGTGAAAAGGTTCAGCCATTCCCTTGAGGAGAGTTTGAATCTTGGTGTCAAGCAAGGTCTTACTAAGGGGTTGCTGTTAGGAAGTATGGGAATGATTTATGTGTCGTGGGCATTTCAATCTTGGGCAGGAAGTGTTCTTGTTGCTAATAGAGGAGAAAGTGGTGGTCGCGTTTTTATATCAGCTCTTTGTGTTATTCTTGGAGGACTGTAAGTTTCATTCTATTTGCAAGTGTGAAACTGTAGCCACTATAACAGAAATGCAACTAAACTTTACTCACTATAACATTAAAGTCACCTTAATGGACATCGGCCACATTATAACTACCTTCTGGAAAGGTCCATTTGATATCCAACAAGTGACTTTATCATTTGATTAGTCTTCCGTTCGTTCTGCCATCCCAACAAGTGAATCATTAAGATTTGGTTTTATCATTATAGTGGATAAGTGTAATGACTTTACTAAAGTTCACTTGTTTAATGTGACAAGACATAGTTTCGTGACTTCACTTTTGTAGCAGATGGAACTTAGTAATCTTACTATTACAATGGCTAAAGTTTATTTTGCTTTGCTATGACAAAGAAAGTTTGGTGACTTACTTTCATAGTGGATATAGTTCAGTATCATATTGAAGTTTACCCTTCACTCCTCATTTTATTTGATCAATGAAAGAACATAAAGCTTTATAGATTTTGTTTTTATTTAACTGTAAATTAGATAAGTGGAAACAAGATTGTCAAGGCTTGGTTTTTCTGGTTGTAGGTCTTGCATGAGTGCACTTCCTAATATCTCATTCATCACTGAGGCAACAATTGCTGCTTCCAAGAATTTTCGAACTAATCGATCGTGTTCCTCAAATAGATTCGGAAGATGGCAAAGGGAAAGTTCTAGCATATGTAAGAGGAGATATTGAGTTTAAGGAGGTGACTTTCAGCTATCCGTCAAGACCAGATGTCCAGATCCTCCAAGATTTTAGTCTTAAAGTGAAAGCTGGAAGAACAGTAGCAATTGTTGGAGGCAGTGGTTCAGGAAAGTCTACTGTCATTTCTTTGCTAGAAAGGTTTTATGATCCAATAAATGGAGATATCTTACTTGATGGACATAAAACTAAGAGACTGCAGCTTAAATGGTTGAGATCTCAGATGGGGCTCGTAAATCAGGAGCCTGTTCTATTTGCTACATCCATAAAGGAAAATATACTCTTTGGAAAAGAAGGTGCTTCAATCAAAATGGTTGTTGAAGCCGCTAAGGCTGCAAATGCACATGACTTTATAGCCTCTTTACCTGATGGATATGGTACTCATGTAAGCTAATATCTTTTGCTTATTACTCTTTTCGAATAGATGTTGTTATCCGTTCTTTTGTGTTATTCGACTGGATTTGACAAATTTCCAATTGGATTATAGGTAGGACAGTTTGGTTTTCAATTGTCTGGAGGACAGAAGCAAAGGATTGCGATAGCAAGGGCTTTGATTAAAGATCCGAAAATTCTTCTACTTGATGAAGCTACAAGTGCTCTGGATGCACAATCAGAAAGAATTGTTCAGGAGGCCCTTGATCAGGCTTCACAAGGAAGGACAACTATCATCATTGCCCATCGCCTTACCACAATACGCACGGCTGACAAAATTGTAGTCCTTCAGTCAGGGAGAATCGTTGAATCTGGTTCTCATGATGAACTAATGAGTAAGAGTGATGAAGAAGCTGGAGTGTACTTTAAAATGGTAAACTTGCAGAAATCAACAGCAAATGGTGAAGGTTCAACTAGTCCAAATCTTCCTAAGGAGTCGGGAAGCTACACAAGAAGAAGTTACGCCAACGTGCCTAGGTCCCCTTTTGTGTCGACGTCCAGTTGGCAAAATAGCCCTGCTTCTCCCTTTAGCCCATCAATAAGTGTAAGTTATGCTCCCTCAGTTCATACATGTTCTTATTATGATAGTGACGATGAGTATTTAGAGAATTTCTCTTATCCAAACCCTTCAACTTGGCGTTTGCTCCAAATGAATGCACCAGAGTGGAAGATAGCTTTGTTGGGATGTCTTGGAGCTATTACCTTTGGTATACTTCAGCCGGTTTATGCATTTTGCTTGGGATCAGTTGTATCAGCATACACATCAAATGATATTTCAAAGATAAAGTCAGAGATCAAAGTTTATAGCATAGTCTTTTTGAGTATAGGTTTGAGCAGTTTTGTTGCCAATCTACTCCAACATTACAATTTTGCTAAAATGGGAGAGAAATTGACCAAGAGAGTCAGGGAAAAGGTGCTCTCAAACTTGCTGACATTTGAAGTGGGCTGGTTTGATCAAGACCAGAACACCAGTGCAGCTGTTTGTGCTAGGCTCTCCACTGAAGCCCGTGTGGTTCGATCCCTTGTTGGTGATCGTATGTCATTGCTAATACAGGTTTCTGCTAGTGCCTCAGTTGCTTTTGTGCTTGCATTGATTGTCTCATGGAGAGTTGCTATTGTACTAATATCTGTACAACCTTTACTCATAGCAAGCTTCTACTCACGTAGTGTTCTGATGAAAAGAATGTCAGAACGATCCCAAAAGGCACAGAATGAAGGAAGCCAACTAGCAAGTGAAGCAGTGATCAATCATAGGACTATCACTGCCTTCTCTTCTCAAGATAGAATGTTGGACCTCTTTGCAAAAACTCAGAATGGCCCCAGAAAAGAAAATATTAGACAGTCATTGCTTTCTGGTGTTGGCTTGTTTTGCTCTCAATTTCTAACCACAGCGGCCATTGCCTTGACATATTGGTACGGGGGAAGACTAATGAACAAAAACTTACTTAGTTCAAAGCACCTATTTCAAGTTTTCTTCCTTTTGATGAGCACCGGAAAGAATATAGCTGATACTGGAAGTATGACTTCTGATTTGGCAAGAGGTAGCAGTGCGGTTGCATCTATTTTTGCTATCTTAGATCGGAAGACTGAGATTGAACCTGAGAATCCTGAAGGACTTAAAGTTACAAATGCATTAAAAGGTAAGATAGAGCTGAAGAATGTGTTCTTTTATTATCCGTCTAGGCCTGATCAAGCAATCTTTCAAGGCATGAATCTGAAAATTGAATCTGGAAAAACAGTAGCACTTGTTGGGCAAAGTGGTTCTGGAAAATCCACCATTATTGGTTTGATAGAAAGATTCTACGATCCAATAAAGGGCCAAGTTCTGATTGATGACAGAGACATCAAAAGCTACAACTTGAAGAGCTTAAGATCACAAATTGCTCTAGTGAGTCAAGAACCTACCCTTTTCGCTGGAACCATATGCGACAATATCATTTATGGTAAAGAAGATGCGATGGAGTATGAAATCAAGAATGCTGCAATTCGGGCTAATGCTCATGAGTTTATTAGGTATGATCATATAACTTTAAATCTCTCCATTCCTTCGCTAATGCCATTCAGTTTCACTCAAGAAACAGCAGCTAATAAACTGAAATCTTGTACTACAGTGCTATGAAGGATGGCTATGAAACTTATTGCGGTGAAAGAGGAGTTCAACTTTCTGGAGGGCAAAGGCAAAGAATAGCAGTTGCACGAGCGATACTAAAGAATCCTTCTATACTCCTCTTAGACGAGGCGACTAGTGCACTTGACAGTGTGTCTGAGAATTTGGTACAAGAAGCATTGGAGAAGATGATGATCAGTAGAACTACTGTAGTTGTCGCTCATCGCTTATCAACAATACAGAAGGCAGATACCATAGCTGTGATAAAAAATGGAAAAGTTGTAGAACAAGGACCACATTCTCAGCTGCTTGCTCTTGGAAAGAATGGCTCCTATTATGCACTGATGAAGTTGCAATCTTGGTATTCTCCTGCTATGTAAAATATTTTGCATGTCCCTCAATGCCTTCCAACGATATATTTTTGCTCAAAATATAGGGTCCATCAAGTTACTATGTTTATTTTTGTTCAACCTTATTGGCATTTCTTTTTTAATTTTCTTGATTTGAGTATATAGGTATTAAAGTTACTAATTTGAGACTTCTGAAAATCATTTTTCTTTTGTTACCTATATCTTAACTTACAAAATTCACTGATATTCAGTGAACCTGATCAAAAGCGTGTAACATAACAGATTACACAATAACAAAAATACATCCTGAACTGTGGGGACTAGATCTTATAGTATCGCAGCAGTATCCTAACTCCACCAGTTACCCTCACATTGCAATAACAAGCAATTTCTCTTGCATATATAAAACTCGTGTTCCTTTTCCTCCACAGGCCAGGCTTAACTTCAACGGATATATATATGCAATGGGGTCTGGGGAGGGTAGTATGTACGCAGACCTTACCCCTACCCTGGAGTAGAGAGGCTGTTTCCAAATAGACCCCCGGCATCCTTCCCTCCAACAACTTCCCACCTTGCTCTTGGGGAGACTCGAACTCACAACCTCTCGGTTGGAAGTGGGGGTTGCCTACCATCAGAGCAACCCCTCTTGTCTTCCAAGCATATAAACAATACGTGTGACATTTTTGTTTGAATATGTACAAATATTATATTAATTGTATACGTGTATTACTATTACACCAAATATATATGTATTGGGAAAAATCAAGTTCATGTACAGAATTAATTTATAGGTGACATGTCATGACACGTGGACTGGTAAAAGAATTACAGTTGGCAAAGGATAGTTGAATAGGCACGAGCTTCAGCAGGTACGGGCAGAGATTCAAGGAAGACAGAAAGGAAAGACGCTTTGTCACGACCCCAAATCCGGTCGTGATGGCGCCCAGCACATTGTTAGGCAAGCCCGACCAATCACACTCACATTCCGAGCTACAAGCTCTCATCCTTTATTTACAAATCATTAACAACGAAGAGAAATCCGAAATTTTTGCAGTTATATAGAAAATTTCCCAAACAACCCGTACATAATACCCTCCCACAGATCTGGGGGTCACGAATCAAGAACCTCTACCAGAATACCGCAATAATACTAAGGGCTACAACTTTCATTTTTACATCATCTCCAAATTACTTATATATTGTGAGATATAATCTTCCAAAGTGGGATCAACGCAACAGAAAATTTCTTCTCCGCGATCGCGAAAGGCCTTCCGCGATCGCGTTTCACTGGCAGGTTTCTCACATTTTACTCACTGCGATCGCGACCCATTGTACGCGATCGCATAGAACACTGCTTCAGACAAAATCCAGTAGTTAAAAATGGCCTAGAAATGGTCCGAAACCACCCCGAAACTCACCCGAGGCCCCAGGGACCTCAACCAAAGGCACATATAAGTTCTATTACCTTATTCAAACTTGCTCGAGCCATCAAAACACTACCTTTAACATCAAAATTATCAAATTTCATCAAATCATAGCCTAAGTTTAACTAGAACTTCCAAAACTCTCATCCTATCAAAAACCCGACCTAAACATCTCTGAATCAACTGATATTTTGCATGCATATCTAAAATTACCTAACAGAGCTGCTGCAACTATCGGAATTCCATTCCGACCCCCGGATCGAAATCTCACCTATCAACCGGAATTCGTCGAAATTCAAACTTAGCCAATTCAAGCCTAATTCTACACCGAACCTCCAAATTCAATTCCGATTGCGCTCCTAAGTCACAAATCATCACCCGAAACTCGTCAAATCATCGGAAATCCATTCCGAGCCCTCTAACTCAGAAGTCAACATTCTGTTGACTTTTCCAAACTATTCTTCTCATAAAGAGACTAACTGTCTCATTTCTAACCGAACTCTATTTGAATTACTTCAAATTCTCCAAACACATATAATGAAACATATAGAAGCATAAAATGGGAAAAACGAGGCGGAGATACCTCGGACGACGGGTCGGGTCGTTACATCCTCCCCAACATAAACAAACGCTCGTCTTCGAGCGTGCCCATAGTTGTACTAGAAGCCAACCTATATCTGCATGACCTTACCAAACATATACTCGGGGTGATCCTTCGTCAACCTACCTCGCATAGGTTCAATTACACTATTTAGCTGAAATTTCACATTCCATCTAGACCGTAACCGTAGGACCATATTGCACTTCTTAAATCATATACAAGATCAGAACCTCACATTTACACTCAGAATAGGCCTGAACCAGCTGTAATAACCCATACTTGCGACCTCAGGTGAACCCATGCAACAAAATACACAATCCAACACTCGACACGATAGTCTCTATTCACAACTGTTGCCCAAAATACTCAATTATCAATGGGAACCTCTTATTAGCTAAGGTCTTATTCCAGCACTTTCACATACTGCCATTGGTAATGAAACACGCAATAAATTGTGACAATTTCTAGGATCGACCATTTATGAAGTCACTCCCTTTTTGGCTACTATCACAACAGATTTCCGAGCCGAAACTCGATACTAACATACTAACAGGCTGAAACCAAATCCGTTCATACCCATTAATGACCCCAAAGGTGTCTTCTTACCAAACACATCATCCTGGTGACATGACACTTCAATATGGCCTAAGCCACAACTTACATACACACACACCAATAAGAGACGGTCTGAACATACTCAAGTCATTAAAATGACTCAAACGAAAGAGTTGTACCTTGAGCTCACCAATACCACTACAATACAAGGCTGGGATCCCGTCCCACATCATAGAAATAGAATACCTGAATCTTTCCCGAATGGTAAAATCTCCACGTAGCCTTGCTATACTGCGCGATCTCGTCCAAACACTATTTCACATGAGGCACCTCGAGTCGCTATGCTCGAACTTGAAAACCACGCACAGATTGATGTTTGAAACCAAGCAATCCATTACACCCACAGTGAAGCAAGCTATATACACCATTCAATCCTCAAAGGACATAACTGATGCGCTATTCGCTGAGCAACTCCCAATACGGACTTTCCTCAGAAACCAGGAATCAAGGCGTACCAAGCAACATGCGAAAACTATCCTCAACATCACACTGTTGCGGCGCGCAACCCGATCAAGATAACATACCCCTGTGGCGGCGTGCCACCCGATTCACTCAAATATCTCACATAGGGAGTTGCACCTCTAGCCGAATATGCTCGTTATAACAACATACCGAGTATCGGTCATAACCACACTGAATGCATAATCATATCTACTCTTGGCGGTGTAAGCTACAAAACTCGACTTCCACTATGAATCTCGATAGCACCGCAATATATGTGCCACTGCCCAAAATCATAACGTCTCGCAGCACAGAAAGGCAACTCACAGATCTTTCCAGATCACTAGTAGGTCCAATAACTATCGAATCAACCCATCCTTTATTAATACAATTTAGGACTAACCAAGCTAACTCAAGCCATAACATAATCTGATGCACCTCGCAACGCAACCTGTGGCATTTTTAAACCTAGCCCATAGCACAATAGTCTAGAATAATCCAACACTGAGATAACAAGCCTAACCCCAACATCATGTCCAAAATCGAACATATCAACAAATAAAGATCCACTCGGGCTTCCCAATCCCAATTGCCGCTTACGGTGCCAATGCACACGATCCACAACCACTACATAGACTGCATCGAAGAACTCTCAGTCTCCAATTCCATATAACATACAAATCACTATATCCGGTCCCACATTCCACCGTAGGAATACATATTACACATCAAGTACCCATTTATTCCACGAAAGATATTCTAAAATATCCCTGTGCCATCAACAAATTCAAATGCCAACAGTCAGTCCAATAAGAAAATGTCGCAATCCCACCGAATTGTTATCAGTTTACATCACCTTCCCCTCTTACTAAACGTATACTCCCGTCAAATTACTAGAATAGTAATACCATTTTCCTTAATCATCTGAGGGTCGCTTCTTAAATCACATGCAGCTGCCCATACTGCTTAAGGATTTAATGACTTTCCATTCGGAACTGAACCGTACCTTACACGCACAAATTACAATCCTCCACAACAGAATGCACATACCATACCATACTAGGATAACTTGAGAACTCCATCTCCTTTTTTCTAACCACAAGCTAAACTTCCAGGACTAAATCCTTCTACCTTTACCACACAGATTCGGTCCACTAACAAGCTACTTCATTTGTCTGGATTTCCTTCTGATTCATTTTCAACTTGATATACTCTCTTGCTGTAGCACCACAATGCCTAAACCCAAGCTCCCCACACGAGACTCGAACGTAAGACCACGCTGTCTAAGACAAATAGGCCACTAAATACTCTCTCAAACGTTTCCAAAATACCACCTTCTAAAATACCCTACTTTGAAGGATTTCCTGCGAATTTAAGTCCGCTGCCTTTTGCTTCCCAGATACTGATACATAGAATCCCTTAATTAACGTAAAAACACCGCTAGTCTCGACTTATTCTAATGGAAACACTGACTTGGTTACATACTCAACCTTAAAACACATGAGTGCTACATAGAATCTTGAACACATCAAAACCATTCTCAAGAGTCGTCCACTCTTATACACACCGCAAATTACTCGACTTAACGAATCGAACCACTCGTGCCTTATCAGCACTCTGACACTGCAAGACATGGTCTCATTCCGATACAACCAAACCACTTCCTTCTCTTTACACTAAGCATTCTTTATCAACAACTCAAGACATCCTATTATTTTTCTCACATCTACGAAGCGCCATAACCTTTGTCAAAAATTTTCTTCACTCGTGCCATCCTCAGCTCAATTTGTGCAACCAGAACTGATTCACACGCATGCATCAAATTGGAACTAACATAGTACATAACTGTACAATCAGCTAAACAACAACAACCTTCCAACTTAGCTTGAAGCCATATATACCACAACACATATACTCTATTGCTGTCGTAATATCATGGTGAGATTAAACTCACTCTTTCATAAGCTTGTGGAAACACGAAACGTCAGAAATTTTTTACTCTTCTGCCATTCTTGCATTTATTCACGCAATAGTTAAGCCCACTCTGTAGGCAACCAAATTTTTACTAAGTCCCAAATTTTTCAAAAATTTCGGCAGAGTTTCCTTTTTAACTAAGCCTATCCACCTGCTAGAGAATCACCAAAACCATCTAAAAACACGTCCACAACTTGACAAAGCATCACAATGTATATCAATAACATAATCTCAATACTACATGTATCCTATTATCAAAATTAATACATGGACATGCGCTACACCCATTCAAATCATAACATATAGAAAATACCTTTCAATTACACATATAAGAATCACATCACTTCATATCACCTCGCAGGAGATAACCCACCTGCTTCGCCTCAGTATAACATTTATGTATACCTTCCACCGTCATACACAATACACAGCTACTTAGTCTTTCTAAGTCTGAACTCATATCGTATCGTGCAATTTACTTCACTCCCACTAGGAGACTTGAAAAGATTCTTCATACGCCCACAACTCGGGCTACACATTGGACCACCATAGGAAGCGAATCACTTGACAACTCATCAATTATCTAGCTGACTCCTTCATCAGTACCAGGTCATATAATTGCATCTCGCAGTACTAGCATAGTCACGACACGGATACCAAACTGCCATTCTAGCTAACAGCGACAATACCAAACGTCTAAGTTTAAAACACTTGCTCACTCAATCAGCACCTCAGTGCTCAAGCCCTAGGAAATATCTGGCCTCAAGTCTTCCAGACTGGCCCAACATCAACCTCACGAAGATTACATCTCGCCCCTCGATCGGGGAATTGCAAGCCATCGAAGCACATATAATACCGAGCGTTCATGCGTTCATACGAACGCGTGGAAGGAATTTCAAGAGTTACTCTTTCATGCTGACTTAAGGACGCACGATAAGATTTCAAGAAAGTCGAGTGTTTCCTAGAAGTTCTGTAGCCTCCCGAGGATAGATATGGACGTCTACATACCAATCCGCAAGACTGTACTAAGCCGGCTCATGACTCACGAGGCCTAGTAACCTAGGCTCTGATACCAACTTGTCACGACCCCAAACCCGGTTGTAATGGCGCCCAGCACATTGCTTGGCAAGCCCGACCAATCACGCTCACATTCCGAGCTACAAGCTCTCATCCTTTATTTACAAATAATTAACAACAAAGAGAAATCCAAAATTTTTGCAGTTATATAGAAAACATCCCAAACAACCAGTACATAACACCCTCCTGTAGATCTGGGGGTCACGAGTCAAGAGCCTCTACCAGAATAGTGTAATAATACTAAAAAATATCATAATCTGAGTACGCGAAAATATAAAAATACAGAAATAATGGAGGAGTCAAGTCCTACGAACGCCAGGAAGCTACCTCGACAAGCTTCGAAGAATACTCTGAAAACCAGCTAAGAGATACACTCTGCCTTAGGGTACCTGGATCTGCACACATGGTGCAGGGAGTAAAGTGAGTACTTCCAACTCAGTGGTAATAGGCATGAATAATGATGTTGAAGGCAAGAAATCCCAATATACTACACAGTAAAGCTACAAAAGTGTTTCTATTTTTTTCTAACAGTGTAAATCTCAATAAGCAGTAACAGGTAGAGCAGATAAGTGTAAATGCATGAATCCAATGCAGAATGCACATGAACGCTACGGCGCGTACCCCGATCCATTTGGGTACCCGCGCTCACTGTGGGGGTTCTGACTCCGGAGAGGCTCCTACAGCCCAAGCGCAATATCATACTAACATACGTTGCGGGATGCAGCCCGATCCACTATTAGTCCAGATGCAAGCCTCACAGGCATAAATAACTTACCGTTTTTTTGTTCTGTTTATCAGAAATTGTAGAATTAGGTGTTCAAAACCTCATAAATTACCCAACATTATTAAACAGTGTTCTAGTTCAGGACTGATATCATGAAAACATGCTATAATTCATAGAAATAGTAATAGTGATCCTCACTGGATCTAAATAACCGGCATGCAGCCCAAATATATCCATAACCATCCAAGTAGGAGGTTTACCAGTTCATTTATAGCCAAAAACACAATACAATGACAAATGGTTGAATGTTCTGAAAACTAGGCTCAATGATCTACACTTTTCACGTGTTGATAATTTCCCAATTCTTTATATAATTCTAGATATGATCCGTCAAATCCAGCCTATGTGCAATACGACATTCTTCTTCATTTTTCCCGACACCCTTTAGTTTAATAGCCATATATTTTCGTACACAAATCTAAATCATTAATGATTTACATTTCTAAAAACTAGACACAAAGGGCTACAACTTTTTTTTTACATAATCTCCAAATTCCTTATAGATTGTGAGATATAATCTTCCGAAGTGGGATCAATGCAACAGAAAATTTCTTCTCTGTGATCGCGAAAAGCCTTACGCGATCGCGATTCACTGGCAAGCTTCTCACATTTTACTCACCGCGATCGCAACCCATTGTACACGATCTCATAGAAAACTGCTTCAGATAAAATCCAGCAGTTAAAAATGGCCAAGAAATTGTCCGAAACCACCTCGAAACTCACCCGAGACCCCGGGACCTCAACCAAAGGCACATATAAGTTCTATTACCTTATTCGCACTTGCTCGAGCCATCAAAACACTACCTTAAACATAAAAATTTTCAAATTTCATCAAATCATAGCCTAAGTTTCATTAGAACTTCCAAAACGCGCATCCGATCAAAAACCCAACGTAAACTCGTTCGAATCAATTGAAATTTTGCACGCATATCCAAAACCACCTAATGGAGCTGCTGCAACTGTCGGAATTCCATTCCGACCCCCGGATCAAAATCTCACCTATCAATCGGAATTCGCCTAAATTCAAACTTAGCCAATTAAAGCCTAATTCTACATCGGACCTCCAAATTCAATTCCGATTGCACTCCTAATTCACATATCATCACCCGAACTAGTTGAATTATTGGAAATCCATTTCGAGCCCTCTAACTCATAAGTCAACATTTGGTTGACTTTTCCAAACTAACCTTCTCATAAAAAGACTAATTGTCTCATTTCTAACCAAACTCTATCCGAATTAATTCAAATTCTCCAACCACATATAATGAAACATATAGAAGCATAAAACAGGAAAAACGAGGCAGAGATACTTGGGACGACGAGTCGGGTCGTTACACGCCCGAACATATTGATAATCAGAAGACACATCAAAAGAATGAACCTAAATAGCAAAAGGGTATAGATACGTCTTATCAGAACTTAATAGGCATTAATTACAGAAAACGCTATGCAATCTGTATTAAATCAGTTATGATTACCAATAATAACGTTACATTAAATGCCATTAATTTTTCATAAAGACTCTATTATGAGATAAACAAGACGTATTACTTAGAGATGGCTATGAAAAATGAGGGTTGAACATTTGTATGGACGCAAAATACTATTGAAATATACTGATTTACTTTACCTTCTATTCAGTTATTTGTTTATATCAATTATTTCTATTTATATTTGATTATCAGTAACTCCAGTTCTTCTAAAATTGAGCTTTGACTGAAATCCCTATTTTGGTTAAACAAATTAGTTCTGTTACCGGGAATTTGATAATCGTCTGCTTTCCAAATCAATTCTTTCATAAAAAACGACCATGTGGAATGTCAACGAAAATAACCAACATAATTTACCACCTCAAGATCCACAACATCAAGTGAATGATGCGGATGACAGAAACCCACCTCCTTCGCCACAACATTCTCAGCGATAGTCACGAGAGGAGACTCCAAACGGCTTTGAAGAAAATCAAAATAACAGAGTTGCGAACGAAAACGGATCTGAAGTAAATCAAAATGACAGAGTTGCGAATGAACAAGCACTCTATGACGCTTTGAAGAAATTAATTGCCCAATAGTTCAATAACACTCTCCAGGCTTTCGCAAGTCAGTTGCCAGTTGCACCTCCAACACCAACTCCAAATAATAATACTTTGGAAAACCCACGTTCTGGACTCATTAATTCAGGCAGTGGTGGAACTCTCAGCGAGTCGTGATGGAGAACTAGGTAACATAGTTATTTATAATTTACAAAAATTAGTATTAACCTTGTAGAAACGTCTTAAGGAGCAAAGCGATCCCATAGAACAAATACCTGGAGTACCGCCTGTAATCAATGGAATAGATATAGATAAATATTTACAACAACCTTTGAAGCCCAGTGCTGCTCCTCTGCCGATTTCGAAGAAATTCAAAATGCTCGATATTCCAAAATACGATGGCACAACTGATCTACGAAACCACGTGACTGCATTCACAACTGGCATAAAAGGCAACGATTTAACCAAACAAGAAATTCATCAGTGTAGGTCAAAAAAATTAGTGAAACGCTCACTAAGGGAGTATTAACATGGTATTCTATTTTGCCCAAAATTCTATAAATTCTTTTGTTGAGTTTGAAGAGTCATTTATCAAAGCACATTCGGGATCTCAAAAATTCGAAAAAAAATGGAAGATATTTTCAAAATAAATCAAGGAGATTCATAGCTTCTTGGAGAATTCTTGGACAGATTCCAGCGTGAAAGGATGATGTTACCACGCGTACCTAATAACTGGGCAGCTATGGCTTTTGCCTATAATTTAAATGAGAAAAGTTCAGAAGTTACGAGATAACTCAAGGAATACGTGAATTATCAGCGACAACTTGGAATGATGTTTACAATATACACAACACAAAGCTGAGGATAGAAGAAGATACCATCTCCTAGTCTCAAACAGAGGAGAGGGTAAGTTCAAGACGTTTGAAACTGAATAAAGGTCCGATAAAAACAGATACGAGGCTTACATGGGTCCATCAGGAAGAGACTCACGTTCAAAGTAGTCCAATCCGAGGTATAATCATAGATCGAGAGATAGAGAGCCGAATTCAACATCAAGGTTTGGGAAAGGGTGAAACGCGCGAGAGATGTGAGATGATGATAGAAACTCGAAGGCAAAATTTGGCGGTTACAATTTTAATACCAGCACATCAGAATTAGTAGCAGTATCAAGAAGCATGGGTGATAAAGTGTGGTGGCCAAAAGAAATGAGATCAAATCCAAATAGAAGAAATCCTGATTTCTGGTGCGAGTTTCATAATGATCATGGTCACAAAATGGTAGATTGCAGATTACTGCAAGGTGAAGTTGAACATTTATTAATACAAAGATATCTTATCGAATTGTTTAGTGAAAAAGGTAAACAAGCATACATGAAAAACATGTAGAAGCCCCCTAAGCCTCCTTCTTCAAAAAGGATCATTAACGTCATAAGGGGGAGAAGAAATTAACGGCGTGACATACACGGCAGCCAAGCAAATTTTAAAGGTCACAGTTACACACGGGATGCGGGTCCGACATGTTTTGGAGGAAGAAAGTATTACTTTTGATGATGCAGATGCAGACGACGTGATAACTGCATACAACAATGCACTGTTAATATCTCTACTTGTACATGACACTAACATGAAATGAGTTTGATTGATTCATGTAGCTCCGAGAACATCATTTCGATAAGATTATTAAACGGGATGCAATCTGAAGATAGGCTAGTACCCAAGGCGCATACTTTATCTGGCTTTGACAATTCAAGTGTCGTAACAGAAGGGGAGGTGGTACATACAACATTCGCAGAGGGAGTTGTCAAATATACAAAATTTCAGGTGGTAGAAATGGATATGGATTATAATATGATTCTCGGTAGACCATGGATTCACGAAATAGATGTTGTGCCATCTACTCTGCATCAAGTTATTAAATTCTCTTTACAATTGGGGATACATCAAATCCGGGGTGATCAACATACATCTGGGAGCATCAAATCCATAGCAGATTCAATCCCAAAAAACGAAGAAAATAGCAATTGGAGAATTTAGTTGACGATGCTGCAACACAAGTCTCAACTGAACTTGGGCAGACGGATGTAGACTCGAGTCCCAATTCCATCCAAGAACCAGAAGAAAATGAAAATATCAAAATGATGATTGAAGAATTGGAGGCTATAGAACTATTCTTATAATGTCCTGAAAGGAAAGTCTATATTGGGGCCAACATAAGCCACGAAATGAAAGGTAAGTTGATTGAATATTTGAAAACTAACGTGGATTTTTTTTCCTGGTCCCATTCTGATATGACCGGAATACCTCAGAAGTAATGACTCACAAGTTAAATAAAGATCCATCATATACACCTATCAAATAAAAGAAAAGAAAGAATGGATCTTTTAAAAATCAGGTGATTCAAGATGAGGTGCAAAATCTTTTAATTATATGGCCTATCAGCGAGGTAAAGTATCCTAATTGGTTAGCTAATACTGTAGTAGTACCAAAAAGGAATGGTACATGGTAAGTTTGTGTAGATTACACTGACCTGAGCAAAGTTTGTCCAAAAGATTCTTTTCCATTACCACATATAGATCAACTAATTGATGCTTTTGCAGGACATGAAGTTTTAAGTTTTTTAGATGCACATTCAGGATATAATCAAATCATAATGGATCCCCTAGATGAGGAAAAATGTCATTTATAACAGATAGGGGGAGTTACTATTACAAAGTAATGCCATTTGGCTTCAAAAACATTGAGGCCACATACCAAAGGTTGGTGACCAAAATGTTACAAGAACATTTAGGAAAAATCATGGAAGTCTACATAGAAGATATTCCATTCAAATCCCAACAAGCAAGGAATCATATTCAACATCTATTTGATACATTTCAGATTCTCCGTAAATTGAACATGAAGCTAAATCCCGAGAAATGTGCATTTGGCATTTCATCATGTAAGTTTTTGGGATTTCTTGTTTCTAGTCCTGGCATTGAAGTATATCCCGTGCAGATTAAAGCTATTGAGGAAATTCCTGATATGCTTACGAGTAAAAAAGAAGTACAGAGACTGATGGAAAGAATTGCAGCCTTGGGAAGGTTTATTTCCAAATCATCAGAAAAATGTCTTATGTTCTTTTCAGCTCTAAAAAAGCAGGATCGGTTCGAATGGTCTAGGGAATATCAGCAAGCGCTCAAAAACATAAAATTATACTAGACGAATCCATAGTTGCTTGCAAAACCAAATGATGGGGAAAAGTTACTTATCTACCTTGCTGTTTTAGAGGTAACGGTGTGTGCTGTTTCTGTTCGTGAAGACCAAGGTAAATAGTCTCCAATTTACTATGTTAGGAAGTCATTATTAGATGTTGAGACTCATTGTCCTCATCTAGAAAAACTTCCACTTCAATTATTTATGGCATATAGGAAATTAAGACCTTATTTTTAATGCCACTCCATCTCCGTAGTAACTGTCTATCCCTTGCATAATTTTCTATAGAAATATGAGTTATCAGGTAGGTTAGCCAAGTGGGTCATAGAATTGACTGAATATGACATCATATATCAACCTAGAACATCAATAAAGTCCCAAGTTTTAGCAGATTTTGTTGTTGATTTTAGCCAAGGAATGCAACCAGAAGCAGAAAAAGAACTACAAATATTCAACGGGTCTAATCTAGGAACAAGGACTTTATTCATTGATGGTTCATAGAACATAAAAGAGGCAAGTCTAGGAATTGTTTTGGTACCACCTACATGTAAAACCATATGACAAGCAATAAAATGTCACCATGTTACTCACAATGAGGCAGAGTATGAAGTTGTGATTTCAGGTTTAGAACTAGCACGAGAGCTTAGCGTAAAACAAGTTGTAATCAAAAGCAATTCACAGCTCGTAGTTAACCAATGCTGGGGACTTACTCAGCTAGAGAAGCATAAATACAACAGTACTTGGAAATGGCACATGATCTAGTTAGACAATTCAAAACCTGGAAAGTTGTGCAGATACCACGAGAGGTAGACACCTTCACTAATCTTGCATCTGTAGTGGAAGTGACAAATGATGAAAATGCTTCTGTAATTATATCTACTACATTCAGTACTTGATCAAGACAAAAACTAGGTAAATTTCAATAATTTAACTTGGGATTGAAGAAACGAGATTGTCACTTTTTTGTAGTATGGAATTGTCCCTTAAGATAAAAAGAAGGCTCACGCACTTCACAATAAACTGCTCGGTACTATTTAAAGCAAGGCAATCTTTATCGTAAAATATTCGGTGGTCCTTTAGCAAGATGCCTCGGACCTTCTCAAACAGATTATGTGATGAGAGAAGTACACGAGGGGCATTGTATAAATCACGCCGGAGGAAGATCTTTTGTGAAAATCATAATTAGAGCAGGCTATTATTGGCTCAAGAAGAAGCGGAAAATTTTATGGCTAAATTTGATAAGTGTTAAAGATACGGTAACAATATGCATAGACCTGCAGAGTTGTTACATCCGGTCATTGCACCGTGGCCTTATATGAAGTGGGGGATGGATATTGTAGGTCCAATACTATAAGCAAAAGGCAAGGTAAGATTTTTGCTAGTACTCATTGATTACTTTACTAAGTGGGTGGAAGCAGGTTCTTTTAAACAAGTACGAGAAAAAGAGGTCAGAGGTTTCACTTGGCGAAATATCATATGTCGATTCGGCTTACCAAAGAAAATCACATGTGATAACGGCCCGCAATTTATAGGCGCACAAATCACAGAATTTTTTCAGAGTTGGCAGATTAAAAGAATTACTTCAACACCTTACCATCCGGTGGGCAATGGACAAGTTGAATCAACGAATAAAGTCATTATTAACAATTTGAAGAAAAGATTGGAGGAATCCAAATGCCATTGGCCAAAGATGTTATCGGGTGTTTTGTGGGCTTACCGCATAATAGCAAAAACAAGTAGGGGAGAAACACCGTTCTCACTTGTTTATGGAGATGAAGCCTTGATCCCAGTCGAGACAGGGGATCCAAGCATTAGATATACACAAGCAAATGAGGAATCTAATGAAGAAGAAATGCAAATAAACCTAGAATTACTTGAAGAAATAAGGGAAGCTGCATTAATAAGGATGGCAGTGCAAAAACAAGCTATGGAACGATACTATAATCGGAAATCTCTCCTAAGATACTTCAAGATTGGGTACTTCGTACTCAAGAAGGTTTTTCAATCCACGAGAGCGGCTAATGCGGGAAAGTTAAGTCCAACTTGGGAAGGAACTTATAAGATTCATAGTATCGTAGGAAAAAGGAGCATATAAGCTGGAAACAATGGATGGAAAGATTTTACCTTCACATTGGAATGTTGTACAGTGGAAGAGATGCTATTTCTAACGAAAGGAAGTATCCACAGGCAGGTACCCTCATTTTAAATTTTATTTTTGAATTGTTAAAATTTTACTAACGATTTAAAATCATAGTCACAAAGCTAACCCATACTAATTGATGAATCACGACCTACAAGACACGTGAAAAAATATAAATTTCCGGTCTAGGGTTACAACTATTCTGATTGAAATTCAAATGGGTTAAGAAGTCTTCATCTAAATCGTGCCTCCGAGTCCCATATGTTTTTCCGTTTCAGGAATAGGACCGCATGATAGAAGTAATCAAGTGCTCGAGATTTCATACGTCAAAGATCAAACACTTGGGGACAATATAATATACATAGGACAT
Organism: Nicotiana benthamiana; assembly: GCA_034376525.1. NCBI lineage: Eukaryota > Viridiplantae > Streptophyta > Magnoliopsida > Solanales > Solanaceae > Nicotiana > Nicotiana benthamiana. Next base: position 64,289,731 of record CM067338.1, read on the forward strand.
ATGTAAAAAGAAGGTAAAGAAGATTGAATGCAAGTTAAATTCAAGTCAAGCCCAAAAGTTAACTCATCAAAAGTGCAGAGCAAAGTCACGAGCCAATAACACAAGCCAGTCAAAAAACCATCATACATATTTAACAATCTTATGATGTCTAGTTTAAAGGAAATGCTTAGTCATGGGTTAAACAAAAAAAACCTTGGATTTTATTTCCCTTTTTGAAAATTTGTTGTAATCGAAATAGTTACGAAAAGTTATAGAAGATATTTAAATACATGTAAGATGTTACTTAAACTTGACAAAAATCAGATAAAAACTTTATCAAAGTTATTTCAAGAAAAATAGATGTTCTTATTTCTTTTTCATATATTTACACCATTATGAAGTTGAAACGTCTTCTTCATTAAGTTTCAAGTATAAAAGGGCCCTTTTTTATGAAATTCATGTTTGATTCAGACATCCATGAAGTTAATAAAACATTTTATAAAACAAAAATGCAAAAGGATAAAACATAAACCAACGAATTAACTAACAAATCCTTGAGTATAAACGCAAGAACGAGCAAAACAAAAGCTCAAGATAACTAAGTTAAAACAAAAACTTCTTAATATTAAAAGTTTATACTACGTATGAACCTAGTCATAAACTGTTTGTCATTTATACAAAATGCCCTGAAAAGATTTGGGACTTGTCATTTCCAAAAGAAAAAATCCTCAAATGGGACCGAGGATTAAAACCATATTCCACCAAAAAAAGAAGAAGAAGTCACATTTGATAAACTTTTACTGAGGTTTGAAGAAAGACCTAAAGCAGTGTCAGTAGCAGCAGAAAGTTCGAGTTGGCTTGAAGGAATTGGAACATTCACCTTACCCATATTATCTTCAACGTGCTCGGGAGTATCAGCCATGGGAGAAGAAAGTCTTGACCTTGCTGAGTCTTTTCAATAGTCTCTTTTATCTTAGCTAACTCAGCATCCAAGTCAAAACCTTCTTGGCTAGTCTCCACAATGGTATCGTGGCGTGTGTTCAAAATTGCCCAACTCACTTCAATAGCAGTCTTATCGTCAAGAATCTCGTGATCTCTCTCCCAGTGATCAATCTCATTTTTCAGCTTTTCATTCTGAGCCAAGGCAGAATCATAAGAAGCTTGAAGAGGAGCGCTTGAACTTTCTAAAAAATAGACCTTATTAAAAGACTCACGGAGATCTTCTTGTGTCTGAGTAAGTGTTTGCACAAGTTCACCGGCATAAACTTCTTTCTCACTTAGCAAAGCCTTCAGTTATCTGATCTATTCACTTGCCTTAGAGAGTTGCTCAGAAAAAGATGTTTCAAGGAGATTCTTGTCCTTGTCAGCTTGATTTGGGTAAGCCTTCTCAACGGCTAACTTTGAAGTCAAAACCTTCAGTTTCTGATCTAAGGTGAACTTTCTCTCTTCTAATACTTCCATATCAATTTGAAGGCTTAAATATTATTCTCTCCAGTTGTGCGCTTCAATTTGATAATCATGCATTAACTGATCCGTGTGTGAAACCCTCTTCAGCATCACTTTGCCAACAAGATTATCTATAAACAATAAGGGTAAGAATTTTAATAGGGGAAGGGTGTAATAAAATATGAAAAATCATACCTTTAATGATGACTGCACTATGTCATTCATCCAAGTCAAAGAGTTGTGACTCTCAAGCTTGAATTTCTCAACTGGACCGATCAGATATTTCAACCACACATCAGCCCGACCTGATTTTCTCAAAAGGTTATCATCGGCAGGAACCTCGATGATAACTTGCTTCATATCTCCACGTCCACTTGAGGAACCAACCTCAATATGATGGACAATTGTAGGGGAGACTGTGGAGGGAGCCAAAACATCTTGGGGCAGAGCAGCAACGACGTCAGTTACATCTGGTAAATAAGATTTCATAGGAGTAGGCATGGAAAATTAGGCAAAGTGCACTTCATCAGAAGCTAAACACAAATTCTCACTATCAAACCCACGAGCAAAAAATTGATCGTCAGAGTCACGAGCGGTTGTGGGAGTGTCCTCATCGGAGAACACCATGGTGGCTTCAACAAGATCGATAATGGGAACAAAACGGGGAGGAGACACTTCATCGTCTAAAAATACACTTCTTCTGGCCCGTGTCCTTTTTATCAAAGAACACCCATCCTGTTCCTCCTCCTCTTTAGAATCTTGGACTGCATCACCCTTTGTTTTCGATGAAGAACCGAATATTATCTCTTGAGCTCTTTCTAAAGAAACTCTAGAAGCTACGACATCATCAGCACTTATACCTCGAATGGGAAATCCAAATAAAAAGAAGGATCAAAACACACTCCAAAGGAAAAAGTGAATGAAATTACGAAGGATATAATAGAAAAATTATTTACCATGAGTCTTCACTTTCTAACCAAACAGATGTAATAGGTTTTTCAATGATATACCTTCTATCGGAGCTACATTCAATAACTTTCCTACCCAACCACGAAAATTGAGAATCTCATCAACAGTTCTCATGGTTGCTAAAAAAGAGGAAAAAGTTAAATGGTAGAAAGCAAAATTGAGAAAAAGTTGTAAAAAGAAAACTTACGTGCAAAATTCCACTTCTCGGGAAATAAAACATTTTCTTGACATACTAGACCAACAGTGGGGGCAGCAACAAACTTGGCATACCAGCCACGGTCTTTATCATCCACGGGGCTAACCAGCACTCTCTTACTTCTTACTACTAAAGTACAAATCCCTTGGCGGAAAAGATTATGAGAATAGAGATGAATCAAATGAAAGAAAGGAAAAGGCAAACCAACCATATTGTCTAAATGCCTCAATCAAGCAATAACCCTCCACATGATGGGGCCAATTTGTCCAAACAATCATTGAGAAAACAACAGAATTCGATGATAACGGGATAAATAGGGGGCTTGAAATTCACTTAAAAACGGTATGTATATACGAAAGAAAACCTAGTCAGGTAAGATGTAATCCTTTGGTTTGCATTGGGAATCTTAATAAGGAAATCATGACTCCAACGAAAATCTCTATGAACAACAGAGATCAGACCTTCAGTGATTTGAGATGGTAAATATCAACACGACCGAAAGAAGACATAGAAGAAATTTGGTTTCTGATTGACTCTCTGTCAGTATAAAAAGATAACTCGGCAAGGACAATTTTATCTACCAAAGACTCACAAAGAGGTTCATTAGAGTCTTTATCTCTAGATGAAGACCTCTGGGAAAGAGAACCTGGAAGTTTTATTTGCTTTTTAAACCTCTAGAAGTTTTAAATACAACGCCAATAAAGGAAACTTAATAGTCTAAAACAAGGTAAATATACTAGCAAGTGCCGAAAACCAAATACAAATCTCGAATCTGGTGTCGATAATACATGAGCTTCTAAGATATTACAAATAACGGTCTGACATAAACATAAATGTTTGATCAAACGAACATCTAAAAAAAGTAAAGGGGACTTCAGAGTTGTGGATACTACGCGGCTATACCTCATGTCTCTTCTGGGTAGTTGAATCGACACAAATCTACAGTATACCGCTGGGACAAACTCTGATATCTGCACACAAAGTGCAAAGTGTAGTATGATTACAACTGACTTCTTGTACCATATATGTGTCGAGCCTAACCTCGACGAAGTAGTTACGAGGCTAAGACGGGTCACTTACATTAACTTGTACTTAATAATAATAATAATAATAATAATAATAATAATAATAATAATTATAATAATAATAATAATAATATAACAAAAAAGACAGGAATAAAAGTAAATCAGGTAATTCATATCAACGGAATCAGAATCAACTAGCAGTGACTCCTGAATAACCAGTCATGTAACTCATCTCAACAACCGAGGGCAATCCAACAGTAACAAATAGTTATTACATTTTTTAATATGTTGCAGTGTGCAACCTGATTCCACAATATAAATTTTAAATAATCTATTGCGGCGCGCAATACAATCTCACAATATAATTATTTGTCAACATCATAGTCCATCCTTATTCCGCTTTTTCAATTCATTTTCTTTCAATTTCCATTGCGGTGTGCAACCCACTCCCCAAACAAGTTTAGTTAAGAATAGTAAATCAATAATCAAGATTTACAAGTAAACATACATTAAAAGACATACGTACAAGCAAAGGAGAATAACATGACAAATAAAGATACTCGTACTACTCGGATATATGAGATTTAGCAACTCAATAGTATCTACCTTTTATCAATTCACACAAGTGAAACTACACCAATAAAGGCAATAATTAATACAAAACTACAAGGCAACAAGGCATATTGTTGGTCGAGCTACCTGGATCAATCAAAAGACATTTAAATTAAAATTTATTCATAAGGATATATATTAACAATGCGTCATTGTGAGGTTGTTCGATCCCCTTCTGCATCCCTGTCATTGAAAGACAAGTTATCTTCCGGTAAGTAGTCCCGAGTCTATTTTTCTCTTGTGATTGTCACCTCGATGCATTTGAATACCTATTCTTGAGGAATATTGAACCCTCCAGCAATCATGTGAATCACGTAATGTGGTTCTTCTTTCTCGTTCTACCTATTTGAATCTCTATTTTTGAAGTGGTTCTTGTCCCAATAACCTAAGAATTCTCGAAGGTTCCCCTCGTTGAACAATCGGGCTATTTCCTCCCTTAGTTGCCTATTATAGCCTGCTTTATGGCCATGGGTGCCATGATACTTGCAAATTTGGTTTGGGTTTCTCTAGGTCGGATCGGTATGCAAAGGTCGAGTCCACCTGATATCTTTGTTCTGCCCAATGGCCGATACTATGGCGGAAGCATCTACGCTGAATTTATATCTGATAATCGAGGTGCTTCTTTGGACCCGGCAACCATATCGAAACCCGTCTTGCTCATGAGCCCTTGAGAGCTCTGTCCTCGATAATTCCTTCTATCATTCCGAACGAGGTTGCATCTAGGCCCATTATTTCTCCGATCTCCCTCGTACGGCTAATATCGGTCTTTGTTCGATCGTGGTTCCTGGTTGACATCCCTTTTAACTCTGTGCACGAGCCTATTGGGATAAAGCGAACCAATTGGAGCCCCTAGTGGATCGTCTTCGACCCTAATATTTGATTGATATTGATTATGTATATCGGCCCAAGTGATGACTAGATATTCGATCAAATTCTACTTTAATTGTTATGAAGCTATGAAACTCCGTTTGTTAAGACCTTCCGTGAAGGCTTGAACAACCCAATTTTTTATGATCGGTAGAAAATCCATATGTTCATTAGGAATCAAGATACGAATTCCCTGAGCATCTCGTTGTCTTTTTGTCTTACCTCGAAAAGGTCCGACTTCCTTGTAGCAACCTTAATGGCTCCTGTTTGTGCCTTTACAAATGAATCTGCAAGCATAGAAAACGAGTCAATGAAGTTAGGTAGTAAATTATGGTACCATATCATAGCCCCCTTCGATACAGTCTCCACGAACTTCTTCAATAATACAGACTCAATCTCGTCATCTTCCAAGTTATTTCCCTTTATGGCGCACGTGTATGAAGTAACTTGCTCTGGATCTATTGTCCCTTTATACTTTGGGATCTCGGGCATACGGAACTTCTTGGATATTGGCTTCAAAGCCACACTCGAGGGGAAAGGTTTCTGTACAAACTTTTTGGATTCTAGTCCTTTCGATATAAGTGGTGACCCGAGGATTTGGTTAGGCTTAGAGTTATAAGTTTCCACTTTCTTATTTTTTTCCTCGATCTTCTTTTTTCCTGTCTCGATTATCTTTGTCAGTTCCTCGAGCATCTTTACGATAGCAGGATTAGTTTTTGATTCTCCTCTATTCAGTATTTTTGGAATCAATTCGGCTCTATGAACAACTTCTTGTGACGGATCCAGCTCGATCCTGCTTTGTGATCGATTTCTAGTTTTGGAGTTGTGCTATTACAGCTTGTTGAGACTACAACATTTCGAATGTCATTTGAAGGCTAATCTCGTCTTCTTCGTCGCTCTATGCGTTTTGATCGGCTGTTTGAGCATATCTGCGGGTGCTATTTTCAAGATCCATGCCCAAATTCCCATTAAATGCAATAAGGGAGCTGGCATCGATTGGGTCCATCGCCGGAGCTCCATCGGGGTTGATTGGAAGTACTCTGTTTCCTGGGGCGGCTATGCTTTCGTTTTCTCCATGAAGACCAAGGCCATTGTTTGTGTGTGGGTGCTACTTGGGAGTTTGATATGTTTATCCTGGAATCAAAGACACTTCAAAGAACAAGCAAAAAATAGTATGTGTGATAAAATTGTACCAGAAAATCACTATTATCCTTAGCTCACGGTGCTGCCAAACTATTTACTCTTAAAATCAGATAAGAATTAAACTTACTAGTATTTTAAAGATATAATTTTTTACCTAGTACCAGATGATAAGTACAATGATTAATAATAAAAATTAACAGTAAAGTAAAGCAAACCAGTATTGAAATGTAACTCAGCCCTCGAGCTAGATCGTCCTCGAGCCGACTGAGAATAGAGTTTTGGAATATGAAATAAACTAATGAAGAAAAGAGTATAAGAGAGAAAAAAGTGTTGTATACTTTGATATACAAGAACAATATGGTTACAAATGATTAGAACCCCCTTTTATATAATAGAAGAATTTCACTTAGAGTATAATTCTAATTACAGAAAGAAATCTCATGATTAGCTAAACAATTATTCTTGATTTGATTCGTTCCGAGATTATCGCCATGATCCTTGACCAGTCACGGATATCTCGCCTTTCCGTTATTATGGTATCTTCGATCTTGCCTAATGTCTATCCCGTTTAGTCTCGATTATTATTGGTCTCGATCTCGACAGGTACTCTAAATCCTGAACTCACTACCTTATCCTCATGTCTCGATCTGATATACTACGAGGCCGATCCTCGATCCATCCTCTGATCTCGATTAATCAATAAAATCGAATAGGCCTGATTTTAATCGTGTACAGCTTCTTAGTGGTAAGAACTTGCTCCATTAGATTTTTATACCAAATTATGCATGAGTTCGCACATAAATTTAATCATAGGTTATCAGTAATTTTTTTTTCGCCTCATCAAATCACTTAATAATGTTGAGATTAGAAAATCATTTAACAATTATAAGTTGGTATGACTTGATGCATCATGGGCGACTTATCATGGGCATACAAAATGATCGGTAAATACAATTCGACTATGGTAAAATATACTTATTCTCCTATTTGATATTTACATCAAAATCAACAAATTTAACTTAAGAGTCATAAATTAAAGTGAGAATACATATTATTTTAATTTTTATTAAATAAGAAACGTGTGTATGAAAAATATATGTATCTTACAATCATTATTTTTGTGTAAAAATTGAACACTACTAAAACTTGGAAAAAATCTACCGTCAAAGCCAACCGATATTGGTTGGTAATTGACAAAAATCGAGTAAAAATTGATTGATTCATGGACGTCGGTTATCACGATTGGTAGAGCGAACTAACTGGCTCCCGCCAGTTGTGACTGATCAATTCTACCCGGTTAATTAAATTTCACAACTGATCAAAAGAACTATCGAAAAAACTTTAACCGACCGAAATTTATCGAGTTTTTTATACTTCGTAATTAAAAATGCGCCATTTGAAAATTGAACCGATGTTTGTACTGCGGCAGAGTACTATTCTACCATTAGACCATTGATTTTTTTGCTTTAAGACTTTCTTTTATTTTATTTATATTCTTTACTTTTATTTTCGCGTGAAAACAATCCCATATTTTGGTCGATTTTGTTAAAAGAAACTAAAATTACCGGCTGACCTTATTCGGTAGATTTTTTAATTTATTTTAAATAAAAAGTCGACCAAAATTGGTTTGAAAAGTAAAATTTTTGGGATGTAAAAATAATTTTTTGCATTTTGTATGTATCAAAAAAAGAAATCATCGATCGATTTTGTAAAATAATAATTGAAAACGAAAATATTTTGAAAAATCAATCGCATTAGTCATTGTTTAGCAACCGAAGTCTATCGATCGGGCACAGTCGAAAAATGGAATATTTAGTAGTGAATGTGAATAACTTTTTAATTACTACTCGTGCTTGCATGTACGTTCTGATTTATTATATAGTATATATAATCTCTCCTACTATCGAAGTGCGTAATTATATTTGCGTTCAATCACAAATAAATATTCTTCTTTTTCTTTTCTTCCAGGTGGACCAATCCACAGTTTGAACTAATAAAGGAAAAATGCTTTGAATCTTCATATACCGTTTCTAAGCTGTTGACGATCAATTCCAAGCAGCTTCGACCTATTGTCCTCCGTCAGACAGTTGCGCGCGCGCGCCCACTTGCCCTAATTAAGAAAGTTAATAAATTAAAAGAGAGAGAATACACAACTATATTCTTTCTTTTTTCTTTGTGTCTTCTACTAGCGTTCAATATATATCTATCAATACAGCTTGTCCGTACGCGTATCCATCTAACAAACAACAATCTAGGTTTTTCCCTCATATATTCTTAGCTTTGAATAATTTATAATTCCATATATATGACATATCGTTTAACAAAAACGAAATTTAAGTTAGGGGAGGGGGGTATTGAGGAAGGACCAATGAAAGGGGATAAAGTAGATCACTAGCTAAACTACAGTATATTTTAGTAAATCCAATGGCAGGAAATACCCCACACCCCCGCCCACCAACCCCAAAAATATTAAAGGGACACAACCTTTTAGTATATATCTAAAAATCAGTCCTTAACTTTAGCTTGTCATATCTATTAAATATTGGCATGTACTCCCACCCTTTAGTTTTAGTTGTACACTTTTAAGTTTCCACTCCTTTTAAAAAAATATATATGCATTTAATAATTTTATCCATAGTAATAGCATTTTCAAAAGGCTCGGGGAATGAATAATAAATGATAAGGGGAAAACATAAAGAAAAACATTATCTTCTCTTAGTTTAGTTTAAGGGACAAAGAAATATAAAAATATATTTTTATTATAATGGATAAGTAAAAGTGATCGACGGAGTATCTAGTATCAACACCAATAAAATGGAGGATTTAATTGCGAGTTTGTGCTAAAATTCCCAACTCGCATTCATGAAATATAACGTTTTACCCTTGTTTGATGCTCTCCTAGCCTATTCCTTTCATTTCCCATGTGAACAAAATCTCACATTAAAAATTAATAAGAAATACAATTAAGTTATATATCTCACCCCATGCGTCTTTGGACTGAGTTAGGCAACAAAGTGGTATCATACTGAGATGGTTGTTAATTCTGCCTTCTCTCTAGTTTTCATATGCACATATACAAAAAGTTTGTAGGTCTTGGTGGTCATAAATACTCAGGACGGTGTAAATAACACACAGTGAATCTCCCGATACTCTAAATAGTCTGAGATATTTTAAAAAATACTATGCAAGTTTAATTCAAACGAATCAATATCACACTATGTTTATCTCAAAGTTATCATGCATTTTGCAAGTCTAAAAACAATTGAATAGATCTAGGGTCAATCATAGCAGATCGTAATAATCAAAAGACCAAATAAAAAATGCACGAGACAAATGTTATTTGTTAAGGAGAGGAATGAAGAGATCTTTTATTGATAATATTGCTCTGATCTGCCTTTCCATGGAGAGGTTTAGAGCCTTACGATGATATTCCCTCTCTTCTTAGAAAAATAGTAATGAAGAAGAAAAGCAACCTCCTTTCCAGGGTTTCTTCTCTTTGTATTTATAGATCCAAGATGTATGAGCTGGCAGTGATAAACGTGACAATGTTGAGGTCTCGTCCCTATGATGGTGACTAGGCCGTGGCCTTAATAAGTGAGTCAGCCAATGATTGGGTATGGCACTTAATAGGCGGTCATATCATTTATTAACTCCGAATAAGCCTAGGATATAATTAATTTCGTTAATTGTCTCAAGGTCATATTTTGACCTGTACAGTTAGTCCCTCCGCTTATCGAGGTCGTGCTTTAACCGGGCTCGATGAGCGGAATTTTCCAGACGCAGTTTCGGTCGAGGTCAATAATGGCCTTAGCCATATTATGTGGGGACTACGCCGTTGAAGTAGGTGGCCTTAGCCTTTTTGTGTTGGTGACCTTGACTGTGCAAGTGACTTCGACCGTAGTCGAATCGTTTGCATGCATGTTGAAGATGGTGGTAGCCAGTTATTCATTGGGAATGGCCATAGCCTTAATATTATGGACGGCCTTACCCATTTTTATGTTGGAGATGTCCACAGCTTTAATACTGTGGACGACCTTAGCCATAATGGAGTCGAGCATGCGATCTTGGTGGTATTTTGTTGAAATTTTTATCCGTTCATTTAAGGGAGAGGGTCGTAGCCGCAAATCCGTGAGGAATGGCTCTGTGTGTGTGTGTGTATATATATATATATATATATATATATATATATATACATATATATATATATATATATATACATATATACATATATATATATATATATATACATATATATATATATATACATATATATATATATATACATATATATATATATATATACATATATATATATATATATGCGAGGAGTGGTCTATCACTGTTTCAGATTGGGGCGGTATATTTATACCGACGACCTCTGGCCTAGTAAGGTGTTAACCTTGTCTCAAGTGATCGATACATATGTCGTGTGGCCGAAAAGAGTACAGATGCGCCTGGCGTGTAACTTAGCGGCGCCTGAAGTTTGCAGGCGGATGGAACATCTTTTCGGTAACCTCGGGTCGTTGTAACTACTTCGAAGGTAAAACGTACGTTTGCGAGTGAAAATCCATTTCGTGGCTCTCTTCATAATGATGCACGTTTCTGTAGAATCGAACCGTTTTGCAGTTGACCATGATGTAATGATAGTAATTGGAATTTGTAAAATCCACTGGTGTTGCCTATAAATGAGGGGTTGTGTCATTCATCTCTTACTTTTTCATCTATTATCTAAGTAAGATTTCTGAAGAAGCTTCTTGTTTATCAGTTCATCTTCTCTCTTGTTCGTGGTTTTTCTCCGTTCGATACCATCTTCGCTTTCTTTTCTGCGAATCTCATTTTGCTCCCATTTATCTATCAAAATATGGCAAGCAGTTCTCGTGCTGCCCTTGCTCCAACGACTATTCCGGCGGCTGAAGGATCATCTACCGCCGCGAGAGCCACTGAATCGGAGGAAATTGGGGGGATCCCGTCGGTGGCCGATATTCTATCCTTGCTCGGGCTGACGACGGATTTCACCGCCGATGAGGGGAAGAATCGGGTGGATGAGGCCCCACTGATAGGGGAAGTGGGTATCGGCGAGCTGCGGATGCAGTGGTGCATTCCACGATTCATCGATATATCCCTTGCTAGGCGTGAGGAGAGGGTCCATACCGACCGTATGGGGTATTGCATTTTCTACGCTTATCCTTTTAGGTTGGGGTTTAGGATCCCCTTGTTGATACCCAATTTTTTCCCATGTACTTCTATACTCAAAATATTCCCTAAATAGCATATAGATACATATGTAAGCATCAACAAAAAGTTTGGTATTTTTCTACATTTTTTCAATTATTTTTAAAGCCAATTTACGATTTATTTAGTACTATAAAATCCAATATTTAGTCTCAAATCTTGCTATTTTATAAGTAATCTATTTTGTTCTCTCATTTACATAAAAATATAATTTATATAATTTTTACAGAATTTTACAAAGCCATTAGGTATTTTTAAACTAAAACTGCATTAATTGCAATTTTAGCCTATTTCTCGATTTAATAAGTATTTCAAGTACAATATCGTTCCTAATATATTTAATTAATTCCTATACATATTTCATTAACTCAGTACTTTCATTGGATTTTTATAGGATTGTTTACTATTTTATAAAATTAAAATTGGGAAAGATGGCTATTTAAATTATAGCCCTTTAATCTTTCAATTTTAGCCATAATTGGAACCCAAATAAACCTCATTTTAACCCCCAATTTCTTGACCAAAAATCCAAAATCACCCAACCCAAACCCAGCTAAATATAACCCGCCCGATCCCTTTTCTAATCCTGGTCGTTGATCTCACAGATCAATGGCCCACAATTCACTTACCAAAATTAAATCCCAAATAACTCCCAAGCCCTAATCACTCTTCCAAACCCTCCGCCTTTGAATCCCGAAAGCTCTCAAAGCTCTCTCAAACCATAAATCGTCTCCGGCTATCTCACCTGCGTTCATGACCGTCCAAGACCTGAAACTCATTTATACGTTCACTCCTTACCTCCCCTGGTCACGGGTTCGAAGATCGGAACCCCACTTCAAAGCTGATCATACCGGAGGTCCTCTAATGGGGTTTTGCAGCCGTGTCCGCCCTTTCTCTGGCATGCCGTAAAGCCCTGGGCCCTTTGCCGACTCCGACGGGTCCATTCCGGGTTTTTCTCACTACTTCGAGACTTTTCTATGAAAACCCTAATGTTCGAGGTTCTTCTCTGTGTTCATCTTTAAGATTCTCTCTAAAATCCTTGTGATTTTCTAAAGGTTTACAAAATATTTCTCATCTCTTCTTCGCCTACTCTCGTTTTCAAACCCTTCGTCTTTTAAAACTTAGGGTTTCTATGACTTTCCATGATTTCTCTGATTTCATTACTTTATTTGCTACTGTGTGTTCTTCTCTATGTCTTTGCTATGATTTTAAGCATTTTTCTACCATGACTCTAAGGTGTTCTGCTTTACTGTTTACTTTCTAGGTTTTTCAGTTCATGTATTTTACGCTTCCGTTATGTTGTTCTGCTTTCGTTCATCTTCATCTGTTATATTCCTTATGCTCTGATTTGTAATGGAAACCCTAGTTTTAAGAGGGTTTTTCCATTGTCTCTCTGTGAAACATTAGCCACCTCTGGTTGCTTCATCGTATTTTTTGCTACATGTTATTCTAATTGCTTCTAGTTTATGCCTGTTAAAACCTATGCATCTTTTATAGTACCACTTTCCCCTTTCTCTGAAACCCTAACTGGTTTCGTACAATTTGTTTGATTCTCTAATTAAGGCCTGTTCTCTGACTAAGTTCAACAGACTGGTGTCATGATTCCTTGATTTCCTTGGTGATTACTTGCCTTATGTGTTTTACTCGTGTGATTTTCAAATTCTTTATATGAATTTACCCTATATTCTGTGACTAGTACTCGATTTCCTTTCCATAATTAGACCTAAGCTTAGTTATTCTAGCCGGTTTCTTAATTAAATGGAGCCTTCTCCTTGATTGTTTAGGATTGGTACAGCTGAATATTTTCTTGCCTTAAGTGTTGCATCTCATTAAAACTATAAATAGGCCTTCACTTTTTCTCACTAGCACACACTGAAAACACGAGTACTCTCTAATTCTCTCTAAAAACTCTCTTCTCTTCTACATTCCTTCTCTGTTACTTGCTCTCTTGCTAAGAATTAGCCGGCTGAAAGCCAATGCTAATATACTTGCTCTGTTATTCAAGTTGCAGCTGGTAGGCTCCTAACTTTATATCATCAACCTCCAACTAGTTGTTACTTGACCCTGCTCACTGTTTGTGTATTTCAATTTGAGTATAGCATGTTCAGCCCCTTTCCTTTCCCCCTAGTCTGTTAATTTGAACTTTAGCATGTTTATTCCCCTTCCCCAAATATGTTTGTGTATTTTAATTTAAGTTCAGCATGTTTAATCCCCTCCCATTTTTCCCTTGTCTGTTCAGTTTAAGCTTTAACATGTTGAATCCCTTTCCCCATTTCCCTTGTTTGTGTGTATTTCAGATGCAGCATGTTTAGTTCTCCATTTTTCCTTATCTGTTTGTGTTTTAATTTTCAGTTCATGATGCTCAGTCCTTTCTCTTGGTTGTTTATTGTTCATTATGTGGTTTGAGTTCTTATACACACCCTTTCCCCTGAATCCCTTTAATTTAGTCTTATATACTTATGTGACTCCTTTTTCCCTGATCCCTGTTTGAATGTGAGTGTTTTCTGGATTAGGGTGGCATCTCATTGCCACTTCTAGTTTAGAACTAACATTGTCAACAACCTATACTCAAAGTAATCACATCCCCTACCCCCTTATTATGTGTTTGAGCCTTGACAAAGGCCTGTTGGTGTCCTAATCACCATACATGACCTACTCTGACTTGTTTACAAGTATGCTCCTATTTGTTAACCTTTTAAGTGGTTAGGGGTGTGCCAACCTCACTCATAGTCTAGGTATGACCACCTCCTACAATGGTCTTCCTCTAATCTATCACCTTTACACTTATTCTTAGTGCTTTCAGTCATGCTTCCCCTTAGTAAGCCATGCTTAGAGGACCCCAAAGTCTCCTATAAACTTGGATGCTTTGGGGCTAGTAATTCCACACTTGCACTACTCTACAGAGAAAGCCTCGGATTTGGGAGCCTGGATTTGGTAAAAGGCATTCGTTGGACATTAAATTTGCTTTGCGCTTGTTCGGGCCTGTTGTTGTATTGATGTATTATTTATTTCCTTTAATGTTATTTTTTGGTCCAGATTCTTGTAAATAACTTGTAATAAAAGAACTTGGGGATCTAGTGAAAGGGAATATGGGAGGGTTTACCTTTCTTGCGTCATCTCATATAGTTACCATGGCTACAGGGTTTTACTTTTTTGCATCATCTCATGTAGATACCATACTTATATGGTGTTACCTCTTGCATCAATATCATATAGTTACCATGTAAATAAGGGTTTACTTTCTTGCATCTCATATAGATATCATGTCTATAGGCTTTCATTATTGCATCAATATCATATAGATATCATGTCTATAGGCTTTTTGTTATTGCATCAACTTCATAATAGAAATCATGTCTATAGGTCTGCATTCTTACAGCCTTATATAGAAACCATGCTTATAGGTTTGCATTCTCATAATCTCACCTAGGAAATATGCCTATAAGAACCATATAAAGGCTAGGCAAAATAGTAGGTCGTCCAAACTTGTAATAAAGCAATAACAAACAAAGATCAATGTGTATGTCCAGTGCTTAAAAACGTTTCACTATGTTTACTATTAAAATCGAGCCCAGGTATGCCCCTTTCACATTACTCTAAACTTGTAATATCCTTTTAAGATGTTAAATCTATGGTTTCAAACATTTTGTCTGCCTAAGTTTAATGCTTTAAGGTCTTTTAAATTTTTCCTCTTGCATCCTTTGTATTCAAACCGTTCGACTGAATGTAAGTTTCTAAAAGAAACTCTCCTGCAATTGCAAATCTCTTTTAACAGATTCTTGTCTAAAACCAACATTTTTCTCCTGATTTTAAAACTTGTCAATTCTTAATAATGGGCCCGGAGGGCGCAAAGCAGATTTTCTATCTAACTTCCATGTGTCAAACTAGTCTGCATGCTCTTTCACCTCTTTTAAAGACCAAATCAGTACTTGAAGTCACGCTAAACTAGTTGCTTGTAATGTTACGGGGTTTATTTGAGCCTTTAATTGTCTTATCTGCATACCTCTCATGTGTTATGTGTTTTGACTGTCGTCTTAGTATTTTTACCTTTGAAACTCCATATATACCCTATCTCTCTCACCCCCTTCTTAGGATTAGAAGTCCTAATACCTAGGACTAACAGGTTGGAACAGGTATTAACATGCAATGAGTAAACGATACCAACACGTTTAAATACCTCAACGGGGTGGGAAGGGTAGAAAATGGAGATGATGACGGATGCGGTAATATTATAAAGCGACCCCTCTTTGGGAATATGTGCGGGATATTGCATTGAATGATCCATATTGTAGTTAAGCCTTTGACCCTTCTCTCTTTTGCTTGCTTTATTCAAATGTTCTCCTATAGTAATGCTTTTCCAAGTCACTCCTCTCTTTTCTTTTAAACTATGTCCCTCCCTTCTTCTTTAAAGCTTTCAAGTTGCGTGAATGCAATATATGTTAAACTTATTTGTTTAATTGCTTCATCTCTTTATAAAGTCACAATTAACACGGCTGGGAACCACACTAGTGGATCTTGAGGGGTGCCTAACACCTTCCCCTCGAGATAATCTCAAGCCCTTACCCAAACTCTGGTTTTCTTTTCAAAAAATACTCTCTTCTTAAGTGTCCTAATGCACTATAATCATTAGGTGGCGACTCTTCGAATTCCATAACCCAATTCCTAAATGGGAATGAGAGTTGTTTTTCTCCATAATGTCGTAAAAGCCGATTTCGCTTTAGGAAAAAGGGGGCGTCGACACCCCCTTCCGATGTCGGTGGTGGACTTTTGCAATCACTACAGAGTGTGTCCTGGCCAACTAGTTCCTTCCTTTTACAAGCTTTTTACCATGCTCATAAAATATGTTGAGTTGGCCCGGAGAGATATCACGTTGAGTCACGTGCTGACCTTCTACGCTCCTCAGAGGGTCTGTGGCACGATGATTCAAGCTGTCCCTCATGGGGCGAGGGGTTTGACCGCGGAGTTGGATGATACGGTCGAGCCTCATACTTATGAAAATTTCTTTTATATCAGGACTGAACATCTGGTGGCGTGTGCCACTGGATTCCCAGAGACGCGGAACCATGCACGTAAGTCTTTCTCTTCGTCAATTTTTTCATTCCGTCTTTTCCAGTCTTGTTCTGATAAGTGCTGATCTTGCCTCTTATTCGTAGCTGAATGACTGCCGCTGGCTCCAATTCCCAGCATTCGCGAATGGGTCGAAGCCGTGCTCCCTCACACAACGGGGATTCACACGTGGCCGTCTTTCTGAAAAAGGAACGTTTGCAGGCCCACTTCGGGTGAGAATTCTAGCTTTGTTCTATCCTCGTTTTATTCCTGTTTGATTCTTCTTAACTTTTGTTTTTCCTCTGATTAGGAAGGGCACGCCGTGAGAGGGCACCTCAATTAGCTTTTCGCAGGCCAGGGGCGACTGCGCGACTCGTAACAATGCCGGCACCTCCTCCAGTGCCGAGGGCGGCTTTGGTTGAATCCTCGGAGGCACCTTTCCCAACACGGTCTGCACCTCGGTTCGAGTATCCTTCGGGGATTGTGTGGTCCAGGGAGCAGTTAGCTCCGAGCCAGGATGAGGAGGAAGAGGATAGGCCACTGGTCAGGCGTAGGGTCATGTTCATGCCGGCTCCGGTGGTGATAAACTTGGATACCCCGCCATCGGACGTGGAGGAGAATCTAGCAGAGGTGCCTGCCTTCGAGGGCGGGCATTCAGTGGGGGTTGCCCTGGTTGGCTTAGGCCATGGTGATACCACTACTTTGGCGGTTTAATTATCAATTTATGTTGCTGAGAGAGGAGGTGGTACCCCAGCAGCTGCATTGGTTGGAGAATCAGGCGCCATGGTGTTTGGGGGAGGAGCCTCAAATTCCTAATCGGCGGGCGGAGGGAGGGGCATCGCGGGCGAAGGATCTGGCTCTGAGTCCGACCTGGACCCCGACGACGCCCGTATTCTTCAAGATGGCTACACCCGCACAACGGTGCATGTTGAAGGGTAGCTCCATTACGTTGAGATCCCGACGGAGCAAAACTTGCTACTTCAAGAGGAGAATCTGGTGTCATTGTTCGAGGTGCTGTGCTCAGAGGAGGAGAGAACATAGCTGAGGGGTGTTTCAGACGTCAGGTTGATAGGCGAGGTGGCCGTACAGAGCTTGAAGGTATGTGTAGTGACTTTTAGTTCATCCTTTTCTATGTCTCACTTCTGTCCTTATTACCGCTTCGTTCTTGTAGCTTTTTTTGTTGGAGGTGGAGAGCATCTGCCAAGCCAATGTCCGTTCAGGGATTTGCTCGTAGGACCTGGAAAATTACCGTCGCTATTGGGGCCGGTGCCGCGAGATACGCGAGCGCATCAGGAACGACCCCCGGAACCGAGACCTTGTTGAAGAGCTGGCGAGGCGGGAGCTTCAAATATAGTAGGCCCTTGGTAGGGTCAACACTCTTGAGGAACAGCTTCGTCGTTAAGACGAGGAGACGGAGGCTGAGAGGTGGGCTGCTGTTGAGAAGGTACGCCAAGATCAGCCCAGGGCAGCAGAGGCCTTTGAAGATTTGAACAGGCAGGTGGCCGCTTTGGGGACCGAGGCCGATTCCTTGATGCTACAGGCAAGGGATGTCGTATCGAGGGTCGAGACGTTGGAGACGGCGGACCGTGTCCGTGAACGGGAATGGGAGCTGGAGAGGGCCGCTGCGGCCTTTCGAGAGGGAGCGCTTGAGGAACGCATTGGGGTTTATGAACGGGATGCCCAGACTGCGGTGGATCGGATTACGGCCTTAGAAGACGAAAATCAGTGTTTGTGGGATCAGGCTGCCTTTTTCTGTCCGGCTCGCGGCCTGTGGATGTTTGCCGAGGCTCCACTAGACGTGTACAAGAGGCTGTGGGAGGCCGGCATTATGCCTGAAACCTCTAATGAAGAAGCCCGTCAAAAGGATCGTGAGGCCCGTGTCGATTGCGGCTTTGACCCGTCCACTCCAGAAGCTGACGATGGTGCCGAGGGCACTGGCAGTGTTGATGGTGGCACGGGTAGTGTAGAATGAAAAAGTTTTGTAGTGTTGGTTTTATTTCATTTTTCTAGCTGTTGTTGTCGTTCGCTATCTCTCCTCTTTTTCTATTTTTTTATTTGCAGGCCTCGGACGGGTGTAAGGGGGGATGCCCCGTTGTAATTGAAGATGTAAATATATGCAATTTTATTTTTTTTTTTTTGTTCTGCAAGGTGTTTGTTTTGTATTTTTCCCATGTCTTTGACAATAATGGTGGCGATGGCCTTGGCCATGACAATGTTGGCTCTGGTGCCTTCGACCGTCGTCGAGTCGCTTGCTAGCCTTAGTCATAGACTAGGTTGGATATTTAGTGATAACGGCCTTGGCCGCGATCGAGCGCTTTTTGTTTATCATTTCTCTTTTACTTGGTGTAAACAAGTTGTGTCCGTTATTTGGAAATAGTGGCACTTGCCCTTAGTCCCAGTTCGGGCGTGGTCGAACTACTGGCTGCGATGGTAAGAAATGTGACCTTGTATTTTCACCGGGGCCGAACTTTGCGTGGCCGTAATTTTAACTCAAGTTGGGCATACTTACTTGAATGGACGAGTTTGGCGAGGGAGATTTAACTTGTTTCTTCGCCGTTGTTTTTTAGTTTTGAAGACGAAGGCATTCAGCTTTGTTGTTTGGACGAGATTGGGTTTGTGATGGTGAAGGAATATGGCTTGAGTCTCAGTTTGACTTGTAGTTAAACTTTTTGACGAAGGCATATAGCCTCAGTTGTTGTTCAGCCGTAGTTGATCGTTGCAATTTTTGTTGGCAAAGGCGCATAGCTTGAGTCCCAGTTCAACTTGTAATTGAACATTTCGGCGAAGGCACGTAGCCTAAGTTTTCATTCAACCGTAGTTGAACTTTGTAATTTTTTTATTGGCGAAAGCTCCTAACTTGAGTCCCAGTTCAACTTGAAGTTGAAATTTTCGGCGAAGGCACGTAGCCTGAGTTGTATTCAACCATAGTTGAACTTTGTGATTTTTCCGTTGGCGAAGGTGCATAGCCTGAGTCCTAGTTCAACTTGTAGTTGAACTTTTTGGTAAAGGCACGTAGCCTGAGTTATTGTTCAACCGTACTTGAACTTTGTAATTTTTTTGTTGGCGAAGGCGCATAGCCTGAGTCCCTGTTCAACTTGTAGTTGAATGTTTTGGCAAGGGCACGTAGCCTGAGTTGTCGTTCAACCATAGTTGAACTCTGTGATTATTTGGTTGGCGAAGGCGCATAGCTTGAGTCACAGTTCAACTTGTAGTTGAACTCATTGGCGAAGGCACGTAGCCTAAGTTGTTTCCAAGCCGTAGTTGAACTTTGTAATTTTTTTTGTTGGCGAAGGCGCATAACCTGAGTCCCAGTTTGACTTGTAGTTGAACTTTTCGGCGAAGGCGTGTAGCCTGAGTTGTTGTTCAGCCGTAGTTGAACTTTGTATGTTTTTCATTTGGCGAAGGCGCATAGCCTGAGTCCCGGTTCATCTTGTAGTTGAACTCTTTGGCAAAGGCACGTAGCATGAGTTGTTGTTCAGCCGTAGTTGAACTTTGTAATTTTTTTGTTGGTGAAGGCACATAGCCTTAGTCCCAGCTCAACTTGTAGTTGCACTTTTCGGTGAAGGAACATAGCCTAGTTGTTGTTCAGCCATAGTTAAACTTTGTAATTTTTTTTGTTGGAGAATGCGCATAGCCTGAGTCCCAGTTCAACTTGTATTTGAACTATTCGGCGAAGGCATGTAACCTGAGATATTGTTCAGCCGTAGTTGAACTTTGTAATTTTTTTTGTTGGTGAAGGCGCATAGCCTGAGTCCCAGTTCAACTTGTAGTTAAACTTTTCGGTGAAGGCATGTAGCTTGAGTTGTTGTTCAGCCGTAGTTGAACTTTGTAATTTTTTTTGTTGGCATAGGCGCATAGCCTGAATCCCAGTTCAACTTGTAGTTGAACTTTTCGTTGAAGGCACGTAGCTTGAGTTGTTGTTCAGCTATAGTTGAACTTTATAATTTTTTTTCGTTGGCGAAGCCGCATAGCCTGAGTCCTAGTTCGACTTGTAGTTGAAATTTTCGCGAAGGCACGTAGCCTGAGTTATTGTTCAACCGTAGTTGAAAGTTGTAATTTTTTCGTTGGCGAAGGCGCATAGCCTGAGTCCCAGTTCAACTTGTAGTTGAACTTTTCGGCGAAGGCACATATCCTGAGTTGTTGTTCAGTCGTAGTTGAACTTTGTAATTTTTTTTTGTTGGCGAAGGCGCATAGCTTGAGTCCCAGTTCAACTTGTAGTTGAACATTCTGGCTAAGGCACGTAGCCTGAGTTTTTGTTCAATCTTAGTGGAACGTTGCAATTTTTTTTCGCGAAGTCGCATAGCCTAAGTCCTTAGCCTGAGTTGTTGTTCAACCGTAGTTGAACGTTGTAATTTTTGTTGAACTTTCTCTCCCGCATGACCCATCGTTATGTGTATGGGGCGTTAGCGGTCTGTTTTGGTTTTAGATTTCGCACGGTTTACGTGTTGTCCTCTCGATTAGCTCGCGTAGGTTACCCCCGTTGTAGATTTTTGTTTTGATACATCTTTGCACCTTTTCCTGGTGGGTTCTTGCATCGGGGACACGGGAATACCTTAGATGTGCTTTCCCTCGGGGGGGGGGGAGGTTGCATTTCTTCTTGCTTGTATGATGTGAGAGGGGAGTGACAGAGGAGTCGGATCTCAACTCGAGATCTTCAAGTTTACCTTGTCCGATATATTGCTTCATCTTGTTTGAGCTGGGTTGTTCTATGGTGTTTCTTCCTTTAGGTCTCAGGAAGAACTACGCGATTCTGTTATGAATTCCCCACAGACGGCGCCAAATTGTTTAGCTCAAAGTTATCATACACTTTGCAAGCCTAAATACAATCGAAATATATCCTAGGGCCAATCATAGCAGATCGTAATAATCAAAAGGCCAAATGAAAAATGCACGAGACAAATATTATTTATTAAGGAGAGGAAGGAAGAGATCTTTTATTGATAATATTGCTCTGGTCTGCCTCTCCATGGAGAGGTTCAGAGCCTTACAATGATATTCCCTCTCTTCTTAGAAAAATAGTAATGAAGAAGAAAAGCAGCCTCCTTTCCAGGTTACTTCTCTTTGTATTTATAGATACATGATGTATGAGCTGGTAGTGGTAGCCGTGAGTACGCCGAGGTCGCGTCCCTATGATGGTGACTAGGCTGTGGCCTTAATGAGTGAGTCAGCCAATGATTGGGTATTGCGCTTAATAGGCGATCATATCATTTATTAACTCCGAATAAGTTTAGGATATAATTAATTTGGTTAATTATCTCGATGTCATATTTTGACCCACACACGATTTAAAGAGTATTCCTAGAATGGCTTAGCTAAGAAAATAAAAAAATAAAGACAACTCAATTTAATAAGTTGGAGGTAATGATCTCATATGTGTATATACAATTTAAAATAATTTATAAATTACTTGTGTTATTTTACACTAAGCTCATGTAAAAAGAGTTATATAACTAAAATAATATTTATGCTAAAGTACATACCAAAACTCCCATAAAACTGTTGTTTGATACACAAAATTTTAATGTGTGCTCATGTTAATTGCGTCTGGTCCCACTCTCTTGAAATGAGAAGCGAAAATAGTGCCATATATGCGCAACTTGAAGAAGTTTTATGTTAAATGTCTATGATTACATTTTCTATTCATGAACTAAAATTATACTCCATTAGACTAATTATTAATAAAAAGTTAAAT
The DNA here is from genome assembly GCA_034376525.1 of Nicotiana benthamiana. Taxonomy (NCBI): domain Eukaryota; kingdom Viridiplantae; phylum Streptophyta; class Magnoliopsida; order Solanales; family Solanaceae; genus Nicotiana; species Nicotiana benthamiana. Next base: position 64,311,938 of record CM067338.1, read on the forward strand.
AACATGAACAATGGAGTATACTCCCATTTGCAACTTGTTGAATTTTAGATAATGAAAATATTTTGAACAAGAAAGTGGGACAAAGAGATGGCAACTTGCAAGTTAGAATAAGAGAAAAATAAGAAAAAGACAACCAACCACAACTCCCATAAGTCTAAGTCAATACTCTATATATTTCCTCCTCTTTCTAAAACACACACACACAGAGTTAATACACACACATTCTTTGCTAATTCTAAACCAATTTCTCTTCACTGTATAGCCGGCACAATGAAATTCCGATCTTGGCTCGCAACTTGCTCCTCCTCCGTCACCACAGCCGACGACCACCCTATTCCGCCACCAAAACTCCCATTCTCCGACGATGCAAGCAGCTTATTTTCCGACATAACCAACAGTTCACCTATATCAGTAATTTCTCAAGAAACAAACAATTCACTTAGTAGTTTACAAAGCAACCTCTCCCTTTTAACCTTGCCTTCTGTCCCTTCTCTCCAAAATTTATCCCCCGGTACCTTAAACCTCGTAATCTCAGCTCGCTGCCTGAATTCTCTTAATCCCCGAAACGCCCATGTCACTTTCCTTGCCGTCCACAACAATCTCCTTTACGCTGCTTCCTCCAACGAAATCAACGTCTTTGAACTCACGAATTTCACGCTTATCGATACTTTCAATGACAAAGACCCTTCTAGCGGCTCCATAAAATCAGTGGCTTTTCTTAATGGTAAAATTTTCACCGCCCATCAGGATTGTAAAATCCGGGTGTGGAAATTGACACCCGTTAAACAGCATAAACTAATTGCGATACTCCCAACACTTGAAGACCGGTTACGCAGATTCGTTTTCCCTAGCAGCTATACAAATGTCAGAAGACATAAGAAGAAGCTATGGATCGAACATCACGATGCTGTTTCTGGATTAGCAGTAAATGAAAATTTAATGTGCTCTATTTCGTGGGATAGGTCTTTGAAAATTTGGAGCGGGTCAGATTTACGGTGCACTGAATCAATTAGAGCACATGATGATGCCATAAACGCTGTTGTGGTAGGTAAAGATGGGACTATTTTTACAGGTTCTGCTGATAAACGGATTCGAGTTTGGGGGAAAATATATGGGGAGAAAAAATCAAAATCAAAATCAAAACATGGGCTGATTGCTACATTAGAGAAACATAAATCGGCGGTGAATGCACTAGCATTAAGCTCTGATTGTTCTGTTCTATTTTCGGGCGCGTGTGATCGGTCGATATTGGTATGGGAAAGGGAAGACAGTGCTAATTACATGGTGGTTACTGGTGCATTGAGAGGTCATACGAAAGCGATATTATGTTTGATCAACGTATCTGATTTGTTGTTCAGTGGATCGGCGGATCGGACGGTAAGGATTTGGACACGTGGGATTGAAGGACAGTTCTGTTGTTTAACGGTTCTGGATGGTCATCGGACACCGGTGAGGTCATTGGTGGCAGCGGCGGAAACCAGTGAATCTGGCGGTGGTTCTGTGAAGTTATTTAGTGGAAGCTTTGACGGAGAAATTAAAGTGTGGCAAATTGGGGTTTCTAGTTCAAGTGGCAGTCCTTTGAAATCATGATATTTGTTTTTTCTTTTATAAATGTAAAAAAGAGAAAAAGTTTTACATAGTAACAAGTTATAGATATCTTGTTCCTTCAAAATTTAGAATTTTGGTGCTGTTATTTTGTGCATCTTTTTCTGAGTCATTTGGGAATGGCTAACTAGGAAATTCACTACTTAGGAATGGTCAAGAAACTTATTTTTCGGCAATTGTTCAAGGCTTTTAAATCTTGAGAGTTTTTGTATGGTATTTTATTTTCCATTTTATACAATATTTGACAAATTTATCATCTCTATCAATTTTGATATACAATAATCTCTGGTCTTATACAGTAGCTGAATTATCCAATAATTCAAATTAATATAACAGTCTTCATTTATTTTGGTAACTTATATATAAAACGACACAAGTGAATTTATACGTGACTTCTGGACAAATGAATTAGTTCAATCCTGAAATAGTTAAAAAGTGAAAAACTAAGCAATACTTAGCCTTGAGATGAAGATGAAATCGTAAAAATAATAATTTTGGGAGCAAAGCTTCTGGACACGACACAACAGTAACAAAATCACAAAGTAAGAAAGTAAAATTGTATAAAGCTTGAATAGATAATAGCATAAGCTTGTCAGAAAATTCGTATCCTTTACAATAATAACAGGACTTTCTGTTTATAGTTGCACCTAGGAAACAAGGTCCTAGGATCATGCCCCTCTTTAATGTCAATTATGAGGGCCGTTGAAGAATGTGTAACGGTGAACATCAATGACAAATTCTTTATAACGGCCACTGTATATAATGCCATAGAATATATTTTTTTTCATTAAATGCCAACGGGTGACAGACATTTATGCATCTTTATTAGCATTATTTTCTTCAGTAACAAATGAAATAATTGTCTTTGGTCTTAGCTATTCTCTGTCTCCGATTCCACGTGTCACCCCCTTATGCAATTATTTAAATGGAAAAAAGAAAGTGAAACAAAAATTTGGATAATTGAATAATCGCCATGCACAAAGTGACAAATGATCGATGTTCCTGTAATTGAGATGAGGTCAATGCTTAACGAGAATGCATGTGAGTAATCACGTGAAGATGATAGATTAACTTCATTGTTATAAACCTAATTATATTTTAGTCCTCACTTTACCTTTTCAATTAGATATAAAACCAAGAACATAAACACAAATGAACCTTTTATAAACCCAAATTAATTTAATAAGCTGGCCTTTCGCCTTTTCAAACGATCTCTTACTAACTATATTTAGCTGTGTCTTTTACTTAAATTGGTATTTGTCGCATATAAATTAGAACTAATAAAATACTTATTCTTGTCAGTCTAGGCTCCTGGTTTGTCAGATGTATGCATAGGTCATAGCAGCAGGATCAATATAAAAAGTCAAAAATCGGAATTTTGCCGACAATTCGTTCTTGAGGAATAAGGTTTACTTGATTTACACACAAATGTCTACCGAATTCAAGTTGGTCACTAACACAATGCAAATTAAAGAATTAAACCTTGTTAAATGTGTGTATAAATGCATTAGTCAAAAGTAGTCTAAGCTTTTGCAACAAAAAGAAATAAAGTAAAAGAAGAGAATATGAAAGCTCTAAAAGAAGAAAATATGAAAGCTCTTTACTGCTCGAATATACACTAGTATTTTTATTAATTTAATCGCCACGACTTAACTACGGAGTACAATTTTGACGGCTAAGTAATGTAATGATTATTTTGGTCTAAAGATGAAGGTGCAACTTGTATATAGTTTGTTCAAACAGTGTTCAACGAGTGTGCGTTGTATTATAAATTCAAAGAAGTTTTCAGTCACCTTCATAATATTACTGCTGCTTATTTCTTTCCCTTTAGCGAGAAGTTAACCCTAATTCATAAAACTAGCTGGTGCTCGTAAATCTAAATATTTTTTTAAATATATTTTTTGAGATGGAGTTTATAATAGATTTAAGGATTTAATTCTAAAAATATTCTACAATCATGCAGAAATTACACTAAAATTACTTTCTAGCATTTGTGCTGTCTTGATATCTCTTTAGACTGTTGTTTTACTCCATCAGACACTGTGCATACATTTGTAGGTGAAATCCAGCATTGGCATGTGAATAGTTTACATAATGACACGATGTTGTTTGGAATCGGTTTAAGTTGGGCAATCGATCTTTACTTTGTAGCATTGTGGCTCATAAAAAAGCTCAATAAAACCATTCTTTCTTTTGTTTGTCTTCTTTAATTGTCTTATTATTCTTCATTTGGTCTAATCATATGATTCATTCAGCTAAGTTCTGATTTAAACCGGTTGCAAGTAACCTCATTAAATATAAATTCAATAATTTTATCTTGAAACTATTTTTGAGTTAAACAAGATCCACACCAAAATAGGCTAATAGGAATGTAAAAGAGAACTATATGAAAGAAGCTTATTTATCGTGCGTGCTTGAAAACGAACAACAGAAACTGCTGTATTACACCAACTATAAGAAGAACAATAAGTTCTGCAGTATTCCTGACAATTCTCTTTGTCTCAATCTGTATTATTATGGGCAGCTCCATTCAATAGCACTTCGCACGTAAAGCAGCTACAAAGCTTTCTAGGTACGAATTCCAACAAAGAGTTTGCTACGTAAATATATTCGAATGCACTAAATAATGACCTTATTTTGCTTTCAAATATTCTAGAACAACAACGAAATTGTAACATAAATGAACTCTTGTCAAACAGTATTCCATATGTATCAGTACCCTGATCAAGTGTGTCAGCAGTGATGTTTGCAGTCCACAAATGCTATATAATACCGAAAACCTTTTGCCGAAAGAAGCCAATAAGGTCCCCAAAAAAACCTGCAATTCTTCTCTGTCAATTGTAGAGACCGAAGCAAGAGGATAAAATATTATTACACTTTTTAATATGATTTATTAAAAAAATAATGCAAATTGGCAAATTGAAGAACATGTTGTATAAAATATTATACATACAATAGGTTTTACTTTTGTTCATGGAAATATCCCAGTTCGTCCACCATATTTTCTGAACCTTAATATTATATTAGGAAAAATTAAGTTTACATATTCAAGATGACGTGTCATGACACGTGTATCAGTCAAATAATTAAACATATAAAGTTAGCTAAAAGACAAGAGCAATAACAGATGCGAGCAAAGATAGTGGAAAAGCTATGGACAATTACCCAGGAGATGGAGAGCCCGTACCTATTCAAGACATTTAAAGCACAAAGAACAAAGGAGATGAACATTGTAGCCCATGAGAGACCAGATATCGTATTTAATGTATATTAAATACTAGAAACGTTAGAGAATATTTGCTTAATGTATGATTCTGTAACGTACTATTAAATTATATTTATTACTCGTTATTGCCTCATTACAGCTTGAGGCAAGACTCATAGTCTCAAAAAGGCTATAAAAGGGGAAAGGACCAACAATTGTACCACACGAGGAATTATTGGAATGTACTTGATTTACTTGCTTTCTTACTATCTTATTCTCGAAAGTCTTCTTCTGATTATCAGTAGTCCGTGTTTTCATAAATTTCTAGCTTTGACCAAGGTCCTAATTTTTTGGTTAAACAAATTGGTTTCGTTACCGGAAATCTGATAATCAATTTCCATCTATTATGGAAAACAACAATGAAAACACTCTAGGAAACCAGGTTGATCAAACCCAGCAAGATCAGGGAAATTAAAAAAACATTCACCTAGTCCCCTCTCCACATGGTTCACCACGACAATCTCATGAAGGTACCCCTGAGTTTCGTGAAGATGAACATGAGCAATCTGAATATTTTGAAGGGGCGGATGAGGATTTACAAAAAGTAATTGATGCACGGGTTAACAAAGCTTTTCAGGCTCTAGTCAGTCGTTTACCTGCTGCACCGCCTATACATACACCCAATACAACACGTTGGAGAATTCCCGTTCTGGGCTTGCTAATTCTGAAAATTGAAGAACCCTCATTGAATCACAGGAGGGAGAACCAGGTAATTCAACTAATTCTCATTTGTAAAATTTAGTACTAACCTTGCAGAAATAGCTCAAGGAACAAAATGATCGCATAGAGCGAATTCCCGGAGTTCCACCTATAATCAAAGGAGTGGATATGGATAAATATTTACAACAACCGTGGAAACCAAGTGCTGCCCCTCCCAATTCCAAGGAAATTCAAAATGCCTGATGTCCCAAAACATGATGTAACAACAGACCCACGAAACCACGTGACGACATTCACAATTGGCATGAAGGGCAATGATTTGACGAAACAAGAGATTGAATCAGTCTTGGTCAAAATATTTGGTGAAACACTCACCAAAGGGGCGTTAACTTGGTACTCTCTCTTAGCTGAAATTCTATAAACTTTTTTGCTGAGCAAGCAGATTCTTTCGTTAAAGCACATTCGGGAGCCCAAAAGGTAGAGAAAAGAATGGAGGATATCTTCAAAGTCAAGCAAGGAGATTCAGAACTACTTCGATATTTCGTTGGTAGATTTCAACGTGAAAGAATGACTTTACCGCGTGTACCTGACAATTGGGCAGCTATAGCATTAACGAGTTATTTGAATGAAAGAAGCTCGGAAGCCACGAGGAGACTCAAGGAAAGCCTTCGAGAGTTTCCTGCTACAATGTGGAATGATGTTTATAACAGGTACAACACGACGCTACGGATTGAAGAGGATACTGTTCCAAGATTCCAAAAAGAGGAAAAGTAAGTTCAAGACGTGCAAAAAGTGAAAGGAGGCCCGGTAAAAATAGGTTCGAGTCATACATGGGACCTACGGGAAAAGACTCACAGTCAAGATTGGATAATCAAAGGTACGATCACAAATCTATAAACAATGAGTCAGGTTTCTCATATAGATTTAGAAACGAGCGAAACAAGCAAGAGTTATGAGATGATGACAGAAGTTTAAAGTCGAGATTTGGTGGCTATAATTTCAACGTCACCACCTCTGAGCTCGTAGTTGTTTTGAGAAGCATGAGAGATAAGGTCCGTTGGCTAAAAGAGATGAGGTCAAAATCCAAACAGATGTAACCCTGATCATTGGCGCAAATTTCATAATGATTATGGTCATAAAACATATGAGTGCAGATTTTTACAAAGTGAAGTTGATCATTTGTTGAAACAAGGGTATCTTACTGAGTTGTTCAGTGAAAAAGGCAAGGAGGCTTACAGGAAAAATAGGCAGGTGCCCCTAAAACCACTATCTCCCAAAAGAACTGTCAACGTCATAAGCGGGGGAGAAGATATCAACGTTCTAACGTATGCAACATCCAATAAAGTTTCTAAGTCACTATCACCCACGGGAAGCGGGAACGACAAGTCTTGGAGGAAGAAAGCATTACCTTCGATGATGCAGATGGAGATGGTGTATTATCTCCACATAATGAGGCACTCGTAATATCTCTACTTGTATATGATACTAATCTGAAACGAGTTTTGATTGATCCAGGAAGTTCTGTAAATATTATCCTACTAAGGGTATTGCGTGAAATGTAAGCTGAAGAAAAATTGATTCCAAAGGCATATACCTTATCTGGATTCGATAATTCTAGCGTGGTATCAAAAGGATAGATAATACTAACAACTTTTGCAGAAGATATTACTAAAGAAACTAAATTTCAAGTAGCAGATATGGAAATGGCTTATAACATGATCCTGGGGAGACCATGGATCCATGAAATGGATGTTGTTCCATCAACTTTACACCAAGTTATTAAATTCCCATCACCTTGGGGAATTTTTCAAATTCGTGGAGATCAACATACAGCCAGGAATATTAATTCTGTGACAGAAGAGAAATAGCAATCGCAGAGAGAAGTTGAGGATATCACAGTTCAAACCTCAAATGAATAGGAACGAACATACATAGACTCGAGACCTGACATAATTCAAGAGCTAGAGGAGAATGAAAACATCAAAACAACAATTGAATAATTGGAAGCCATTATATTGTTTGAACAATGGACCGAGCGGAAGGTTTATGTTGGAGCAAACCTGAGCCCAGATATGAGAGGTATGATAATTAAATTTTTAAAAGCTAACATGGACTGTTTTGCTTGGTCCCATGCTGATATGACAGGTATACCACCGGAGGTAATGACCCAAAAGTTAAATGAAGACCCATCATCCACACCAATCAAACACAAGAAGAGAAAGCAAGGAGCATTAATAAATCAGGTGATTCAAGATGAGGTTCAGAAATTATTAAAAATTGGGTCTATCAGCGAGGTAAAATATCCTAACTGGTTAGCTAATACCGTTGTGGTTCCTAAAAAGAATGGCAAGTGGCGAGTTTGTGTGGATTATACATATCTTAATAAAGCTTATCCAAAAGATTATTTTCCTCTACCGCATATAGATCAATTAATCGATGCTACTGCAGCGCATGAGCTATTAAGATTTTTTAGATGCATATTCAGGTTATATTAAAATAAAAATGGACTCCGACAATGAGGAGAAAACTTCCTTCATAACAGACAGGGGGATTTATTGTTATAAAGTAATGCCCGTTTAAAGAATATAGGAGCAACCTATCAAATGTTTGTTACTAAAATGTTCCAAGAACATTTGGGAAAAACAGTGGAGGTATACAGAGATGATATGCTCGTCAAAACTCAACATTCAAATGATCATATATCTCATTTGTTTGAAACATTTCAAATTTTGCGAAAGTTTAATATGAAGCTTAATCCACAAAAATGTGCATTTGGAGTCGCATCAGGTAAGTTTTTAGGTTTTTTTGTTTCTAACCGGGGCATTGAAGTAAACCCTTCATAGATAAAAGAAACAGAGGAAATTCCTGATGTGCTATCAAATAAAAAAGAAGTTCAAAGACTAACGGGAATGATTGCAACCTTGGGAAGATTCATTTCTAAATCTTCAGAGAAGTGTTTCAAATTCTTCGCAACACTTAAAAAGTAATATCATTTTGAGTGGAACGAAGACTGTCAACAAGCACTTAGAAATTTGAAAGTATATTTGTCAAATCCATCGTTGCTGTCAAAGACAAAGGCAGGGGAAAATTACTTATCTACTTAGCCGTATCAGAAGTTACGGTAAGTGATGTTTTAGTCCGGGAAGACCTAGGTAAACAATCCCCTATCTATTATGTTAGTAAATCTTTGTTAGATGCAGAAACACGGTATCCGCAATTTGAAAAACTAGCACTTGCTTTAATCATGACATCTAAAAAATTAAGACCTTATTTGAATGTCATCCCATTGCTGTAGTAACTGGTTTCCCGTTACGTAACATTTTACATAAGCATGAATTATCAGGGAGGTTAGCAAAATGGGCTATTGAATTAAGTGAGTATGAAATCACTTATCAACCTAGAACTGCTATAAAATCTCAAGTATTAGCTGATTTCGTGGCTGATTTCAGCCACGGGATGCAATTAGAAGCGGAAACAGAGCTACAAGTTTTCATTGGTGCAAACCCAGGGACTTGGATTTTATTTACTGATGCTTCATCTAATGTAAAAGGCATAGGTTTAGGAATCATTCTTGTACCACCTTCGGGCAAAATTATTAAACAAACTATAAAATATCATTCTGTAACTAATAACGAAGCATAGTATGAAGCTATGATTGCAGATTTGGAACTGGCACGAGAACTCGGCATAACCCAAATTATAATCAAAAGTGATTCACAACTCGTGGTTAATCAAATTCTGGGGACTTACACAGCCAGGGAAGCAAGAATGTAGTAGTACTTAGAAAAAGTACGTGAATTGATAAAGCAATTTCAAACCTAGAAGGTTATGCAAATACCAAGAGATGAAAAAGTTAAAGCAGATGCTTTAGCCAACCTCGCGTCTGCAGCTGACGTGACAAATGATGTAAATGCTTCAATTATTCATTTATTTCATTTCGTTCTCGAACCTGATAAAAATGAGGTAAATTTTAATAATTTAACTTGGGATTGGAGAAACGAAATTGTTGCTTTTTTACAGTATGGTACCGTACCTGATGACAAAAGGAAAGCACATGCGCTTCATAAAAAGGCTGCTCGTTACTGTTTAAACAAAGGAAATATTTATCGAACAATATTTGGTAGACCTTTAGCAAGATGTCTTGACCTTCCCAAGAAGAATAAGTAATGAGGGAAATACATTAGGGACATTGCGGGAATTACGCAGGAGGAAGATCGTTGGTAAGTACTTTTATTAGGGCAGGATATTATTGGCCTAAGATGGAAGATGAAGCAAAACATTTCGTATCTAAATGCGACAAATGCCAAAGGTATGGTAATAATATGTATAGACCAGTGGAGCTATTGCATCCAGTTATAGCATGGTGGTCCTTTATGAAATGGGGAATGAATATCGTAGGTCCATAACCACACTTAAAATGTAAGGTAAAGTTTCTACTTGTACTCACTGATTATTTCACTAAATGGGTAAAAGTAGGAGCGTTTAAACAAGTACGAGAGTAAGAAGTTAAAGATTTCATTTGGAGGAACATAATATGCTGATTTGGAGTACCAAAAGAGATCGTGTGTGATAATGGTCCACAATTCATAGGAGCCCAAATCATAGAATTTTTTCAAAGTTGGCAAATCAAATGGATAATATCCACACCATACCATCCAGTAGGTAATGGGCAAGCGAAATCCACAAACCAGGTCATTATCAATAATTTGAAGAAGCAGTTACAGGAATCAAAGGGTAACTAGCCTTAGGTATTACCTGGAGTTTTATGGGCTTATAGTACAACTACAAAAACGAGCACGGGAGAAATACCATTTTCACTGGTTTATGTTGCTGAGGATTTGATTCCAATCAAGATAGGAGAACCAAACATATGGTTCGTGCAAGCGACGGAGAAATTGAATAATGTAAAGATGCGGGTCAACCTTGTTTACTAGAGGGAGAAGAGAAGCTGTATTAATAAGAATGGCAGCACAAAAGTAGGTCATTGAACGATATTAGAACCGAAAATCACGTCTCAGATTCTTCAAAATTGGGGACTTCGTGCTTAAAAGGTTTTTCAGTCTGCAAAAGCTTCTAATTCAGGAAAGTTAAATCCAACATGGGAAGGACCCTATAGAATTCGGGATATTGTAGGAAAATGAGCATACGAGTTTGAGACAATGGATGGGAAAATCCTACCTTCACACAGGAATGTTGTCATTTGAAGAGATATTACTTCTGTGGAAATACCCACAGTCAGGTATCACCATGTTAAATTTTGTTTTTGAATTATTAAGGTTTTAATAATGATTTTAGATGTTAGGCAAAACGCTAACCCGTACTAAATGATGAGTCACAACTTGTAAGGCAAAATGGAATACACTAACATTCCTGGCCTAGGGTCACAATTGTTCTAATAGAAATACAAACGGGTTAAGCAGTCTTCATCTATAATTGCACCCCCGAGTCTTGTATGTTTTTCCTTTTCAGGAAAAAGACCAAGCGAAAGAAATTAACAAGTGCTCGAGGTCTCATACTTCAACACTCAAACACTTGGGGGGACTACATAGTATGCACATGCACGTGTATGCAGAAGGCGAAAGAAGTTTTGGAAATTAAAGATTAGAAGAAGCAAGTGCAAAATAAAGCTATGAAGACGTGCAATTTATCATAGTGTTCTTTCCCATCAAAACAATCGTCATAGTGGTCTTTCCCATCAAAACACTCATCACATTTTTCTTTCCCGTGAGAACAATGGAGTCCCTTCCCAAACCCTTCCTAATATTTCGAAGCTAAAGGGATTCAATATACCCTCAGAATAGTTAGGTTAAAGACTACGTATCAAAATGGGTTGTAAGGAAAAATCTTGTTTATATTGTTCTTCTTTTGTAAAAATATGTTACAAGAAAAATAGTTACGAGAAAGCTATAGATGTAATACAAATACATGTAAAGTATTATTCAAATGCTTGTCAAGGTTCATAAATAGAAACCCGTCAAAGATATTTTAAACAAAACTTGTGTGCTCCTATTTCTTTCATGGTATTATAACACCATTATGAAGTTGAGACGTCTTTTTCATTAAGTATCAATATATAAAAGGGGCGTCTTTTATAATACTAATATTATTAAGTCATGAGATTAATCATTAAGAATTTTCAAGAATGAAAATGTAAAACTATTCTCTGAGTCCTTAAGAATAAAAATGCAAGAGTAGAATGAATAGAAGTAATAAAAACTTCTTAATGTATTTAAAAAGACTAAGTATAAATTTAGTTATCAAAATGTTTTATACAGATGCCCCATTATGAGAACTGAGGACTTTTTTCTTCCAAAAAACCCTTACAAACAAACTAAGGGTTTGACCATCATCTTCCAAAAGAAAAAACAAAAATAAGTTAAGTTATAAATGTTAGAATATACGCTTAACGCTAGTGGGGGGGGGGGGTGAATAGCGTTTTAATAAAAATCAATGTAAATTTTTGCGGAATTAAAATTGCAGGAATAACGTAAGTGCAGTAATTAAAATAGTAAGGAGAGAACACACCGAATTTATCCTGGTTCACCACAACGTGTGGTTGGTCCAGTCCCCGAGAGACTCTCTCGAGTTTTACACTAACTTTGTTAAGCTTACGGGTGTCTAACAAACCGTTACACTTGCTCGTAGATATACACTCTACAAGACTTCAACCTGCTCGGGGATACCGCACCTCAAGACTTCAAACCAAGGAACTACCTTTCCTTCTTACAACAAGGGATTAGAATATCCCTTCAAGTGTGTACAAACACTTAGCACTCATGACAAGACTCTCTTTATAGAGTAGATATGAGTAAAAACAATACGCTCAAGAACACAACAACTTAGTCAAGTATTTGGCTCTCAAAAATTATGAAATAGATATGAAATGATGAGAGAAGAGTATGTAAGCTTTATGCAAGAATTATAATCAGTTGTTGTGTTTAAAAATGTGAATTAGAGGTGTATTTATAGTGCTCAATGTCACCAAGACCGTTGCTTAATTGCCAATCACTAATTGCTGATCTTGTGCTTGCATAATCGATTATATGATCTGCATAATCGATTATCTGCAGATCGTTCAAAAATCATATGCGGATTTTAAGCAGAATAATCGATTATTTAAGTTGCATAATCGATTATCTGTTAACGTTCAAAAATCGGATGCAGATTCTGTGCAAGCATAATCGATTATTGCCTTGTGTATAATCGATTATATTTCAGCGTTTTAAAAATACTTTGGTAACGGTCAGTGAATAATCGATTATGCTATCTCGTATAATCGATTATTTTGTTGTTTTGAAAATCCGGTTTTACACTGTCTTAACATAATCGATTACAAGTGAGACATAATCGATTATATTGCTGTCTTGAAAAATTTCGGTTAACACTGTCTTAACATAATCGATTATAAGTAAGACATAATCGATTATATTGCTGTCTTGAAAATTTTGGTTAACACTGTCTTAACATAATCGATTATAAGAAATACATAATCGATTATTTATGTCCAGATTTGAAAAACATGTTTGAAAATCATTTTGGCTAAAATGAAAATGTTTGAAAATCATTTTGGTTTAACTCAACGATGCATGAAAATGACTTTACGGGAGAAGCCAAGACTTGAATAAGTTGTCGGATCAAGATCACACTATAAAGTGACTCATTTATAACTTTGTTGTTATTCTTGATCTTGCTCTTTGGTTCTCATGTTCTTGGACTTTGGCATATGTCAATGTTCCATGCGCGTCGGTTTGTCATTTATCAAAACCTACAGAAATGAACACACGTTTAGTTTTAGCGACTTGATAACGTGTTTCAACAATTTCCCCCTTTTTGATAATGGCAAACCAATATGGGGATATGCATAAGATAAGTATAAGTTTCCCAGTAAGTATAAGTTCCCCCTCAATTTATGAGTTCCCCCTCAATTTATGCCAATATGTATTAGGGTGCATTGCCCTTATTCTTCCCCCTTTTGACATTAGCAAAAATAATGAACTTTCATTAAAAATATTAAACATACATGAGAAAGAAAAAAATAGACAGAATATAATTCAAAGGATACATAATAAAAAAAAATTATTATTCATTGTCATCATTAACATCCGGCTCGGCATCCGGCACTCCATCCGGAAGAACAATTTGGGCATATGGATAGTTGACATGATCAAAGTACCCATGAAGCTCATATGTCAAACGAGTGACGTTTTGATCAATACGAGTCACTGAGGTTGACAAAGAAGCAAGTTGGTCCAAAATGGTTTGAAGAGTAGGAGCTTGAGGACGACGTATTTGAGTAGGAGGAGGAGGAGGATGTTCACCAATATTGGAAAATGAAGATTCTTGAATTTCCCAATGCTTTGTTGCCTTTTTGTGAGGACAGACGGAGGTGTCGATACCGGAGGCTTCAAAAATAGCCATTATGACAAAAGCATATGGGAGTGGCTTATCGTCCCCAATTGCATCATACATGTGAGTCATGACGAACTGGAACCAATTGATGCGAGCTCCGGTGATAATTGCATGCAAGAGTTTTGAATCCTCGTGAGAGAGAGTGGTATGATTGAATTTGCAGGGTTTGAGAACTCGGGTGATGAAATAAAATATTAGACGATATTCTGGGAGCATGTGCGTAATGGTTGGGCGACGATTCTCCGGACAGTCGCCAATACCAATTTGGTGGAGAAGAAGTTGTTCATCAAATAAAGCGCCTTCTTCTCTAGTGTAGAGAGAGATGTCTTCACCATTTCGTGGAAGGTTAGTGAGGAGTTGCAAGTTTTCCTCATTTACAAAAATTGGAATTCCATTGACGCTAGAGACAAGGTCACCATCTTCGTCCTTCTGTAGATTTGAATAGAAGGCACGGATTAGAGCAGGGTGAATGCAAGGATTGAAGATATAGAAAGTCAATGAGTTGGATTTGTATATGAATATTTTCTGTTGATGGGGGTGCGCTATTTCGAAGATATCGAGTAGTTGAGAAACGAGGCGGAAGGGTTTCTCGATTCTCAAATTTTTCAATGAATCGAAAAGTTCGGGTTGAGTATCAAAACGCAAATAAGAGCCGTCTTTATAGTGGAAAACGGGTGGAGGAGCGGCGGAAGAGGAGGCAATCTGTTTGCCGGAACGAGAGCGTTTAGAGTGCTTGCTTGCCATTAGTATGAAGAAATAGGAGCTGTTTAAAAAGTTTGAAGGCTTTGGAAGATTGTTTGGAGCTAAGAGTGAGATTGAAGTGAAAAAATTTGAAGGATGGATACCCTTATTTATAGACTTGAAGATTTGAGGGCATTTATTGAGTAGAAGCTGCAGATTTGCCAAGCCAAACGTTCAAAAAATGGTAACAAAATTTTAAACACGGACCGTTGCTAATCGATTATGGAGGCTGAATAATCGATTATTGCCAATATTTTGAATTGTAGTCAGAGAAGAAATCGATTATGCGATAGGAGATAATCGATTATTTGAAGACACAAGTATTATGAGGGTCCGGGCTCGGGGAATAATCGATTTTGGTTAATATGATAATCGATTATTTCAGTCCAGTGATATGACGAACAGCCGAGACGATAAAAGGTAATCGATTATTCAGTACTAAATAATCGATTATTATAAAACATGTAACACTGAATCTCAACTTAATCGTTAGTAATATATTATAATTGATTATTGCCAAATTCCTGCAAACCGAGATGTTAGAAATAATCGATTGTTCTTAGTCAATAATCGATTATATGTTACCAGTGCCCGAAAATTCCCCAGTCTTTGGGGCGATACCTGCAGAAAAGAATTAGGCGCCTCCGACGCTCAAGTTAGTAATTATTTAAAGAAAAAATGCAATGCATGAATTAGATCATCGTGGAGTCAAGAATTCCGAGTTCATTACGAATGCGGAAAAAGGACTCTTTCTCTAAAGGCTTTGTGAAGATGTCGGCCAATTGATTTTTGGTTTCAACAAATTCAATTTCGACATCGCCCTTGAGAACGTGATCTCATATAAAGTGATGTCTAATTTCTATGTGTTTCGTTCTTGAGTGAAGAATAGGATTCTTCGTCAAGCTTATAGCGCTAGTATTGTCACGTCGAAGAGGAACATGATCAATACTAAGACCATAATCCGAGAGTTGTTGCTTCATCCAAAGGATTTGTGCACAACAACTCCCCGCGGCTATATATTCAGCCTCGGTTGTGGATAACACAACACTAACTTGTTTCTTGCTAAACCAAGAAACTAAGGAGCTACCGAGCAAATGGCAAGTGCCACTAGTGCTCTTGCGGTCCAATTTGCAACCCGCAAAATCGGAATCGGAATAGCCAACAACTTGGCATGAGGAACCTTTGGGATACCATAGTCCCACATTTATTTTTCCAACAAGATACTTCATAATCCATTTCACCGCAGTTAAGTGTGACTCCTTCGGACATGATTGATATCGAGCGCATAAACACACGCTAAACATGATGTCTGGTGTACTAGCAGTAAGATAGAGAAGGGATCCGATCGTACCTCGATATTTCTTTGTGTCTACTTCCTTACCTTTCTCATCTTTGTCAAGATGGTCGGATGTACTCATTGGAGTGGCCATTGCTTTGGCGTTGCTCATTTCAAAACGATTTAGCAACTCCTTGCAATATTTAGATTGGCAAATGAAAGTTACCTCTTTGTTTCACTTGCAACCCCAAGAAGAAGTTTAGCTCACCCATCATTGACATTTCGAATTCGCTAGTCATTAACTTAGAGAATTCCTCACATAAAAAATCATTAGTACAACCAAAAATAATATCATCGACATAAATTTGAACTAATAGAATGTCATTGTTTTTATTTTTGATGAATAGTGTAGTGTCAACTTTCCCCCTTTCGAACTCATTGTCCAAAAGAAATTTGCTTAAGCGCTCGTACCAAGCCCGAGGAGCTTGTTTAAGTCCATATAGCGATTTCTTAATGAAGACATGATCGGGAGATTTAAAGTCTTCAAAGCCCGGGGGTTGTTCAACGTACAGTTCCTCTTGAATAAACCCATTGAGGAAGGCACTTTTGACATCCATTTGAAATAATTTGAAATTCATAGATGATGAAAAAGCAAGTAATAAACGAATGGCTTCTAGGCGTGCAACGGGTGCATAGGTTTCTTCATAATCAATTCCTTCTTCTTGATTATAAACCTTAGCAACTAGCCTAGCTTTGTTTCTAGTGATTATGCCATTTTCATCTAATTTATTTCGAAAAACCCATTTCGTACCAATTATGGTGTGATTATCGGGTCTTGGCACCAATTCCCAAACATCACTACGTTTGAATTGGTTAAGCTCCTCTTGCATTGCCAAGGTCCAATGCTCATCCCCAATTGCTTCGGAAATGGTTGAGGGTTCGATTTGAGAAACAAAAGCCATATGTCCTACAGTGTCTTTAAGAAGGTTTCGAGTACTTGCCCCTTTCTCGATGTTGCCAATTACCTTGTCGAGAGGATGGTCTTTAGACGTCCTCCAAGCCTTAGGCATCATCGATTCTTCTTCTTGTGGTGGTATTTCTTCCGAAAGTTGTTCCATGACTTCATCTTGAACTTCCTTTGGATTCTCCTTTTGCACCTCGTCTTGAAGATTGATTTTGTTTAAAGCATCTGCAAGACCAACACAAGAATCCTTTCTCGCCAAGCGAGCATCATTTTCGAAAAATACAACATGAGGAGATTCCTCAACAGTTTTGGTTCGATTATTGAAAACTCTATATGCTTTACTACGCGATGAATAACCAAGAAAAATTCCTTCATCAGATTTCGCGTCAAATTTTCCCAAGTTATCTTTTCCGTTGTTGTGAATAAAAAATTTACAACCGAAGACTCTAAGATGAGAAAGATTTGGTTTCCTTCCCTAGTAGAGTTCATAGGGAGTTTTTATGGGTATTGGTCTTATGACAGCTCTGTTTAAAACATAGCATGCGGTACTCACGGCATCCGCCCAAAATTGTTTGGGAATCTTAGCCTCATCGAGCTTGGTTCGCGCCATCTCTTCGAGACATCAATTTTTGCGCTCCACCACTCCATTTTGTTGTGGTGTACGTGGAGCCAAAAAGGTATGTTCAATACCGAGTTCGTCACAAAAATCCGCGAAGAGATTGTGATCGAACTCTCCCCCATGATCACTTCTTATGGAAGTGATGGTTGTATTCTTTTCATTTTGAACACGTTTAAGAAATTTTTTGAAAGCTTGAAAGGCATCACTTTTATGAGCAAGAAATAACGTCCATGTGAATCTAGAGTAGTCATCAACAATTACAAAAGCATAAAGATTTCCACCGAGACTTTCAACACGAGATGGTCCAAAAAGATCCATGTGAAGAAGTTGTAAAGGTCTAGTGGTTGAAACAACATTTTTGGATTTAAAAGAGGCTTTTGTTTGTTTCCCTTTTTGACATGAGTCACAAATAGAATCTTTTTCAAATTTCATGTTTGGAAGACCAGTTACTAAATCTTGTTAAACTAATTTATTTAAAAGATTCATATTTACATGAGCTACTCTACGATGCCATAACCACATGTCGTCTTCTTTACTCATAAGGCAATTTACAAAACTTGATGAAGAATTTTCAAGATCAACCATATAGATATTATCCATTCTAATACCACGAAGAATAACTTTAAAATCTCTACGACGGATAACTAAGCATTCTTCGGAGTCAAACAATACAAGATTTCCCTTGTCACATTATTGACTTATGCTCAAGAGATTATGTTTAAGACCTTTAACTAGCAAAATATGCTTAATGGAGGAGGATTTGTCCTCACCGACCGATCCAATGCCGATAATCTTTCCTTTGTTATTGTCTCCAAAAATACATTTCCTCCTTCCGTGGGTTTTAGTTGAAGGAATTTTGATGCGTCCCCGGTCATATGTTTGGAGCATCCGCTATCAAGGTACCAAAGTACACTTGATCCCTTCAAACACACCTACAAAACAAATTAATGAGATTTTGGTACCCAAGCCATTTTGGGTCCTTGTGTGTTAGGTGCAACATAGTGGTGTGATTGATCTGCAGTGAAATGTCTATGTCTAGTGAAGCATGCGGGAGTAATATGTCCAATTTTATTGCAATAATGACAAATGACATTCGGATTGTGCATTCTTCTAGGATGATAATAATTTGAGGGTCTAAATTTATTCACTCTATTTTTAGGAATATAATTTTGATGTAGTTTTCGAAAATCTTGTCTAGGTGGTGTATACATGCCAATATTTCTTCTAGCATTCACTCTATTTTTAGGAATATGGTTTTGATGTAGTTTTCGAAAATCTTGCCTAGGTGGTCTATACATATCAATATTTCTTCTAGCATTTGTTCTAGGATGAGTTGCAATTCTAGGATTAGGATTTCTAGGTTGAGTGTTGACATTTATTTTGTTTTGCCTAAGTTGAGTCTTAGGTGGTTTAGGAATGGACTCAACTTTTTCTTTTGGCTCGTGTTTAAAGCCTATACCGTGCTTAGTGGATTTCAAATTTACAAGCACTTCAGTGAGATTTTTGTGTGAAGAATTGAATTTGTGCAAAGTGCTTCTAAGACTTTCTACTTCTTCCTTTAGAGATTTGCAAGAAGTACAATCCTTATTTGAGCTTTCGGGTTTATCGGCGCTTCTTTTGCCATAAAACTTGTTTTCCTCTTTTAATTTCTCATTTTCAAGAGTTACTTTTTCAAAATCCTTTTATTTTGAAGAAATGAGTTTTCTTAAATCTTTTATAGTTTTAGAAGCGCTAACAAACTCTTTATACAACTCATCAAATGAATCTTGCATTTCTTCTAAAGTGAAATAGTTCTTAGAAGTAGTACATACCTCATTTTGAGTTTCTTTGTGTGCCATAAGACACAAGTTTGCAGTCTCGTTTCCTTCTCCATCACTTGATTCGTCTCCGGAGTCGCCTCCCCAAGAGATGTATGCTCTTTGTTTCTTGACGGGTTTCTTCTCCTTTTTGATATTTGGACAATTTGATTTGATAGGCCCGATTTCTCCGCATCCATAGCACATTAATTGATCTCCTTGTTGCTTACCTTTTCGTTCATACTTCTTTTGCATGAACTTGTGAAATTTCTTAATAACGAGTCCGAACTCGTTATCTTCGTCGCTTGAATCCTCATCATTTTGAGGTTGAGCCGTGCTTTCCTTAAGGGCGATTTTTCGTTTCCTTTGATCATCCAAAAGAGGGTTAAGAATAGTAGATTCATAAGTTTTGAGATTACCTCTAAGCCCGTCGATTGTGACATTTGTAATGACGATTGATTCTTGAATAGTGTCGGCTTTGGAGCGCCATTCCGGAGTGAGACTTCGAAGAATTTTATGGACAAGTTCCCTATCCGTGAAGGTCTTCTTAAGAGCATGAAGATCATTAACGATTTTTGAAAATCGTTCGAACATATCATCTATCTTATCGTTTTCCTTCATATGAAAAAGTTCATATTCATGGGTTAGAAAATCTATTTTAGCTTCTCTTACCTGGTCCGTACCTTCGTAGGTGATTTCCAATTTATCCCACATTTGCTTAGCCGTGGTGCAACATGATATTTTCTGATAATCATCAGGATTTACAGCACAGTACATCATGTTGATGGTTTTTGTGTTGTTCTCCACCTTTCTAATATCGTCTGCGTCATACTCATCTTCCGATTTTGGCACCATTACATTTTCTACCTTTTTGGTTGGAATTTGCTCTACATTCTTGATAATTTTCCGTAGTAGAAAATTATTTGATTGGATAAATATTCTCATCCTTTCCTTCCAATACGTATAGTTTGTCCCATCGAATAGTGGTGGCCTTGTGAAGCATTGTCCTTCACCTAGTCCTGCATAAACGTTATGAGTAGAAGCCATGATTATTTCTCTCAAACTGTTAAGTCTTTCAGAGAGTTAGGCTCTGATGCCAATTGTTAGAATATACGCTTAACGCTAGAGGTGGGGGGGGGGGTGAATAGCGTATTAATAAAAATCAATGTAAATTTGCGGAATTAAAATTGCAGGAATAACGTAAGTGCAGTAATTAAAATAGTAAGGAGAGAACACACCGAATTTATCCTGGTTCACCACAACGTGTGGTTGGTCCAGTCCCCGAGAGACTCTCTCGAGTTTTACACTAACTTCGTTAAGCTTACGGGTGCCTAACAAACCGTTACACTTGCTCGTAGATATACACTCTACAAGACTTCAACCTGCTCGAGGGTACCGCACCTCAAGACTTCAAACAAAGGAATTACCTTTCCTTCTTACAACAAGGGATGAGAATATCCCTTCAAGTGTGTACAAACACTTAGCACTCAAGTCAAGACTCTCTTTATAGAGTAGATATGAGTAAAAACAATACGCTCAAGAACACAACAACTTAGTCAAGAATTTGGCTCTCAAAAATTATGAAATAGATATGAAATGATGAGAGAAGAGTATGTAAGCTTTATGCAAGAATTATAATCAGTTGTTGTGTTTAAAAATGTGAATTAGAGGTGTATTTATAGTGCTCAAAGTCACCAAGACCGTTGCTTAATTGCCAATCACTAATTGCTGATTTTGTGCTTGCATAATCGATTATATGATCTGCATAATCGATTATCTGCAGATCGTTCAAAAATCATATGCGGATTTTAAGCAGAATAATCGATTTTCTAAGTTGCATAATCGATTATCTGTTAACGTTCAAAAATCGGATGCAGATTCTGTGCAAGCATAATCGATTATTGCCTTGTGTATAATCGATTATATTTCAGCGTTTTAAATATACTTTGGCAACGGCCAGTGAATAATCGATTATGCTATCTCGTATAATCGATTATTTTGTTGTTTTGAAAATCCGGTTTTACACTGTCTTAACATAATCGATTACAAGTGACACATAATCGATTATATTGCTGTCTTGAAAAATTTCGGTTAACACTGTCTTAACATAATCGATTATAAGTAAGACATAATCGATTATAGTGCTGTCTTGAAAAGTTTGGTTAACACTGTCTTAACATAACCGATTATAAGAAATACATAATCGATTATTTATGTCCAGATTTGAAAAACATGTTTGAAAATCATTTTGGCTAAAATGAAAATGTTTGAAAATCTGTTTGGTTTAACTCAACGATGCATGAAAATGATTTTACGAGAGAAGCCAAGACTTGAATAAGTTGTCGGATCAAGATCACACTATAAAGTGACTCATTTATAACTTTATTGTTATTCTTGATCTTGCTCTTTGGTTCTCATGTTCTTGGACTTTGGCATATGTCAATGTTCCATGCGCATCGGTTTGTCATTTATCAAAACCTACAGAAATGAACACGCGTTTAGTTTTAGCGACTTGAGAACGTGTTTCAACAATAAAAACTGGTCATTGGGAGGCGTGAGAATCAGAAGTAAGGATGCTACCTTCAGAAGAGGTAGCCATAGGCACGGGGTCAACTTCGAAAGGAGCATCCATAGACACAGTGTCAACTTGACTCGAAGTAATAGGTTTGATTAGGGGGGAAAGAATCACAGAAGTTTCAACTTCTAAAGCCTGAGTCATGTTAGATTCACCCTCGGGAACTTGAACCACTGTATTTTCATTTTCAAGAGCTTCAGTAACGGTTACTTCATGCTCAGAATTTTCATCCACGGGGGCTTCAATTGCAGGAGAAGGAAAGTCTAGTAGCTATTGAGTTTTTCCAATAGTCTCCAAGACCTTGGCCAATTCTGACTCTAAATCGAAGTTTTCATGGCTAGATTCGGTTAAGGCATCACGCCGAGAGTTCAGAAAAGTCCAAGTTACTTCAACATCCAACTTATCTTCGTGATGTTCATAGTCTCTTTCCCAAGCGGCAAGTTCACTTTTTAGCTCTTCATTCTCTGCCAAAGTTTAATTGTAAGAAGCTTGAAGGGAGGCATGAGAATTTTCTTAGGCACTTACCTTATCGGAAGAGATTCTTAAATCTTCTTGAACTTGAGTCAAATTTTGCACCAACTCTCCCGCTTAAACTTTTTTTTTGGTTTAGAAGTGTCCTGAGCTCTCAAATTTCTTCACTTGACTTCGACAATTGTTCCGAGAAAGAACACTCAAGCCATTCTTTGTCCTTCTCTATTTGGCTTGAAGAAGCTTTATACACTGCCAACTCTGAAGCCAGTGCACACTTCTACTGCTCTAGCTGATTCCTACTTTCCTGCAAATCTTCCCTGGCTATTTGAGCACTTTCAAGCTGCCATTTCCAATTAGGTGCTTCTAATTTAGCTTCAAGAGCCACTCTCCCAGCTTCAAGAATATTTTTCTCAGAGTCACGGGCCACCTGCTCTAAAAGAGAAATTACACCCATCAACTCTATGCCAATGAAATTAGCGTGCATATAACAAAGAAGAAAAGTAAGAATCCAAAGGTAAAAAGAAACTTTTTAAATAAGTACAAAAATTACCTATTGAGTGACGTAAACAATGTCATTCATCAGGGTGAAGCATCTATAATTGTCCGTCTTCTGTTTTTCAATTGAGCTAATTAAAGGCTCGAACCAAAAGTCTGCTTGACCAGATTTTGTCAAGAGACTGCTATTAGCGGGAACTTCGATAGTCACACTCCTCATAGTAGTACTTCTGCTTGTATAACCCACTTCTATACGTTGAACAATAGAAGGGGGAACTATGGAAGGAGGAGCAGTAGAAGAAGTAAAATAGCAGGAGGAGGAATAGATGTAGATGAAGTAGGTATAGAAGAATTTACGAGAAAAGAAAGAATGGAAAGAACTGGAGTTGAGAAAGAGGAAAAGGGAAGCTCATCCAAAATTGGACCTAACTCACCACTCTCGAAACCCCCAACAAAAAGTTGTCTAATGGACTCGTGAGTGTCCTGGGGGTAATATCGTCATCAGAGACGAGGTGTACATGTTCATTAGGAGAGGTACGCGGAGGCGAGGCTTCAACTTCCTCATCAGATATGATACGCCTCCCAACTTTTTGCCTAGAAATCAAAGAACTATCATCATCCTCTTCTTTCTCAGAATCATCTCCAGTGACCTTTCTCTTCACCAGAGTACCTTGAGCTCCACCTTAGGTAAGATAAGCTCCTGAAGAGGCCCGAGTGGCTGCAACAGCTTTAGAAAAAATCCCTCGAACTGAAAATCCTAAAAAAAGGATGAAGTTAAAATCAATAAAGGAGAATTTTACATACGAGAAGATGCAAAAAAAAAAGGAACACTTGCCATGAGTTTTCACTTTCCAACCATGAAGATTGGAAATAGATTTCCAAAACCTAACCTCCATAGGCGCGGTCTTCAATAACTTATCTACCCAACCATGAAAATCAGGGATGGGATCCACTATTTCCATGGTTGCCACAAAAAAAGCAGAAGAAAATAAAATTAGAAAAGGTAATAATTTTAAGAAAAGAGGTACGAAAGAAGAAGAAAACTTACGTGCAAGATTCCATTTTTCAGGAAAGGTAATATTATCTTTACCCACCAAGCCCACCGTGGGTACAAAAACAAACCGTGTGTAAAGGCCACGGTCATTATCATCTTCAAGACTCACCAAAACCCTTTTACTCCTCGCTACAAAGGTGAAAACACTATTGCAAAACAACCTTGGGGAGTAAAGATGAATAAGGTGGGGGAAGGTAAACTGAACACCTGCTTTATTTGACAAATATCTTAAACAAGCCACAACTCTCCAAATGAGTGGTCCAATATGTGCCAAGCAAACGTTGAAAAAATGATAGAAATCAAGAATTATAGGGTCGATAGCTGGTTTAAATCCCAAAGTAAAGGGATAAGTGTAAACAAAAGAATCTAGTTTTGTAAGAAGATATTCTTTGGTTTGGATTGGGGATTTCAACAGGAAAACTACTGCTCCAATGGCAATCTTTACGGACCATAGAATTTAAAACCTCTGTAATCATGGAGGAGTATATATCGGCTGGTCTAAACCAGTAACTTATTTCCGAAATGATTCCCTATCATGATCAATGATCAAGTTATTGGGTATTATCTCTTCAACTAATGGTTCTTGTAAGGGTTTAGAAGGTTCTTTATCCTTAGAGGATGGTTTTTATATAAAAGAACCTCCAGTTCTAGAAACAACACCAGAACTAGAAGAAGGTAAAGAAGAACCAGCAGAATTATTACCACCACAGGCGGATCCGAGACTACGGAGTCTACCACTTTTACCCCTTCTATGTCAAACAGGGGCATTGTGGAAGTTACCTAAGATTGGAAAACTCTTAGGGTTAGGGTTTGAAGACGACATGGTGAAAGAGGATGAATTGAGAAAGAAGTGAATAGTGTTGAAGAATAAAGTATTCAGTAAAACTTTATGAAGAAGAAGACAAGAAAAAAGGTTGTATTTATAGGAAAACGACTGTCAAAAGAAAAAAGTGTAATGATGGAAAGTCTATAATAAAGGCAACTACCTCTTCGTGAATAGTAGAGCAGTAAAAGAAGGCTGCAATACTGCAAAATCTACGGGAGAATGACACATGTACAGAGCATTAAATAGAAAGGACAATTGAAGCGTCAATGATGTCATACAATTAATGATGGCAAAAATTTCCTTTTTAAAGCAATCCACTTCCCAAGTATTTAATCAACAAATAAATGGAAAGTGAGGGACTATCGGTATTGGAAAAAATCAAGTTTACATATTGAAGATGACGTGTCATGACACGTGGATCAATCAAATAGTGAAACAAATAAAGTTAGCTAAGAGACACGAGCAATAACAGATGCGAGCAAATATAGTGGAAAAGGCATGTGCGATTACCCAGGAGATGCAGAACCCGTACATATTCAAGATATTTAAACACAAAGAACAAAGGAGATGAATACAACGAGATACATTAAAATGCAACGGGAACAAAAAGGTAACAGACTCTTCAAGTTGCTCTACCCAAAACTCTGTCATCTTTGTTCAACGATAACCCTAATGTCGTCTCGTCGAGAGGGCCGCGATGCTGACTCGAAACTCTTCTACCTTCATCTTCATCGAATTCCATTCATCTTTCCCTCAACGGAAGGGACGACCTTTCACCCCTCGAAGAGACACTTCAATCCTTTGGTATTACCTTCAGTGATCATATTTTCTTTCTTTCAAGCCAAATGGGTTTTCAATTTCAACTGAAACCCATATCCCCAAATCTCAATTCCTCAAATTGGACACCCCATATGAAGACCCAAAGGGGTCATCACCTATTTTTTAATTGAATTCTGTGTCTACGAGGACTTGAAACCTTATTTAGAGTTGCCTAAATTTGCATGCGCAGTCTGGGCGCATAGCCGAAAAGTTTAAGTATGAAATTCTATGAAAAATGCTATGTTATGATATTAAAATGAATAAATTTAACTTAGGTCAATATTTTGGTTAATGGACCCAAACCCAAAATTTTACGGTCCCGAAGGGTCCGTAGGAAAATATGGGACTCGGGCGTATGCCCGGAATCGAATTCCGAGGTCTCAAGCCCGGGAAATAAATTATTTAGAAAAATTATTTTCTGGAAATTTTTAATGAAATTTGAAATAAAATCTGATTAGAAAGCGATAGTATCGGGCCTGTATTTTGGTTCCGGCACTAGTTACATGTGTTACATATGTTTTAAGTCCTTTATGTAAAATTTGGTTCAAAATAGACGTCGTTTGACGTGATTCAGACTTGAATTTCTAAATTTGAAACTTGATGAAGTTTGAGAAAAGTTCTTGATTTAAGGTTTGATTCATTTTTTTGAGGTTATTTAGGCTCTTTCATTGCACGGATAAGTTCGTATGATGTTGTTGAGTTAGTACATGTATTTGGTTAGGATCCCTTAGTGGTCAGGGGTGTATCAGATGGGTTTCGGAATGGTATTAGACTTATAAAAGTTGCAGGTTTTCCAGTTCTGATATGTTCTTCTTTGCGTGAACGCGATGAGTAAAACATTGCTGAAGGAACTTCCTTCTATGCAAATGCGTAGACCAGGTCGCGAACGTGAGGCATTGGGGGCTATTCCTTTGCGAACGCGTTCCTAGCTACGCGAACGCGAATGCCAAGTGGCATGGGCAAGGGGAGGGGTAGAAAACTTACGCGACCGCGACTTGAAGGACACGAACGCGACTTGAAGGACGCGAACGCGAGGGCTCGCGAAGCTAGAGCTTCGCAAACGCGAGCCCCTTAATGCGAACGCGAAGGCCTAACAGCCTGACCCATCCCGAATGCGAGAGGTCTGTTGCAAACGCGTAGAATTAAATTGCCCAGTTATTTTAAGTTTCAAAAGCAAAACACTTACGGGATTTCTCAAAATTTTAAAAAACTTCTTCTTCTCCAAAGCTCTTAGACAATCCTTATAGCACTTCTTCACCAAGACTTCTTAGGTAAGTAATTTTTAACTCGTTTTCTTCCATTTTCATTAACATCTATGGAATTTTTAGGCCTAAAATATGTGAGTAAGGGTAAAAAATTAGAGATTTGGGTAGAGTTAAGGCTTTTTGATTAATTGTAAGTTAGACCTCGTTTTGGGATCGAATTCTGGAAACTAGTATATATTTGGGCTCGTGGGTGAATGGGTGATTTGATTTTTGTCCAAACCTCATGTTTTGACCAAGCGAGCTCGGGGTTAATTTCTAGGTTTTTGGGAATAATGATTGGAAATCTATAATTAGTCGTTGGTTTCGCATTTGTTTAGAATTTATTGATTTATTGAAGTCACTTATGTATACATATAATCAATTTGGAGCAAAATTCAATAGGAAAAGCAGTAATTGAGGATTGAGTTGGCCGTGGAAGTTTGAGGTAAGTGTTTGGTCTAACCTTTGCATAAGAGGTTAGGAGTTGAGTCATATATGCTATGTGTTTCTTACTGAATACAATGAATAGGCATGATGACGAGTATCTATATGTTGGTGTCGAGCATGACCGTGAGTCTTAAATTGATATTCTTTGAATTCTTGAATAATACAATAGTTGCAATAATGAGTAAGTATATGGTATTGGCAAAGGCTTAGTTTGTGTCTTCGTGGGAGTTACTTATGAGTTATAAATGGTGATTATTGGGATGACTAGGAGATGAGATGAGATTGATTATAGTTGATTCTCCTTTGCCGGGACGTTTGCACTTGTACTATTGAATTCCCTTACCGGGATTGTTGTTATGATTACTGTAAGTTGTATATTTGGAACGGGTTGCGGGCAGCAATATTTTTATTAATGTATACATATATGGATTTGGTTGCACGATGCGACAGATATTATATTGGATCGAGTTGCATGTCGCAACAAATATTATATATATATATATATATATATATATATATATGTATATATATATATATATATATATATATATATATATATATATATATATATATATTGGATTGGGTTGTACGTGCAACAGATATTATATTGGATCGGGTTGCACACCGCAATAAATATTATATGTTGGATCGGATTACACGCCGCAATAGTTATATATCTACATAGGGATTGGGTTGCGCGCCGTAACAGTAGTATTATTATATTGTTTTAGATACATGCTGTTCCTTTCATGTTTATTTGGTTTCTGCTAGGTTGAGTTGTTTCCACGAAGCATGTACCCCCTCCCTTTTTACTGCTTATTACCTGTTTACTTTTCCGCCCTATATTATATAACTCCACATATTTATTTGGAGTCTGGTCCTAGCCTCGTCACTACCTCGTCGGGGTTAGGCCAGACACTTACCAGCACATAGGGTCAGTTGTGCTGATACTACACTTTGCACTTATGTGCAGATACCATAGCAACATACGGTGCGCAACATTAATCCGGGAGCCATCCTTCAGTCCACCTAGACACCAAGGTAGCCTTGCAGACGTTCGCAGGCTCGTCATCTCCTCTATCTTACTTTATATTCTGTTATCTCATGTACCCGAGACAAATAACTTTACTTTTCCTTCAAACTAATGTATGTAGTATTCGTAGTAGTCTGTGTACGTTGTGACACTAGGTACTGGGTAGAGACATGTACTGACTTCTAGACATTTTGGTTTCTTATCTATTTCTGATTTATGCTAAATTTTATTTTTCGTTGTCATTTAATTGCTTATTTATTATTAATTTAATTATTTAAACATGTATCAAAAAGAAAGGGGTTAATGGTTTCAAAGTTTATAGCTTGCCTAGCTTCCACGAATAGGCATCATCACGACTTTCGAGGGTAAAAATTTCGGATCGTGACACCCCAATTATCTAAAAACCTGAAACAGTCAAACAATTGGATACCCAAATTATCCAGTAATCTGAGACGAAAACGGTAATTTTGATACTTGAAGGAGAGGAAATGGAGGAGTTTATGGAGGTTGATTTTCATTGAAAAGAAACGGCCACCATAATGGGGGTGTCTCATTCTCTCTAGGGATTGATTTGATATTGATTCAGAGCCTCGGCCCACTGACAATGAAAATTTCACGAGATAATGAGGATGAATTAGTGAAGAATAGTGGTTATATTCATGGAGAAAGAATGACACTAAGAGAGGGGGGGGGGGGGGGGGGCGGTGAAAAAAATTCTGAAAGAATGTAAGAAAAAAATAATACAAAGGATATTTTATGACTTATGAGTAAGAGGTAATCATAAATAGATATTTGATTATAAAAATTAAAAAGTATTTGTGAAATATAGTTTTTTCATAACTATTTATTTAAAATAAATAAAGTATCAATCTATCTTTGTCACGGGAGGTAAAAATTCAAAGAATTAAACCTTGTGTATAAATTGGTCGAAAGTGTAAAGCTTTTGCAACAAAAAGGAAAAGTGTCAAAAAGCAATAAATTAAGTAAAAGAAGAGAATATGAAAGCTCTTTACAGCTCGAATATAAAATATTTTTATTTGTTTAATCGCCACGACATACAACTCCAATTTTGACAGCTACGCAAGTATTATTTTCATCTAAAGTGAACCGTGCAATGCAACTTGTCTGTAGGTATTTCGTAAGTGTAGTCAACGAGGGCATGTTGTATCATAAATTCAAGCAGATCATTTCTCAAGTTCAAATTACTGCTTCTTATATTTGAATGGAATTAGTATAATGGAGGATTTATTTCTAAAAATGTTCTACAATCGTGTGGTAGTAAGAATAACAAACTGGTGGATCGGGTCGGATATGATTTTAATTTATATTAGACTTGTTTTTAAAAAATTATTATTCAGTTCAGTTTTAATGAATAATATAGGTAGTTAGCTGTTTTTTTTAAACTATTTTGTTACTATGTAAAATTAACATTAATTTAGTACTTCTAGCGTTTCTGATGTATTTATGTCTTTGGACTGTCGTTTTAATCCATCTTTAACAAAAACTGAACTTACGCATGAATATTAGTTTAATTTTACGAGAGCAAGATAAGTATCTTTAGATGTACTAATAAATCTCATCTTTTATTTTAGACAATCAGTTCATCCAAAGGATATCCATATGGAAGCTTTCTTAAAATGTGAGATAATCTCGAAAATAAGATAAATTACTTAATACAACAGATAAATATTACTCTCTCTGGTTCACGATAATGACCAATTTGCTTTTAAAATATGTTCATTAAGAAAATAATAAATTCTATACAAAAATACCTAGTAAGACTAAACTACCCTTAAATTCCAACAAATTTTTTCTTCATTATATAAATGAAAACTTATTTTGGACCAAAATAAAAAAATAAATTGATAACTTATTGTGAACGAAAGGGAGTAGATAAAAGTGATCTGATAGTGTAAATATGTTTTAATGGGATGATATGCATAACTCCGTCCAATTATATGCCTTCTGTTTGGCTAAAAAGTAAAGTACTTATTTAAGCTCAGAAACAATCGAAAAATAGTATGAGTTAATCAGAATCAAGGATAATATGAACTAGAGAAACTACTTTGTTAAGATTTGAGATAGCAGTAAAAATAACTTGAGATGTAAGAATGATAAAGTAAGAGAGAGTTGTTTCACCAGAAAGAGAGAGAGAGAAAGAGAGTTGTATATTCTTAATAATAAGATACATATGAGTCCTTTACAAAGGGAAGGTCCCCTTTATATACTAGGGGACCTTCCTCTAAATAATCAAAAAAGTACAAGGGATTGATGGTTTCAGTGTACGGGAAAGTCATAACTTTAAGCGACGTCGTCTTGAGTCATGTCGCTTGGTCCGTCCACTTGCTGAGGCTGCCCTTATTCGGGTCGGCCTCGATTAGGCCGTTTTCTACGTTGTAGGCGTGCATATATATAACCTAAGAACGTAGGGAACAAAATTTTCCGAATACAAATAGTCCCGCCGTTTGTTGGAGACGTAGCCGAGAGATGTCTTCAACGAACGGACATGTATGCTCGTCCTTTCTACAAGCTTGGTCGTTCCCGCTGATAATGTAGAAGAGGGGGCGTGATCATATGCGGAGGGGCTAAGCCGTTGACTCAAAAATCTCTTTTTAGGGCTCCTTTTATAAGATGATGTCATCGATCACGTGCATGATCATTACTTTTTCTCCCGAGATGGTTCTGGACATGACGTGACATTTTGATTTCCCGCGCCGGTTTTTAAACCAAGCCCTTTCGATTTTCGTGCACCTTTCCATATAAATAGGGGAGAGGTTGAACCCAAATCATCTTTCGAAATTTTTGGAGAGCACTTTCTCAACCTTTATCTCATCTTTCTCCGGCACCCGCTGATCATTTCCTTTAATATATTCATTCTTGAGAATCGAACCTTGTTTCTCTAAAACTCCCTTCTATCATAACTTCCATTATGACTAAATGTAGTCATGACAGTATAAGGACTGAGGGTGACGCCCTCTCTAGGGCCTTGTCGTCCTCAGACGATGGGGAAGCCGAGGAGGTTCTTGCTCCCTTATCAGCGGCTAATATTCTTCCACTTGATATGGCCGCACGGAACGACTTTAAGAACCAGTGTAAGATTACCCCTTGGAAACTCAGCGAACTGACACCATCTCTTTTGGCTACTCTTAGGGAGTCATACAATATCCCTGACTATATCGAGCTGGTTCCCGCCGGCACAGACTATGCTAACGTAGACAGGCCCGGGTATTGCACGTTCTATGAATACGCTATCCGCATCGGGTATAGTCTCCCACTTTACCCTTTGGCGGAGGAGCTTTGTCACTGGTACGGGGCATGCCCGGCCAGCTTACTCCGTACGCATTGAAGGTGTGTAGGATTCTCACTACCTATGCGGCGAAGGCTGAGAAAGAGGTTACCGTTCATCACTTCTTGCAAATGTTCAGTGTGAGCTTTATGAAAGGCTCAATGCTCCAGTTAGTACGTCGAGGCAAGAAAAGCTTTGTGTCGCAAGCGGACGATAAGGCCAACCTCAAATTTTGGAAGAGATTTTTCTATGTGCGCACCGAGTACCTGGTGTCCAACCCTGGAGGGTTTCTGGAGGTGTGGAACGATGCATGTAAGTATTATTGTACGTAGCATTTACTACGGCAATCTTATTTTGCTGGTATTCACCATTGTAAATTTCCCTTTGGCTTCATGAAGTGACAGCTCGCCCTCCTCGAAGGGTTGATGACATTAGGTCGTGGGTGCGGGCGTTGATACCGTTTGCGGAGGAATGTTGTACCTGGCCGGAATTCCTCAGGCTCTATGGCCTGTCAGGTAATGGTCTTGCTTGATTTTTCCCTTCCGTTTTGACTCGAGGGTTCCCCAACTTTTCTTACCTATCTCATACATGTTTTGGTAGGTCAAGGCGCCTCCAAGAAGGCGCAAAATAAGAAGAAGAGAGTTGCGGCCGGCCCTTCTATGGCGGCACCAAGCCTTGGTGAGGAGGATATAATCATCGTAGGCACGTCCAGGGGTAGTGTTTCTCCCTAATCAAGGCAGGAGATCACATCAGAGGCGGTTCCAGAATTAGTGTATGAGACTGTGCCAGGGGTCGTACCTGAAGCAACGCCCGAAGAGATAACAGTGGTTGTGCCTGGAACAGTCCTCGGGGTTGCCCTCACAAGAGCGTCAGTTGTCGAACCATCCCCGTCTGATCCCGTCTCACGTCCCACTGAGGGGGACCCTGAAGAGGAAGAGACGCTGGAGAGGAGGAGACGTCGGATTTTGAACATCAAGGCCGTGGTTACTCAGACGGAGAAGGTTAAACCACCCCATCCTGAATCTATGCCGGTTTTTATGGATGAGGCCGTTCGTTCGAGGAGGTCTGCTCTGAGAAGGGAGGCTGCGGAAAGAAGAAATGAAAGTGTGGACGCAGCAGTCCCGGAGATCGATGTGGAGGACGAGGGCAGAGAAGGCGGGTCCATGGACCAAGTGGAGATGGTGGCTGGCCAGTCCTACAGTCGCATAATGAATCCTAGTCACTATAATTAGTTGGAGAACTGTGATGAGGCAGCCACCAGCATGACGCTCCTCTGTGTCGGCACTGAGAGCGCGGCCTTGGCAGAGCTCAGTGACAAGGGCCTGGCCCGAAGAGTGGCGGGCACGGCCTTGCAGGTACGTCTTTTGCCTTAATTAGTGATTTTTATTTTGCGCTAGTGGAGAGAGATTTCCCTTGTACTCACCTTTCACTCGTTTCTTTTTTTGTTTAGACTCTTATCCTGGAGGTGGAAAGGGGTCGACCCTTGAAGAAGAAGGTAGGCAAATACAATAGGTTGGTACAAAAATACAATAGAACACGTGAGGCACACAGGACCTTGGCCGACATGTACATGCATGACCCTAACTTCAGGGTGGTTCGTGAGGGCCTTGCGTAGTCCGAGGAGCAGCTGAAGAAAAGGGTGGCCGAGCTAGAGAAAGTCGACGAACAACTTATGGATTCCGTTGCTCGGACTGCAGAGATGGAGGTCCTCATTCAGGCTAAGGATGAAAAGTTGCAGCTTTGCCGCGTAGTTGCAAAGGAGGCGGCGGAGTTGCACACTCGGGTTACGACCTTAACGACGGAACTCGATGCTAAAAGGCCGAGGTTGAGGAACTCAAGCGGACCCTAGAGCAGGCCGACGCGTCTCATGAGGCACACGATATGTGGGTTTACGCGGAGGCCGGGTTGGTCGTGCTTGAAGAGTTTTTGGCGGCTGGGTGAGCATTTGAGGCCAATGTTGAGAGCCAATGCCAACTAGTTAGAGCTGCCCATGAGGCGGCTGGCTACAGTCCTGAATCCCCACCCCGGGAGGAGGGTAACTCTGCACACGTCAACCGTTTGGAGTCCAGATCTCTTGGATTTCCAAGGCGTATCCCCTTGGGAACGAAGATCGGTCGCATGGAGGAGGCGGAGGCCTTTAGGGCCTTTGTAAATATGATTGTAAATACTGATTTTTTGTACAGTGGGCGTTGACCCTTTTGTGGATAAAGATATACGATATTTGTCGTAGTCAATTCTTTCTGTTTTTTGGAGCATTATATACTTCAGTTCTTTTTATTTTCCCCTCGTCGTGGTTAAAACCAAGTGGGCCATTCGGCGTTCCTGACCGCGTGGAAGTGATGGTTGTAGCCATGTAAAACTCGACGGCTTTAACCGTCTTAAAATAATGACCTTAGCCTTTTAAAACTCGACGGCCTTAACCATGTTAAAATAATGACCTTAGCCATGTAAAAATCGATGGCCTTAGCCATGTAAAACTCGACGGCCTTAGCCGTGTTAAAATAATGGCCTTAGCCATGTAAAACTTGATGGCCTTAACTGTGTTAAAATAATGGCCTTAGCTATGTAAAAATCGATGGCCTTAGCCATGTAAAACTCGACGACCTTAACTGTGTTAAAATAATGGTCTTGGCCATGTAAAAAACGATGGGCTTAGCCATGTAAAACTCGACGGCCTTATCCGTGTTAAAATAATGGCCTTAGCCACATAAAACTCGACGGCCTTAACCATGTTAAATAATGGCCTTAGCCTTTCTGTTTACTTGGAGGTGGTCGTAGCCTTTTCATTCATTTGGAGATGGTCGTAGCCTTTTCATTCATTTGGAGATGGACGTAGCCTTTTCATTCAATTGGAGATGGTCGTAGCCTTTTCATGCATTTGGAGATGGTCTTAGCCTTTTCATACATTTGGAGATGGCCGTAGCCTTTTCATTCATTTGGAGATGGTCGTAGCCTTTCTTTACATCTGGAGATGGCCGTAGCCTTTCTCTACATCTGGAGATGGCCGTAGCCTTTCTTTACATATAGAGATGGCCGTAGCCTTTCTTTACATCCGGAGATGGTAAATCTAGTCCATGTATCATGTCGGGGTTGGAGAGTACACGGTGGGGCCGATGTGATACACCTGTACTGCAAACATCTCCAGGTGTCCCCTTTGCCGCCTCATTAAAAACTTTCCCGAGAAAACCCAATTGGGACAAAACACGGGTAACGGAAAAAGAGTACGACTCGGGAGACACCTCTTAGAAGTAGAAATGTTTTAGGTGAGCGACGTTCCAGTTATTCTGGAGCATTTTTCCCTCCATTGTCTCGAGCTTGAATGCTCCCTTCCTGGTTGCCGCTGTGATTTTGTAGGGTCCTTCCCAGTTTGTGCCCAGTTTTCCTTCATTTGGGTCTTTGGAGGCCAATGTCTTGGCCTTGAGGACGCAGTCTCCCATTTTGAGTGGTCTTATTCTCGCCTTTTTGTTGTAATACCTCTCAATTTGTTGTTTTTGGGATACCATCTTGATGTGGACCATTTACCTTCTTTCCTTGGCTTCGTCAAGGTCTTGGAGTCTGTTGGCGTCGTTTTCTGTTCCACTAGTGTGCGAATACCTTAGGCTGGGTTCGCCTACTTCGACGGGTATGACAGCATCGGTTCCGTAAACCAGTGAGTACGGGGTTTCCCCGGTGCTGGACTTGGGTGTATTTCTTTGTGCCCACAAGACTTCATGTAGCAGTTCGGGCCATAACCCTTTGGCGTCATCCAGCTTTGCCGTTGGCGGCGGTGTGGTACGGCATTGATAGAATCCTTTTGATGCGCCATTTATCAAAGAACCCTGTCGTTTTTCTGACCGATGAATTGATGCCCGTTGCTTATTTCTTTGGGGATGTCGAAACGGCATATGATGTTCTTCCATATGAAGGTGATGACCTCTTGTTCGCGTATTTGCGCGTAAGCACCTGCTTCCACCCACCTAGAGAAATGGTCAGTTAAAATATGTAAGAATCATACCTTTTCTCGTCTTGCTGGTAGCGGGCCGACTATATCCATCCCCCATTTGATGAATGGCCAGGGTGAAGTGACGGAATGGAGGGGTTCTCCAGGCTGGTGTATCATTGGGGCGTACTTTTGGCATTGTTCGCATTGGCGGACATATTCGGCCGCCTCTTTTTTTATAGTAGCCAGTAGTAGCCGACACGTATGATGCACCGCACAAGGGCGTCATTACTGGTGTGAGCGCCGCAGTGACCTTCGTGTACTTCCTCAAGTACTAGACTCGTTTGATGTGGCCCTAAGCACTTGGATAGGGGACCACCGAACGTCCTCTTATAAAGGTCGTTGTTGATTATGTAGTATCGTGCGGCCTGTATGCGAAGCTTCTTTACCTCTTTTTTATCGGGGGCAATGTCCTGTCCTGCAAATAAGATATGAACTGGTTGCGCCAGTCCCAAGTCAGGTTTAAGGAGAGTACCTCGGTGTGGTCAATGGGTGAGTGGAGGAACGTGACCACACTTTCTTTGTTATTAATTTTTGGTGGATGCAGCCAACTTTTCCAGGTCGTCCGCTTAAACGTTCCATGCTCGGGGATTTTGTTTGAAGCGGCATTCGTAGAACGTAGCCATTAGTTTGCGCATTTATGCTAGGTGCTTTTGCAGCCTCTGCTCTTTGACTTGGTAAGTCCCAGTGACCTGCTTTACCACGAGTTGGGAGTCACAGTGGATGAGGATTCGGTGAGCCCCGTATTTGGTTGTCAATTTCATGCCTGCAATAACAGTTTCGTACTCGGCCTTGTTGTTTGTCATTTTCGGACATCGTATGGACTGGAGAATTATTTCGCCCGTGGGAACCTCGAGAACGAGTCCCAGTCCCAATCTGGATGAATTGGCGGCTCCATCCGTATAAAGGACCCATAGGTCGTTATTGGAGGGTACTCGTTGTGCCTCGAGTTCTGCCTTGGGCAGGACCTCCGTGCTGAAGTCGGCGATGAAGTCGGCAAGGACTTGCGACTTGATGGCGGTCCTTGCGAGGTATGTCATATCATGCTCGCTGAGCCTAATGGCCCATCTGGCGAGTCGTCCTGAGAGTTCGGGTTTGTGTAAGACGCTCCTTAAAGGGAAGGTCGTTACTACCCTTATAGGGTGGCACTGGAACTAGGGCTGAAGCTTTCGTGAAGCCACTACGAGCGCCAGTGCTAGCCTCTCAAGGTGTGGGTACCGGGTTTCGGCGTCCACCAATGTTTTGCTAATGTAATAGATAGGAGATTGCATACCTTTCTTTTTGCGTACCAGGACGGCGCTGACTGCAACTTCCGACACAGCCAAGTAAACCAACAGTGGCTCGCCCGGGTTGGCTTTGACCAGCAGGGGTGGTGACGATAGGTATGCCTTCAAACTCCTTAAGGCGTCGACGCATTCCTTGTTCCATTGTAATCCTTGGTTCTTTTTAAATACACTAAAAAATTTGTGGCACCTATCGGAGGAGCGCGAGATGAACCTGGAGAGGGCGGCCATCCGACCTGTCAGCTTCTGCACTTGCTTTTTGCTGCTCAGTATTTTTGAGATGGCTTCTATGGCCTTGATCTGGTCTGGGTTGACTTCGATGCCCTTTTGTGATACCAGAAACCCCAGGAACTTTCCCGAGGCCACGCCGAAGGCGCATTTTTCGGGATTCAGCTTCATGTCGTAGCTTCTCAGTATTTCGAAAGCTTCCTTCAGGTGGATGAGGTGATCCTCTTTTTTCGACGACTTTACTAGCATGTCGTTGAAATAGACCTCTATTGTCTTGCCTAGTTGCTCTTTGAACATGGTAGTCACCAGCCTTTGGTATGTAGCCCCCGCATTCTTGAGCCCGAAGGGCATTACCCTGTAGCAGTAAGTACCTTGGTGGGTGATGAAGGTCGTTTTCTCCTGATCTTCTTCAGCTATCATGATTTGATTTTAACCCGAATATGCATCGAGGAAGCTCAGTAGCTCATGTCTCGCCATGGCGTCTATCAATTGGTCGATGTGGGGTAGTGGAAATGAGTCCTTTGGACATGCTTTATTTAGGTCAGTGAAATCAACGCACATCCGCCACTTCCCGTTCTTCTTTTTGACCATTACAACGTTGGCGACCCACTCAGGATACTTGGATTCCCTGATGGAGCCATTAGCCAGCAGCTTGTCTATTTCTTCGCTCACCGCTTTGTTGATGGCGGCATTGAATTTTCTCCTCGCCTGCCGCACTGGTGGGTAAAGCGGGTCCACATTTAGCTTGTGTGAGGCAATTTCTTGTGAGATTCCTGACATATCTTCATGGGAAAAAGCAAACAGGTCAGCGTGGTCACATAGAAATTTACTATACTTACTTGGATTTGAGAGATTGTGGCCTATGTTCGCCTTCTTGGTGGGGTCGCTGTTTCTCAACTGGACGGGGTCGAGGTCTTCGACCGTGGCCTTTCTAACTTCGACATCATCGGGATATTTAATGGCGTCTTCTGTCTGGTGGACCTTAGTCCCCAACAGGGCTGATTGCTATGCTTCCGTGCTCGCTCCTTTAAGTTGCTTGGTGTGAGTGTAATTTTGGGCTACTTGGTAACATTCTTGGGCGGTGCGTGACTCGCCCTGTATACTGTACACTCCCCATGGAGTTGGGAATTTGATCACTTTATAGAAGGTGGAGGGGAGTGCCCTCATAGCATGTATCTATGGACGTCCTATGATGGCGTTGTACGCCGTTTCTTGATTCATTATGTGGAAAGTGGTTTCCATCGTATCTCCTCCTGCCAAGACGGGCAGCGTTACCTCGCCGGAGGTTCTTTCAACTTCATTATTAAAACGAGTTAGTGTTATGCAATGCGGAATTACTTTATCCTCGAGTCCCATTAATGCAAGGACTCTTGGATGGATGATACACGAGCCGCTGCCATCATCGACCATGATCCTTTTTACATCAGTATCTACTATGCATAAAGAAATAACTAAGACATCATAGGGAGGGAAACACAAACCATCGGTATCAGACTTATCGAAGGTGATACTATCTTCGAAGTCGTCTTACCGTTCGTGAGCGATAGTTAGCTTTAATTTGTGAGTGGTGGTGTATTTGACATGGTTGATCGTTAAGTCATTTCCGTCCCCAATGATCGTATTGATGGTGCACATTGGTGAGGGCGGCCTCGATTGACCGTGAGGTTGTTCTCGCCCGCGCGCAAAGTTGAGCCTTCCCTTGTCGCTGAGCAGTTCTTTCAAGAATCCTTGGTTCAGTAACCGGACTACTTCCTGTCGGAGACCTATGCAATCTTTAGTATTGTGCCCCGGTTCCTGGTGGAACTCACATAGGGCGTTTGAATTTTTGTGGGCGGGGTCGGACTTCATCTTTGCTGGCCATTGCACTTTGTTGCCCAGCTTCTCCACTGCGTACACTACCTCTGAAGGAGACACACAAAATTTATGTGCAGATAATGAAGGAGACGTGCCTCTGTCATTCCTCAATGGGCCGATGTGCCGTTTCAAGGCATCCACGTGCCTTGGTGGTTGTGAAGATCTGATGCAGGATTGATGTCTTTCCGTGTTGAGGCGTGGGACTTGTTCCCGTCGTCCCTCATTGCGTCGGTTTCTTCGAATCTCTGGGTTTACTGATATTAGCCGCCTGGTCGGGCCATTTTGGTCGTCGTCATCTCCACGTACCTCAGTGCAGTAGGCGTTGTGGATTTCTTCCCAGATGGTGGGGGGATATTTCATAAGACGGCCAAGCAATTTTCTGGTCGCTCGTAAGTCGTCCTTGCTAAGTCCGTTCTAAAAGGCCGCGACTGCCATACCCTCGGATACGTTTGGCAGGCTCATCCTGACTCTGTTGAATCTGACTAAGAATTCTCGGAGTCCTTCTCCTGAGAACCGTCAGACAGCAATGATGTCGTTGGCACGAGCTTCTGCTTTCTTGGCTCCCGCGTGGGCGGTGACGAATTTGTCTGCCATTTTCTCGAACGTGGAGATGCTTTTGGCCGGCAACTGGGAGTACCATGTTAGGGCCCCTCCTGTTAATGTTTCGCCGAACTTCTTCAGAAGCACAGACGATACATGTTCTTTTGAAAAATCATTACCTTTGACCGCTGTAACATAGTAAATTAGGTGGTCTTCGGGATCTGATGTCCCGTCATACACCTTCAAGTAGGGGGAATTTTGAAGGTTTTTGGGATGGGATAATGTGTAACTCCTTCTGTGTAGGGTTGTTCGACGAACCTCCCCACATCTCTCTTTGACAGCAATTTAGGTGCCCCCGGGATCTTGTCCACTCTTTCTTGGTGTTCCTTCATCTGGTCGCGAAGCGGCCTTTTCTCGTTTTCCATTTCTTCCATATTTTTGAGGATAACCGTGAGCGTCCCCTCGTGTGATGGAGCATCGGCGGGCACGTTGTTTGTTCGTGTGACATCGAGCTCACTTTTAGTTATGGTGTGGTCTGTCACTGGTGTTGGCGTGCATCTGGTGTTGGGTAGTTTTCCGGCTAAGCTGCTTAGAGCACTTGTCAACCATTCTTCCAATAGCCTATTTACCTCTAGGGGTGCCTCTTTGGTTGCGGATGTGGATGCCTCTTTTTCCCGTGGAACCACCATATCTTCAGAAGGGGAAGGTTGGTTTTCCACGTTTATCAAGGTGGTAGGGGTTGCATGTGGAACATCCCCTTCAGTAGCTACGTTGAAATGAACCATTATATCGGCTCTAGCATCCATGATAGCTTTCATTCTTGCATTATTTTCAGCCATTCTAGGTTGTAGGATGTGATTTTTTGAAAGATCTCAAGAAGCAAACAACAGACTGCGCCAAATTGTTTGGCTAAAAAGTAAAGTACTTATTTAAGCTCAGAAACAATCGAAAAATAGTATGGGTTAATCAGAATCAAGGATAATATGAACTGGAGAAACTACTTTGTTAAGATCTGAGATATCAGTAAAAATAACTTGAGATGTAAGAATGATAAAGTAAGCGAGAGTTGTTTCACCAGAAAGAGAGAGAGAAAGAGAGTTGTATATTCTTAATAACAAGATACACATGAGTCCTTTACAAAGGGAAGGTCCCCTTTATATACTAAGGGACCTTCCTCGAAATAATCAAAAAAATCGAAGGGGTTGATGGTCTCAGTGTACGGAAAAGTCAGAACTTTAAGAGTCGTCGTCTTGAGTCATGTCGCTTGGCCCGTCCGCTTGCTGAGGCCTCCCTTATTCGAGTCGGCCTCGATTAGACCGTTCTCTACGTCGTAGGCTTGCATATATGTAACCTAAGAACGTAGAGAACCAAATTTGCCCAATACACCTTCACTCCGCTAAATAATACTCCCTCCGATTCACAATAAGTGATCAATTTATTTTTTTATTTTGGTTCAAAATAAGTATCTAGTTAGGTAATTAAAACAAATTCAATTTATTTTTATTCTTTTACTCTTATGTATATATCTCTAAAAAGTTTTTTCACTCCTTATTATAATTATGTGATTAATATTTAATATAAATAATTTAGTCATACTATGTATTATGAAATAAAATTAAATATTTTTTAATAGACGTGCTTAAAAAAATTGATCACAGCGGAGGAAGTACTAGGAAAAAGAAAATGAAGAAGCCTATAGAACGTGGATGAGAATGGGACAACCGAAATTGCTGTATTGCACCAACTTTAAGAAAGTACTAAAATCGATCTGCAGGATTTCTGACTATTCATTAAATTTGCAGCTCCATACAAGAGAGATTGTTTCTCTTCTACTTGATAAGGACAATCACTTGAGCACATACAACGGCTACAAATTCCGTTTAGATTTTTTGTACGGATTCCCACAAACAGTTTGCTACGTATGACATTTAGATGCACAAAAAAATATGAACTTATTTCTTTCAAAATATCCAGAAAGAAAACCATGAATATGACACCCATGCAACAGAAAAAGAACGAAATCCAATTGGCCAGCAGTTTTATTTGAATTTGGAGACGGGCTTTAGTATTTCGGCGATGAACAGATCCTAGAAGTGCACTCTAACAGTTAACATGATTTATTTATGTTTGCCAAGTATTATCCCCTTTGACATGATAATTAAATATTACTTCGTCTTTTTCGATTTATATGAATGTATTTTCTTTTTAATTCGTTTTAAAAAGAATAAATTATTTTTAAATTTGATGACAGTTTAGCTTAAACTTACAATTTTATCCTTAATGAGAAATTTTTATAATCACACATATACTCTGGGTCCTATTTGGATTCGTTTACAACAACAACAACAACAACTACCCAGTGTATTCCCACCAGGTGGGGTCTGGGGAGGGTAATATGTAGACGAGCCTTACCCCTACCCGAAAGGGCAGAGAGGCTGTTTCCAATCGACCCTCAGCGAATAGGATAAAGGAAAAAGCTGCATTGAGAAACAAAGGTAAAATTAGAAACACAAGCAAGACAAAGCAAAATAAAACAAAATAATAAAGCATAAGTACTCCCGCAAAAATAATATAAATAATTATGAAAACATAAGCAACATAAAGACAAAAATACAGTCGCATGCAATACTAACAACCAGTAACTACCATACTAAAACACTAATCACCTAATCACCTATGAGCCCCTAGCCTACAATCCCGATTCTAGACCTCCAGACTCCCCTATCAAGGATCATGTCCTCGGTAACCTGCATACTGGTCATGTCCTGCCTAATCACCTCTCCCCAATGCTTCTTAGGTCTCCCTCTCCCTCGCCGACCACCAACAATCTCCAGCCGCTCGCAGCTCCTCACCGGGGCGTCGGGGCCCCTTCTCCGAACATGCCCGAACCACCTCAGTCTCGCTTCCCGCATCTTCTCGTCCACCGGGGCCACCCCTACCTTCTGTCGAATAACTTCATTCTTGATCTTATCCAGCCTGGTGTGCCCACACATCCACCTAAGCATTCTCATCTCCGCAACCTTCATTCTCTGAACATGCGAGTTCTTCACGGGCCAGCACTCCGCCCTATACATCATTGCAGGTCTAACCACGGCTCTGTAGAACTATTTGGATTCGTTTAGAATTATAAATTCAAAAAGTCTTCAATTTTTTCTTAAACTCCGTATCCAATAAAACATGTTCACATAAATTGGGAGGGAGTATGAATTTCTCCGCTAAATACGCTTAATTAGGATATATAAACTTTTTTCTCATATTTAAACATGAAGTAAAATTGATATCTACCCTCAAAGTTATTTATTCAAGTAACATCAAATGATGTTTGCTGTCCACAATACCGAGAATCTTTTGTTGAAAAAAGGCAAAGAAGGTCCCCAAAAGCCTGCAGTTCTTCTCTTTAAAGATGAAGAGAGGATAGACATTACTGCTTTTTTATATAAACAAATGGTGCAACTTGGCAAGTTGAAAATGTTAGAAATAAAATAACACGCAACCCCAGGACGTAACATTAGGTTTTCAATCTATCTATCTACTCCTATCCTTATATCCAATTAGTGTTATTTTTGTTCATGGAAATATGGCCAATTCGTGGCTACCATTTTCTGACTAGATGTTTCGTGGCTAGCCAGAGATTTTGCAGAAGTATAAATCATGCTAGTGCGGAACAGCAAGATTAATTTGAATATCTTAAAGTTTATAAAACGTTAGAGAAATGAAATGAAAAGAAAAGATCCAAGATATTTTTGGAAATTTGCATATTAGAGAAGTATGACATGCTAAATTCAATACTTTTATAAGCAATTCCTTTTGGTTAACTTGGAGGTGAATTTGAATGATGTAAATGGAAAGAAAGAAAATTAATAATTTGGATAATTGATAATCGACATGTAAAATGTGACTAATGTTGCAGTTTAGAAGAGGACAACGTTTAATGAGATCAAGACATGTGAGTAATCACGTGAAGATGAGTGATTACTTTGGTAATTATAATGCTAATGATATTTCAATCCTCATTTTGACGTAAAGCCAAAGGAAGAGCTTTTATAAACTTTAGTTAATTGGGTTTTGCCTTTTGCGTCTTTAAACCCTCTTAGTAATTAACTATCTTTAGCTTTGTCTTTTATACCTAAAATAGCCAAGGAAGATGATTCTTGGCTAGTGTATGCGCTTGGTTTTCTCATATATATGCATAGTCCAATGCAAATGTGAATCTTGAAATTAAAGTCTCTAAGTTATAGATATATAAAATCTTAAATTCACCTTTGAATCAATGCCAAGTCAAAAATCTATTTTTTGCCGACAATCGGTTCTTGAGGAATAAGGTTAATTTACCAACACACAAATGTCTACCTAATTTAAGTTCCACTAGCAAAATGTTGGGATCGAAATAAATTCAGGTGTCATGCGAAAGCTAGCAAGTAAATCTTGAGCGATGATAAATCAGACAACAAAGAAAAATATATCGAAAGAGACACAAACATATAATATAGTTTGGTCAACTGACTTACGTCTACGGTTGAGATGCGCATCTACAGTGTAGCCGTAGAGGGCTTGAGAGTCGTATTTAGGGGAGAACTTTACGTGACAAGTGTTAGTGAGTATTGAGTGTTCATAACATCTTGGTCTTGGACTTGAACTGTGGAGATCGGATTTGGTAGCTCGTAGCATCTGATTTCGAGCGTCGAACGGAAGCTTCGTTTTGTGGATTTTCCTCTTTCCTCAATTAATTAGTTATTGCTCTTGTTATAATTGCCCCGTGTTTGGGACTTGCTGTGTTGCCAATTTGGAGAATTTTCGTAACCCTCTTATTGTTATAGTGGAGCTTTTTGGTTTTTTGTTATTGCGTATTTTTTACCTTTGATTTAAAGGATTTTTCACATTAAAATTTGGTATTCTTTATCTTCTTTATTTTTGAGTTTGACTCTTCCACGACATAATACAAAATACTAATTAATTAAAGAAATCAACCTTGCTAAATGTGTATAAATTGGTCAGAAGTCTAAGCTTCCGCAACAAAAAGAAAAATAAAGAAGAAAGAAAGAAAAGAAAAACAACGAATAGGAAAGCTTTTCGCAGCTCGAATATGAACTATGAATTTGAATTTGTTTATGCGCCATGATTTTAACTATACCTTTGTCACCTATATAATGGGCAGTTAGGATTTCCTATTTTAATTAAGAGTATGAAGTTTGAATTTTGAGAATAAAGTACTTCTTGGTTAAAAGATTTTGATAAGTTTATATAAGAACGTAAATTTAACTTGCTCACTGTGACTATTCTGTTTGTCGCAATCTATTTATCCAAAGTTGGCAGCTCCATTCAAGAGATTTTGTCATACTACTTAACAAGGACAAGCACTTCGGCATTTAAAGTGATTCTAAATGCTTTCCAGTTTTTTTTTTTGTACGGATTCAAGCAGAGTTAGCTACGTATGTA
The DNA here is from genome assembly GCA_034376525.1 of Nicotiana benthamiana. Taxonomy (NCBI): domain Eukaryota; kingdom Viridiplantae; phylum Streptophyta; class Magnoliopsida; order Solanales; family Solanaceae; genus Nicotiana; species Nicotiana benthamiana. The sequence continues at coordinate 64,356,843 of CM067338.1, forward strand.
CATTCAAACGCACGGAAAAATGGCCTTATTTTCTCTCTAAATTCATAGAAAAAACACATGAAAAATCGAATATGACATCACAAGCCATGACAAGTGCTAGAAGAGAAGGAAATATTTGGTGTTACTATCAGAAAAGGCTTTCAAAATTTTGATGTGGGAAACTCATTTAGTGGAACAAAGTCCACGAAAATGTCGTTCATAGTTTTTACTAGCGGTTCTTTTATGTATTTTAACTTGGGATAGTTTCACATAAGTACAGCTCATATAGGTGTTTTCATTCGCGTAGCCATCATATTAAGTTTTCATCCGTATAGTCAATAGAGCCGTCTAACATTATTGACTGACTGACATTATGGCCTATCACAATCTTTCCTTTTTTTTTTCTTCTATTTCTCCTATTTGTTTTTTCCTCTTCTAGATTAATGTGACTATCTGACAAAAAATGAAGTCATCACGTGATTGTAAATTCTTACTTTTTCTCCCTCTCTTTGCCTTATACTAGAAAAAAATTTCCAGCTATCATTAAACTTTTATTTCAACATAAAATTATCATATAAAAAAAGTGTCAAATCTTCATGAAGACCTCTTTAAAAAAAACCAATCAGCTCAAGATAGGTTTAGATGAATAACAAATTCTTAAATTTTGTCTCACCGATCAATAATACTATCATTAGTCAATACCCATATGGATTGATGCACCAATTCACAATGAAAACTTCCAGATCTGAAAACTTTAGTTTCGTCAGTACCGGAATTATGATTTATGGGACTTATACTTCAATACCAAATGCTCACACTTATATTCACCCTTATACATTGAAAAATATAATTATACATCATTATACACAAATCTACATACTTATAACTATTTTATACATAATTATATAATATTTGTATAAGTGTGTATAAACATCAGTTATACGGTATATGCACTGAAAATACCTTATGTCCATTACTACACCTCTGTTTAACACCAATATTAAGAAGAAGAAGAAGAAGAAGAAGAAGAAGAAGAAGAAGAAGAAGAAGAAGAAGAAGAAGAATAATAATAATAATAATAATAATAATAATAATAATAATAATAATAATAATAATAATAATAATAATAATAATAATAATAATAATAATAATAATAATAATAATAATAATAATAATAATAATAATAATAATAATAATAATAATAATAATAATAATAATAATAATAATAATAATAATAATAATAATAATAATAATAATAATAATAATAATAATAATAATAATAATAATAATAATAATAATAATAATAATAATAATAATAATAATAATAATCAATCAGTTCAAGATAGGTCTAGATGAATCCCAATTTCTTAAAATTTTGTCTCACCCGATCAATAACATTAGTATTAATCAATACCCATTGGGATTGAAGCACCAATTCACAATGAAAACTTCCAGATCTTAAAACTTAATTTTGTCTGTGGCGGAATTATGATTTTTGGGGCTTATATTTTGATACCAAATGCTCACAGTAAGAGACTCAGAAACTTATCAATCAAAATTACTTAAATTATTAATGGGTCAAATATTTTCTTCCTCAATCCTTCCAAAAGTATAACTAGCTTCATATTCTTCATCTTACTCTAGACTTTCATCTTTTTGCATTAGAAAGTTTTAGAGAATTAAAAAAATTAAGGAAAATTAGATCTCGAAATTAGAGAAGAGAAAAGATATATTTTAAATTATAGAAAATAGAAAATGAATATGGGAGATAGATCAAAAAATATGGAGGATAGAAGAAGATGGTCGTAGAGAATGAAGAGGCACTAGGAGAGAGAGCATTTTGGGTGTGTAGGGTAAAAGAAAACTAGGTTAGTGATTGAAATATTTCCTTCAAATTCTATAAAAACTGGGCTATAGTGGGTAAACTTTTATAAAATGGGCCATTTTTTGTTATTGTGTGAAGTCATGTGTATTTTCTTGTAAATTTTTCTTTTAACTTTTATGTATTTTAACTTTTAAGTATTCTCCACATTTACGTCTAGCCTCGAGAAAAAATTTTTTTGGGGTAGAAAACACTTTCCCTTTTAATGAATCTTGCACATGCAAGTTTAAATTAATCGATGGATCCAACATGGATATCAAAATATGAACTCTTCTGTATGAGTCGGAATCTGGCCCCACGTTAATTAACGGTATTTAACTCTTATCTGATTCGACTAATAAGGCCACAGTCTAATCACCATCATGAAGGCGAACCCACAACGTGGTCACGATCAATTATTTACAGCTCATAAAGCTCGCAGCAATAAATACCAGGAGAGGGAACCATAGAAGGTGGCTGCTTCTTGGGTCACTATTCACGAGAGAGAGAAAAGATATATGAGACCCACATCATGGAAAAGGGGAACACCATTGTAAGGCTCTGAACCTCTCCATGGAGAGCCTGACCAACTCAATGTTGTCAATAAAAGCTTTGAATATTTCCTCCCCTAATTGTGAATACTTATTTTTCGCTTCTTTCATTTGGTCCAATGGATTATTAGAGTTTGCTATAATTTTCGCTTGATTTTTTGAACTGTTTCACACTCATAAAGCATATGATAACTTTTGAGCAAACAATTTGGCACTGCCTGTGGCGATTTCATAGCGAAATCGCATAGTTCTATCCTTGATCAAAAGGAAAGAAACTCCAAAAACAACCCATATCAAACAAGCCAAAGCGGCATATCGGATAGAGAGAACTCGAAGATCTCAAATCGAGATCCAACTCCTCTTACTCTCCTCTCTCGGATAGTGCAGGCAATAAGAAGGACCCCCCCTAAGGGAGGATCTCTGTAAGGCATCTCCCGCATCCCTAATACGGGCTCAAGCCAGAAACCAGCATGAAGATATCTCAAACCGAGAGTCGGCTCAAGCCAGTGTACATACCTCGATCGGGAAGATAGTGTTTAAGCTACTCAAGATCTCGAATCAAAATCGAGCTTCAGCTCTCAAACACCGAATAGCGAGATTCCGGCTATGTGCCTTCACTAGTAAGTTCAACTATGGTTGAACCAAGACTCGGGCTACGAGACTTCACCGTTAAATCAAGGCTATGTGCCTTCACAAGCAAGTTCAACTACGGCTGAACCAAGGCTCAGGCTACGCGCCTTCACCGTTAAATCAAGGCTATGTGCCTTCACCAGTAAGTTCAACTACGGTTGAACCAAGACTCAGGCTATGCGCCTTTGCCATCAAATTTATGAATGTTCAACTATTGTTGAACCAAGACTCAGGCTATGCGCCTTCGCGATCAAAATCGATAAAGCTCAACAGTTGAACTGGACCCAGGCTATATGCCTTCGCCATCAAATTTATCAAAGTTCAACAATGGTTGAACCAAGACTCAAGCTATGCGCCTTCGCCATCAAAATTGATAAAGTTTAGCAGTTGAACTGGGACTCAGGCTATGCGCTTTCGCCATCAAAATCGATAATGTTCAACAGTTGAACTGGACTCAGGCTATGCGCCTTCGCGATCAAAATCGATAAAGCTCAACAGTTGAACTGGACCCAGGCTATATGCCTTCGTCATCAAATTTATCAAAGTTCAACAATGGTTGAACCAAGACTCAAGCTATGCGCCTTCGCCATCAAAATCGATAAAGTTTAGCAGTTGAACTGGGACTCAGGCTATGCGCTTTCGCCATCAAAATCGATAATGTTCAACAGTTGAACTGGACTCAGGCTATGCACCTTCACCATCAAATTCATCAAAGTTCAACTACAGTTGAACCAACACTCAGGCTATGCGCCTTCGCCATCAAAATTGATAAAGTTCAACAGTTCAACTGGGACTCACGCTATGCGCCTTTGCCATCAAATTTACCAAAGTTCATCTATGGTTGAACCAAGACTCAAGCTATGCGCCTTCGCCTTCAAAATCGATAATGTTCAACAACAGTTGAACTGGGACTCTGGCTATGCGCCTTCGCCATCAAATTTATCAAAGTTCAACTACGGTTGAACCAAGACTTAGGCTATGCGCCTTCGCCATCAAATTTATCAAAGTTCAACTATGGTTGAACCAAGACTCAGGCTATGCGCCTTCGCCATCAAATTTATCAAAGTAAAATTATGGTTGAACCAAGACTCAGGCTATGCGCCTTCGCCATCGAATTTATCAAAGTTTAACTACGATCAAACTGGATTCAGGCTATGCACATTCGCATATTAATCGAACAAGTTCGACCCCGTTCGAATTACATTTATAGACGCCTTCGTCCTCAAATCTAACAAGCTCAACCACAGTTGAACCAGGACCTAGTCCAAACGCCTTCATCATATAACTCAGCAAAACCTAACCTCCGACGAATCGGAGAAGACTAGGCTCCATCTTCAGTCAAGTAACTACTCCCAACTCAAACTAAGATTCGGGCCACGTAAAGTTCGGCCATGGTCAAACTACCAGGCCACACTTTTTATCATTGTTCGACCACTCCCGAACTGGGACTAGAGCTATGTGCCGCTATCGCCAAGTAACGCCCCCGACTCACCCACACTGAGTCGAAGAAAAAATTCATCAACAATTTAAAATAAACATGCCCACCAGAGTCAAACTCAAAGTCAAATCATCCCTTCGAACGTGTGTAACGAAAGGTCTAAGGGGGAAAAAGGGAAGGTATAGAAATAAATGCGAAGCAAATAACATAAAAGGAATTTCATTTATCTACAAAGTTAATTGCGGGTCATCCCCGCATACACCCGACCAAGGCCAATAAGTGCAAGGAAAAATAAGAAGAAAAACAAGAAGTACCTAAATTCCAAACAACAAATAAAACATAAAAAAACAAACACAACAAATGCTTTTATTTGGCGTCGTCCGCGCCACCACCTACATCATCCTCAACCTCTGGCGTCGCTGCTTAAAAGCCACCGTCGGTACGGGACTCACGGGCTTTTTGACGCGCTTCCTCATAAGCAGCTTTGGTCACAATACTGGCCTCCCACAAATTCTTATATACATCACGTCGGGCCTCGGCAAAGACCCAAAGTTCACGAGCCTGGCTGGAAGCGGTGTCTTAGCCCCGTAGCCGTTGATTCTCCTTTTCTAAGGACGCGACCAGATCCTCCATAACTTGGGCCTCCAGCTCAAGAAGGCCGATCTGCTCCTCGAGCTCTGCTACTCTGTTGTCCGCCGTAGTCCTCTCCGACCTACACTAAGATTTATGCACGCGGATTGCCTCCTCCAAACCCCGCGACTCTCGACAAGGCAGCACTCGCCTGAAGTCTTAGTGCCACAACCGCAGTCTCCAAAGCAGCCACTTTCTCGCTCCAGGCGGCAACGACCTCCGCTTCCTTATCCTGGCCCCGGTACTCAATCTCAGCCGCAACTGTCCTTCCCTTCTCGAGTTCCTCGTCCTTCTGACGAAGCTTCTCCTCGAGGGCGCGCGTTCTACCAAGTAATTGCTACAGCTGAAGCTCCCGCCTAGCCAGCTCCTCGACCAAGGCACTATTGCGAGGCTCGTCCTCAAGTGCATACGCAACTCTCAGCACTAATTTCGGCAGCGACGGTACTTATCCACCACCCGTAAAAATATCCCCGAGTGGTTTTTTGCTCGACGAATTCCCTCCACCTCCAACAAATAAGACTGTAGAGCAAAAACAACAAGTAAAGGTGAAGAATAAACTAAGGCAAGAAAAAATGGTTCAAGGCCATAATACGTACCCTCAGGCCCATCATGGCCACCTAATTCATCAGTCTGATATCCGTGATGTCCCTCAATGACGCGTTCTCGGCCTCAGAGCATAGCACCATAAACAACGGCACCAAGCTATTCCCTTGGAGCAATAAGTTTGACTCCATGGGAACCTCAATGAAGCGAGATTGCCCCTCTGCACGCTCCGTTGAACTAGTGAAGCATATTAGGAACTTACGGACATCATCGGGGTCCAAGTCGGATTCGGACCCATACTCATCTACTGTACCCCTTCCACCTTCAACCATCGAAGGCACGCTTGATTCACCAACAATTGCATCCGCTGAGGAACTGCCTCCCGTCTCAGCGACTGGAACCACCAACTGAGTCGCCGAAGCGACAGTATCATCATGACCTAAGCTAACTGGGTCAACCCCTACTATCTATTCGCCTCAAGGACAGGCGCCGCAGCCGCATTCCTCTCCGTATATTTTAGGAAGGAGGAGTCCAAATTAATTACCACGGGTGGAGCCGGGGTAATCACGACCCTCCGTCTCACCAATGGCCTCTCCTCCTCCTCCTCAGATGAGGGAGATTCAACTCTGGGGCACAAAACCCTTGATGGCCCCTCGTCCCGAAGTGCGGCCCGTGCTGGAGAAGGAGTCGCTGTAGACTTAACTGATGCCTCCCTCGGCAACGGTGCTGTAGTAAGTCGAGCAATTGCACCCGGCCGACGGAAGGCTAACTGAGGGGCCCTGACACGGCGTGCCCTCCTAGATAACAAAAACAAACAATGCTGGTAAATGGAGTTGAAACAAAGAGGGAAAGAAAAAGAAGTCAATGTATACGTGTCAGAAGTATACGGCCATGCCTCTCCTAGAAAGACGCCCACTTGCGTATCCCCACTGTATACCTACTCATGTATCCCAGCTAGCGGAGCTGGCGGTGACCTTTCAGCTACGAAGTCCACACAAAATAATGCTTACGGGCGCAAGACGTAAAGAGAGGCAAAAGAGAGAATTTGACGATTAAGAAACTTACGTGCACGGTTCCAAGCCTCTGGGAACCCAAGTAGGGAGGCCACAAAATGAGTAGTTCTGATATAGAAGAAATGCTCAAAAGGGCGAAGCCTGGCCTCGTCATCCAGTTCTACGGTAAGGCCCCTTGACCCACGAGGACGTGCTCAAATAATGGTACCGCTGACCCTCTGGGGAGCGTAAAGACTAAGCGTGCTGCAGCGTGACCTCTCTACTGGCGAGTTCCGCATACTTGATGAACTTCGCCAGCAATTTGTAAAGAGAAGAAGCAAGCTGACTCGGGCACACCCCGTAATTGTGGAAAAAATCAACTACCAGCATGTGGAGCGGAAGCTTAAATCCCAAATTGAAGGGATAGGCGTAGAAGATGTGGTATCCCTTGCGGTCGATGTGTACTCTCTCTTCGCTCCTAGCGGGAACGATTTCGGCATTGCTAGGGATTCCCCACTGTTCTCGTAATTGGGCCATCCCAACTTCCACTATTAATGGGGCTTCATCCACCCGATCCTCTGCACCATCGTCGGTGAAGTCAATCATCAGGCCTCCGGGAAGAGATAATATCTCATTAATCGACGCAGCTGCATCGATCTCCGCCGGTCCTGCACCTCCCATTACCAGAGATGCTCCCTCACCACCGGAAAATTTGCTGGAAGAACATTTTGAGAAGAACTGTCCGCCATCAGTAATTCACCGACAAGAACAAGATAGTATTTGATGGGCAAGATGGAAATTGTAACGATCGAAGAACAAAGAGGAGATGAATAAGCAAGAAGAAGAGTTTCTTCAAAATCTCTCTTAGGCCAACAATGTAAATGTGAGAAATAAATGTCTCAACCCTTTATTTATAAGCGTCCAAGTGGATTTCACGAACTCCAATAGCCATCGTTAACTACATGACTAGTTGCCAAATGGTTCGTTTATACAAAAACGTGTGTCATTATGACAGGCTCCATCAAGCGACTTTTCAGTTACCAACCAGCGCCTTGCCGTTGAAACTGTCATAAAGCCCTTTGGACGCTGAGGGGATGTTCCATACGCCCTGGAAATTTCGAACGTCGCCAAAAGCGTATCAAGCGTATTCTCGCCCCCTAGCCGACGTAAGCTTCAAAGCACAATAAAGCACAGCCTCACTCAAATTAATGCAAAAGGCTAAATGCCTTCGTAAAGAGGAGAGTTCAACCTCGATCGAACAACGACCAAATACAATAACAAATCACTAACACTCCACAAGGTCGTCGACGGTATTAAGGCTAAGGCTATCTCCAGTGTGGAAATGGCTGAGGCTGTCGACAGTATTAAGGCTAAGGCCATCTCCAGTGTGTAAACGGCCAAGGCTGTCGACAGTCTTAAGGCTAAGGCCATCTCTAGTGTGTAAACGGCTAATGACGTCGATAGTATTAAGGCTAAGGCTATCTTCAGTATGTAAACGGCTAAGGTCGTTGACAATATTAAGGAAAAAAATCAACGCCAAAGAGAATTTGGCCTCGACCAAAGCAACGGTTGACCTCCCTATCCGAATTTCTCAAACTACAGTCGATGAAGTCCGCTCATTGAGCTCGGCCAAGGCACGACCTCAATAAGCGGAGGGACTAACTGTATAGGTTGGAATATGACCCCCACGATAATTAACAGTATTTAACCCTTATCCGATTCGACCAACAAGTCCACGGTCGATTCACCATCATGAAGGCGAACCCACAACGTGGTCACGACCACTTATTGACAGCTCATGAAGCTCGCAGCTATAAATACCAAGAGAGGGAACCCTAGAAGGGACTGCTTATTGGCCACTATTCACGAGAGAGAGAAAAGATACAATGAGACACACATTGTGGGAAAGGAGAACACCATTGTAAGGCTCTGAACCTCATCATGGAGAGGCAGGCCAACTCAATGTTATCAATAAAAGTTTTTAATGTTTCCTCCCCTAATACCGAGTACTTATTTTCGCTTCTTTTATTTGGTCCAATGGATTATTACAATTTGCTATAATTTTTCCTTAATTTATTTAGATTGTTTCACACTCATAAAATATATGATAACTTTTGAGCAAACATCTTCGCCATCCATTAACTCATGAATATGTTTTGTCTGATATAACTATATAAAGTATGATTAAATCAAATAGTATATCTAATTCAAAGCGATGTCAATCAATCCCTCGTTGCTGCTCCTTATATTAATAATAATAGGTATGATAGGCAAAATAAACCCGTAATATTTTGTAACCAAAACAAACATGATACCAACCTGCGCCATATCTGTTCAATTAAGTATAATTTAATTCGTGTCTTGTATTCCACAAGGCTTACATCCACCAACTTTCCACTATTCAGCGGGGAACACTGCTGATCTCCACCCTCTAAGTGTCATGCAATGATGTTTGCAGTCCACAAACGCGATATAATACTGAATGGGCGAAGCTATATGCCTTAAAAGGGAGTTACCTGACCATCTTTCGTCGAAAAATTATACTGTTTATATAGGTAAAATATTATATTATATATATATACACATATATATATACACACATATATACACACATATATATATATAACACTCTTTGTTGGAGAATTTTTTTAACTCTAAGAAATTCCTCGCTTAGTCGCTTTCCGAACCTTTTGCTGAAAGAAGCTAAGAGCCCCAAAACCCTGCAATTCATGCCCAAAGAGAGGGGATAAAACACTATAGTATTACTTTTTGATATATACTAACCAATATAGCAACTTGGCAAGTTGAACTTTTTAAAAATGAAATAGCACACAACCCCAACATCATGAGTAGTTTATCTCTATCTACATATTCCACTAGTGTTATTTTAGTTTATGGAAAATATCCCAATCCGTGGCCATCAATCACCATTCCCTTTTCACCGTATATCGTGCTAGCCTGAGTACCGCAAGACGTATTGCATATTTTAGAGTTCATAAAACTTTATATAAAAGGACACTTGAAGAAAAGAAAATTCCGATGTATTGTTAAGATTTTTACAAATTTGGGAAGTATGTCATGTTATACTCATCATTCTTAGCAATAGTTGGAATACATGTATAACGGTGGAAGAAAATAGGCAAGATCAGTTGCATTTAACATAAATAATATATAATTATAAATTTTAATCAAACATAAATTTGGTAGTTATCTCTTATAAGCATGATCGTGACCACAAAATGGGCTTTTAAGTATGAGCAAAAGCCTTTGACAAGATCATCCTTATGTTCTACGATCTTCTGTTGTGTTACGAAATAATTAATACTCAAATTTATAAAACTCGCGTGGGCATTATTTTTCTTAAAAAACATATAGAAGCGTCTATTCTTAATAATGGAATAATACTCTTTATAGATCCACTGGTTTTAGGGTTTAAAACCCTTTTCAAATCCGCTAGGGTTTTTTTTTCACCCAAAAATTTGATTCTATTTAATTCTTAATTATTCATGCACAACAAGAACCATATAATTTAATTAACGAGGTTCCTATAATGAAATTAAGTTGAAATATCTAAATTTACCATACCATAATACATTATAATTTATTTCACTAAAATTTTGTTATTACACTTCTCAGTTTAATTTTGAATATTTTTCGTTAGATCTTATTTAACTCACCATGTTGAGATTCAGACACTAAAACAAATAAATTAAATTACTAACAAAATTTAATTCATTGATTATTCTCTTTAGGCTTTCACTTAATAATTTTATGCGACGGATAAAAAATTCACTTGCGGGACATGAAAACTTATAAGCTTTCATAAACGTGTATCATCATTCTTTAAACTGAGACATAAATTATGCCAATTAACTATTACTTCGACAATATATATTGTTATCATCCAATTTAGCAGACATATTGACTTACAAAAATAATCTCGCATTTTAATAAATTAAAATAATAATAAATACTTACAGCTAATAATAATCATATAAACATTGAAAGTATAAATATCTTTAATGGACTAGAGTACTTATTTCTTATTTCTACTTGGTCCGTCCAATTCATATAAAATATAGTAGCACAAAAAGTCAGAATTATACCACTCCTATAATTAAAATAAAGTTTATTTAATCATATTCTACAATTGTGCTGATGGCTTCTCCAGTAACATCTTAGATTGTGAACATAATATTTATAATTTTTACGAAACGATGATTAAATTTTTGTACCTAAGCTAAAGTCTATATGCTAAATAATATATAAATAAGGGAAACTTAAATAAACAATTATTCTATAATAAATAGTATATCTAAAATATGACTAATAGTTTATCCCAACTAAAGCCTTCTTAACAAAATTCAAAAACTGTTGATTAAAATAAATTATATTTAGTATTATTTTATAATAAATATTATATCTAAACAAACGATAATTCCATTGAACATCATGGACAGGAATTTCTCGGTGAAGCCATCCCGTCAGCTCTCGGCAAGTGGACACTATCGTTGTTATTATGTTTAATGGAGTCATATGCCACTTGGTTTTTCACATTTGTGTTGATTGACAAATTTACAATCATGTTCTTAGTTTAAATTGATAGTAAACACATTGGTTTTTCTCATTCAAATATACAAATGTTAGTTTTTATAATAGTGAATCTAGGTTATTGTTTCGTTGAGTCAAATTGCCATTACACATTCAATTTTGGCACATTTGAATGGTTTGTAACGGCTGATTTAATGTTGGATCTTATAGCCGTAGAGAAAATGATGAATTCCCGATATGTTGATGTCCGTTGACCTGCCATCGATATTTGTGACTCCCCGAGCATCGAGTTAATCTTTTAAGGAGTGTATCGTCTATCTACGATCCCCGAATTTTGGATTTACGCTTGTCACGATTCAACTTCCACCAGAGCCGCGACGACACCTAAAACTTCTTACTAGATAAGCCAACAGTTCCACAATAACAGTAAATTCAGTAAAATAGAATTTTAATAAACTCAACAGCGGAGATATCATCAAGTCTCCATGAAGAATTCTTGTTGCGGCTTTATGATGAGAACTTGAATGATAAAATTGGACGAAACAAAAAGTGAAAACTTATTATAGAGAAAAGGGGCTTGAACTCTCAACTGATTGTGAAACAACAATAATGTTTCTACAAATATCCGCGAGTAAATCTCAGTACATCTAAAATACTGAGATGACATTATTTTTTCAACCCAGTACATCTCATATAACGTAGTTTCTAGTGTTTATTACCCTCAAATCCATGTTTAAATATGTTACTTACCTCAAAACGCGAAGAGTGGTACTCCAAAAAGCCCTTGCCACATGAATCGGCCTCCGAGCGACCTAAATCTAGCCAAAGTAACGTAATACATTAATAAAGGCCATATGAAATAATCTCACACAATAAAGCTAAGATATTTAATCAGAATTGAAAAGTCAACATAAAAGTCAACCTCGGGGTCGCACTCCGAAACCTGGCCAAACTCAAAAATTTTGAACACTCATTCAAATACAAGTCCGACCATACTAATTTTATCCAATTTTAACCACAAATCAATCCTCAAATCATCAAATCTCGCTCTCGAATAACATTGTCTAAAATCCCCAAATTTCATCTTGCACTCACATAGAGTAGGTATAATAATCAATGAGTAATCAATATATTGCATCAAAAATGATTAAGCTTCGATTACCTTTTCAATTGCAGCAAAACGTTTCTAAAAAATTGCCCTTAGCTGAGCTCCACAATTCCCAAAATATGAAAAACAATCAAAACCTTCAAATATAAACTCTGGCAGTAATTCCCATCAGTGGTCAAAACTATAGCACCTACGATTTCCTTCAGCCTCCGACCTTCAGCATCTACGGTCCCTGCTCTGCACCTACGGCAGTGGCGTATGCAAGAACTTTTACGAACTGTGTCAATATTTGAAGAAGTGAACAAATGAATAAATTACTATAACGACAAACAATGGCATTATACATACATACATATATATATATATATATATACATACATATATATATATATATGCATATATATATATATATATATATATATATATATATATATATATATATGTATGTATGTATATGTATATATGTATGTATGTATATGTATGTATATATGTATGTGTATGTATGTATATATATGTATGTGTATGTATGTATATATATGTATGTGTATGTATGTATATATATGTATGTATATGTATGTATATGTATGTATGTATATATATATATATTATTTATTATTTATACATACATTTTGCGAAAAAATTTGACGAAGCGATATCACACGATACCGCTTCAAACAAGGTGCCTATGCCACTGCCTACGGGACCGTTTCTGCGAAAAACCTTCAACAACTTCGAACTCCCAAGCCTCCATCCAAGTCTTCTTCTACGCCCACCTGTCCGTATCTATTGGTTAGAATATGCGACAATACCCTCACACATACGCTCTTCCCCAACTCCAACTTCACCCGCTTCTGCGACTCCTTGCCCCCACTTACGATAGCTCATCCGCAAGTACGAATGCACAAGCTTCAGCAGTTCTTTAGCATGCAACACAAATCCAAACAAGCCAGAACCAATCCAAATACACGCGAGACCCGCAGGACCCTATCCAAACATAAAAATAAGTCCCAAAATATAACATGAACCTACTAGAAGCCTCAAATTACATAAAATAACATTAAAACCACGAATTGCACCAGGATTCAAGTGTAAGGAACTAATAAACTTCCAATTTCTAAAACACATGCCACATCACATCAAAGCAATCTAGAATGACATCCAATTTTCATTCAAAGTCCCAAGTGACACAACGGTCCTACTCCAACTACCAGAACAAAAATTCGAACCCAATATTAACAAAGTCAACTTTTGGAAAACCTATCAACCCTCTAAATCTTTAACTTTCCAATTTCTGCCGAAAAGCTTCAAATCAACCTATATACCTCCAAATCAAATCCGTGCATATGTATAAGTCCAAAATGGCCATCTTAAATTATTTCAACCATTAAAACTCTATTTAGGAGTCGCTTACACAAAAGTCAGACTCTAGGAAACTCTTCCAACTTAAACTTCTAACCTTGGGACTAAGTGTTCTAATTCATTCTGAAACTTTCCCGAAACCAATCGAATAATCCGTTTAGTCATATAACCACAATTATACATGTGTAAGGCATCAAATAGGAGAAACAAAGCTAAAATACTCAGAACGACCGGTCGAAACGTAACAATACTCAAGCTATTGATCAAGCTGACCGTACAATCCTAACCATGTATTTTTTTTCGAATGGTAGATGTGTTATGCCTATCCTTTATGAATAAAATTAACAATTTTAATCAAAAGTAAAACTAATTAAATGATAACAGCGTCAATTAAATGTGAAAAGAAGTATCAAATATCAATGCCCTTTTTCGATTTTTTCCCCCTTATAGGATATATTTTATTTTAAATATTAATCAAAAGATTTTGCTACAAATTGAAATAGAGCCCATTTGGATTAGCTGGAAAGAGTATCTTTAAAGCAGCTTTTAGTACATGATCTTGCTTTATAAGTAAGTAGTTACATATTTGGATAAAAGTTCTGAAGCTCAAAAAACGTTATTGAGGTGTTTGGCAAATATAACGATCCGACCGGTCATTTCGAGAGGCGTAGTAATGTTCCCCTATTTTGTGCTCCTTTTATACACTACAACTGTTATATGACTTACTGGGGTAGTTAGTTCGGGTCCGGAGAGATGTCAGAGTGAATTGAGATACTTAGTCTTCTAATTGAAAGCTTAAGCTGGAAAAATTGATTAGATATTGACATATGTGTAAATGACCTTGGACTTAAATTTTGATGGTTCCGTTAGCTCTATTAGATGATTTTAGACTTAGGAGAGTATCTAGATTGTGATTTAGAGGTACGTAGTAGAATTAGGCTTGAAATGGTAAAAATTGAGATTTTAGAAAGTTTGACATGTAGTGGACTTTTTGATATCTGGGTCCGATTGAATTTATGAAAGTTGCAGTAGCTCCGTGGTGCCATTTGTGACTTGTGTGAAAAATTTGGAGTCAATCTGACGTGACTGGATATATTTCGGCATAATTTGTATAATTTGGAAGTTTCAAAGTTCATTAAGCTTGAATCCTTGTGCAATTTATGTTGTTGATGTTCTTTGGAGTTATTGAAGGTTCCAATAAGTTTGTATCGTAATTTAGGACTTGATGGTATGCTTAGTTGATGTCCTGGGGGCCTCGGGTTGATATTAGGTAGTTAATGGATCAAGAATTGAAGTTGCGAGACTATTGAAGATGAGTTTGCTGGGTTTTGGCTGATCTGGTTTCCTTATAAGTGATCGCGTGGGCAGGTCGGTGATCGCGTAGGATAAATGGGTCATCGATGGAATTTGCTCTACCCGTTTGCAAGTAGAGTACTACAATCGCGTAGCTTTGGGAAGAAGGGTATCACGAACACATGGGCTAGGTTGCATTCGTAGAGGAAGTGAGCTAGGTGCTGGGACCACTCGTCTTGTTCATCTCGAACATGTGAGGTCATTCATGATCGCATAAGTCAGAAGGTCAATTCATCGCATTCGCGTGGGGGATTCCACGTTCGCGTGGTGGATTTCACGTTCGCGTAGGGTTATATTGTGGGGAAGCATACCTGTGCTTTATGATCGTTAGGTATGTTCCTTAATCGAGATGAGGCATATCTTGGCAGAATAAAAGATTCGAAAATGAGTGCTTAGAGTTCATAACATAAAATTGATTTGGGAGCTCGGTAGAAGGCAGTTTTTGGGGAGATTCTTGTATGGGTGTTTGGGGTAAACGATTTCTATCTAATTTTGGTCAATTTCCATGATTATGCCTTTAATTCCATCATTTAATTTGTGATTTGGGATGAAAAATTAGAGAAAGTGAGGAAGAGTTCTTAGGCTAGATTTTTCAGGTTTTTAATGGGATTTTGTTATCGAGTTTGAGTAAATTTGGTATGGTTAGACTCGTGATGAATGGGATTTTAGGTTTTGTGACTTTTTTTGGATTTCGAGACATGAGTCGTGGGCCAGATTTTGGCCAATTTCGGATTTTGGCCTACTATTTCATATTTTTCTTGTGAAATTGATTCCTTTAGCCCATATTGATTGTATTGTACTGCTTTTGGCTAGATTCAGGACGTTTGGAGACTGATTTGAGAGGAAAAGGCGTGTTAGAGTAGAGTTTTTCTTGGATTGAGTTAAGTAACACTTTCAAACTTAGTTCTGAGTGTTTGAAACCCCAATTTATGTGTTATGTGATAAGTACTGTGGTGACGCACATCCCAAGTGACAGGCGTGCGGGCCCGCATCGTGAGAATTTGGACCTGGTCGATTCCATGGCACCGTAAAGTGGTCTTGTCTTATTGATATCCGTGTTTTCACCATGTGGTTAAATAACTGAGTTGTCTATGATTTAAGAGATCATGTTTAGGCTATATGCTGGTATTGTTGGGACCCATAGTGGTCATTTCTTGCTGTTGACTTACTGATCTTATTGATATTTCGTATTCAGTCATATTCATTCTTTTCATATCATATATCAGTCTCTTTGTGTAATTTATTAATACATTATATCATTATGTTGTGGCTAGTTTCATGACACTTGTGAGCCCATGAGTGAGACTGGAGAGATTGATGACTGAGTGAGGCCGAGCTCCTAATTACGAGTGACAATTATGGGATCAGGCTGCACGTCATAGTAGTTATACTGATTTATGATAGCACTTGGGCTGAAGGAGCCCCTCCGACGTCTGCAAACACCTAGAGATTTAGATATTATTGAGGGATGGATTTTCCCTGGACGTGGATCTTGTCGGAAGAATTATATACTTAGATATTGATCTTCTCCACGGACTGGATTAGCGCTACTCGGTACTAGGTGACTGATGATCCATAATGCGTACATTCCGGGATGGATCTTCCCTGGTCCGTATGGGCCATATACAGTACCGAGTGATTGAGCATTTGAAAGTGTGAGCACATGAGGCTATTAGAATAGTGCATCACATACATCATGTGCATTGGCATGTAGACGTAGAGGAGTTATATTCTTCATATCATTCATATTTGATCTATTTTACTATATTGAGCTATCTACATAACTTGAACACGTGCCTATGTTTCTGCACTATTATTTATATATTGAACTGTGCCGGTTGAGTTCGTCAATACCTTTCAGTCTAAATGTTAGATTTTGTTACTTATTAAGTTGGTTGTACTCACGCTACACCCTGCACCTCGTGTGCAGATCCAGATACTTACGTTAATGGTGGATTAAGAAGACATGATCTCACGTACTTATCGAGGTAGCTGCATGGCATTCGCAGCCCTTAACTCTCCTTCCATATCTTTATTTGTATTCCAGTTCTTATTCCTTACACTTGTAGTAAACCGTGTTGAAACACATTCTCACAAGGCACTAAATTAAACGTGTGTTCATATTTGTAGGTTTTGATAAATGACAAACGATGCGCAATTGACATATGACGAGGTCCAAACACAAGCGCGCAATTGATACATAACGAGATACAAGCACAAGAAAAACAAAGATCAAGATTAAGCAAAGAAAAAAAGTTATACATGAGTCGTTCTTTAATTGTGATCTTGATCCGACAATTGACTCAAGACTTGGCTTCTCTCGTAAAATCATTTTTACCAAATCATGCATATTTAATTTAAAGCAAAATGATATTAAATCATGCATATTTATTTTAACCAAAATGATTTTTAAACATGCCTATAATCGATTATGTACTTATGATAATCGCTTATGTTAAGGCAGCTGCAAGACAATCGATTGTGTACCTTATGATAATCGATTGTGTTGAGGCAGTGTCCATCAGATTTTTCAAAGCTGCAAGACAATCGATTGTGTACCTTATGATAATCGATTGTGTTGAGGCAGTGTCCATCAGGTTTTTCAAAGCTACAAAATAATCGATTGTGCACCTTATGACAATCGATTGTGTCGAGCCAGTGTCTATTCGATTTTTCAAGACTGTAATATAATCGATTATACATATAGCATAATCGATTATGTAAATGACCGTTGCCAAAATATATTCAAACTCTGTCTGGTAATCGATTGTATGATTCTGATAATCGATTATCCTAAGTAAAATCTGAATATGATTTTTTGAACGTTGCCAAGTATTCGATTATATGATTTTGATAATCGATTGTTTTAAGTAAAATTTGAAAAAGATTTTTTGAACGTTGCCAAGTAATCGATTATATGATTTTGATAATCGATTGTTTTAAGTAAAATCTGAAAAAGATTTTTTGAACGTTGCCAGATAATCGATTATACGATTTAGATAATCGATTATTATGCGTAAAATCTGGGAATGATATTTGGACGATTGGAAAACAATCGATTATGCAACTTAGACAATGGATTGTTTTAGCACAAAATCAGCAATTTTTAATTGGCAATTAGGCAACGGTTTTGCATGTTTTCAACACTATAAATACATCTTAAAATCAGTCTTTTAAGTACAACAACTGATCATATTATTGCTAAAGCTTGCATACTCTCTTATTCATCATTTTCTATTCATTACATAAGTTTTTGAGAGCCAAATTCTTGACGAAAGTTGTTGCGTTCTTGAGCATATTTATTTTACTCATATCTACTCTTGAGGAGAGTCTTGTTTTGAGTGCAAAGTGTTTTATACACTTGAAGGGAAGTGTTAATCCCTTGTATTGTAGGAAGGAACGTTGTGATTCCTTTGGTTGAAGTCTTGAAGTGTGGTATCTTCGAGAAAAGGTTGTTGAGGCTTGTGTGACTCAAGTTCTCAGTTTGTAACGGTTTGTTAAGCACCCGTAAGCTTAACGAAGTTAGTGGAAATCTCGAGAGAGTCTCTCGGGGACTGGACTAGCCACGGGTTGTGGTGAACCAGGATAACATCGGTGCATTCGTTCCTTATTATTTACTTCTCGCACTTATTTCATTCCTGCAATTTTTAAATTCCGCAAGTTTACGCTATTTTTTAATATAACGCTATTCACCCCCCCCCCCCCTCTAGCATTAAGCGTATATTCTAACAATAGGTATCAGAGCCCAACTCTCTGAAAAACTTAACCGTTTCAGAGAAACAATCCATGGCTTCTACTCGTGATTCTTTTGCAGGAATAGGTGAAGGACAATGCTCCACCCGACCACCACTATTCGATGGCACAAACTATACGTACTGGAAGGAGAGGATGAGAATATTCATTCAATCGAATAATTTTCATCTGTGGAAGGTTATAATGAAGGGAGAACAAATTCCAACCAAAAAGGTTGAAAATGAATGGGTTCCAAAATCCGAAGATGAATACGATGCGGATGATATCCGAAAAGTGCAGAACAACGCTAAAGCCATCAACTTATTGTATTGTGCTATAAACGCTGATGATTACAGAAAAATATCATGTTGCACAACGGCGAAGCAAATGTGGGATAAGCTGGAAATCAAGTACAAAGGTACGGACTAGGTAAGAGAGGCTAAAGTTGATTTTCTAACCCATGCATATGAACTGTTTCACATGAAGGAAGGCGAAAGGGTAGATGACATGTTCGAACGATTTTCAAAAATCGTTAATGACTTACATGCTCCTAAGAAGACCTTCACGGATAAGGAACTTGTCCGAAAAATTCTCCGAAGTCTCACTCCGGAATGGCGCTCCAAGGTCGACGTGATTCAAGAGTCTATTGGCATTTCAAATGTCACCATCGACGCATTAAGAGGTAATCCTAAAACTTATGAATCTACTATTCTTAACCCTCTTGTTAATGATCAAAGGAAACAAAGAATCGCCCTCAAGGCAAGCACAAGTCAACCTCAAAATGATGAGGACGGAGATAACGAGTTCAGACTCGTTATTAAGAGATTTCAAAAGTTCATGCGAAAAGAGTATGAACGAAAAGGCAAACAACAAGGAGATCAAGTAAAGTGCTATGGATGCGGAGAAATCGGGCACATTAAATCAAATTGCCCAAATGTCAAGAAGGAGAAGAAACCCTTCAAGAAACAACGAGCATACATATCTTGGGGAGGCGACTCCGGAGACGAGTCAAGTGAGGAAGAAGAAGACGAAACCGCAAATCTTTGTCTTATGGCACACGAAGACAATCAAGAAGAGGTATGTCAAATTTCTTCCAAAAACTTCTATTCTCTTGAGGAAATGCAAAATGCCTTTGATGAGTTGTATAGTGAATTCATTAAAGCTTCCAAAACTGTTAAAAACACTAAGGAAAATGCTTCTTTGAAAGAAAAAGATTTTGAAAGACAACTCTCTTTGAAAGAAAAAGATTTGGAAAAATTGATTTTGGAAAATGAGAAGTTGAAAGAAGAAAACAAATTTTTCGGCAAGAGAAGCGTCGACAAACCCGAGAGCTCTAGTAAAAATTGTATTTCTTGCATGCATCTAAAAATTGAGGTAGAAAGACTTAAGGGCACCCTAGATAAGTTCAATTCTTCTCATAAAAATTTGAATGAAGTTCTTGTTAATTTGAAATCGACCAAATATGGGATAGGTTTTAAAAACGAGCCTAAAGAAAAAGTTGAAGCCAAACCCCAACCACCTAAGGCTCAACCTAGGATAAATAAAACAAATGTTCATCCTAGAGATAACAATCCTAGAATCAACATGCATGCTAGACCAAACACTAGAAGAAACTTTGAACATTTTAGGACACCTAGAAATGGCCTTCAACCTAGAAATAACTATTCTAGAAATGATGCATATCCTAGACCAAACACTAGAAGAAACTTTGAACTTTTCAGGACACCTAGAAATGGCTTTCAACCTAGAAATAACTATTCTAGAAATGCTGCATATCCTAGAACAAATAGTAGGAGAAATGATTTTCATGAAATGCGCAATAGTCATATTGTCGAAAATAGAGTAAACAAATTTCGTCCGTCCAACTACTATCAACCTAGACGAATGCATAATCCTAATGTCATTTGTCATTATTGCAATCGAATTGGACATATTGCTCCTGCTTGTTTCACTAGACATAGACACTTAACTGCATGTCAAGCACAACAGCATGTTACACCTAACTCTCAAGGACCCAAAACAGCTTGGGTACCAAAGACTCATTAATTTGTCTTGTAGGTATGTTTGAAGGGATCAAGTGTACTTTGGTACCTTGATAGTGGATGCTCCAAACACATGACCGGAGACGAATCCAAGTTCCTTCAACTAGAACACAAGGAAGGAGGAAGCGTTATCTTTGGAGATAACAACAAGGGAAAAATTATCGGCATTTGATCGGTCGGTAAGGATGAACCTTCTTCCATTAAGCATATTTTGCTAGTTAAAGGTCTAAAACATAATCTCTTGAGCATAAGTCAATTATGTGACAAGGGAAATCTTGTTTTATTTGATTCGGATGAATGCTTAGTTTTTCGCCGTAGCGATTTTTAAAATTATTCTTTGTGGTTTTAGAATGGATAACATCTATATGGTTGATCTCGAAAATTCTTCATCTGTATTTTGTGAATTGTCTTATGAGCAAAGAAGATGATATGTGGTTATGGCATCATAGAGTAGCTCACATCAACATGCATCTTTTAAACAAATTAGTTTCACAAAATTTAGTTATTGGTCTTCCAAATTTGAAATTTGAAAAAGACTCTATCTGTGATTCTTGTCAAAAAGGGAAGCAAACAAAAGCATCTTTTAAATCGAAAAATATTGTTTCAACTACTAGACCTTTGCAACTTCTTCACATGGATCTCTTTGGACCATCTCGCATTGAAAGTCTTGGTAGAAATCGTTATGCTTTTGTTATTGTTGATGATTATTCTAGATTTACATGGACACTATTTCTTGCTCACAAAAGTGAGGCTTTTCATAATTTTAAATGCTTTCGTAAACATGTTCAAAATGAAAAAGACACAACCGTCACTTCAATAAGAAGTGATCATGGGGAGAGTTCGATCACAATCTCTTCGCGGACTTTTGTGACGAACTCGGTATCGAGCACACCTTCTCTGCTCCATGTACACTACAACAAAATGGAGTGGTGGAAAGGAAAAATAGGTGTCTCGAAGAGATGGCTAGAACCATGCTCGATGAGGCTAAGATTCCCAAACATTTTTGGGCGGATGCCGTGAGTACCACATGCTACGTTTTAAACAGAGTAGTCATAAGGCCAATACTCATGAAAACTCCCTATGAACTCTACAAGGGAAGGAAATCAAATATCTCCCATCTTAGAGTATTCGGTTATAAATGTTTTGTTCATAACAATGGAAAAGACAATTTGGGAAAATTTGATGCAAAATCCGATGAAGGAATTTTTATTGGTTACTCTTCACGTAGCAAAGCATATAGAGTATTCAATAATAGAACCGAAACTGTGGAGGAATCCCCTCATATTGTGTTTTCCGAAAATAATGCTCGCTTGGCGAGAAAGGATTCTGGTTTTGATCTTGCAGGTATTTTAAATTCAATAAGTCCTCAAGACAAAGTACAAGAGGAAACTCCTAAGGAAATTCAAGATGAAATCTTGGAACAATTATCGGAGGAAGCGCCCCAACTGGAGAAAGAAACGAAACTGCCTAACGCGTGGAGGACAATCAAAGACCATCCTCTCGACCAGGTAATTGGCGACATTGAACAACAGGTAAGTACTCGAAACACTCATAAGAACACCTTAGGACACACTTCTTAAGAGATCACGTTCTCAATTAGCCGACATCCTCACAAGGCGGTTAGAGAAAGAGTCCTTTTCCGAATTCGTAGTGAACTCGGGATACTTGACTCCACGTTGATCTATGTCATGCATTGCATTTTCCCTTTCACATAATTACTAACTTGAGCGTCGGAGGAGCCTAACTTATTTTTGCAGGTATCGCCCTAAAGGCAGGGGGAATTATAAAAGATTGGTGCAGAATAATCGATTCCTCTTCAGAATAATCGATTTCTCTTTAATATATAATCGATTATAAAGTATCACTAATCGATTATGTTGACATTATTTGTTTTATTATCCCTTTTATGAAATTGCAATTCTAGTTAATCAATAAACAAGTTATTTGCTTATTCTTTTTTGCTAATGTCAAAAGGGGGAAGAATAAGGGCTATGCACTTAATATTTATTGGCATAAATTGATGGGGAATTCATATGTTGAGGGGGAATTCATTGCATATCTATTTACTTGTCTTATTGCATATCTATTTACTTGTCTTGGATCGTCATTATGAATTATCTAATATGCATATCCCGATTAAGGTTTGCCATTATCAAAAAGGGGGAAATTGTTGAAACACGTTCTCACAAGGCACTAAACTAAACGTGTGTTCATATTTGTAGGTTTTGATAAATGACAAACGATGCGCAATTGACATATGACGAGGTCCAAGCACAAGCGCGCAATTGATACATAACGAGATTCAAGCACAAGACAAACAAAGATCAAGATTAAGCAAAGAAATAAAGTTATACATGAGTCGTTCTTTAATTGTGATCTTGATCCGACAATTGACTCAAGACTTGGCTTCTCTGGTAAAATCATTTTTATCAAATCATGCATATTTAATTTAAAGGAAAATGATTTTAAATCATGCATATTTATTTTAACCAAAATGATTTTTAAACATGCCTATAATCGATTATGTACTTATGATAATCGATTATGTTAAGGCAGCTGCAAGACAATCGATTGTGTACCTTATGATAATCGATTGTGTTGAGGCAGTGTCCATCAGATTTTTCAAAGCTGCAAGACAATCGATTGTGTACCTTATGATAATCGATTGTGTTGAGGCAGTGTCCATCAGGTTTTTCAAAGCTACAAAATAATCGATTGTGCACCTTATGACAATCGATTGTGTCGAGGCAGTGTCTATTCGATTTTTCAAGACTGTAATATAATCGATTATGCATATAGCATAATCGATTATGTAAATGACCGTTGCCAAAATATATTCAAACTCTGTCTGGTAATCGATTGTATGATTCTGATAATCGATTATCCTAAGTAAAATCTGAATATGATTTTTTGAACGTTGCCAAGTAATCGATTATATGATTTTGATAATCGATTGTTTTAAGTAAAATCTGAAAAAGATTTTTTGAACGTTGCCAAGTAATCGATTATATGATTTTGATAATCGATTGTTTTAAGTAAAATCTGAAAAAGATTTTTTGAACGTTGCCAGATAATCGATTATACGATTTAGATAATCGATTATTATGCGTAAAATCTGGGAATGATTTTTGGACGATTGGAAAACAATCGATTATGCAACTTAAACAATTGATTGTTTTAGCACAAAATCAGCAATTCTTAATTGGCAAATAGGCAACGGTTGTGCATGTTTTCAACACTATAAATACATCTTAAAATCAGTCTTTTAAGTACAACAACTGATCATATTATTGCTAAAGCTTGCATACTCTCTTATTCATCATTTTCTATTCATTACATAAGTTTTTCAGAGCCAAATTCTTGACGAAAGTTGTTGCGTTCTTGAGCGTATTTATTTTACTCATATCTACTCTTGAGGAGAGTCTTGTTTTGAGTGCAAAGTGTTTTTATACACTTGAAGGGAAGTGTTAATCCCTTGTATTGTAAGAAGAAACGTTGTGATTCCTTTGGTTGAAGTCTTGAAGTGTGGTATCTTCGAGAAAAGGTTGTTGAGGCTTGTGTGACTCAAGTTCTCAGTTTGTAACGGTTTGTTAAGCATCCGTAAGCTTAACGAAGTTAGTGGGAAACTCGAGAGAGTCTCTCGGGGACTGGACTAGCCACGGGTTGTGGTGAACCAGGATAACATCGATGTGTTCGTTCCTTATTATTTACTTCTCGCACTTATTTCATTCCTGCAATTTTTAAATTCTGCAAGTTTACGCTATTTTTTAATATAACGCTATTCACCCCCCCCCCTTTAGCGTTAAGCGTATATTCTAACAAACCGTATTTCAGAATAGATGCTTATGTACTCGGTGACCCCCCAAGTTTTTGGATACATTGTATGGTAATACGTATTGAATGCATTTTTCAAAAATTTTCTCTTATGTATTAATTGATTCCATAAATATTTTTTTAGTTTTTTACTGTGTTTAGATAGATGAGTAGTGGCTTGCCTAGTTCCACGATAGGCGCTATCACGACGGTTGGTTTTGGGTTGTGACAAGTTGGTATCAGAGCCTAGGTTACATATGTCTCACGAGTCATGAGCAAGTTTAGTAAAGTCCTGCGGATCAGTATGAAGACGTCTGTACTTATCTTTGAGAGGCTGTCAAACCTTTAGAAAACTTCCAATTCTTGAATTGTTATCATGCGAATGTGTTGATTCTAGTAACTAAACATCTATTATTCTATTCTCTCATAGATGGTGAGGACACGTAATATTAGGCAGGAAGGACAGCCATGTGCCATTAGTCAGGACCACGAGAGGACGAGGTCGTAGTAGGGGTCGTGGTAGGGGCAGAGGTGCAGCTCGTACAACATCTAAGGCAGGACTGGTAGATCCTCCAGTTTCCCCAGTTCGGGAGCATGTCCCAGTTGTAGATGCGGCTGTAGGTCCAGATCAAGCACCACCCGTTCGCATTGTGATTCCAGGCCTTCATGAGGCCTTAGCTCAGATTCTGACTGTGTGCATAGTCTTCCTCAGACGGTCTCTGTTCTGGGTGCAACAACTATTTCTCAGGTCAGGGAGGTACTTAGATTCCCGCTACCCGTATACCAGATTAGGTAATGTAGGGACTCCAGACACCGGGGGAATTTCCAGCCAAGCCGGTTGTAGCTGCTTAGGCCCATGTGGTTCCTGTTATGTTTGATGATAAGCAACGCACATTAGAGAGGTTTGGAAGACTCTAGACTCCATCTTTTAGTGGTACAGAGGGGGAATATGCCCAGGGTTTCTTGGAAGTGTTAGAGAATTATCCGTACAACAGGTATTCTCGATATCGGTGGGGTCTTGTTCACTACTTTTCAATTCTCTGGGGATGCCTTCAATTGGTGGGAGTCTTATGAGAGGTGTAGACCGGTCGTAGTGGCACCACCTACATGGCAGGAGTTCCCCGTTCTCTTCTTGGGGATGTATGGTTGCAGTATGGCAGAGAGGAGCCACATAGACAGTTTGAGCAATTATATCAGGATGACATTTTAGTGATGCAGTACGAGATGAGGTTTTCTGAGTTGGCCCATCATGTCGTTTGGTTGGTTTCCACTGATAGGTAGAGGATCAGGAGGTTCGTTGATGGCCCTACATTTCAACTGCTGTTGCTTATGACTAGAGAGAGGGTATCGGTTGCTACTTTTGATAAGGTTGTTAACTTTGCTTGGCAGATAGAGATGGTACACAGTTAGGAGCGGGTTAAGAGGGAGGCCAAGTAGGTCTCGTGGATGAGGTGGTTTTATTTGTTTTTCCTATAGAGGTCAGTTCTACAACGGCAAGGGTCGCCCCTATAGTCATGCTCAGACTGCTCGATAGTTTACCGCAGTGCATCATTTGGCCATGGTTCTCACAGTTCTCAAAAGGTTCACTCATCTCTCAATGCCCTTCTAGCTTAGAGTTCGTCTCATGCAGCGTCATCTCAGGATTCATCTATATCAGGTCCTTCTAGCAGTTATCCTGGTGCTCGAGGTTCTGTTCAGTCCCCATCGCCATTCACCAAGTTTAGTTGCTTTGAGTTTGGAGAATTGTTTCATATCAAGAGGCATTGTCCCCTCCTTCCATGATGTTCAACTCAGCAAAGGAGTCAGCCTACGACCTCAACACACATTGCTTTACCACTAGCCCAGCCAGTTCGGGGTGGAGCTCAGTTAGCTAGGGGTCGTGCTAGAGGGGGTATCGATCAGGCTGCGACCAGGCCTTACTCTTTGCACTCCCTTCCATACATGATGTTATTGCTTTAGATGAGTGATCATAGGTATTGTCTCAGTATGTCACCGTGATGCTTCTATTTATTTGATCTTGGTTGCATGTATTCATATATATATCATCGTATTTTTCTCATTATCTGGATATGCCCCGTAAGTCATTAGTTTCATTGTTCATGTATCTATGCCACCGAGCGATACGATTATTATGGACTGTATGTATCAGTCGTGTTTAGTGACTATTGGGGGATTAAAGACGAGAGTTGATCTCCTGCTGCTTACTATGGTCGATTTTGACATGAACTTGGGTATGGATTAGTTCTCTCCATCTCATGCTATTTTTGATTGTCACGCTAAATTTTGTGATGTTGGCTATGCTTGGGTTGCCACGGGTTGAGTGGCGAGGTTCTATAAACTATGTTCCCAGTAGAGTGATTTCATACTTGAAAGCCAAAGGGATGGTTGGGAAGGGTTATTTATCTTATTTGGCATTGTGAGGGATGTTAGTGCTAAGAACCCTAATATTGATTCTTTTCCGATGGTGCGAGAATTTTTGGATGTGTTTATTGCAGACCTGTCGAGCATGCCCTCCGACAGGGATATTGACTTTGGTATTGACTTGGTACCGGGTAGTCAAACCCATTTCTGTTTTTCCGTATTGTATGACACCAGCTGAGTTGAAGGAGCACCTTTAGGAACTTCTTGATAAGGGTTTTATTAGGTCTAGTGTGTTACCTTCGGGTGCCCCTGTTCTGTTTGTGAAGAAGAAGGATGGTACTATTAGAATGTGCATTGGTTATCGGCAGTTGAACAAATTATCAATTGAGAACAAGTATCCTTTACCACATATTGATGATTTACTTTACTAGCTTCAGGGAGCGAGGGTGTTCTCCAAGATTGATTTGAGGTATGTGTATTACCAGTTGAAGAATCATATTTCAGATATTCTTAAGACAACTTTTAGGACTCGATATGGTCATTATGAGTTCCTTGTGATGTATTTTGGGCTGACCAACTCCAGAACAACGTTCTTGCATCTGATGAATAGTATGTTTCTGCCTTTTCTCAAGCCGTCTATTATAGTTTTCATTGATGATATCCTGTGTGCTCTCGTAGCCAGGGGAAGCATGCCCGACATTTGAGGGTTGTGTTGCAGCGTCTCAGGGAGGAGAATCTTTATTCCATGTTCTCCAAGTGTGAGTTTTCGCTCAGCTTAGTGGCGTTCTTGGGGCACGTGGTGTCGAGTGAGGGGATTCGGGTGAATTCGAATAAGATAGAGGCGTTTTCATAGTTGGACCAGATCTTCCTCAGCTACAGAGATTCAAAGCTTTATAGGTTTGGCTAGTAATTATTGTTGCTTCGTGTCGGGTTTCTCTTCTATTGCATCACCCTTGAAAAATTCACGCAAAAGGATGCTCCTTTCAGGTGGTCGAATGAGTGTGAGGAGAGCTTTCAGAAGCTCAAGACTGGCTTAACCACAACTCCAGTTCTAGTTCTACCATCAACCTTTTGTTCATATAGTGTATTGTGATACTTCTTAGATTGGTATTAGGTGTGTTCCGATGTAGGAGGGTAGAGTAATTTCTTATGCTTCGTGCCAGTTGAAGCCTCATGAGAATAACAACCCTGTTCATGATTTGGAGTTGGTTGCCATGGTTCATGCATTAAAGATTTGGAAGCACTATCTCTATGGTCTGTCTTGTGAGATGTTTACATATTATCGGAGCCCCCATAACTTGTTCAGACAGAATTATCTAAATTTGAGGCAGCGGAGATTGTTTCAGTTGCTAAAGGACTGTGATATTACAATTCTGTTTCATCCGGGGAAGGCCAATGCGGTGGTTAATGCCTTGACTAGGAAGGAAGTGAGTATGGGCAGTCTTCCATTCATTCATGTTGGTGAGAGACGTCTTGGATTTGATGTTCAAGCCTTGGCCAACCAGTTCGTAAGGTTAATTATTTTGGATCCTAATCGGGTTCTAGCATGTGTGATATCTCGGTGTTTCTTATTTGATCGCATCAGAGAGTGCTAGTATGATGATCCACATTTGCTTGTCCTGATGGACAAGGTTTAGCACGGTGATGCAGAGATGTGACTATTGGAGATAATGGCGTGTTAAGGATGTAGGGCTGGATATGTGTGCCCAATGTAGATAGGCTACGGGAGTTGATTCTCGAGGAGACCCACGGCTCGCGGTATTCCATCCATCCGGGTGCCGCGAAGATGTATCAAGACATGAAACAACACTATTGGTAGAGGATATGAAGAAGGATATAGTTGGATTTGTAGCTCGCTGTCTCAATTATCAGTAGGTAATATATGAGCATCAGATACCGGGTGGATATCTTCGGAGGATAGAGATTCCAGAGTAGAAGTGGGAGCGGATCACCATCAATTTCGTAGCTGGACTCCTACAGACTTTGAGGAAGTTCGATGCTATTTGGGTGATTGTGGTTGGCTGACCAAGTCTAAGCACTTCATTCTAGTTGGTACTACTTATTCTTCAGAGCGGTTGGCTGAGATTTACACCTGAGAGATTGTTCGCCTTCACAGTGTGATAGTTTCCATCATTTTAGATAGAGGCACGCAATTTACATTGCAGTATTAGAGAGTCATGCAGCGAGAGTTGGGTAGTCAGGTTGAGTTGAGCACAATATTTCACCCTCAGAATGACGGACAGTCCCCTGTGTCATTGATTTCGGGGGTTCATGGGACTAGTTTTATCCGCTAGTGGAGATTTCTTACAACAGCAAACATCAGTCGAGCATTTTGATGGCTCCTTATGAGGCTCTATATGGGAGGCGATGTAGATCTCAAATGGGTTTGTTTGAGCCTAGTGTGGATAAGCTATTGGGTACCGACTGTTAAGGATGCTTTAGACAAGTTTAAATTGATTCAGGAACGGCTTCGCATGACGCAGTCTAAAAAGAAGAGTTATGCCAATAGGAAGGTCCGTGATGTGTTTTACATGGTTGGGAGAAGCTTGTGCTAAAGGTTTCACCCATGAAGCTTGTTAAGAGGTTGGGTAAGAAGGGAAAGTTAAGCCTTTGGTTCATTGGGCCTTTTGAGGTACTTTGGAGGATTGGGGAGGTGGCTTACAAGCTTGCCTTGCCACCTAGCTTGTTGAGTGTGCATCCAGTTTTCATGTTCCTATGCTTCAGATGTATGTCAACGATCTATCCCATATTTTGGATTTCATCACGGTTCATTTGGATAGTGATATAACTTTTGATGTGGAGCCGGTGGCCATTTTGGATCGGTAGGTTCCGAAGTTGAGGTCAAAGGATATAGCTTTAGTGAAGGTGCAGTAGAAAGGTCAACCCTTGGAGGAGGATACTTGGTAGACCGAGTGGGAGATGCGAAGCAGATATCCACACCTATACGTGACTCCATGTATGTTTCTAGACTTGTTCGAGGACGAACTTTTGTTTAAGAGAGGGAGAATGTAATGACCCGACTTATTGTTTCGTGAGTCATATCCCCCTTCCCCTATTTTCTTCTCCTTTTATACTCAACAGTTGGCATGACTTACCAGGATAATTAGTTCGGGTCCGGAGAAATGTCAGAGTGAATTGAGACACTTATTCTCATAATTGAAAGCTTAAGTTGGAAAAGTTGACCGAAAGTTCACTTATGTGTAAACGACCTTGTATTTGAATTTTGATGGTTTTGTTAGCTCTGTTAGATAAATTTGGACATAGGATCATGCCTAGATTGTGATTTGGAGGTCTTTAATAGAATATGCTTGAAATGGCAAAAGATAAAATTTTGGAATGTTTGACCGGGGGGTGGACTTTTTGATATCAGGATCAGATTGAATTTTGGAAGTTATAGTAGGTTCGTGGTGTCATTTGTGACATGTGTGCAAAATATGAGGTCAATCGGACGTGATTGGATAGGTTTCGACATCGTTTGTAGAATATGAAAATTTCAAAGTTCGTTAGGCTTGAATTGTGCATTTTGTGTTTTTATGTTTGGGGTAATTTAAAGGTTCGACTAAGTTCATATCATGATTTAGGTCTTTTTTGTATGTTCGGTTGAGGTCCCTGGTGCCTCAAATTGATTTTGGAAGGTTAATTGATCAAGAATTGAAGTTGGGAGACTGCTGAAATTGAATTTGCAAGTTTTTTGGCTGATCTGGTTTTCTTATACGTGATCACGTGGGCAGGTCCGCAATCACGTAGGTTTAATGGGTCACTAATGGAATTCGCTCTACGCGCTCGTAAGTAGAGGGCCGCAATCACGTAGTTTTTGGAAGTAGTGTATCGTGAACGTGTAGGCTAGGCAGCTTTCTCATAGAGGAAGTGAGGTAGGATCTAGGACCACGCATTTTGTTCATTGCAAACGCGTGAGGTCATTTGCGATCGTGTAAGTTAGAGGATCAGTTCATCGCATTCGCTAGGGGGATTTCGTGTTCGCGTTAGGTTAATTATGGGGCAACATAGTTTTGCTTCATGATCGCGAGGTATGTTCCACGATTGCGATGAAGTCATATCTGGGCAGAATTAACGATTCAAAATAAGGAATTTGAGCTCATAACATAAAATTGATTTGGGAGCTCGGTAAAAGATGATATTTGGAGAGATTTTTGTGTGGGTGTTTGGGGTAAGTGATTCCTATCTAATTTTGGTCAATTTGCATGACTATGCCTTTAATTCCATCATTTAATTTGTGATTTGGAGTGAAAAATTGGAGAAAATGAGGTAGAGTTCTTGGGCAAGATTTTTGAGATTTTGAATAGGGTATTTTTATCGAATTTGAGTAAATTTGGTATGGTTAGACTCGTGAGTAAATGAGATTTTGAATTTTGTGACTTTTCTTCGATTTCGAGACATGGTCCCAGGGGCCGACTTTTGGCCAATTTTAGATTTTGGCCTATAATTTTATATTTTTCTTGTGAAGTTGATTTGTTTAGCCTATATTTGTTGTATTGTACTACTTGTGGTTAGATTCAGGATGTCTGGAGACCAATTTGAGAGGCAAAGACATGTTGGAGTAGTGTTTTACTCGGATTGAGGTTATTAACACTTTCAAACTTGGTTATAAGGGTTTAAACCCGTCTTATGTGTTATGTGATTGGTATTAAGGTGACACACATGCCAAGTGACGAGCGTGCATTCGCACACCGTGAAAATTGGGACCTGGTCGATTCCGTGGCACCGTAAAGTGGTCCTATCTCATTGATATTCATGTTTTCACTTTGTGATAAAATAATTGAGATGTCTATCATGTTTAGGCTATATGCTAGTACTATTGGGACCGATGATGGTTGTTTATTGTTGTTAACTTACAGATCTCATTGTTATTTCGTACTTAGCCATATTTGTTCATTTCATATCATATCTCAGTCTCTGTTATTATTTATTGATACATCATATCATCATATTCGGGCTAGTTTCATGACACTTGTGAGCTCGTGAGTGAGACTGGAGAGATTGATTATTGAATGAGGCCAAGAGCCTGATTATGAGTAACATTTATAGGATTGGGCTGCACGCCGCAGCGGTTATACTAATATATGATAACTTTTGGGCTGAAAGAGCCCTTCCGGAGTTTACACACACCCAACGAGATTGATATTATTGAGGGATGGGTCTTCTGTGGACATGGATCTTGTCCGAAACAGTATATACCTGGAGATGGATCATCTCCATGGGTTGAATTGGCCCTACTCGGTACTGGGTGACTAATGTTCAGTGATGTATATATTCCGGGATGGATCTTCACCGAGCCGAATGAGCCATATGCAGTAATGAGTGATTGAGCCTTTGAGAGTGTAAGCACATGAGGTTGACAGCATGGTGCACCATATACATCATGTGCATTGGGATGTAGACATATAGGAGTTATATTCTTCATATCATTTAGATTTGATCTATTTTACTGTTTTAAGATATCTATTGAACTTGAAAGTATGCCTATGTTTCTACACTTTTGTTTTTGTATTGAAATGTGCCGGTTGAGTTTGTCACTACCTTTCAGTCCAAAGGTTGGATTTATACTTATTGAGTCTGTTGTATTCACGCTACACTGCACCTCGTGTGAAGGTCCATGCTTCCGGTCACGGCGGATGCTGATTAAGGAGACATGATCTCGGGAGATTATCGAGGTAGTTGCATGGTGCTCGCATGCCTTGACTCTACATCCATATCTTTGTTTGTATTTTAGTTCCTATTCATTAGACTTGTCGTAGACGGTATTTTGGTATAGATTCTCATGTACTCAATGACACTCCTGTTTTGGGATAGATTGTATGGTATTGCTAATTTACTGCTGTTTCAAAAAGGATTTTCTTAAGTATTAATTGCTTCCATAAATATATTTTTTTTCTTTTTTTCATTGTGTTGGGATGGATGAGTAGTGGCTTGCCTAGTTCTATGATAGGCGCTATCATAATGGTTGGTTTTGGGTTGTGATAGTAAACAAGTACTGGTAAGCATTTCTTTTCTATTAAAAAGAAAAAAATATTACCTAAAATAAATCAAGAATCTAAATCTTCATCTGCTTATTATTTAACAATCTGCCAAACATCAATTTCTATATAAGCGGACTATCACCAAAGATAAACTTGCAAAAAGATTGTTACCATATTTTTTTAAAATCAAAGCATTAAGCAAAGTTTGGGATAATCTGGGTATTCTACCTCAAAGAAAAAGCATTTAAAGAAGATCGATTTCCACTGAATACTTGAGCGAAATACAGAACAACTGAAGATGAAGGAGAAGAAGAGGAAAGAAGATGAGCAGACGCAAAACTGAAGAAATTGTGAGTAGTTCGATGTTTTAGGATTTACTTGATGAGGGTAGTTTTAGGATTAGTAAAAGTTGTAGCGGACTAGCAAGTAATTTATTTTGCCGCTTATAATAGAGTACGATAAATTGGTATCATTGTTACGTATAAAAATGAGTAAGAGGAAGCATTCTATTAACGTTAAAGTAACTGGTAGATTTTCGTATTCAGTGACTCTGCAGGTGTTTGCTTATTACTATGAGTTTAACATCAAAGATGATAAAATTCTTAGAGGATTTTTGCGAATTTTGGATGAATACATGTAATTTATTATAATAAAATTGTTGGAAATATACATCAAGGTGGAAGACGTTCCCAATAATGAGGGTGTGCATAGTATGAATAATCCCTAGTCATCAGGTGGTAATTCTGGAGCAGTATTTGCCGAGAGTTTGCCTTGATTTAAACTTGTCACCGTCGGCGAATGAATAGCCGCAAAATAATTTTTCGACTTTGTATAATCCACAAGACGGCTGGTAAATTTCAATTTTTCTACGCTTTAGCGATGTTTATTGTTTTGATTATATTGTATTATCACTCATATCTTTCATAGGGGTACCCTTCGGATATGAATTTTATAAGTTATGACTCCGCTCCTAGTTGGAATATGCGTAGTTCTGGAGTATTGAACTACGGTGGACCATCCGGGAGTCATCACCAAAAAAGAAAATATCCATCATGAAACTTCAAGACAGTACAACATGTAAGTAAAGTGATATATCTATTTCTAAAGTATTTATCTAGTTGTGTAACTTATCATTTTTTTCTTATTGTGTGTGAAAACGAGCTTCTTGATGTTCCTGACATCACACAGTTTCCCATAGACGACGTATTGACTGGTGAGTTGGCAGATGTGCAGAGTCAGAAAGATGATAGTGATTATGACAGCAATGCAGATGAGTTCATGGATGACACACCCTTCCATGATGAGGGCGATGATGAGGAGGAAGTGAATGTTGAACCTGAGCTGACGAAGGAGCATGTTCCTCCACCTCCCGCTAGACCAAAAGTGTACAAGTCCCACGTGCCATTTCATGAGTGGAATATTCCATACCTTGATAATTTATTAAGTATGTGGAACGTGGATGCCCTCACAAGGAATGATGAAGAAATTCGGTCAGCGATGTGGGAAGAGTCTAGACCAACTGTTCTGATAAAGGGCAAGTATTTTCCCGACAAAGTTCGCATAATTAGGGCTGTAAAAATCTACAGCATAAGAGAGTGTTGTGAGATTATAGTGAGAGTCAACTACGGAGGTATACAAGGTTGTATGCCGTAGAGACTTTATAGGTTGTCACTGGATGTTGCGTGCCAGCAAGAAAAAATCAGTTTATGAAAAGTGGGTAAATTTATTAGCACCCACAAATGTTAAATGGACACATTCAATGAGAATAACTTCAACCTGGATGTGGAATTTATTTCTCTTGTCTTGATTCTATATTTTGAAGTGTGCATTAGGTTCAAGATTAAGGAGTGTATTACAACCGTCGACCAAGAGTATGGTTGTAATATAACCAAAAGAAAGACATTTCTCGGTCGCAAACGTGCCTTTGAACTTATTTATGGCAACTAGGATAAGTCTTTTTCAAATATGCCTAGGTACATGGCCGCACTGCAGCACTTTAACCCCGGTACTGTTGTTGAATGGAGGCGTGAGCGTAGTCCGGACAGACCCGAATATATTTTCAACTATAAAGCAGCAATTGATGATTTTGTTCATTGTCGTCATGTAATTTCCATAGACGATACTCATGTCTATGGAAAATATGATATTAAGCTTTTGATTGCAGTTGCAGTTGATGCCAACGCCCAAATATTTCCACTAGCTTTTGCCATTTGTGCCAACGAAAGCGAAATGACGTGGATGCTTTTTTTTA
The DNA here is from genome assembly GCA_034376525.1 of Nicotiana benthamiana. NCBI lineage: Eukaryota > Viridiplantae > Streptophyta > Magnoliopsida > Solanales > Solanaceae > Nicotiana > Nicotiana benthamiana. Next base: position 64,392,015 of record CM067338.1, read on the forward strand.
CCCACTTGAAGCATCACCTTGTCAAACAACGTTAAGGTATTTGTCTAATATCCAATCGACATGGTGGTACTTTAAGTTCTGTACAACACTTGCCTGAATGGAAGGAACCATATGCATACCACCGTTACTGTGTGAGGTATCTAAAGGCCAATTTCCAGAAGAAATATCCTGACAAGGCCTTGCATGACTTAATGTGGATGGCTGCAACTGAGCACTAGCAGTGCAAATTTATCAGGCACATGGAAACGATCCGGCAAATAGATCCACGAGCCTATACTTGATTGACAGGACATGAGCTTCACATGTGAACATAACATGCTGATGGAGGCAGACGATGGGAAGTCGTTACTAGAAACGTGTCGAAATCAGTCAATGACTTGTTCCACTAGCTTATTCCACTTCAGATTTTAGTTCCTCGGTAACGTATCCTTGAAATACATATAGTTTGGCCTACTTGTCTCCCTAGCTAACACATATACTCTACAATAACAACAATAACAATTTTCAGTATAATTTTATTTAGTGAAATTTAAAGAAGATAGTATATACGCAAACCTTATTCCTACTCTGGGATATATGCGTATGCTTGCATATATATACTCTAATCAGTATTAATTCCTCATGCACATAGACAAGAGCATGACCGATATAATTCGCTTATATGTGTGCAATTGTCCCACCAGTATTTGCGGCTTTCCGTTAATTATCTGTTTCTCTCTTTTTGGTTAGTCTGGAACTTCTGACAATAAAGTTAATGCAATGAGATTAATTAAATGTATGAATTGACTGAAAAGTTTTATTTTGTGTCTTATATAATTAATATTAATTGTATGAGACTCTTTTTTATCTCACAAAATTGTGAATCTCAATTTTATATTTTTGGGTCTATAGGATTTTGGCTCCACAAAATTATAAAATAAAAAATTGTCTCATATAATTAGTATAGGTTGTATAAGACATAAAATAAAATTTAATTCATTGTTTGATTTAGATGTCCGATTCAACGAATAACCTGAATGACGTTCCTGTTGTCTGACACATGTACTTGGAAAAATTTTATTTTGTGTTTTACAGATATTAGTTGTGTAAGATCTCTTTTTATCTCACAATTATGTCGGTTCTAGAATTTTGTGAACCCAAATATGTAAGATATGAGTCCACAAATATTTGAGATAAAAAGAGTTCTCACACAATTACTGTAAATTATGTGAGACACAAAATAAAATCACTCCATGTACTTATATACTCCCGGTTCACAATAAGTGATCATATTACTTTTTATTTTGGTTCAAATTATTGGTTATTTACATAATCTAAAAGGAGTTAATTTTATTTTTCCAAAACTTGACCTTATTTACATATTTCAATATGTCATGCTAATTAGTAAATACATTTTACTAATTAGCTTGCACCAAGTTTGGATCTCATTTGTTTGTCTATGGATTAACACGTAATGTTCAATTCTTTACTATATTTTCTTGATCAAGCACCTTAGACAATAGTTAACAGAATAAGCAAACGGCACAAAGTGCTCTTGATCAAATTTTACATTCGTTAGCATAATTGTCAAATCAACGTTGTTTTCTTAAACGTAGGTAGAGTATTAAAAATTTATTCCTACGCAGTGATGAGGTATGGTTGGATTGTTTAAAGATTTTGTTTGGATAAAATCAGGGCATGCCTTAATTAACAAAATGAATTATTCTTATTTCTTAGTATATGCAATGAAACTAAAACTAATGTAATTTGGTGTACTTTGTGACCATCTCAAACTAATCAAAAGAACTTGTATTCTGATTGTACAGCTTAATATCCAATTAATCCGCCGTCATGATTCACGGCTGTTTCAGATTCAAACAGTGTGTGCCCTATATATCTGTGTGTGGGACATATTCTTTAAAAAAAAAATTAATCTAAATCTGCATTTGTATAATAAATATGTTTTATTTGTTGTTATAATAGGTGAGAATATACTGGGTAATTGTTGTTGTTGTTGTTGTTGTTGTTATAACAGAAAGATGAAATCCTTTTTTAACTACTAGGGGGGCCTATCTTATAAAATACGGGTTCATATTAATCCAATTATTATAACGTCTATTCAAATTTAGCATATGTATAAAAAAATTATTAAATATTTATACTTTTTTCGATTCACAATAAATATTAATTAAATTCAATTTTCATTAAATATTAATTTGAGATTGTTATAAAAAATAATAAACTTCAATTCTGAACTTTCTTAACTACCATCTATGCTTTCTATTCAATGAGGATTGACCAGATTTATTGGTAGACAGCTCATCAGTTATGGTTTCGCATGAATGCTTTGCTAATGAGTTTTTCAACATTGCCGTTTTTATACGCTTCCGATTTCCAAGTGGCCAACATCCTAATTAATATTGATTTATTAATTCTTTTTTTCCTTTGTTTTTTTTTTTTCTGTTTTTAAATAATCAAAAGTTGCATATAATATACTTTTGTGATATAGCTCTTCTCCGGATCTTGCGTATCGCTGAAACTTAGTACACCAATGTAATGATCCGACCAGTCGTTTTGACCATTTGCGTTCCGTTCGGTAGTTTGAAGCCTTTAGTAGCTTCTTATGATATATTATGACTTATTTGGAATGAAGCTTTAAGTTGGAAGAAGTGACCAAATTTGACTTTGTGTATTTGACTTCAAATCGGAGTTTTGATTGTTCCATTAGGTCCGGATGGTGATTTTGGACTTGGGCATACCCCCAAATTTGCTTTTGGATGCTTTTTGAAGGTTTTGGTATTAATTGGCGGAAGTTATAAATTTGAAGTTTTGAAAAGTTCGAAGGTTTGATTGGGATTAGACTTTGATGATACCGGGTTCGGATTGTAGTAGGGGAAATTGGAATAGTTTCGTTATATCATTTGAGACTTGTGTGCAAAATCTGAGGTCATTCCGAGTTAATTTGATATGGTTCCACACGAGTTTTGCTATTTGAAAGTTTAAAAGTTCATTAAGTTTATTTGAGGTGCGATTCGTGGGTTTAATGTTATTATGTGTGATTTGAGGCCTCGAGTAGGTCCGTGTTATGTTTGAGACTTGTTGGTATATTTGGACGGGACCTCGACGGGGCTCGGTTTCTTTCAGATGAGTTTCAGATTGTATTTTTATGCTGGCAGTTCCAGTGCTGGTTCTTCGCACCTGCGCATATTTAGTTGCAGGCGCGAACACACTTATACGATAGAATGGCCGCTTCTGCAAAGAAAATGTGCCTTAGTGAGTTCCATTTTTGCGGAGGGTGAAGTGGAGATGTGTAAGCGCCTCTGCGAGGATTGTATGGCATCTGCGAGAATAGGCGTGAGCTGGGTATTCACTTCTGCGGTTGTGCATGCACTTCTACGAAGTCGCATGTGCGGTCTGGGTCCTTTAAGCTGTAGCCGCAGATGCAATGTTTGTGCTCGCAAATGCGAGGTAGCAGGTACGATATCTTTTTTGTAAATGTGGAAGTACTGGGCAGAAGCATAAATATCGAGGTTTTTATTTATTTTAACACATTTTATGTTGGGGAGCTCGGATTTGAGCGATTTTGAAGGAAATTTTCACCACACGGAATGAAGCTAAGTGTTTTCTACCCAGTCTTGATTATATTTCATGAATCTATCTTCAATTTTGGCATTTGGATTATGATTTTTTATATAGAAATTGGACGTTTTTATCTAAACTTTGTTAAAGTGATTCTTTGAGTTTTGAACATCAATTCTGAGTCGGATTTGAGTGAAATAAGTATGGTTGGAATCATAATTGAATATTTTATTGGATATTGTGAGTTTTGCCGGGTTTCGAGGTGCAGGCCTGGGTTTAACTTTTTGGTTTATTTTGAGTTTTTGATTAATGATTCGATCTTTATCCATTGGATTTGTCTTCTATGGCGCTATTTGATATTTTTGAGTTGATTTTGGCTAGTTTGAAGCCGTTCGAAGGCTGATACGCGCGTGACGACATTTTTAGAGTATTGTTTGGCTTGTTCGGTATTATATTTGGCTTGTTCAAAATAAGTAACAGAAATACCTTGTGAACTATGTTATTATAAATGTATTGGGGTGATGCACGTGTTAGGTGACGGGCACGAGTGCGTGCACCGAAGTATTCATGATACGGATAGTTCTTAGACTATTATATGCCTTGTGTTGCTATCATTCTTTCTTTAGAGATCATGTTATCTCTATTTATGTGACTACATGGGACATTCTTCATTCTAGAAATCATATGGGTAAGTGGGTGCACCTTTCCTTAAGCACTCCACCTTTTAATTTTTCGGCTCACAGTTAACAATTCTTAGAGGCAATTTCTTTTCATTGGGTGCTAGAGAGACTTAACATCACTATTCCTTCTTCATTTCATTTTTTCTCCCTTTTTAAATTCTCATGCTAGGGATCATTACTTCTTGTTGAATCCAACCCTTCCACCTATTAACTTTTTCCATTTTTCTTTTGGTTCTTTTCTTTTCTTGCCTTCTCTTTTCATATATATCATTTTTTTCTCTTTTTCTGCCTTGATACCTTTTTCAAGACTCATCGTCTCTCCTCAAACGTATGCGTTAAGCCACTTATTCCACAAGAGTGTTAAGGAAAGTCCGGGTTCCAAGAGAAGGTCATGACAAAATGGGTAAAGGCTTATAACATGGTTATAAAATAAGAAAGCTACATGCTCAAAGGGGTTGACTAGGAATAACGACATTGGTTGGCAATAGAAAGCTCAAACTGGACAAGGAGAGCCTACAATCACTTCTCAAACCAAGCAAAACTTAGTATTTCCCCTTGAAACACATTCGGGAAAGTTTCAAACCATTCACACAGATACTTGGACTAGAAACAATTCATCTCACCCCTCACGCAACTAGATTGTCAGAAAAAGGATAGAGTCGAGAGCCTACAACAACCACATTCAATCACTATGGAAGAATTAAACCACTTGATGATTACCCAAGTAAACTCAAGAGTCACCAAGTCACTAACTACCGCTATTTCTTTCAAAAACCTTGTCTCTAACTACAAGTACGTTGTTAAGTGTGTTGGTACCAAATGAAGCATGATAAACTATTCGAATAACTTGATTAGGTCTTTTTATTCATTACTACTACTATTATTATCCAAACACAAAAATGGAGTCATTCCCGTAAGAAGTTCGTCATACCATCCATTGTTGGGACGAGTCACCAGGTTCATGCAACAACTACCTTTGGAAAGAACTACGGTGCAAATAGAACCAAAGGATTATTATCCACTAAAGCATTAAAAGAAGCTACTTAACAAAACAAGAACTAATATGGAAAAGATAAAGAAGCTTATATATATATATATATATATATATATATATATATATATATATATATATATATATATATATATATATATATATATATATATATATATATATATATATATATATATATATATATATATATATATATATATATATATATATATATATATATAGAAGATAGATAAATACAAACAAGAAAAGAACGAGTATCATCAGAGTATTACAGACCAAATGTATCAAAGTATACCAATATGTCATATAAACTCCACCCCTGCACCGAATAAAAGTAAGCATTGTCCCTAATGCTTAGCAAAATAAGAGTAAAAGAGGAGAGGGAGAATATCTCATGCACTACCTCAGTAGTGTCGGCAACAAGGTCTGGCTCGTCAGACTGGCCAACTGGTGCTACCACTATAGATGATGTTGAAGTATCTGGAGCATACTGGTGAGTGTCAAGAAGCATATCAAAAGTAAGGTCTCCGACTGTAGCAAGTCTTGTCACATCCTTCTGGAGCTTGTCCATTGATTTCTTGCTGATTTGGGACTTCCTCATCTTCTTCACTTCCTTTCCCAGCTCCTCAATAACTGACACATGATGTACCAAAGTGTCCATGATAGTCTTCCAGTTCTCTAGAATCTTCTTAAGTGTCTCATCAATGTCAGAAGGAGCGTGTAGTGCATGATAAGTGGACTGCACTACAACAGTACTAGACAAGTTAGAAAACTTAGAAATAGTTGTTTGCATCTAGTTGTTGAGGCTTGCCAATGTTTGGGAGACGCGAATAGAAGATAGGGAAACTGTGTTCAATAGCTTTAGACAAACTCTAGGGGTTGTGGTCAGAGCTGACGATGATGGTAGAGGCATAACAGTGGCTATGGTAAAAGACTCAGCATTGGTGGATGGAAGATCAACTACCTCAGAACCTACCATTGTTGACTCATCAGACTGGCATGTGGTGGTAGATGGTTGGACTTTCTTCTTTGGGTTGCTCGCATCCATCAGTGAATCCTAATCGAAGGGCTTATTTGCCTTCACCTTGGTGTCAAAACCCCCCCCCCCCCAGCTCTACCTTTGAATTAGTTAGATACTCTTTAATAGTATTTGGATAAGGGTAGGCCAAGCTATCCTTCTGTGCTATCAATGAAACGTTAGCCGACATCACAACACCCACATTGGTTGGATACCCGTCCATACTGGAAGCCACAAGAACTACCCGATGAATAGGAAGGTGAGTCTTATTCTGGCATGGATCTAATCGGTTACATACAAAGGCTTGTTACCCCTTTGCCTTAAAGCTCAAACTATTCCACTGAATAGGAACCACAACGATAATCCATGGTGGTAATGGCCTTGGTGGTACTAGAATCTTAGCTAGCCAAGGGCGGACTTCCTCCTTCATTGAACACGTCTCCAAATACTCTTTCGACTCAACATCCTCGAAGCCTAGGTATGTTTTTAGCGGTATGCATATCAAACCTCGCCTTGAGGTTGGTCACCTTCGTCCCTTTCTTTATATGAGCCAGATTAGCATAGAATTCACAAACGAGGTATTCTTTGGCATCCTTTACTCTCTCGGTGAACCACATCTACCCTCTTAATGCCCTAAACTATCTCAATATAGCTGGGTTATATTTTTCCAAATCCTTTAATAGAAATTATCGCTCAAGAGTTAGCGACCTCACTGACTACCACATACGAAAATTGGTGAAGGCGGCCAAGCTAACAAAACGATCCTCCCAAACCTCTTTCTTATTTCATCGCTCAAGACTTGTAGCTCTAGTATATACCCCTTTACTATCATCGACGATCTCATGTATTACTGGTGCCCCGAGGACTGGTGTAGTTGATGGCTCAGAAGCTTTGCTAGCTTTTTGTGACTCCTCGGAGGTGTTGTGAGATAAAGATGGCTCGTCCCTGAGCTCCTCTGAGTAGAGGCTGAGTTTCCCTCTAATGCCTCCCTAGAGGGGACATAGGAGCTAGACTCGGAGAGGTTTTCACCACTCCCTCTGCCGGCTTTTGTTTTCTTTCTTATTGTCTTGAGCTAGCCAAGGGGAAATGCACTTTTGCCTCAACCCCGAGAAGATTCACCTCTCCCCTTTGAAGTTTCACCTCGGTCTCTTGATCGATCCATTGTCTGTATCAAGTAGAGGAAATTAATAGTTGCAATTCATTGTTCAAACACATACATGAGACATGTAGGAAATGGAGAAACAATTGGACACAGTAAGAGTTATGAACTTGATTCATGCCTGCAGGAGAAAGGATCTGCGATCTGCATAATTTGACCTGCGGTCGCATATGGGAACTCGCGGTCCGCACATATCTGTTGTGCAGTTGCATAATGAAGTGTGGTCTGCACATTTGGTATTGCAGCCCCACTTCTAAGTACGAAAAGTATGAACTCTCGGATGATAGAGAAATGGTCAATCTGCGGCCGCAAGAGGAAAGTTGTGGTCCGTATAATTTGACTTGCTGCCGCAGATTCCTGCCTCACTTAAGCCTCAAAGAATCAGAATCTATGGACCACACAATTCAAGTGCGGCCGTTAAATTCAACAATTACGAGTAGACAACTTTTTATTCTTAAGATGTTTCAATTTCTTGCATAAACAGCCATGGCAACATTGTAAAAATATGAAATTTTACTAACCAAATCCCAGTAGAGCATGTATTTTACCCAGTTCAGATGTTCCCCACATGGATACACAATGGATCTCTAATAACAGATGGCCTAAAAAAATAAAGAAAAACTACAAATTAAACTAACATGAAAGTAAATCGTACCACATAGAGTGAATACAATGAGTGATTAATCTAGGGGGCTATGTGTGTGGGCAGTTGAAATCTACAAGAAAAGTTAGTAGGGCAACGATAGTTTTTTCAAAGAGTAAAATGAGCCCTATTGTTCTATTTATACTATTCAAAATGAGAAGGGATCAGAGATGAGTGCAGACACACATTTTCATGTGTAGACCGCACACTACCACCTGGGTGATCATTCTTAGCAATCAATCTTTGGTCCGCACATTTTCAGGTGCGAACGCAAATTTTATGTACTGACACAGAACGACCTCGACATTGGCAAGCTTAAACTTCAGAGAGTTGGTATTTTTGATGTTTCAACTGTGTCGTCCGCAAGAGATCTCAACCGCAATGCTCGTCTGCTATGGCACATAAAGATGTGTGGTCCGCACTCTCTTGAACACTTAGTCATATTTTCGTCCACAATTATTATAAGTCACACTTGTCCCTGTAGAACACTTCAAATCAAGTTAGAACATAAATAACAACTAACTAAAAAAGAAAATGAAAAAAAACATGGGTTGCCTCCCAAGAAGAAACTGACTTAATGTTGCGGCACGACACAAAATACCCTAAAGTGAAATGAATTACCCCCACCACATGGCTATTTCCAACCTTTTCAAAGTAGTGCTTCGCTCGGTGATCATTGACTCGAAATACTTCATTATTTTTTTCTTCAAGTCTAATTTAGCAAAAGATGTTACAACCACAATTTCAAAAGGACCACTCCACTTGGATTTTAGCTTTCAGGGAAACATCCTTAACCTTGGGTTGTACAATAATAAAATATCACCCACCTTGAACTCTTTGTTCCAATGTATTTGTCATGAAGATATTTCATGTTTTCTTTGTATAAGGACGAACTTGCATAAGCATGGTACCAGAACTCATCCAATTCATTCAAATGTGAAATCCTCAAGTTAGTGGCTATACGCCAATCAAGATTCAACTTCTTTAGAGACCTCACTGCCTTATGCTCTAGTTCCACCAGAAGATGACAAGCTTTCTTGAACATCAAACGGTATGGCGACATTCTGATAGGTGTTTTGTAAGCCGTTCGACAAGCCCATAATGCATCATCAAGCTTCCAGGACCAATCCGTTTGATTAGCATTTACCATTTTGGACATGATACTCATTATCTTCCGGTTGGATACTTTTACTTGCGCACTAGATTTTGGGTGATAGGCAGTCGTAACTTGTGAGTAACACCATACTTTCCAAGTAAAGTGTCAAAATCCTTGTTACAAAAATGTGACCCCGCATCGCTTATAATTTCACATAGAGCACCAAAACTTGTGAAAATATTCTTTTTCAAGAAAGCTACCACATTTCTCTCCTCATTGTTAGATAATGCAATGGTTTTTACCCATTTGGACACATAATACACCGCGACCAATATGTAGGTGTTTCAACAAGAACTCACAAAAGGGACCACGAAGTCAATACCCCACACATGAAAAAAAAATATCAATCTCCAAAATGGTTGTGAGAGGCATTTTATTTTTCTTTGAGATTCAACCGATCCTTTGACATTCATCACGTATTTTCACTAACTCACGTCCATCCCTGTAAAGAGTGAGCAAATATAAACCAAAGCTAAGCACTTTGGTTGCCGTTCTTGCTCCACGATGATGACCAACATACAGTGAAAAGTGACAGGCCCTAAGAATTCACCTTCATTTTATTCCGATATATATCTTCTAATCACTTCATCCGTATTAGTAAAAGGTATGGTTCTTCCCAATAATAATCTTGACAGTCCCGTTTGAGAATCTTCCTTTGGTTTGAAGAGAACACATCTGAAATGATTCCACACACAAGAAAATTTTCTAAATACACAAAACATGTCACTTTTTTCATTGAAATTGCCAAGAGTTTCTCATCGGGGAAGGAATTATTAATTTCAAGGCCATCATGCGGCCTCCCCTCCTCCTCCAAATAAGATAAGCGGTCCGCCACTTAGTTTTCATTACCCTTTCTATCTTGGATGTTAATATCAAATTCCTTAAACAAGAGCACATCTCATGAAACAAGCTTTGGGAATCCTTTTTGCTCATAAGATACCAAAGCGCCGCATGTCCGTGTGGACAATAAATTTTGCACCCATCAAGTACGGCAAAACTTCTCAATTGAAAACACAATAGCAGGAACTCTTTCCCCGTAATAGTATAGTTGACTTGTTGATGTGTTTCCCAAAATAGCCCCAACCCCTACGTCACTTGTATCACACATGAGTTCGAAAGGCACACTCAAATTTGGAACGGTGATAATGGGGGTAGTTGGAAACTTGAGCTTCAACAATTGAAGATCTCTCATCCAATCATCAATGAAGCTAAAATTAGCATCCTTCTCAAGAAGCTTGCACAACGGGTTCACCACCTTACAGAAGTATTTGATGAAGTGTCAGTAAAGACTCGCGTGGCCTAAGAAACTTCGTACACCCTTCACTGAAGTTGGGGGTTGAAGCTTAGAAATCAGCTAATTCTTTGCCTTGTAAACTTCAATTGCATTAATTTATATTTTGTTTCCAGGGACATTGCCTTCCTCGACCATGAAATGGAATTTCTCCCAATTGAGCTCCAAATTGGTTTCTTCGCATCTAGCCAACATTTTGTCCGAATTTGCAAGACAATCATCAAAAGAATCTCCAACCACCGAGAAGTCATCCATGAAAACTTCAAGGCAGTCCACCACCATGGCCTTGAAAATAGCCATAATACACCTTTGAAAAGTCGCTGGTGCATTGCACAAACCAAATGGCATCCACCTGAAAGCAAAAGTACCATAAGTACATGTAAATATTGTTTTCTTTTGATCTTCCGGAGCAATGAGAATTTTGTTGTAGCGAAAATACCTATCAAGTAAGTAATAGAAAGCATGGCCGTTCAATCTATCGAGAATTTGATCTAAGAAAAGAAGTGCAAAGTGGTCCTTCATTGTGATTTGTTGAGCTTGCGATAGTCGATACACACCCTCCAACCGGTCACCGTTCTTGTAGGAATCAAATCATTCCAGTAATTGGTGACCACCTTCATGTCCCCCTTCTTTGGTACACATTAAACTGGGGAAGTCCATGAACTATTGGGGATGTGGTAGACAACCCGGACATCCAACCACTTGATAATATCCTTCTTGACAACTTTTTGTACAGCCTCATTGATTCTTCTTTGTTGTTCAATATATAGTTTGGTTCCATCCTCCAACTTGATCTTATGCATGCAAAAGGTGGGGCTTATCCCCCGAATAACCGCCAAGGTTCACCCAATAACCTTCTTCCTCTTTTGTAGCACCACCAATGTGGAATCTACTTGCACGTTAGTCAAACAAGAAGAAAGAATAACCGCAAAAGTAGAACAAGGATCAATAAATTCATACCGAAGATATGGAGGAAATGGCTTCAACTCCAATGTAGGAGGCTCTTCCATAGAAGGCTTTGTAGGAGGAGTTGTCCTATTTTCAAGATCCAAAGACAATTTCTGGGGTGCATAGTTGTACGATTCCGTTTCTTGCAAAGATTTTACACATTCCACGATTCCATACATCTCATCATCATAAAATTTGAGCAAGACGGCCACCAGCATTGATTGTAGCACTTGTTTCATCAACTAGAACATCGGTCACCATGTCCACAAAAAATCACACCTCATTGCTATTTGGTTGTCGCATGGACTTACACACATGGAATACCACTTTTTCATCACAAACCCAAAAAGTGAGTTCTCCGGCTTCAATATCACAAAGGGCCTTACACGTAGCAAGGAAAGGTCTCCGAAGAGTAATCGGTACTTCATAATCATCCTCACAATCTAAAATGACAAAATCCGTCGGGAGAATGAATTTGTCAGTATGAACCAAAACATCTCCAATCATAGTATCACACCCAAAGGCCTCTTCATTGCATGATCAGCCATTTGCATTATCATAGAGGTGGGTCTTGGTCGCCCTATTCCCAAAGTATTGAAAACCAAATAGGTCATCAAATTGATACTTTTCCGACGATCACAAATAGATTTAGCAAACTCGGCACTTCCAATTGTACAAGGAATCATGAAAGCATCAGGATCCTCTAACTTTGAGCCACGGAATGCATAATTTCACTCACTTGATGAGTGAATTTTATGGTTTCAAAATTCATTTACCGCTTTTTTGTCACTAGTTCTTTCATAAACTTTGCATAACCGGGTATTTGTTCCAAAGCTTCAATTAAAGGCACATTGATTGAGAGACTTTTCATCATTTGAATGAACTTCTTGAATTGATTCTCACCATTCTGCTTGTCAAGTATTTAGGGTATGGAGGTAGAGGCTTAGGCAATGGTGCCTTCGCGTTTTGCACTACCAGCTCTGGCATGTCAATAATATGTTCCATAGACATGTTCACCTCATCTTGATTTTCTTCCATGCTATTATCAATATCAATCCGAACTTCATCATTAAATTGCACCACATTGTTTAGGATCTCTGATAACTGTGAGTTTTACATGTTTTATACCCATTCTTGCCTAAGCTTTGTGCGAGAATTACCATAAATTAGTCCCAAAATGCTTACAAGTTGCGCTTGATTACATGTTTGAGCGACAAAATGACAAATGTCAAAGAAAAACTCAAAAAGGAGTGCCAAGTGTCATAATACAAGTGAAGTGGGGAACAAGTTGACCTACACGGTCCGCGTTCATTTGCCACGCGGACGCGCAGAAGATTTCAATGGCTGAGCCATTTCACTGCCAACCTGCGCGGTCCGCACTGCTTTGCCACGCGGCAGCGTAGCAAAGTTCAGAGACCATGTAAAAGCCATGTTAACCCACGCGGTCCGCACCAAAAGAGCTTAGAGACCTGGGAAGTCAAGGCAAAAGCCCATGCGGCCGCACACCAAATCAGCGCGGTCTGCGTGGATGAAGTTCAGAGAGTGTGGATTTGTACCAAAACACCTACGCGGCCACACCCCATTTCTACGCGGTCCACTTCCATCATCCAGCGTGTTCGCGCATCACCTTTGTGCGGTCCACGTCCCCAGTTCGGAAGAGATATATGAAGACCTATGATCCCTACGCGGCCGCACGCCAGACTTGTAGGGGTATTGTTGTCCAGTTTTTCATATGTAGTATAAATAGAATATTTTACCTTTTTAGGATAAGTTTTGATGTATCAGATAGCAGCTGAGCTCGAGACTTCATAGTTTTAGCCTATTTTAGGCAATTTTTTCTTGCATTAACGTGGATTTGAGTAGATTAACATTGTAGTTAATTATTATGTCAATTTCATCTACTAATTCTTCAATATTTGTTTCTACTATATCTAGCTAAGCCCATTAGCTAGGGTTGTGGCTCAACCCTAGTGTGGGTAATTAATGGGTGTGATTATTTAGTCCACGGATAATGTTGGGCATTTGTTATTTCGGTTAATCTTATGTTTTCATTAAGATTTGGTGGTTGCAAACACTAAGTCTAGCTGCTTAGTGGGTCTTGACTCTTCTTGAGAAAGAGAGTCTCTGACCCCAAGATTAATTCCAACAAGGAATTGGGATGGACCCATGAGAATGGTAGTCCCAATTAACGGGTTAAACCTCGAGAGAGTAATTACCCAATTTGAACTATATGTTGCTTGGGCAAACTGGCCTACCCAATTGGTCTCGAGAGATTCAATTTGGCAAAATCACTCTCTCTACCGAGAGGTTTGAGAGTGGGTGCAAAAGTGCAACGGTTATAGCATAAGTCCCATAATCATCATTCTTGCATTAGGAATCTCTACACGTTAGTTGACCACCTAGGTAAATGCCACGACCCTAGTGCGTTTCTCTATATTGGATACAACCTAGAATCAATATCTTAGCATAACTTAGCTTTAAATTTGTAGTTGATAAATTGTAGTTGATAATCAAAAGAAACCCAAAAATATTAGAAGATCAATTAGGAGCTAAAATGCAGTCCTAGACCATACAAACACCCAACTCCAAATTGAAGCTCCCTGTGGAAAATTGACCCCGGTACCACTATTGGGTAAACGTATCAGCGCCCGCTCTTCCTTAGGTTGAGTTTACCGCAATCACTTTTTGGCGTCATTGCCAGGGAGCTTTACGGTGTTTGACTATTTGTTGGCTGGTTTTGTATTTTGCTTATTTTTCCTTCTTTTTACTTAATTTAGTTGTGTTAATTTACTCAGGTACCAATGGCTTTATATGCACAAGATGCTATTGGAAACATGGGAGTGGAGGAGGTGAAAGACCTAGAACAAGAGGAGGTTTTACCCCAAGCACAAAGACGGGGGTATAAAAGCTAATGCAAAAGTTAATGCTAATGACAACATACCAGACCCTCCTCTACCTCCACCAAGAGTAGCACCAAGAGTTATACCAATCAAGGGTACGCAAGTGCAATAGTTCCTCCCCGAATCTGGGCGGGGAACTTCAAATCACCAATGTCATGCTCACTTTTCTCGAACAATGAGGGTGTACTTCACAGGCGCCATGGACAAAAAAACATACAAGCATTTGAAAGGGTTTGTGGATACTTGTTGGGGAGCAAGTAGACAAATGTTTCGGATAATGCACTGAGGTTAAGGCTTTTCCCCTTCTCACTTCGGGGAAAGCATTGGATTGGGTGGAGATACTCCCAAATCATTCCATGACTACATGGGATGTGTTGGCCGGTAAATAATTCTTTTCTCCTAGTCATATGGCGGCTCTTCGAGATGAGATTCTTGATTTCAAGCAAGAGCTGTTGGAGCCTTTACATGAGATATGGGAGAGGTTTCAAACGATGGTAAAAGAGTTTCCAAACAATGACATGGACGATGTTATGATCCATCAAACATTCTATTGGGATATAAACACAACAAACCAGTGCATTGTCAATCAGTTGGCCGGTGGTAACTTTATGAAGCTCCATACAACGAATCTTGTGATGTTCTTGACGAAATGGCTGATACTTTGGCATGGAAAAGTCGGGCTAACGTTCCTCAAGGTGATCCCAATGTTATATATTTGTACAGGGAGCTACATGACCAAGGACAAGCCATAGCCGAACTCACAACTACAATGAACCAATTGGCTTAGGCACAACTTCAACAAGTTCAAAATCCGCGCCAAGTCAATGCCATGGAGGGAGTGAATATGATGATAAGAAAGCAAATAGGGCAACAACAAGCTCAAGAAAATTTTGAAAACTATGATGATAGTGGTGGATATTCGAATGAAGGTTTTGATGACCAAAGTGAGGAAGTCCAATATGATTATAATTACCAAGGGAATAGAGGTAATAAAGAGAATCAACAATGGAGACCCCAAGGTAATTGGGCCAATCAACAAGGTGGCAATTGAATTATAATAACAATAAAGGAGGAAATTGGGAGAACAATAATTCGGGGAATCAAGGTAATAGGAATGGGAACACAATTGGAACAGCAACAATGGTGGTCAAGGTGGGTGGAACAATAATGGTGGTCAAGGTAATAGGGGCAAGGTCTTCAAAGGACCCCGATGTATATACAATCGAATAACCCGGCTCCGTTTCAATCTCAAGGGTCGAGTTCATCGGGCAATGACATGGGTCGCAAATGATGAAGACACATGACTCCAATGCTCAATTGGCCATCTATAACACTTCAATATGTAATTTGTAAGTACAACTCGGGCAAATTTTGCAATCTCTCAACAGTTACCCATAGGGTGCTCTACCAAGTGATATGGTAGTAAACCCCAAGGGTGGGAATAATAATCATGTGATAGAGGTGACCACGAGAAGCGGAAGAGGCGTTGATGTGCAAGCCTCAAGAGATAATCGAGTTGTTGTTGTTAAAGTAGAGTTGCAAAATGATAGGATCCCATTGGTAATTGAGGATATTGTTGAACCAAATGCAAGCGATAATGTGAGAATCGAAATTGATGAGGGTGGGGAGGAGACTCAAGAGGACGTGAACCCGTTTAGGGATCACGTTATTGATATGCCCGAACCAGCGGTGCCAAAATCCAAGGCACCCTTGCCTAGGCCTCCTCCACCATATCCTCAAAGGTTCGCCAAGCAAAAAGGTAACAACTAGTTTAAAATGTTCATTGAGATGATGAAGAGTTTGACTATTAATGTGCCCTTGGTGGAGTCACTTGAACAAATGCCAGGATATGCAAAATACATGAAAGACTTGGTTACTAAAAAAAGATCGATGGAATGCGAGACAATCAAGATGACGCATCAAGTGAGTTCCATTGTGCACTCCATGGCTCCAAAGCTAAAGGATCTTGGAGCATTCACGATACCATGCACTATTGGAAGTACCAATTTCGCAAAAGCCCTACGTGACTTGAGGGCAAGTATCAATATCATGCCATAGTCGGTCTTTAATACCTTGGGTATCGGACAACCTCGTCCAACTTCTATGAGGCTTCAAATGGCGGACCGGTCAATGAAGCAGCCTTTTGGAGATTATTGATGATGTACTTGCTCGTGCAGATATGTTCATATTTCCGACCGATTTCGTGATCTTGGATTATGAAGTGGATTTCGAGGTGCCTATTATTCTTGGAAGGCCTTTACTAGCTACTGGGAAGGCCTTGGTGGATGTAAAAGTGGTTGAATTGACCTTCCGTGTGGTTGATGAAAAGGTGGTTTTCCACGTTTGAAAATCTATGAGGCAACAAAATAGCACCGAAGTGTGCTCATTTGTTGACATTGGCATGGCGGTGATAGTGGATGACACAAGTGCAATGGAAAATGTTGAGGACCTACTTGAGGCCGTGCTCTTGAACATGGATGTTGATGATGATTTCGCAAGGATGGAGTGTGTAAACGCATTACATGGCATGGGCTCGTATTCTTATGAGCCAAGAAAGTTATCTCTTGATCTTAAAAATCGCAAAACTCCACCCACCAAGCCGTTTATTGGGGAGCCACCGGTGTTGGAGTTGAAACCACTCCCTCCTCACCTTTGGTTTCTCGGTCCTAATTTCACTTTTCCTGTTATCCTTTCTTCTTGCTTGACTAATGTGCCGCTTGATGCCACTTTGGTAGTTCTTCAAAAGCGTAAGCGGGCGATTGGATAGATTTTGGCAGATATTCGGGGTATTAGCCCCGCATTTTGCATGCACAAGATAACATTGGAGGAGGATGCTAGGACTTCTCTTGAAAATCAAAGGAGACTCAATGAGGCCATGCAAGAAGTGGTAAAAAAGGAAGTTATCAAGTGGATTGATGCCAGTGTGGTGTATCTAATTTCTGAATGTTCATAGACTTCTCCAGTACAATCTGTGCCGAAGAAGGGAGGGATGACGTTGGTGACTAATGACAACAATGAACTTATTCCAACTCATACTGTGATGAGTTGGAGAGTATGCATGGACTACTGGAAGTTGAATAAGGTGACTAGAAAGGATCATTTCCCATTGTCGTTCTTGGATCAAATGCTTGATTGTCTTGCGGGTTGGGCTTTCTATTGTTTTCTGGATAGGTATTTAGGCTATAACCAAATTCTTATTTCCGCGGAAGACCATGAAAAGACAACCTTCACATGTCCTTATGGCATATTCTCCTTCTCTCGAATGCCATTTGGATTATGTAATACACCGGCGAACATCCAATGATGTATGATGTCAATCTTCACCGACATGGTGGAGGACATATTGGAGGCCTTCATGGATGATTTTAGTGTGGTTGGAGACACATTTGGCGAATACTTGCAAAACTTGGATCGTGTGTTGGCCCGATGTTATGACACAAACTTGGTTCTCAATTGGGAGAAATGACATTTCATGGTAGAAGATGGAATTGTGTTGGGTCACAAGATTTTGAAAAGAGGGATTGAAGTTGATAAGGCAAAAATAGAGGTGATCTCAAGGCTCCCTCCCACTACTTCAGTCAAAGGGGTGAGGAGTTTTCTTGGACATGCAGGTTTCTACCGATTATTCATCAAAGATTTTTCCAAGGTAGTCAACTTGTTGTGTAAATTGCTAGAGAAAAAATGCCAAATATGTGATCGATGAGAGATGTATGGAGGATTTCAACCTTCTCAAACAAAAGTTGATGACTACCCCCATCATTACCGCACCAAATTGGAGCTTGACCTTTAAGCTCATGTGCGACGCTAGTGATGCTGTGGTGGGGGCAGTCTTGGGCCAAAGAATCAATAAAATGTTCCACCTAGTGTACTATGCGAGTAAGATAATGAATAAAGCTCAAAGGAACTACACGGTCATCGAGAAGGAATTGCTTGCCATTGTTTTTGCCATGGAGTACTTCCGCCCGTACCTTATGGGGGCCAAAGTGATTATCCATATCGATCACTTCGCCCTTAGGTACTTGATGACCAAGAAAGATTCAAAGGTGAGGTTAATGAGATGGGTGCTTCTTCTTCAAGAATTTGATTTGGAGATTCTTGATAGAAAGGGTAGTGAAAACCAAGTGGCGGACCACTTTTCTCGATTGTAGGAGGAAGGAAGGCCTTCGGATGGCCTAGAGATAAATGATGCTTTTCCGGATGAACAACTTTTCTCGATTTCAATGCTAGACATGCCATTGTTTGCGGATATTTCCAATTATCTTGTTACCGATGTTGTCCCGTATGAGCTCTCTTCTAATCAAAGGAAGAAGCTAAAGCGGGATTGTTTGGACTACTATTGGGATGAGCCATATCTTTTCAAAATTTGCACCGATGGTGTAATTCCCCGATGTGTTCCCGAAAAAGAGCAGTTTAGTATTGTAGAATCTTGTCACTCTAAAGTGCTTAGTTGTGGGTTTTATCGGCCTTCTTTGTTCAAAGATGCTGGTGACTTTGTCACGAGATGTGATGATTTCCAACGTGCCGCAGGGATTTCCAAGAAAGATGAGATTCCCCTTAACACAATTCTAGAGGTTGATATTTTTTATGTTTGGGGGATCGACTATATGAGGCCATTTGTGAGTTCTTGTGGCAACACCTATATCTTGGTAGCGGTTGATTATGTGTCTAAATGGGTTGAGGCCATCTCTTTGCCCAACAACGAAGCTTGAAGTGTGGTGGCGTTCTTGAAAAAGAGTATCTTCACTAGGTTTGGACCTCTACGTGCTATCATTAGTGATAATGGTTCTCATTTTTGTAACCGGGCTTTTGACTCTCCGTTAACCAAGTATGGGGTAAATCACAAGGTGACCACTCCTTATCATTATCAAAAAAGTGTCCAAGTCGAGGTTTCTAACCGAGAGATCAAGAGTATTTTGTCCAAGTTAATGCAAATAGGACTGATTGGTCGAAGAAATTGGATGATGCTCTTTGGGCTAATCGTACAGCTTTTAAGACTCCGATTGGTATGTCACCGTATCGGTTGGCGTTTGGGAACGCTTGTCATCTTTTGGTAGAATTGGAATATAAGGATATGTGGGCTTTGAAAAAGTTGAACTTAGAATGGGATGTCGCTGCAAATCTCCGGGTTGAGAAGTTGAATGAACTTGATTAGTGTAGGTTTCGTGCTTACTCCAGATCGTCGTTGTATAAGGAAAAAATGAAGTACCTCCATGACAAGTATGCCCGAGGGAAAGAATTCAAAGTTGGTGACATGGTTCTTCTTTTCAACTCCCGGTTGAGGTTATTTCCGGGCAAGCTGAAGTCTAAGTGGAGCGGTCCTTTTGAAGTGGTTGGTGTAACTCGTTTTGGTTCCATTGATCTCAAAAATAAGAATGGTTGAACTTTTCGGGTCAATGGGCATCGTGTCAAGCACTATTTGGGCAAGTTTGATGACAGCCACGTGGTGGCACTCATTCATTTGAAGTGATTGTGATGGTAACACAATCAGGCGCTTCTTGGGAGGCAACCTATGTTTGTTTCTCTGTTGTAGATTAGGATTTTTGAGCTGATAGTTTGTGAAGTGTTGCAGGGACAATGTTGAACCATTGCAGGACAAAATGCAAAAATGCTCAGTCTCTGAAGTTAGCCTACGCGGTCGCGCACCAAAATAGTGCGGTCCGTGTAGGCCTGAGCAACTGAAGGGTTAAGTCTTAGAAGACCCAGTGCAGCCGCGTGACATTTTTGTGTGGCTCGCACTGGGAAGACCCAAAATTGCATGCTTTCTGTGGTTACTTTGAGCAAAGGGCATGAATTCATGATAAATAATAGAGTAGGGACACTTAGGACCCAACATGTGAACAAAAATTAAACTTAATTGAACAAAAAACCCGACTCAGTTAATTTAGCCCTACGCGGTTGCGCACCTTTTCTATGCGGTCCACGTTGCTTTTATGTGGGCTTGATGACTCGTGTCTGCGAGGTCTGCGTGTTCTTTGTGTGTGGTCCGCGCGTCCGCGGTCCAAAATAGTACGGACCGCATGAGTAAGTTTCAGAGAAGGCTACATTTGGGTAATTGCTCTGTGCGAACTACGGTCCACTTTTGTACGATCCGCGCTGAACCAACGCAGACACGGTCCAAATTAGTGTGGACCGCTTTGGCTAGTTTAGAGAGTTTATGTTTGGAATAATTGATACGCACGGTCCGCGCTGCCTCAGCGCGGCCGAGTGTCATTTTTGTGCGGTCCGCGCCCCTCTGTCTGTGTCACTGAAGTCTGCAATTTGCATTCAAAAGAACTCTCTATTTCACCTCAGATTCTTTTTTTAATAATGTTAGACATGTATTCCTTGCAGACAATGGTTCAAAAAATGGAAGCAAAGAACAACAACCCGGGAGAGGTGGTTTCTCCCGAAGGGAGAGAGGCAAGAGAATAGTGAAACTCACACCCCAAGTCTGGGAGAACATAAACAAAACCGTTAAGATAATTGGGGCAACCGATAGGGCTGCATCCCATTCCATGGGGAGTGAGTATGCACCTTCACGGAGTGTCACTTCGGAGTCTGCACCCAGCCACATGTCCACTTCATTTCAGTTCCAGGATTCCCATCTGATCATAGTGATGTAGCCACTTCCAAGAAACCGATTAATATCATCTCGGACTCGTCTGATGAGTCCATAGCAAGAGAAGAAGAGCAATACTCCACCTCTCCAACAGTTTCATTATCAGGGGAGAGTGGAGGGTATGCTGAGGGAGGTAAGCCACAAGTCGGTGGGATAGAGAGAACTAGAATATCCAAGGCATGGGCAGACAGATTCGTTAGCAAGGTGGCTTTTCACAAATTCAGAGATTGGTGGCCCTAAAAAGAATTGATCCCGGAGCGACAATTTGTAGATGATGATCTTATCCCTCTAAACCCTCATGTGCAAGCTCAATTCTGAATGAGAGAGAGTTGGGGATTCTTCAAGGAACAGTGTGAAATGGAAAATAAGCATATGGTAAAGGAGTTCTACTGTAATTTTCATCATGTAGTTCAGGACTCAAAGGAAACGAAAGAGCGGGATACAGTAATGTTGTTTGACGGAAAGTCATTGAATGACTTTTTGGGATTCCAAGAAGAGGACGAATCTCAAAACTTAGAGAAGATGGAAATGAAAGAAGAGGTTTGTCCGTGGTTGGCCCAGCACTTGGCATCTCTGGGTACAGTCCCAATTTGGTTGACAGCACAAGAGAAGATTCTAAGAAACACCCTGAACTTTGAAGCAAAGAGTTGTTTGACCTTCGTGTGTATTCGACTTGACCCCTCAACCACGATCATTCCATTCCCATTCCCTGTGTTGTTTTGATGGAATCTATCATGGCGGGGTTTCCTCTAATTGTGGGTAACATCATGTCGAGGGTGATTTATCAAGTCAGAAATGAGACCTCAATGAACTATCCTTTCCCGAACACGCTTTCATTGCACTTCAAATAACTGAAAGTGAAGAAAAAGAGGTTTGATGTCAAGGTACCTCCAGTGGCCCCTTACACATGATATAGTCAGTTGGTTCCGGACAACCCAAAAAGGGCCAAGAAGAATCAGGCATACACTTCCACCGGACCTGGCCAGTCTGAGGAGCTAGCAGTTATTGAGTAGTCCACTAGGCCTTCCACCATCCCGGCTATCGGTGATGCATTGCCCCTAGGTCCTTCTTCTACTGCTGGCCCTTCTGTTGCACCTGATTCGGTAGTACCTTCATCAAAAACTCACTGGTTCACCGCCATATCAGCTCACCTATTCCCTTGCCAGTTTGAACAACTGGATGTCACCTGCGACATCCAAGTTGTCCACCTTGGCCACTGCAGTCCAGACACAGAGAGAACTAGTTACTATCGAGATTCCTTCCTCCATTGAGGAAACACTAAAGTAGATCTTGGCCAACCAGTAAATGATGATGGAGAATCAGGATAATTTGACCAAACAGTTGGGGATCACAACAAGGCATTAGACAAATTGGCTCGGGAGCATAGAAAGTTGAGGAAGACAAAGGCCTCAAAAAGAGTCAATGCAGAAGGTGCGAGAGGATGTGCACAAGCTAATGGCAGATCAGCTGCCAATTGATCTATATTTGGGGATCCAGCTATGGAGCCAGCAGCAGTTCAGCCACAAGAGGAGGAGCATAGGGCGAGGAAGAAGAGGAAACTCCCTAGCACTAAGGGAGTTATGATAGAGTGGCTCCGGTTCAGGAGGGTCCATTAACTGCCCCACTAGTTAGTCAGCCAGTCCATGATCTGACACTTGTCCTAGTAGAGCAGCTGCAGCAGCAGGCCGGGGACCAATCTGAGGTTCCCGCCAGTACAGAGGACTTGGAGGCCACTTATCAGCACAGGGAGACAGATGAGGCTTGAGGGGCCATTATATATCCTTTCTCATATTTTGGCGCTTATTTTCATAGTTAGCATTGGGGACAATGCTTTTATTCGTGGGGGTGTGGCCCTACCATTTTGATTGACATTCTGGATTACTATATATATTCTTTTACTTTTAGCACATTCGTAGTTGTTAGATGGCTTGTATATAACTTTTCATTCTAGATGCTCTTCAACTCTAAGTATATATTCATTACCCCTAGTTGTATATTCTACTCCCCTTTTGTATATATTCATTCGCTTTTTCATTTTGGTTATCTATTTTTGTTAGAATTTTTCGTTTTAGTTGCAAAGTTAGGCTCGTGGCCTTTTTGTTTTTTTTTTTCCATTTGCAATAAGCCCTTGGTTTTATTAATGCCACAATTCTTTCCATGGGTAGAGTGTTGTGCGAACCGGGTGGCTCTTCCCAATGATAGATGGCGTGACAACCTTCTTAAGGGTTTGAGTCCATTTTTTATTTTTATTTTTGATTTTCAAGTTTTGTAGTAAGGGTATCTCAGGCAAAGCTTCACATGGGCCTAGCACATTTGCCTTTGATCCTATTGTCAAAGACACGATGTTGTGTTTAGGATGGTGAAAGTCATGGCCTTGTGACTCTTGTGTTGACCAAACAATCATCATGTGGTCATTTTAGGCCTTTGTGCGCTTGAATCGTAACTAAGGTTGTTGTGGGCCCTCGACTCGATGTCTTTAGCGATCCTTGAGTGTGTGTGCTGAGAATTTGAATTGTGAGCCCAAGTGCCGAGACGATGGTCTAGATCTTGCCATGAATACTTGTTGAGGTGAAATCATAGGTGGAACTTGACTTGAGACGCGATTATAGTGTCTCCTTGATCCAAAATGCAAAATTTCAATAATTTCCATGACCTACCAATGAAATGATTCCTAGTTCACTCCTTTTGAGCCATAAACATTTTTCATTCATGAACCAAGCTACAAGCCTATACCCGTTCTTAATGAGACCCTCTCTTGGCACCTAAATCTTCCCTTGAGTAAGGGAAAATATCTAAGTTTGGGGGGAGAGACAAGAAAGGCATCAATGTGGTAAAAAGGCACAAAATCAAAATAAAAGGAAGGCAATGAAAAAGAGAAAAAGACAAAAGTGAATGAGAACCAATAAGGGAATCCAAGGACAACAAAAAGTGAAAAAGGTGTGGAAAAGTAAACAAAAGGAGAAAGGTTTTGAATTGCAAAAGAAAGAGTGACAATGTGTCTCTCTAACCCCTTGAAAGAAGTGAATTACTCAATCGAGTCAAGAAAGTGTGCCAAAATGAATCAAAAGAAGTGCTTATGGGAAGATTGAACCAATTTGAAAAAAAACATGTCCTGCCTTTACCCAAAGCCTTCACAATGACTCCTCAAAAGCCCTATATGATCTTGAGTTGAGGGAAGCCTATATTAGTGGATACTTACATAACGGGCAAGCAGGTGGTACTTAGAGACAGACTTATGGCCTTTTCTTTGAGAGAGATGAGTGAAATCCATCTACCTCGATTTGTGTGCCAGTACTCTAAAAGGTGAGGTTCACTTAGAGGGAATTGAGGATGTGTGATTTTGGGTTCCACAATGACAAAAGTGTTTGAGAAAGGTTCCTTGATGAAATGTGTCAACTCTTCATGCTCTTGTGCCGCACTTGATCGACAAGTTTTCAAGGTTAAATGTGTTACTTTAGGATAAACAGGAATTACTTGGGAATTTTCCTTTGAGGAGTAGGTCTTATTTTATTTGCTTGAGGACAAGCAAATATTTAAGTTTGGGGGAGTTGATAACTGTGAGTTCTATATGTTTTATTCCCATTCTTGCCTATGCTTTTTTCGTGAATTACCATAAATTAGTCCCAGAATGCTTACAACTTGTGCTTGATTGCAGGTTTCAGCGACAAGATGACAAATGTCAAAGCACGACTCAAAAAGGAGTGAAAACTACCAAGTGTCATAAGACAAGTGAAGTGGAAAACAAGTTCAAATGGGCGGTCCGCGCTGATTTGCAACGTGACTCCGCAGAAAAGTGCAGAGGCAGAGTTATTTCAATGCCAATCTACACGGTCCGCACTGCTTTAACCATGCGGCTGCGCAACAAAGTTCAAAGACCATGTAAAAGCCATGTCAACCTGCACAGTCCGCACCCACATCTATGTGGTCCGTGCCAAAAGAGTTCAGAGACCTGGGAATTCAAAGCAAAAGACCACGAGGCCGCACACCAAATTAGTGCGGTACGCGTGGATGAAGTTCAAAGAGTATGGATCTGTACCAAAACACCTATGCGGCCACACCCCATTTCTACGCGGTCCGCACCCATCATCCAACGCGGCCGCGCGTCACATTTGTGCGGTCCGCGTCCCCATTTCAGAAGAGATATATGAAGACCAATGATCCCTACGTGGCTGCGCGTCAATTTCTATGCGATCCGCAGCAGACCCGTAGGGGTATATTTATCCATTTTTTCCTGTGTAGTATAAATCGAATATTTTGCTTTTTTAGGTTAAGTTTTGATGTATTAGATAGAAGCTGAGCTCGAGACTTCATAGTTTTAGCCTATTTTGGGCAATTTCTTCTTGTATTAACATGGATTTGAGTAGATTAGCATTGTAGTTAATTATTATGTCAATTCATCTACTAATTCCTTAATTTCTGTTTCTACTGTGTCTATCTAAACCCATTAGCTAGGGTTTTGGCTCAACCCTGGTGTGAGTAATTAATGGGTGTGATTATTTAGTGCAGGAATGATGTTGGGTATTTGTTATTTGGGTTAATCTTATGTTTTCATTAAGATTTGGTACTTGCAAACACTAAGTCTAGCTTAGTGGGTCTTGACTCTTCTTGAAAAAGAGAGTCTATTACCCTAAGATTAATTCCAACAAGGAATTGGGATAGACCCATGAGAATGGTAATCCCAATTAACGGGTTAAACCTCGAGAGAGTAATTACCCAACTTGAACAATAAGTTGTTTTGGAAAATTGGCATGCCCAATTGGTCTCGCGAGAGTCAATTGGGAAAAATCACTCTCTCTACCGGGAGGTGTGAGAGTGGGTGCAAAGTTGAAACAGTTATAGCATAACATCATTCTTGCATTAGGAATCTCTACACATTAGTTGACCACCTAGGTAAATGCCACAACCCTAGTGCCTTTCTCTGTATTGCATACAACCTAGAATCAATATCTTAGCATAACTTAGCTTTAAATTTGTAGTTGATAAATTCTAGTTGATAATCAAAAGAAAACCAAAAATATTAGAAGATCAATTAAGAGCTAAAACGCAGTCCTAGACCATACAAACACTCAACTCCAAATTGAAGCTCCCTATGAAAAATTGACCATGATACCACTATTGGATAAAAGTATTAGCGCCCGCTCTTCCTTAGGTTGGGTTTACCGCGATCAATCTCTTCTTACATCACTTGATCAACATCAACAAGTTTCCTACTACATGAGGTTGGTGCATTCCAACCTCTTCTACTTCTTATGGTAACCGCCATGCCATGCCCCGTGTTGTTACCATCCTTTGGGTTTACTACTGCATCACTTGGTAGTGCCCATGCGAATTTAGTGCTTGAGAGATTTGCCCCATTTAAACTTCTAAAGTTGCGGATTGATGTGTTGTGTGAGTCAAGTTGGGCACCTGAATCGACATTCTTTATCATCATTTAGTTGAACATATTTTCAATACCCCCTATCTCAATATTTGAAGAACTTGAACCATGGGAAGGATAAGGAGGTGGGTTTCTCGGTTGTTGGTATATTGGGGGCCTTTGTAAACTTGACCACTGGTTGCCTTGATTATTGCTCCACCTACTTTGATTGTTATCTCTCCAATTTCTTTGATTGTTTCCCTTCCAATTTCCTTTATTATTGTTGATATTCCGATTTCCTTGATTATTTCCTCTACTCCAATTTCCTTGATTGTTGGAGTTCCAATTGCCTTGATTATTTTGTGGTCTCCATTGCTATTAACTTGGGTCTTTGAAGTTTTTTCTTTTCCCTTGAAAATTATTCACATATTGCACTTTCTATTCTTATTTATTGTAGGAATCATCTTTCTCAAACCCACTATGTTCTTGCACATAGTTCTCTACTCGATTTTGCACGTATGGACCTTTGTTCCTCTCCTTTGGTTCACCATCATGTCACTCCCTCCATAGTATGGACTTGCTTAGGAGCTTACACTTGACTAAGTTGAGCCATTGCTTGGTTATTCCTGATAGTGGTCAATTCAGCAATGGCTTACCCATGGTCATGCAATTCTTTCTGAAGGTGGATCATGTTTGGATTACCTTGTCGAACATTGGCTCAGGATTACCACGCCAATGATATTTCTATCAACTCATCCAAAATCTCACATGCCTCTACATAGGGCGTAGTCATGAAGTTTCCACAAGCTAGTTGATTCACTACACATTGGTTGGTTCTCTTAATCCCACGATACAATGTTTGTTGAATCATGTTTTCTATTATATCGTTGTTGGGACATTCCTTGAACATAGTTCTATAGCGCTCCTATATCTCATGTAGTAGTTCATTTAGCTCTTGCTTGATTGCCAAAATCTCATCTCGAAGTGTAGCCATATGTTCGAGAGAGAAAAACTTAACAATGAATATTTCTGCCAATACATCCCAAGTGTGAATTGAATGGTTTGAAAATCGTTCATACTAATATAAAGCTTTCCCCCGTAGAGAAGGAAAAAATCCTTAGTGTCAATGCATCCTCGGAGACATTCGTTCTCTTGCTCCCTCAACAAGTATCTACAAACCCCATCAAATGTTAATAAAAAATTTTAATTGGAGCACTGGTGAAGAAACCTCATTGCTCAAGCAAAGTGATCATCATCTTGATGATTTTGAAGTTGCTCATCATAATATTGGGAGGGACTATTGCACTTGTATATCCTTCATTGGGTAATATCCGGTGTGGAGCCTCTCGTGGTGGAGCCGACACATTTCCATGAGGCATACGGCCTCTTCGATTGGCTTGAGGCTCAAGAGGTACCTCCTAAAATTCCTCATCCTCACCATATAATTCCTCCAAAGGTACATTTTGATCTCATTGTTCGCCGCCATGGTTGAACCTAAAATTTCTCACGCACGTTAGTAACATGGAAGGAAAAGAATATATTACCAAAACAAACCCAAATATATAGCTAACACTATTATAAATCTCCAGCAACGACGTTATTAATTTATCCACGCCGAATTCGCACTCTATAGTAAGTGAAAACACTCATTGGGAGAATAATACCCAACAAAACTCGGGGCCGATTTCCAGAGGGAGCTATAATAGGTGTTACAGGTATATATTTGATGAAAGCAAATGGAGAAACTAAATTTCACTTCAAAACATATGGTTTTGATTTCTAATTCTACTTTTACTCAAATAATTGTAATCTAAGAGAATAAACTAAAAATAGAATGATTAAGTTTGGTATTTTTTCAAATAGTTTGAAAGCCTAGGGATGTCACCTTAATCTAGGTGATCGCCTAATATTTTTAATGCGTTATAACTTATTTTCTCAACTGGAGTGTATTATAGCTCTCAACTCTACATTATCCATCCAATACTTCTTGGTCATAGAGTAATTTTGCCCAATTTGGCTTTCTCAAGACCAAATGGATCACAAACAAAATTGTTGATATGACCTCAAGTTGGATTATTACTATCTCTAGTTTGAACACTTTAATTAGCTAATCAAACCCTCAATTAGCTTAATTCCTTGTTACCCAAGTTATTCTATTCTAGATCCCTCTTTCTCATGTAGAGACCAAGTCAAAAATGCATGGATCAATGTTGCAACCATTAATTCTAAAATTGAATCATAAACTAAGCTAAATAATCAATACCCAATCATAAAAAAGTATTAAATTAAATACTCATAGGGGTTACACACGAGGGTTGGTTCACAACCGTACCAAGAATCTAGCTACTCATAGTAAAATATGAAGAAAACAAAGAAGAAATGCTAATTAAACTCATCTATAAGTTTAAAATGATAAAATATAATGCCTAAACACTAAAGTAGTCAAAAAATTCCTGAAATAGTAAAATGTACTGATTTCAACTTCTAAGGAAGGCTCTTGTCTATCATTAACTTCCAAGGCTTTTTGGACCTCTAAAGCTTCAAGCATTTCTCCCATTTGTGAGTTCAACCTTTCAAGCGCCACATCATTTTGGATACTATTTTTCAAAAGCCCATCCAAGGCATTTTACTCTTTATTTCCTCCTTTAAGTAGGCATTCCATCATGATCTTGAACTTTCCATTTTGACCATGCTCAATTTCTTCCATTTCCATGTCCCTATGCTTGTCATCACAAAAAGTAGAATCATTATAGCAGGGGTTCAGGAAAGGGAATGGCAAACAAGCAAAATTATCCCAATGGCCATTTTGACCACCCACACATATCACATATAATCCACTCATAAGTTTGAGATTATGCACACAAGCATGGATGCACTGGGAATTACACTTATGTAATAACCCAATGTATACGATTTTATAAATATGAGCAAGTTTATGTTAATTAGCCTCGAGTAATAATTCTTTATTAGCTTCTTTCGATGACTAACAAGACTTCCTGATTGAACTATCCCTGAAACAATTAAAAGATGAAGCACAACCAGATATGGCTACAAGTAGTTCAATCCTACCCTAGGTAGAATTTATAAAGTAAAGTTTAACGCCTCAAGTTCTTATTAATTAATCTTTCCCTGCCCCAAATTATCTTTCCCAAAATTAATTCGAAGTAAATGTACAAGCATAGGGTTATCTAATCCCTTTGGAAACATAAAAGAACAAGAACAATTAAAAAAATAATAACTCACTTCAATATAAATAAAAATCGTTCAATACATAAGCACAAAAAAATATTTAATATGAATATTTTCATAAATAATATTCAAGTATTGGAAAAAATAATACACACTTAGATATTCTTCACAGGCGCGGTCCAATGCGGATATCAGATCGTAGTAGAAGGGAACTTCACACGTAAAAGCGCAATCGCAGATGTGGACATAAAGGCGCAGAAGCGCTAGCGTAGAAGCTATCGTAAAAATCTAGCAATACACACCACAAATAACCTTATATATAATTAAAGGACACAAAATCTAAAGAAAAGAGACTAAAATAAATGATAAAATCACCACTCATCACTATCCATTAGGATTTGGATTGATGGTACTATTTGAATTGTGTGAAAGATGTGTACATGAGGTGGCGAGTATGTACACGGGCTTATATGTAAAATTTGATAGGTTTAGACTCTTAGGTTACTTATAAGCATTTCATTGAAGTTGCTATTAATTGTTCTATTTTTTCTTATCAAGTTTATTCTTACTTTCTTTTATTGAAGTTATTATTACATGTTCTATTTTTCAATGTTGAGGTCACTCTTATATGCATTTATTAGTAGTTGTTATTACATGTTATTCTTTTCAATATTGAGTTATTCTCATGTATTTAGTCGTAGTTGTTATTTCATGCTATCCCTTTCATAGTTAAGCTTATGCTATGCATTAGAATTTGAAGTTATCATTTTATGGAAATACCTTCATTGTTGAGTTATTGAAGTTGATGTTGTTGAGAGATATTAACACATTTGTGGTTGAAATTATTGGTTATTGGATGCCTTTCCTTGCTGAGTTATTTCTCGTTCATTTGTTTTTAATGAGATTTTTGTATTTATTGTGGTTGAGTATGGTCTATGTATTATGGTGATATTGGTATTATTGATTATGATAATATTGTGCATATGGGCACATGTGGTGCGAGTGGATTATTGTGTTATGATATTGATGCACATATGCCGTATAAGGGTAGTTATTGATGCATATGCGGCAAGATAAGGTAGGATATATACGCATATTGCTAGTAAGAGAATTACTTGACGCGGTGAATATTGGGGCTAAAGCGCGTGTAACTATTTCGAAAAAATCATTTTTAAAAAAATACAAGGCTCACACGGTGATATAAGGAAGATTGTGATTATGACTTGTAAAATATGAATATACGGTGCGGTACCTCAATTGTGATTCTTGTTGTACATTTTATATTCTAAAGGCTTGTTGATTTGAATGGTTATTATTTTCCTTTGTGTATTTTACATATATTTTTACTGTATTTGATCTCTTATTGTGCTCTTCATATGTTCACTCTTTATTGTCTTGTATTGCCTTAATATTTGTTGTTAGCCTTATATCATCATATTATTTCGTTGCTATTCATTTCGTTGCTTTCTATTGATAGATTATATTATATTTTCTGTACAGGTTTCTATGTCTAGTAGGTGTCTTGATCTGGCCTCGTCACTACTCTAACGAGGTTAAGCTTGATACTTATTAAGTACTATTGTGGTGTACTCATACTAGAGTTCTATAAATTTGTGTGCGGATGCAGGTACTTTTTCTTCTGTCGGATGCTAGTGACTTGACAGAGATATTTTGGAGACTTCAAAGTATATCTGATTGACACTCACATGCCTCAGAGTCACATTCTTCTATTGCCTTTACTATTATTTATCTTCATTGTGAGCACCTAATTTTTTCATACATGAAAATAACTCCTAAAAATAGACAAAAAAAATAATTCATTTTTAGGAGTTTTTCTTTATTTAATTGCATTTCATGTATTTTAAACATTTTAAAATCATAGAAAAAAACATAAAAATTTTCACGTTTTAATTTCATGCCATCTTAGATTCAATTTGCATGTAGTAATAAATTTATTAAGAAAAATTACAAAAATGGCTATTTTTATATATTTAGCTTTTAGTTTAGAAAGTAATGTTTTTTATTTAGTTTTAAGTTAATTAGTTATTTTAATAGATTAAAATATTTTACTTTTAAAAAATAGATTGATTTAGGATTATTTTAGGATTTTATTAAATTTTAAAATCAAAAGAAAAAAATGGGAAAAAATATTTTGATTTAGTCTTAGTGTGTCACGACCCGGATTTTCCACCATCGAGAGTCGTGATGACGCCTTCTGTCAGAGCTAGGCAAGCCAAATAATACAACATTTCTACTATTTTCATTTAAACAATTATAATAAACTGAAATAATAATCAAAACGGAAGACTTATAATATTTAATTAACTGCAAACGGAAATGCGGAAGTTTCAAAATACACCTCCACCCAGTATGTGGTGTCACTATTCACGAACTACTACGGAATACTACAAACTAGGTCTAGAAAAGAAATACATAGTATTTGTCTGATGCAATATGAACAAACGAAAAGTAAGGAAGGGGTCTTCGGCCTGCTAACGCCATCTAGGCTACCTCGATAGTCCCTGGACTGAAGATAGCTCCTAGAAAATCTTACCGCTGCGGTCCGTAAGCTGCATCCTGATCTGTGCACAAAAATGCACAGAGTGTAGCATCAGCACAACTAACCCCATGTGTCTGTAAGTTCCTGGCCTAACCCCGATGAAGTAGTGACGAGGCTAGACAGGACCTACCAAAATAAACCTGTGCAGATATAAATATCCATGTGAAAGAAAACAGTAACAGTTAATGCAAAATAAGCTGGGAGGGGACATGCCATCAGGGGAATAACAACTGAAAAAGAACTACCAGAAATAAACACCAGGGCTACTCCGGTTTTATGATTTATACTGATAGTGAACGCGCGCCACACGATCCCATGGCGTAGCATATAAGTGGACGGTGCGCCACACGATCCCATTTCATACATTGCGTGGTAGGCGTACCACTCGCTTCCATTCCACAATGCACAATATGTCACCAGCATTGAAGGCCAATAACAATAATCAATATAAGTTGTGGTCTGCGTACCACTCGTTCCCTTTCAATATGTCACCGGCATCGAAGGCCAATAACGATAATCAATATAAATTGTGGTCAGCGTACCACTCGTTCCCTTTTCAATACGTCATACGTGGCGGCGTGCCACACGATCCCAAATAATAGTGAATAACATGCATAATCTATCTAAAAGAGGTCCCATTAGGTAAATCCAACAACATAATACTTTAACCCGGCAAGGGTACAATCAACAGCCTTACATCCCGGCAAGGGAGCAACAACAATAATAGACTACGTGTCCCTGCAGGGGAAAAGTCACAACGCTGCTCTTTTAATCACTTCTTTCTCAATTATCAAAATATCAAAATTGGTGTAAACCAAGACCCATGGTCATGCTAGACACCGATATATAGATACTTGTCACGATGCCTATGCATCGTACTCGATCATCTAGCAATTAGCAATTAAAACACTCTAATCCTATTCCCTCAAACTAAAGTTAGATCAAACACTTACATTGATCCGAAAATAGAAATCAAATCTCAAACACCGCCTTTCCTCTAGAATCCAACTCTGAAACAATGATATCTAAGCGCAATTTAGTTCAATATTATCAATAAGGGCTCAAAGACACAATTCCATAGCCTAGAAATGAATTTCCTATCATTTTTCCAAAAATACCAAAATCCAACCCCGGGCCCACATGGTCCAAATTCGAGGCTCAGACAAAAATCCATTCACCCATTACCCCACGAGTTCAAATATATAATTTGTTTTAAGATTTGACCCCAAATTGAGGTTGAATCACCAAAAATCCCAAAAGCCCTAATTTCTACCTTGATTTCATGGTTATAGGCATAGGAATTTACTGCTTATTGAAGAAAAGTGAAGGAATTAGGTGGGGAATTACTTACCCAAAAGGTCTTGGAAGAGGGAGCTTCAATGGAGTCCTAAAGCTTCATGGAGAAGAGAGTCTCGTGAGAAAAATAGTCCAATCCCGTAATACACTGTTCTATTTTTTAAAAGAATTCACTGAAGGAAAGTTGTTCTATGCATTCGCAACATAAGGTCACGTTCGCGAAGGAGGGCAGGCTAGGTACTCTATTCGTTCGCGGGGGACCTATGCGAACGCATAGAAGGAAAACTGGAGGGTGGGGTCTAGGTAGTCTGCGCGTTCACCATAGAAGGCATGCGAACCCATTGAAGAAGCTGCCAGAACAATACAAACGCGATGGGATTCTGCGAAAGGAGGCTGGGGTCATTAGTTATTGCAAACGAAAGACTACTGTGCGTTCGCATAGAG
The DNA here is from genome assembly GCA_034376525.1 of Nicotiana benthamiana. NCBI lineage: Eukaryota > Viridiplantae > Streptophyta > Magnoliopsida > Solanales > Solanaceae > Nicotiana > Nicotiana benthamiana. The sequence goes on from CM067338.1 coordinate 64,425,823, forward strand.
AAAAGGTCTGTGCAAAAATTGCAGAAAATCTGCTATGTTTTTAAATGCAAAACCACCCCGAACCACCTCTGAAACACTCTTGAGCCCTCGGGGCTCCTAACCAAACTCACACACTAACTCAATATTATCATACGAACTTGCTCGAGCGATCAAATCACAAAAATAACATCAAATTCAATGAATCAAACCCCAAAATCATCATTTTCATTTCAAAGTTCATAAACCACTAACTTTAGATATTTAGATCCGAAACACGTCAAACGACGTTCGATTTCGACCAAACTTTACAAATAGCGCTTAACACCTATTTACGACTTGTACCGAATTTCGGATCCAAAATAAAAGCCCGATACCTATATTTTCTAACTCATTTTCTTTTCAAAATTTCATATTATTTCCAGAAAAACAATTTCTTTTAAAAATTCTATACTCGGGCTAGGACCTCAGATTTCGATTCCGGGAATACACCCAAATCTCATATTTTTCTACGGACTTTCCGAGACCATCACATCTCGGGTCCGCGTCCGTTTACCAAAATTATTGACCAAAGTCAACTATATCTATATTAATATCAAAATTCTTCAAATTTTTCATAGAATTCACATATTTTAACATAAAATTTTCCGGCTTCGCGCCCGAACTGTGCACACAAATTGAGGAAACTAAAATGTGGTTTTCAAGCCTCGAAAGAATGGATAAGGAAAGAATTACGGTGATGACCCTTTGGATAGTCACATCATCCACCTCTAAAACAACCGTTCGTCCTCGAACGGACAAAAGAAAGAAGTACCTGAGTCATGGAATAGATGAGGATAACGGCTCCGCATATCAGAATCGGACTCCCAGGTCGATGCCTCGGGAGTCTAGCCTCTCCACTAAACATGCTCTGAAAGAAAACTCTTCGACCTCAACCGTAGAACCTGCCGGTCTATTATAGCTACCGGCTCCTCCTCGTATGACAGATCCTTGACCAATTGGATAGTGCTAAAATGTAATACGTGGTCTGGATCGTCGTGGTACCTCCTATGCATGGATACATGAAAAACTGGATGCACGACGGACAAGCCACGCGGCAAGGCAAGTCTATAAGCCACCTCTCCCACGTGATCAAGAATCTCAAATGGGCCAATGAACCTAGGGCTAATCTTGCCCTTCTTCCCGAATCTCATCACGCCTTTGATAGGCAATACAAGGAGAAATACTCACTCACCAACCATGAATGTAACTTCTCTGACCTTGCGGCCTGTGTAACTCTTCTACCTAGATTGATCTGACCGAAGTCTGTCCTGAATGATCTTGGCTTTATCCAAGACCTCCCGAACTAGATCTTTGCCCAACAACCGAGCCTCTCCCGGCTCAAAACATCCAACTGGGGACCGACACCGCCTACCATACAATGCCTCTTATGAAGCCATCTGAATGCTGGATCAGTAGATGTTGTTGTAGGCAAACAATGCTAAAGACAAGAACTGGTCCCACGAGCCTCCTAAATAAATAACACAAGCTCGGAGAATATCCTCAAGAATTTGAATAGTCTTCTCGGACTGAGCGTCCATCTAGGGATGAAATATTGTACTCAACTGAATGTAAGTGCCCAACTCCTATTGTACCGCTCTCCAGAATTGCGAGGCAAATTGCAGGCCCGGTCCGAAATGATCGAAATAGGCACCCCATGAAGGCGAACGCTCTCCCTGATATAAAATCCAGCTAATTTCTCTGACGAATAGGTGGTGGCCACCGGAATGAAATGCGGTGACTTGGCCTGCCTATCAACAATGACCCATATTGCATCAAACTTCTTCGTCATCGGAAAGCCAGAAACGAAATCCATGGTAATGTCCTCTCACTTCCACTCGGGAAGCTCAATCCTCTGAAATAATCCACTGGGCTTCATATGTGACAGTTCAAACAATGAGCCACATATGCAACAATGTCTTTTTTCATCCTGCACCACCAATAGTGTTGCCTCAGATCCTGATACATCTTCGCGGCGCCGCGATGAATAGAATACCGAGAACTATGGGCCTCTGCTAAGATCAACTCCCAAATAACATCAACATTAGGCACGCAAACTCGCCCCTGCAATCTCAATACACCATCATCTCCCAAGGTCATTGTCTTCGTTCCTCCCCGCTGCACCGTGTCTTTCAGGACACACAAACGGGGATCATAAAATTGCCTCTCATGGATACGTTCCATCAACGATGAACGAGCAAACGTGCAAGTTAACACCATGCTAGGCTCAGAAATATCCAACACCACAAATCGATTGCCTAAGGCCTGAACATCCAAAGCAAGAAGTCTCTGGCTAACCGGAATATAGGCAAGACTACCCATGCTGGCGGACTTCCTACTCAATGCATCAGCCACCACATTGGCCTTCCCCGGGTGGTATAAGATAGAAACATCATTGTCTTTCAACAACTCCAGCCACCTCCTCTTCCTCGTATTCAACTTCTTCTGTTTGAACAAGTACTGAAGGCTCTTGTGATCCGTGTACACCTCACATGTTACACTATATAAATAATGCCTCCAAATCTTCAAGGAATGAACAATGGCTGCCAACTCTAGGTCATGAACTGGATAATTCTTCTCGTGGATCTTAAACTGCCTCGAAGCATATGCGATGACTCTACAATTCTGCATCAACATATTGCCAAGCCCAATATGAGAAGCATCACAATAAACAGATTAAGGCCCTGATCCCGTGGCAAAAACCAATACCGGTGCCGGAGTCAGAGTTGTCTTGAGCTTCTAGAAGCTCGCCTCGCACTCATATGACCACTTGAACTTGGCACCTTCTGGGTCAATCTAGTCATCGGGGCTGCAATGGATGAAAACCCTCCACGAACTTTCAGTAGTAATCGGCTAACCCCAAGAAAATCAGGATCATTGTAGCTGACGCTGGTCGAGGCCAGTTCTTGACTGTCTCAATCTTCTTCGGGTCCACCTAAATACCCTCTGCTAAAACCATGTGACCCAAGAATGTAACAGAACTCAACCAAAACTCGCGTTTCAAGAACTTGGCGTATAACTGACTATCCTTCAGTGTCTAAAGTACTACTCTGAGGTGCTTCTCATTCTCCTCCTGGCTGCGGGAGTATATCAGAATGTCGTCACTAAATACAATCATGAACACATCCAAATATGGCCTGAAAAATCGTTTCTTCAACTCTATAAATGTTGCCGGGGCATTGGTCAACCCAAATGACATGACCAAAAACTCATAATGCTCATACCGAGTGTGAAATGCTGTCTTAGGGACATCAGATGCCCTAATCCGCAACTGATGATAACCAGATCTCTAATCTATCTTCGACAACACCCTAGCACCCTAACGCTGGTCGAATAAATCGTCAATCCTAGGTAGTGGATATTTTTTCTTTATCGTCACCTTGTTCAACTATCGGTAATCAATGCACTTCCTCATCGACCCATCCTTTTTCTTCACAAATAACACTGGAGCACCCCAAGGCGATACACTGGGTCTAATGAAACCCTTATCAAGCAAGTCCTGAAGCTGCTCCTTTAACTCTTTCAACTCTGGCTGGGCCATGCGATACGGCAGAATGGATAGGCTGAGTGCCCGAAGCCAGATCAATATAAAAATCAATATCCCAGTAGGGTGGCATACCCATAAGGTCTGAAGGGAAAACCTCAGGGAACTCTCGAAACAATAGGAACAGAGTCAATAGATGGAACCTTTGCGCTGGAGTCATGAACATACGCCAGATATGCTAGACACCCCTTCTCGACCATTCATCGAGCCTTGACATATGAAATAACACTACTGGTGGCATGACATGGGGTCCCTCTCCACTCAAGTCGGGGCAAAGTCAGGCAAAGCCAAGGTCACAGTCTTGGCGTGACAATCCAAAATAGCATGATACGGGGACAACCAATCCATCCCTAAAATAACGTCAAAGTCCACCATTTCTAAGAGTAATAAGTCGACAAGGGTCTCAAGACCCTCAAATAATACCACACATGAACATTGCACTCGTTCGACCACTATAGAATCACCCACCGGTGTCGACATATATATTGGAATACCCAAGGCCTCACCAGGCATAACCAAATAGAGTGAAAAATAGGACGACACATATGAATACGTAGATCCCGAATCAAACAACACGAAAGCACCTCTATCAATGACCAGAATAGCACCTGTTATCACAACATCTGATTACTCAGCCTCTGGCCTGGCTGGCAAAGCATAACAATGGGGCTGGGCCCTACCTCTTTAAACTGTGTCCCTGGGATGATTGGCTATTGGCTAACCCCTGCCTCTGGAGGTCCGAGGTCCACCCTATACGATCTTTACCTCTACTTATATGGTCTCTACCGCCGTCTCTAGCTGGATAGGCGGCCTGTGGATCACCTACTGCCTCAATCGTGGGATAAGAACCTTGCAATTGAGAGCTTCTGGAAGCTTGAGGGCAGTACCTGGCAATGTGCCTCATATCGCCTCAAGTGAAACAAGCCCTCAGTTGCTGAGAATAACGAAGTGGTGTGCACTGATAGGAGATGATGGTGAACTGAAGAACTGCTGGTCAGAATGCTGCGGTTGAGAACCATGATCACTTGGAGTACCATGATTGAAAGGGCCTCTGAGGATGGCCTCTACCATATAATCCCTACCTCCAGATGAGGTACCACTAAATCTCACAGAATGACGAGGCCTCTTATCAGACCCCTAACCACCTACATGAGAAAGGGCCATCTCTATCTAGGGGGAACCATCTGCCGCCTCCTAAAATGAAATCTCACCCAGGAACTCATGGCCAACTGAACACAGATCCGCTGAACCAACCCGTCCACAAACCGCACCGTCTCTCTCTCTCTCTCTCTCTCTCTCTCGGTGGGGAGTATCACAATAGCATGGCATGAAAGATCAATAAACCGAGTCTCATACTACGGAACCGATATGGAGCCCTGCTGATGACGCTCAAACTGGCTACGAAGGACATCCCTTTGAGTAACTGGGAGAAACTTCCCAATAAATAGCTCGGAAAACTAATCCCAGGTCAATGATGGCAACCCTGCTGGCCTGGATAAACAGAAAACTATACACCAAGTCTTGGCGGATCCTCCTAGGGGAAAAGTGGCGAAGTCAACCCCATTGGTCTCCAAAATACCTATGGTTTGAAGAACCTCATGACATCTGCATATGAAGTTCTGGGGGTCCTCTGTAGAAGCACCGCTAAAAGTGGTGGTAAAGAGCTTGGTTAACCTATCAAGCCTCCATAAAGCATCCGTGGACATCGCCGTGCCATTGTCGGTCTGAGCTGAAATACCCGGCTGGGCTGCCACAACTGGCTGCACTGCTGGGGCCGAGGAGCTACCTGCTCCGGAGTACGCATGGCGGGAGTCTGAACACCTCCCCTAGCCTGAGATGTGGCTGGTTCTATGTGAAGCAAACCCGCTCTAGAGACGCTCTCCATAAAGCCTACCAGTTGGACCAAAGCGTCTTGGAGTAATGGAGTGGCTATGAAACCCTCTGGGATCTGAGCTGGGCCCACCGGAGCTGCTGGGGTTGGAACCTCCTCATCATAGTCAACATGAGGCTCCACCTCTAGGACTGCTGCTCGGGGCTAGGCTCTGCCCCGGCCTCAGTCTCTAGCACAACCTCGGCCTTGCCCTCTGCCCCTGACAGGAGCAGCTGTTAGGGGCTCGGGCTACTGCACGGTAGAATAGGATGCATGTGTTCTCGCCATCTGCAAGAGAATCGAGTAGGATGACAATCAGTATTTGAGAAATAGGATCGCACGACAAGAATGAACAAAGTGAAATTTTTCCTAACTTTGTAGCCTCTAGGTATAAATACAGACGTCTTCGTACCAAACCCTTAGACTCTACCCAGTTTGTCCGTGAGTTGTGAGACCTATGTAATCTAGTGCTCTGATACCAACTTATCACGATCCAAATTTCCCACCATTGAGAGTCATGATGGAGCCTACTATCGGAGCTAGGCAAGACAAACAATACAACATTTCTACGATTTTCATTTAGACAATTATAATAAACTGAAATAATAATCAAAGCAGAAGACTTATAATACTTAATTAACTGCAAACGGAAATGCAAAATTTTCAAAATACACCTCTACCCAGTAACTGGTGTCACTACTTATGGAATACTACGGAATACTACAAACAAGGTCTGGAAAAGAAATACATAGTGTTTGTCTGATACAAGATGAACAAACGAAAAGTAATGAAAGGGACTTCGGCCTACGAACGCCTCCTAGGCTTCCTCGAGAGTCCTTGGACTAAAGATAGCTCTTATAAAATCCTATTGTTGTGGTCCTTACGCTGCATCCTGATCTGTGCACAAAAATGCACAGAGTGTAGCATTTAGCACAACCGATCCCATGTGCTGGTATGTACCTGGCCTAGCCCTAGCAAAGTAGTGACGAGGATAGAAAGTACCTACCAAAATCAACCTTTGCAGATATAAATATACAAGTGCAAGAAAACAGTAACAATTAATGCAAAATAAGCTCGGAGGGGACATGCCATCGGTGGAATAACTGTTGATACTCAATTTTTTTCTCTATATTTGTTATATTAAAATACTTTAAAACTATCATGTGTATGCGTATGTAAGCATGCCCAAAGGCTTTTGGTATTTTTCCTAATTATTAAGATTATAAAAATTATTTTATTGTCTATTTTAACAGTGTAAAACCCAATAATTGTTCTCAATTAATCATTTTGTGGACCACTTATGTTTTCACCTTTTATTTACACCAAACATAGTTAGTGTAATTTTTTAACATTTTTTTTAAAAATTATTTGGAATTTCTAAAGCTAATTGCACGAAATTGCAATTATAGCCTATTTTGCAATTAACAATTTTTTACAAATATAAAATTATTTTTGATATTTTTATTATAATATTTATATGTTATAAATTAGTTTTATGTTTTAAATTCCGCTTTTCAGATTATTTTGGCTATTTTTGTAAAATAAACTGGAGAAATTGGCTATTTAAAAGTTGGTCAGATTTTATTTAAATCCTAGCCAAAATTGTGCCCCTATTCAGCCCAATTTGAATCCAATTTTTAACCCAATCAAAAAACCCATACTCCATTTGATCTTGACTCGTTCCACCTTTCATCTAATCTGCGCCGCTAATCAAATGAGATCAACGACCCAGATTAGATTACCTTACTTAAAACCTAATGCTATCCCCCCCCCCCCATTTCTAAAAGACCGGTCTCTACCTCTATCTCACTCTCTCTCTAAGGATTCCTCTCCCTTCTCTGTAGAAACTTCGGATTCACTCCTTCTTCTCCAACGAGCCTCAACGCCTCTCCAGCCATGCTCCGCACTCACTTCTCTTGACCTATATCATTGTTTCTCTCCAAAGTCTAAAACCCCAAAAGCCTCCACCATGAAGATGGTCACTGACGCCTCGCCAGTGATTCGACGCCGGCCTTTCTCCAATGATTTTTGTTCGATGATGTTAAAAACATCGTTATCTTCGAGCTTCACGGCTAGGTTTCTCTTACCCCTCTCACTATTTTCTTATGAATCCCTAATCGTAACCCAACCCCCTCAAACTAATGATTTCCTTAATGATTTTAACTCTCACCTTCAGGTTTTTGCACTATTTTTACTCTATCTTTATGATTATTCCCGTTTTAAACAATTTCTGTTCTTTTTTTAAAACTAAGGTTTTTGACCCCTTTTTGAAATAAATTTTTATTTTTATTTTTAGTACTAGTTGTGATTCTCAGTACTATTTTCTAAATGTTTCGCTTAACTCTGATAAAACCCTAATTCTGGTTGTTTCTGTTTGCATTATTTGCTTGTTTTGTGTTTTTTCTGAATTCCTCTCCTAGTTCTATGCTCCTTGTTGTTAGTGTGTTGTTCCTTCTGTGTTCTTCACTTAAAAGTTTCTCTTATTGCTTGCATAGTGAATTTGTACTGATTCCTCGTACCCTCTTTGAGAATGTGATACTTGCTTTCAAATTGTGATTCCGCATATTTTCTTATTGTTTGAATTTCTTCCTTAATTTATGGGATACTTTCCTCAGTTAATACTGATTCCATGGGGTTTCAATATCGGTCATTATTTTGGAAACTATTTTCTAGAATACAGTGATATTTTTCCTTATATATGTATACAAATTTTTTGTTGATATACCCGACCTATTTCCTTAATTAGATGGTCATGTATCTAGTCTTCATTGCTTGCTCTATGCTACTCTGTTTCCTTATGTAATTCTACCTTACTTTATGATTTATTTCCTTTTAAATGACTGATTATTACCGTTTGATTTGGGATCCATTAATTAAAAGGGCAGTCCAACTACTGACTGGATTGTGATTGATATCAGTCCCTTAATTAAGGGACTGCTGCCTTGTTTGTTTGCTCAAATTCAGTACAATAAGTACCCCCCCATTCTTTTTGTAAAAGAAACCAACGAACACATTGCATATTACTTACATTCAATGTTCTGAACTCTCTCTTTCACACCAGCATCTCTGTGCTCTTTGTTTCTACATAATAGCTCTCACTTTCCTGTTGAATGCTAATCACTCAACTAGCTGCAAGCCAAAGTTGAGTAACATTGGTCACTTTGTCACTTTACTCGCTGCTATTGAGTTGTTTGCTTTGGGTCTGCCTGCTGCTCTATTCTTGTATACTGCTGCTCACTTCCTGCATACTACTACTCTGCCCTCTGCTTCACTTTGCACACTACTGCTCTCTCTATGTCCTATTGTTCGCTACTGCTCTATGATACGTTAGCTTTAACTGGTATGTTTTCTATTTAAGCCACAGCCTCCAAAATAATGTGCTCCTCTTATTGTTGCACTTCCTCTTGTTTCGTGTGCTTCTACTTATGGTTCTATTGTTCTTATTTCCATTAGCATGTGCTTACGATAATTAGTATGCCTATCCTGACTTGGCATGTTCACTACCCCTTTTCCCAATCCTGATGTATGTTTTCCTCACTCTTGTGACTATTAGCATGTGTCCAGAACCTGCTTGGCTACTGTATAGCCCTATGACCTCTTCCGGAGGTTGACTCTGTTGGAGTCGGTGCAGTAAGAGCTAGGCTCTCGATTTGAAGCATGCTTGATTACTTCTCTTTGAGGTGTTATACATGTGTGAATGGTTTCCTTACTTATGAATTATTTGTTCCCTTTCCCCTGTTTGTGTGACTCTGTGTTTGCAAAATTGGTCATCCTAAATTGATTCAAAAGAACTCTTTCACTCTTCTATTAGTGTTTTCTCAAACTGTCTCAACTGGTTTCCAACTCAACTCTTCCTAAATATATCACACACTTTCACTACTCATAGCACTTAGGTTCTACCCCCTTAGTGTAAGTATTGATTTGTGAGCCTTGAGCATCCTCTGAACTTTGATGCACAAGGCTGTTATGGCTGTGAAACTCGAAAGAAGTGAGGTTGGAGATTTGAGCCTGGATGAAGGCTCCCTATAGAATAGCTTCTTATTTTTATTCTTCACCACTGTAATTTAATTACTTGGTTTGTAATAATTTAGAACTATGGGGGTTTATAGTGAAAATAGGAGGGTTATGCAAGATTATTAAGGGTATGGGTAGAAAACATGACTATAGGATTTTACTTACCTATTTGTGCAATAGAAACCATGTATAGGACATGCATCTCACATATAGAAATCCTGCTTCTAGATCTCTTTATTTTTAGCTTGTTATCACAAACAGTTAATAATTAGCAAGTTACTACACATAGATACCATGATTTAGGATTCTTATATGCATTAGATACCATGTACTTAGGGTTTATTTGCAAATGTCGAAACGCTTCGTTAGAGCATTATATCTAATAACACCAGTCTAGTTAACTGTAAAACTGGAAACAAACATGTATGTCCACCTTTATCTTATGGTTTAAACAACGCCTAGGCAAGCCTTAGGCCGAATAAAATTGACTAATCATCTTAAATCATGTTTGAGTTATGCCATCTCTTTAAACGGTCCAAATCAATTTTGCCTCACTGAGGCCCGCTTGATTTTCCTACTAAACTTCCGTATTGCTTTTTTATCACGTCTGTGCAAAAAATATGTTTTCTAGTAAATTATCCTTCCAGTCTAGAACTGGACTACTATTTTCTTAATCTTATCTGGATACTATATCTGCTATAGTGTTTTTTTTCAAAAACTATAGTTCAAACCTAATATATTTACCGCTCTCTTTCACACTTCTGCAATCTGGAAATATTTTACATCTGTCCTCTCCTGTCCGAGGACTATTTTGATATATATTCTCGAATGTATTAACAAATGTTTTCTCCTGATTCCTAAACTGTCACGCATATACTTCCTTTTCTCAAGTTCTAAACGTTCTCGTCCAATTCTTTTCTACGAATTCTGTTTAAAACTTTTCATCCTCTATTTTAACCTATTTCTGACACTCCAGCTTTTAAAATTCTCCCTTCCTCAGACTTTTAGTTTGATTGAGACGTGCTAATTATGCGTTTATCCATGGAGGGATATTTGAGCCCTTTTACATGCCTTTATGTGATCCATTATGTGAAGTCCAACTTGTTTTGTTGTCTCTTAATATTTGGCCTTTAAACTTAAGGGTTCAACATATACCTCACCTTATAGGAATGGCGGTCCTAAATACCCTCTAGGACCTATAGGACGGGACGGCTAGTAGCACGCACTAAGCATTAGTGACCAATACACACCCTCAAAATAACCTCTACGGGGCGAAAAGGTAGAATCTAGAGATGATGACCGGTGCGCTAATATCTCATGTGAGAATGATTGCTGGGTATTGCACTGAAGTGATGCATATCATAATTAAACATAGGACCCTGTTCCCTTGCTTTTCCTTATTTAAATTAACGTTTTCTTTAAATTGAGCTTCCTTTTTTCAAAAAATCACTTGTGTCTTTCTTCTTTCAAAATTGTCAATTTGTTTATATTTCTTATGTGCAAACTTTGCTTGTCTACTCCTACTCTTCTTAAAGTCACACTTAAGCATGGACGGGAACCACATTAGTGGATCTTGAAGGGTGTCTAACACCATCCCCTCGAGGTAATCTCAAGCCCTTACACGAACTCTAGTTTTCTTCTTCTTCTTTTCTCTAAAAGTGTCCTAATGCATTATAATCATTAGGTGGTGGCTCTTCAAATTCCATAACCCGATTCCTCAAAAGGGAGTAAGAGTTGTTTTGCCCATAATGTCGTAAACCCGATTTTGCCTTCTTTTGGGAGGGAAAGAATGGGCGTCGATAGCATGGCGACTCTGCTGTGGATTTTCTGTAAGTCTTTTACCATTACTTGCTTTTGTGACTTAATTGCTTCCTTAATCGCATTTATTTCTCATCTTTGGTTATTTTGTCATAATTACTAACTTGGCTCTTCATGTTTTTGTTTCCTTTTAATTTCTGCTTATACTGCCTTATTATTTCTATTCTGTTGTAATTTTCTAGAATTAATTGTAATCTATATTTTTATGAACGTGAAAGTACATGCAACCTACTTCATTATTGTAACTGCATTCTTCAACATCATATTCCACTTGTGTCAAAACGAATCCTATAGCAACGCGTATAATGAGTGGTTGCGCTCTTCCAATATTATAAGCCCCCTAATGTGGCAAAGGCATATTAGTGGTAAAACCAGTCGATCAATGGTGTAGTCCATGGTTCCGCGCCTTTCCCTCTTGAGTTGTCTACTCAAAGGTACCTTGTCTAGCACTTCAAAAGTAGAAACCTTATTCCCTTAAAACTGTTGCATCATGGTCAGCCTTAGCCGAGTCAGTTATGTTGTCCACATAATCAATCCTTAAGATAGCCTAAACAAAAGTCCATCGGGTTTCCTCGAAACCCAAATGGACGCTTCCATGTTATGTGCATTTATTTGGAGAACTAAATGCCTTTTGCTAGTTGTTGATTTAAATAGAGTCTCGTGGGGTTAAGGTCCTAACACTTTGATTTGCAGAAAATGAGGCACGATGTCCCCAAATTCGGTATGGTATCCAACATTCACCCAAGGTTGCTAAGCTGGTGGGAAGCTCTGCATAGCAGCGATCAAACCCCCGTCTGCAAGTACTTAGTGAATTTTCCCTCACTTTTGGAAATCTAGCCTAACAACAAGATCATAGAGGCTGCCAATTTGTTTTGGGATAGTGATCGATCAGTGTTCCACTTCGGAAACTTGGAAATGACCCCTTTGCTAGAAGAGATAGGGGCCTAGCTAGTATCCCTTGGGAGACTCCAGGTTTGCTTATGCCGGAAAACGCAAAAGTTGAGGCTTTCTTAAGATGATGGGACTTAAACAAATCCCGACCTTTCTTGCTTAAAGGACTCCTACATACCATTTGACTTCTTGTACAAGAGATATGGCCATACCAAATCCTATCGCACATATATGGACGAGTTTGCCTCACTTCTATACTCGGGCCTGTAACCTCGGATTTCGATTTCGGGAATACGTCTGGGTCCGATATTTTCCTTCGGACCCTCTTGGACCGTCACATCACGGGTCCGGGTCCCTTTACCCAAAATATTGACCAAAGTCAACTATATCAATATTATTATCAAAATTCATAGTTTTTAACACAGATTTCATATATTTTCACATAAAAATTTATTGGCTTCGAGGTAATCAAAAAAGAGGTTTTCAAGGTCTCAGAAGCACAAAGAAAGGGAGAATTACGTTGATGACCCTTTGGGTCGTCACATCCTCGACCTCTAGAATAACCGATTGTCCTCGAACGGGTGAAAGAAGTACCTGAGTCAGAGAATAGACTGGGATAACGGCTCAGCATATTAGACTCGGACTCCCAGGTCGATGCCTCGGGAGGCTGATCTATCTACTGAATACGCACTGAAGAAAAACTCCGTGACCTCAACTGTCAAACCTGCCATTCTAAAATAGCCACCGGCTCCTCCTTATATGACAGATCCTTGTCCAATCAGACAGTGCTGAAATGTAACACGTGGGCGGGATCGCCGTGATACTTCTGAAGCATAGATACTTGGAAAACGGATGCACGGCTGAAAAGCTAGGCGGCAAGGCAAGTCAATAAGCCACCCTCCCAACACGGTCAAGAATCTCAAATGGGCCAATCAACCTAGGGCTAAGCTTGTCCTTCTTTTCGAATCTCATCACGCCCTTCATAGGTGATACACGAGCAATACTCGCTCCACAACCATGAAAGCAACATCCCTGACCTTACAATCTAAAAAACTCTTCTGCCTTGACTGATCTGAGTGAAGTTTGTCCTGAATGATCTTGACCTTATCTAAGGCCTCCTGTACCAAATCTGTACCCAAAAACCGAGCCTCGCCCGGCTCAAACCATCCGACTGGGGACCGACACCGCCCACCATACAACGCCTCATACATATCCATCTGAATACTAGACTGGTAACTTTTGTTGTAGGCAAACTCTACTATAGGCAAGAACTGATCCCACGAGCCTCCGAAATCAATAACGCAGGATCGGAGCATATCCTCAAGAATCTAAATAGTCCTCTCGGACTGACCTTCCATCTGGGGGTGAAATGCTATCAACTGGACCTTGGTGCCCAATTCATGCTATACCGCTCTCCAAAAATTCGAGGTAAATTGCGGACCCCGGTCTAAAATAATATATATGGGCACCCCATGAAGCCGAACAATCTCTCTGATATAAATATCAACATACATCTCGGATGAATAGGTAGTGGCAACTTGAATAAAATGCGCTAACTTGGTCAGCCTATCAACAATAACCCATATAGCATCAAACTTACTTAGAGTTATCGGAAGGCCAATAACAAAATCCATGGTGATTCTCTCCCACTTCCACTCGGGAAGCTCAATCCTCTGAAATAACCCACCGGGCCTCTGATGCTCGTACTTAACATGCTGACAATTTAGACAATGAGCCACATATGCAACAATGTCTTTCTTCATTCTGCGCCACCAATAATGCTATCTTAAATTATGATACATCTTCGCGGCATCAGGGTCTATAGAATACCGAGAACTGTGGGCCTCCGCTAAGATCGACTCCCGAATACCATCAAAATTGGGCACACAAACTCGCCCCTGCAATTTCAATACGCTGTCATCTCCTAAAGTCATCTCCCTAGAACCTCCACACTGCACCGTGTCTCTCAGGACACACAAATGGGGATTATCAAATTGCCACTCCCGGATACGCTCCATCAATGACGAATAAGCAACCGTGCAAGCCAACACTCTACTGGGCTCAGATATAAACAATCTCACAAATCTATTGGACAAGGCTTGAACATCCAAGGCAATCGGTCTCTGGCTAACCGGAATGTAGGCAAGACTAACCATGCTGGTGGACTTTCTACTCAATGCATTGGCCACCACATTGTCCTTTCCCGGGTGGTATAAAATAGAAACATCATAGTCTTTCAACAACTCCAACCACCTCCACTGTCTCAAATTCAACTCTTTATGCTTGAACTAGTACTGAAGGCTCTTGTGATCCGTGTACACCTCACCCGTCGCACCATACAAATAATGCCTCCAGATCTTCTATGCATGAACAATGACTGCCAACTCTAGGTCATGAACTGGATAATTCTTCTTGTGGATCTTCAACTTCCTCGAAGCATATGCTATGAACTTGCCATTCTGCATCAATACTGCGCCACGCCCGATAAAGGAAGCATCACAATAAACAGTATAAGGCCCAGATCTTGTGGGTAAAACAAATACCGATGACGTAGTCAGAACTGTCTTGTGCTTCTGAAAGCTCACCTCGCACTCATCTGACCACCTGAATTGGGTACCCTTCTAGGTCAATCTGGTCATCGGGGTTGCGATAGATGAAAACCCCTCCACGAAACATGTGTAGTAACCAGCTAATCCCAAGAAGCTCTGAATCTCTGTTGCTGAAGTTGGTCGAGGCCAGTTCTTGACTGCCTCTATCTTCTTCGGGTCCACCTGAATACCATCTGCTGATACGACATGACCCGGGAATGCGACTAAACTCAACCAAAACTCGCACTTTGAGAACTTGGCGTACAACTGATTATCCTTCAGAGTCTGGAGAACCACTCCGAGGTTCTGCTCATGCTCCTCCTTATTGCCGGAGTATACGAGATATCGTCAATGAATACAATCACAAACAAATCCAAATAGGGCCTGAACACTCGGTTCATCAACTCTATGAATGGTGTCAGGTCATTGGTCAACCTAAACAACATGACCAGAAACTCATAATGCCCATACCTAGTACGAAATGTTGTCTTGGGGACATCGGACGCCCTAATCCTCACCTGTTGATAACCAAACCTCAAATCTATCTTCGACAACACCCTAGCACCCTGAAACTGGTCAAACAAATCATCAATCCTTGTCAGTGGATACTTATTCTTTACTATCACCTTGTTCAACTGCCGATAAACAATGCACATCCTCATCGACCCGTCCTTTTTCTTCACAAACAACACTGGTGCACCCCAAGGTGATACACTAGGTCTAATGAAACCCTTATGAAGCAATTCCTAAAGCTACTCCTTCAACTCTTTCAACTCTGGCAAGGACATGCAATACGGCGAAATGGAAATAGGCTGAGTGCCAGGAGCTAGATCAATACAGAAATCAATATCTCTGTCGGGCGGCATACCTGGCAAGTTTGAAGGGAACACCTCGGGGAACTTCCGAACAAAAGGAACAGATTCAATAGATGGAACCTCTGTGTTGGAGTCACGAACATACGCCAAATATGCTAGACACCCCTTCTCGACCATAGTCGAGCCTTGACGTACGAAATAACACTACGGGTGGCATGACCTGGGGTCCCTCTCCACTCAAGTCGGGTCAAATATTGCAAGGCCAATGTCACGGTCTTGGCGTGGAAATCCAGGATATAACATCAAAGTCCACCATGTCTAGAACCAATAAGTCAACACGGGTCTCAAGACCCTCAAATACCACCACACAAGAACGATGCATTCGGTAGACCACTATTAAAACACCAACCAGTGTGGACACATATATAGGAATACCCAAAGCCTCACTAGGTATGATCAAATAGGGTGCAAAATAGGACGACACATAAGAATGCGTAGATCCCGGATCAAATAATATTGAAGCACTTCTATCACAGACCAGTATAGTACCTGTAATCACATCATCAGATGACTCGGCCTCCGACCTGGCTAGCAATGCATAACAACGGGGCTGGCCCCCACCTCCTTGAACGATATATCTGGGATGATCTGATGCAGGCTGACCCCTGCCTCTGGCTGACCGAGCTTCACCTCTACGGTCTTTCCTTCCACCTCTGTGATCCCTATCCCCTCCTCTAGCTGGTTGGGTGGCCTGTGGATC
Source organism: Nicotiana benthamiana (assembly GCA_034376525.1). Lineage (NCBI taxonomy): Eukaryota > Viridiplantae > Streptophyta > Magnoliopsida > Solanales > Solanaceae > Nicotiana > Nicotiana benthamiana. Next base: position 64,442,138 of record CM067338.1, read on the forward strand.
ACCTGCTGCCTGAATCGTAGGGCGAAGAGCCTGCTGCTGAGACCTACTCAAGGCTCGAGGGCAGAACCTGACAATATGACCCGGGTCACCACAACCATAACATGCCCTCAGTTTCTAACACTGCTGGCCCTGTCGACCGGTATGTCCTCGCCTAAAGCTCTGAAGTGGCGATGCACTGATGGGGCTGGTTGTGTGCTGAAGGGCTGCTGGTCCAAATAATACTACTGAGGGCTACCAGCGCCTGGAGTACCATGAGAAACCTGAAGTGCTGACTGGAAGGGCCTCGGGGGATGGCCTTAGTCATAGGAATCCCTACCCTCCAGATGAGGTACCACTAAATCTACCAGAATGTCGAGATCTCTTGTCTGAACCCTAACTACCTCCTTGAACCAATGCCATCTCTACCCGGCGAGCCGTATTGGCCGCCTTCTGAAAGGAAATATCACTGCCAACTCCCACTGCCATCTGAAGGCAAATCGGCTGAATCAATCCATCAATGAACCTCATGACCCTCTCTCCTCTGTAGGGAGTATCACAACTGCATGGCGTGCCAAGTCAACAGTTCTAGTCTCATACTGTGTATCTATTATGGAGCCCTGCTAGAGGCACTCAAACTGTCCGAAGTGCCTCCCGCTGAGTGACGGGGAGAAAGTTCTCCAAAAATAACTCCGCAAACTGATCACATGTGAAAGCTGGAGACCTTGCTGGTCTAGATAGGCAATAATCTCTTCACCAAGTCTTGGCAGATCCTGCAAGCCTAAAGGTTCAAAAATCGACCCTATTGGTCTCCACTATACCTATAGTCCTGAGGATCTTATGACAACTGAACAGGAAATCCTTGGTATCCTTATATGAAGCACCACTTAAAGTGGTGGTGAAAAGCTTAGAGAACCGATCAACTCTCCACAAAACATGCGAAGACATGGTCGTCCCATCTCCGGCCTGAGCTGTAATACCTGTCTGAGCTACCACTTCGGGCTGAACGGCTGGAACCTGAGTCCGGGGAGCTATCTTCTCCGGAGTATGTGTAGCTGGTGTCTGAACCCCTCCTCCAGCTTGAAAAGTGGCTGGTGCTACTAGCAGCAAACCCGCTCTAGAGACAATATCCATAAAGCATGATATGCAGACGAGGGCATCCTAGAGATGCGGGGAAAACATAACCCTTCCTGGGACCTGAGCTGGGCCCACTAGAGCTGGTGGGGCTAGAACCTTCTCATCAAAGTCAATATGAGGCTCCACCTCTGGAACTGCTGCCTGGGGCTGAGCTCTACCCCTGCCACGGCCTCGGCCCCTGCTCCTCGTGGGAGCTGCTGCTGGGGGCTCATGCTGCTGTGCGGAAGAAGAAGACGCACTTGTTCTTGCCATTTTCGAAAAAACAGAGTAGAACGGCAATCATTATTTGAGAAATAGAATTGCACGACAAGAAAGAACAAAGTGAGATTTTTCCTAACTCTGTAGCCTTTGGGGGATAAATACAGACATCTCCGTACCGATCCCTCGGACTCTATAGGGCATGTCCGTGACTTGTGAGACCCAAGTAACATAGTGCTCTGATACCAATTTGTCACGATCTGAATTTTCCCACCATCGGGAGTCGTGATGGCGCCTACTTTCGGAGCTAGGCAAGCCAAACCTTTCTAAATATTTAACAAAAAATTTAACCTAAAACAGTATAATAACTGAAATAATTAATTAAAACCACGCGGAAGACTTTTAGAAAAAACAATAATAGTAAAATGTGAAAATTTATAACATGGCTCTACCCAGTATCTGGTGTCACTACTCAAGGACTACTAAACGAGTACTAAAAACATCAGTCTGAAGGAAAATACATAGTAAGTCTATTTTGATACAATGAAAACAAACGGAAAGAAGTAGATGAGACTCAGGGCCCGCGAACGCCAGCGAACTACCTCGGAGTCTCTGGACTGAAGGCTCGCTGCATAGCTACTGCTGCGGTCCGTAAGCTGTGTCCTGACCTGTGCAGAAATGGGCACAGAAGTGTAGTATCAGCACAACCGACCCCATGTGCTGGTAAGTTCCCGGCCTAACCCCAGAGAGGTAGTGACGAGGCTAAATCGGACCTACCACAATCAACCTGTACAGATATATGTGCAGTAACAGAAAGATAACAAAAATTTAAACAAATAATCGGAAGGGGCATGCTGGGGGCTGTAACAGTTCAATTATAAGACCAATGTACAATAAATGGAAACTGAATATTTAACATTAGTAAAAGAAAGCCAGTGAATCAACAACTGCACGGCATCAACCTTCTGGCTTTTACTCTCAAATATAGTGCACGGCATCACCCTTCGTACTTCTCTCACGAAAACTATCAAGTATAGTGCACGGCATCATCCTTCGTGCTTTTACTCAAACATATTGCACGGCATCACCCTTCGTGTTTTCCTCTCATAACTCTCACATCAAGGCACGGAGTGGCCCTTCGTCCTCAAATAATTAAGAACATAGCATGGAAAGACCCTTCGTGCATAATCTCTCTCTTCCTCACCCAATCCACGGTCACAACCAAACGGGAAAGGAATATGCAACAAGATAAAATATCTCGACAAGAGAGAAAAACTCTACAACAAGTCGCGGCAAGGGAGAACAACTCAATAATAAGTCTCGGCAAGGACAAATGATTCAACAAGTCCCGGCAAGGGAGAAATAAAAAATTCCTTCTTCAGCTCATTCGCTTCTCAACTATAACTTTGTAGTTCATTTAACAAGTAATTAACTCAATTATTCACCTCTTTTGAATTTTAAAAGCAATTATGACTCACGGTCATGCTAGACTCGGGCGCATAGGTAATCGTCACTATACCTATACACCGACTCAACATAGCACATAGCAAATATTGTCCAAATCCTATTCCCTCAAGCCAAAGTTAGAACAAACACTTACCTTAAAATCTTCCAAACTCAACTCACGCCTCTGGGATAGATTTACCCCTCGAGTTCGCCTCAAAATGGGTCGAATCGAATCACAATTTACTCAAATGTATAGACAAATGCTAGTTAAATCAATTTGAATGCATAAGACTAAAGTTTCCAAAAACTCCCCCAGGCCCATGTGGTCAAAACTCGAGGTTCGAACCAAAACCGGGTTACCCGTTCCCCCACGAGTTCATATATACAATTTGTTTTGAAATCGGACCATAAATTGAGGTCCAAATCCCCAATTATAAGAAAACTAGGTTCTACCCAAAATCCCCATTTTTACCCATTGAAAGCATTGATTTTAAGATGAAATCATGATAAAAGATGTTAAAGTTTGAGGAAATTGAGTAAAAGTTGACTTCCAATTGATTTGGGAGAGAAGGAGTCGAGATAAAATCGCTAATGCAGGTTTAGGTTTTGAAAATATGAAAAATGAGGTTTGAAATCGTCTAAGTATAGGATGCACAATCGCAGATGTTGCAATTGCGAAGTTTTTTTCGCAATTGCGAAGAATGCATAAGGAATAGCGGATGTCGCAATTGCGAGAAATTGTTCGCAATTGCGAAGAGGGCAGATTTTGAGCGGGACTCGCATTTGCGAGTATGTCTTCGCATTTGCGAAGATTGGGCTATCAGGAGGGGGTCGCATTTGGGAAGATGTCTTCACATTTGCGAAGACTGGCTATTTGAGGGAGGATCGCGTTTACGAGTTTTTCCTCGCATTTGCGATAGGGCAGGCCAAAGGGTAAGTCTCGCTTTTGCGAGGCTTGCTTCACTAATGCGAAAACTGCAGATACAAGCTATTTCAAATGCTACAAAATGAACCTAACACCTATCTAAAACTCACCAAAGCCCTCGGGGCTCCAACCGAAACATGCACACAACCTCAAAAACATCATACGGACTTACTTATGTAATCAAATCACCAAAATAACATCATTTGCATAGAATTAACCCTCCAAACTCATGATTTTCATTTCAAAGTTAAAAACTTTCAAATTTTCTATTTTTAATCTGAAACACGTCAAACGACGTCTGTTTTCAACCAAAATTGAATTTACAGATAGCGCTTAACGCTCATTTAAGACTTGTACCCGGTGTCGGAACAAAAATACGGGCCCGATACCATTACTTTTGACCAAATCTCATTTTAATTTTTCCTTAAGCACTTTCATAAAACAATTTCACCGAAAAATTCCGTACTCCGGCCTAGGACCTGGGATTCAATTTCAGGAATACGCTCGGGTTCAAAATTTTCCTACGGACCCTCCGGGACCTTCACATTACAGGTCCAGGTCCGTTTACCCAAAATATTGACCAAAGTCAACTATATCAATATTATTATCAAAATTCATAGTTGTTAACACAGATTTCATATATTTCTGCATAAAAACTTTCCAGCTTCACGCCGGACTACGCAAATTGAGGCAACCAAATAAGATGTTTTCAAGGCCTCGGAAGCACAAAGAAAGGGATAATTACGGTGATGACTCATTGGGTTGTCACGGGAAGTTCTTGAAATGAATTGAGGATTGCCAGAATGCTGAAGGAAGTGCAGGTGGACATCTAGCCCGAGTTGATCTGCTGTTACGAATGCGCGAGCTAATGCAGCTATACGAGGGAGGCAAGAGTACCGAATCTGGGGAAGTTCCTTCAGGGACCAAGTAGATAGGACTTTATATCATGCTTTCTTAATGTAATAATGCCACTGGCCATAAGTGACATCTTTTATCATTCAGTTGTTTTAAGACTCGTCTTGTTTTTATCAATAAAATGAGGAATTTAGCATTATAATTTCTCCAAATTTAATTTTTCACTGGTCCTACCTCGGGCACAACGAGGCACCCAAATTAGGAAGCGATTTATATTCCTGCACAATGTATTTAAATATCGCAATATTATATTATTAGAATCCGCACTAACTTTTTACCTTTGGTTTTTTCTTTAGTTCGTGCATTCTAGCACCATCAGCATACTCCACAAGATCCAAAGGTCCTCCAACTCCTCCTCCTCCAAGTCCTACCAGATACAGGAACAAAGGCAAAATGGGAGATCCAAGCACTAGAAAGGAACTTGAGGAAACTTATCAGAATGCTGCAATTACCAAGGAGACTGTTGTTCATCTAGAGCAAACTTTGGGTGTGGAAATTTGGTCAGAGCGTTCTCATTTCGGGGTTGCGATCGCGTAGTGCTATTTGGACCTGGGGTCCATGGCAACATTTGTTCTATGAGAACGCCGAGATGGTTGTGCGATCGCATAGAAGGGGGAAGATTGTGCCATGCGATCGCGAAGAAGGACTGATCGCTAAAGGATTAGGAGATTCGTGGACGGCCTCAACTATCCGATTGCATTTTGATGACTAGAGAGAAAGTTGTGGTTGCCTCGTTTGAGGAGGTAGTTGATATGGCTCGTCAGGTTGAGAAAGATCGTCATCGAGAGCATGAGAAGAGGGAGGCTAAGAGGCCTCAAGGTTTAGGTAGTTTCAGTGGTGCTCCATCTAGGGGCCAATTCCAGCGCAGCAGAGGTCGTTCCTTCAGCCCTCCTAAGTTAGGTCGTACAGAGTCCAGTGGGGCTTCTTCAGACCGTGGTCATCAGGTTTATCAACAGGTCCACTCTTCACTTAGCGCCCTTCCAGCTCAGAGTACTACTCCTGCTTCTTTGGCCCAGGGTTCATCTGCAGCGAGGGGTTCTCATCAGTCCCCTTCTCCAGCTGCAGGTCATTTTTACGAGTGCGATGATTTGGGTGATATGAGGAGATACTGTCCTTGGCTCCATGGTAGACAATCTCAGCAGAGGGATCAACCCTTATTTTCTATTCCTGTTTCTTCAGCACCCACTCAGTTAGCTAGGAGTGGAGGCCAGGTAGCCAGAGGTTGCCCTAGGGGGGAGGACTGTATTGGCAGTGGTCAGGCTCGATTCTATGCTCTTCCAGATAGAAGGGACGCCATTGCATCAGATTCTTTCATCACAGGTATTATCTCAGTTTTCCACAGGGATGCTTCTGTCTTATTTGATCCCGGATCTACCTATTCCTATGTATCTTCATATTTTCTCATCATTTGGGTACGACCCGTAGTTGTTTTGCCTGATTATGCACGTATCTACCCCGTTGGGTGATACTATTATTGTTGATCATGTATATCGATCATGTCTGGTACTATTGGGGATCCAGAGACCTGAGTTGACTTGTTATTATTGGGTATGGTGGATTTCGATGTGATTCTGGGTATGGATTGGCTATCTCCGCACCATGCTATTCTAGACTGTCATGCCAAGACAACTACTTGGCTATTTCGGGTATTCCGAGGATTGAGTGGCGAGGCGTGACTTATTATGTGCTCGGCAGGGTGATTTATTTCTTAAAGGTCGAGCGGATAGTTGGTAAGGGTTGTTTATCGCACTTGGCATTCCTTTAGAGATGTTGGAGCAGAGATTCCTAGTCTTGATTCGGTTCGCGTTGTGAGGGATTTCCCTAAATTGTTTCCAGCGGACCTGTCGGGCATGCCGCCGGACAGGGACATTGATTTCAGTATTGATCTAGTGTCGGGCACTCAGCCCATCTCTATTCCTCCCTATCATATGGCACCAGTAGAGCTAAAAAAGTTGAATGAGTAGCTTCTGGGGTGCACGGGTCTTATTTGTAAAGAAGAAGGATGACAATGAGAATGTACATTGACTATAGACAGTTGAACAAGGAGACAGTGAAGGACAAGTATCCACTACCCCGTATTGAGGATTTGTTTGACCAGCTTCAAGGAGCAAAGGTATTCTATAAGATTGATCTACGTTTAGGCTATCACTAGTTGAAAATTATGGATTCAGATGGCTTTCAGGACGAGATGTGGGCACTATGAGTTTCTAGTGATGTCATTCGGGTTGACTAATGCCCCAGCCGCGTTCATGCGGTTGATGAACAATGTATTTTGGCCGTATCTGGATTCGTTTGTGATCGTGTTTATTGACGATATTCTGGTGTACTCGCGCAGCCAGGAGGAGCACACGCAACACTTGAGGGTGGTATTGCAGAGATTAAGATAGGAGGAGCTTTATGCTAAGTGCTCCAAATGTGAGTTCTGGCTTAATTTATGGATTTTCTGGGACATGTGGTGTCCAGTGATGGTATTTAGGCTGATCCAAAGAAGATTAAGGTGGTGCAAAATTGGCCTAGAACGTCCTCAGCTACGGAGATTCGAAGTTTCCTCGGATTGGCAGATTATTACCGTATGTTCGTTCAGGGTTTTTCCTCCATTGCTTTGCCTTTGGCGAAGTTGACGTAGAAGAATGCTCCATTTGCGTGGTCAGACGAGTAGAGCTTTTAGAAGCTCAAGTCAGCTTTGACCACGGCGACGGTACTAGTATTGCCATCAACTTTAGGTTCTTACACGGTGTATTGTGATACTTCGAGATTTGGGATCGGTTGTGTATTGATGCAGAAGGGTAGAGTTATTTCTTATGATTCTCGTCAGTTAAAGCCCCATGAGAAGAACTACCCTGGTCATGACTTTGAGTTAGCTGCTATAGTTCACGCCTTGAAGATTTGGAGGCACTATCTATATGGCGTATCTTGTGAGCTGTTCACGTACCATCACTGGCTTCAGCACTTGTTCAAGCAGAAGGATCTTAATTTGAGGCAGCGGAGATGGCTTGAGTTTCTCAAGGACTATGACATTACCATTATGTACCACCCGGGAAAGGCCAATGTAATGGACAATGCATTGAGCCAAAAGGCGGTTAGTATGGGTAGCTTGGCATACATTCCAGTTAGGGAGAGGCCCTTTGCAGTTGAGGTCCGGGCTTTGGAAATCGGATGGTGAGATTAGATATTTCTAAGCCCAGTCGGGTGTTGGCTTTTGTGGTTTCCTTATCTTCCTTGTATGACCGCATTAGAGAGCGCTAGTATGATGACCCGCGTTTGCTTGTCCTGAAGGACAGGGTCCAACATGATAATGCTAGAGATGTGACTATTGGTGATGATGGTGTGTTGCAGATGCAGGTTCGTATTTGCGTGCCCAATGTAGATGGGCTCCGAGAGTTGATATTAGAGGAGGCCCACAACTCGCGGTATTCTATTCATCCGGGTGCCGCAAAGCTGTACCAGGATTTGAGACAGCATTACTGGTGGAGGAGAATAAAAAAGGATTTTGTGTGTTATGTATCTCGGTGTCTCAACTGTCAGCAGGTCAAATATGAACATCAGAGACCCGGTGGTGTACTTCAGCGGATGGATATTCCGAAGTGGAAATGGGAGATGATTACTATGGATTTGTAATTGGTCTCCCTCGTAACTCGAAGAAGTTTGATTCGATTGGGGTGATTGTTGATAGGCTGACCAAGTCTGGGCACTTCATTCCGGTGTGTACTACCTATTTTTCGAAGCGGTTATCGGAGATTTTCATCCGGGATATTGTATGGTTGCATGGGGTCCCAGTTTCCTTTGTCTCAGATAGGGGTACTCAGTTTACTTCCTAGTTCTGAAGGACTTTTCATCAGCACACATGTACAGTTGAGCACGACGTTTCATCCTTTGATGGACGGACAGTCTGAACGTACTATCCAGATATTGGAGGACATGTTGCGTGCCTGATTTATTGATTTTGGAGGTTCTTGGGCAGAGTTCTTGCACTTATAGAGTTTCCTTATAACAATAGTTATCATTCCAGTATTCAGATGGCACCATATAAGGCCTTATATGGGAGACGATGTAGATCTCCGGTAGGTTGGTTTGAGCCCGGCGAGGCCAGACTATTTGGGATAGAGTTAGTTCATGATGCCTTAGAGAAGGTGAAAGTGATCCAGGAGAGACTTCGTACAACTCAGTTGCTTCAGAAGAATTATGCGGACCGGAAGGTTTGAGATGTATCTTATATGGTGGGCGAAAAGGTCTTGCTGAAGGTTTCGCCTATGAAAGGCATTATGAGGTTTGGAAAAAAGGGAAGCTGAGTCCACGGTTCATTGAACCTTTTGAGATAGTTAGGAGGATTGGGGATGTGGCCTATATGCTTGCTTTGCCACACAGGTTGTCGGGTGTTCATCCGGTGTTCTATGTTTCTATGCTCCAGAAGTATGTTGGGACCCGTCTCATGTGTTAGACTTCAGCACGATCCAGTTGGATGTGGACTTGACCTATGATGTGGAGCCAATGGCTTATTTGGGTCGTCATGTTTGAAAGTTGAGATCAAAGGACATAGCTTCTGTAAAGGTGCAGTGGAGAGGTCGGCCCGTAGAGGAGGACACTTGGGAGACCAAACAGGAGATGCGGAGCAGATATCCTCACTTATTTGAGACTCTAGGTATGTTTCTTGACCCGGTCGAGGACAAGCGTTTGTTTTAGTTGAGGAGGATGTGACGATCCGGCACATCTTCACGTGAGTTACCGCCCGTTTCCCTCATATTATGCTCCACTATGCTTCAATATCAGTATTTGAGTTGATCGGGTAGAAATGGATTGGTTTTAGTTGGAAATGAGACATTTAGTCTCTTAAAGGGAAGCTTGTTTTGGAAAAGTCAGCTGGAATTTGACTATTTAGTTAGAAGGCTCGGATGAATTCTGATGATATGATTTGTGACTTAGGAGTGCAATCGCAATTGAATTTGGAGGTCTGCTGTATAATTAGGCTTGAATTGGCTAAGTTTAAAGTTTGACGAATTCCGGTTGATAGGTGAGATTTTGATCTGAGGGTCGAAATGAAATTCCCAGAGTTGTAGTAGCTCTGTTAGGTAATTTTTGATATGTGTGCTAAATTTTAGGTCATTTGGACATCGTTGGGTTGATTTTTTGATCGAATATACAATTCAAAAGTTTTGAAGAAACTTAGGCTTGAATCTAATGTGAATTGATGATGTTAGCGTTGTTTGACGTGTTTTGATGATTGGAATAAGTTCGTAGGATGTTTTGGGATAGGATGGTGTATTTGGTTGAGGTCCCGGGGGTCTCAGTGTGATTTTGTGTGGTTAAATAGGAATTTTGGAAGCATGTTGCAGGTCTGGTATTTGTGTCTTCTGGTATTTATGCATCAATGGAAAAGGAGCCGCAGAAGCAGTTCCGCATATGCGGCGGGGAGGTCGCAGAAGTGGAAAGGTGTCGCCTAGGAAAGTTCCACATAAGTGGATGAGGGTTCGCTTCTGTGGGACCGCATAAGAGAATAATCTACCGCAGAAGCGGTTGTGAGAAACAGCCTAAGAGGAATAGGAGTAGCATAAGCGATCCCATGGATATTTAAGTGAGACCGCATAAGCGGTACACTGGTCCCCTGTGCGGGACCTTAGGTGTAGTTACTTGACCGCATAAGCGGAAAACGACAAGGGATTAAAGTGAGCAGTGTTCACAAAATTTAAAGAGAAGGGAAAATATTTGGACTTTGGACTTAGGCGACTCTTGGGCGATTTTGAAGAGAAATCGAAGGGGTTTCATCAGGTATGAATTACTAGCCTCAAAATATGTTATTATGGTGTAAAAACATTGATTAATCACTTAATTTCAAAGATTTAAAGGTAAAAAATAGAGGTTAGGGCATGAAACTCAATAAAGTTTAAATGTGGGTTTTGAAGGGGCAAACGAACCCCGATTTTGGTAAAATTGATATGTATAGACTCGTGGTGAGACAAGGAATTCGGTGATGTTGTAATTTTCCGAGAAGTGGGCCTGGGGCTCGGGTATTGCCAACTTCATAATTTTTAGTATTTTTTGAGTAAGTTCGATTGGGTTATGTTTCTTCTGCATATAGTAATGTATTCATTGTGGTTTTGACTAGATTCGACACGCGAGGAGGGAGATTCGAGAGAAAGGGCATTGCGGACTAGTCTACGGCCATCTTGAGGTGAGTAATAGATGTAGATGATGACCTGAGGGATTGAAACCCCGGTATATCATATTGTGATGCTGTATTGAGGCGAGACTCGTATTCTACGGTGAGTGCAAGGTCGTTTGTTGACGGGAACTATGGCTTAGTCCATCCGAGTGATGTACACACTGTGTTATTGACTAGAAATTGTATGGTAAACATCCTACTTGGATTGTTATGAGCATATTGGGACTGCGTGTCAATTATTTGGACCCTTTGGGATTATTATCACTGTATCCATGATATTGAGCATGTTTCCATGATATCAGTCCTGAGTTAAATACTGTCTAGAAATGACTAGTAAATTTCTAAGGGTTTTAAACACTTAAGCTATAATACCTTTGGTAAACTTCATTGTGCCCGTGTGGCCTGCATGCATATAATTAGACTGATTGTGGATCGAGCTGCACGCTACAGCGAATGCTATGATGATATTGGGCTTGGGTTGTTGGAGCCCCTCTGAAGTCTGAACCCCCACAATGAGTGCGGGTACCCAAATAGATCGGGTTGTACGTTGCAGCGGTCATGTGCATTGCATTGCATTCATACATCGATATCTATTTGTCTATCTGTCATTGATTTACTGTTGTTTTATCGTTAAATGCTAGGTGGTTACATTCAACTTTACCTTGTGGTATTTCGGGATTTCTTACTTTCAGTCATTATACATGTCTATTACCACTGAACTGGAAGTACTCACTTTACTCCTTGCACCATGTGTGCAGATCAAGTACCTCAGGAGCACAGTTGAGCTTTTGCTATTTCAGAGTTTCCCAGGAGTTGTCGAGGTAACTGCCTGATGTTCGCAGGGCTTGACTCCTCCCCTATCCCTTTATTGTTTCCATATTTGTGAACATTAGTATTATTGAGGATTTATTATTTTTTTATCTTAGAGGCTCTAGACTCATGACTCCAGGTCTTTGGGAGTTTTATTAGCAGTTGTTTCGATTTTCATAATACCTTTGTCTACTATCTGGTTGGAACTATATTGTTTTGATAATTTAATACTATAAATTGGTAATGGTATGAGTAGTTGAGTTATGAGTGTTAATTGGTCGGGCTTGCCTAGAATTTGTGTTGGGCGCCATCACGACCGGGATTGGGGTCTTGACATTCAAACTGCTAGTTTGAAATCCTCTCTCAAAGAGCTCCAAAAATCACCCAAACAATGGAATAAATGAACTCAAAAGGTCTAAGTCCCGCATTACATTTGGAGTCTGCCTCCAGCGATTCTCGCACGTGCAGTGCATAGGCCTCTCCTGGGACCCCGCTTCTGCAGCGTGAGTGCCGCTTCTGCAATGGATGGCTTCTTCACAGGTGTGGTTTCTTATCCGCTTCGGCAGTCACTAGACTCCCCTTGCTGGTCCTCTTCTCCGGTTCGTGGCTCGCACCTGTAGCTGGCCAAGCGCAGGTGCGATTACACGAGCAGCTGGGAGCTTCAACTGTTACTCCAAATTTCCAACTTGGTCCGAGCCTCATCTTATTAACACTCGGGGCCGCGCTGAAAAATGCCAACAAGTTTGAAATCATAAAAGGGACTCGCTCGAACTCTCGAAATGCCCGAAACAGTATTAAAACTAAGAATCACACCTCAAAACCAATTCAATCCAACTTATGGGCTTATAAGTTCTTCAATTTACTCCCAATGAGCCTTACCATACTTAAACTACTTTGAATGACACCAAATTTGCGCGCAAGTCTTAAATAATATTATGGAACTATTCCAGATCTCGAAATCCCATTTGGACCTCGATATCACCAAAACCACTCCAAACCAAGTTTAAAGAACTTCTAAAACCTTCAAAGAACCAACTTTTACTATTAGGCACCAAAAATGCTCACAGGTCATTCAAACTCCGATTCAAACATACGCTCAAGTCCAAAATTATCATATTAACCTATTGGAAACGTAAAATCCTAATTCTGAGGTTGTTTGCTCAAAATATTGACCGAAGTCAAACATAGCCTTTTTAGCCAACCTTAAGAAACTAAGTGTTTCGATTTCAACCTAAATCCTTCCAAAGCCTGAACTAACCATTCACGCAACTCATAAAATAGTAAAAGTGTGTACGAGAAGTCTTATTTAGGGGATCAGGGTTCTAGAAAGTAAAATGATCGGCCGGGTCATTAATTCTCCACCTCTTAAACAAAGGTTTGTCCTCGAACGGCTTTAGAATCATACCTAGAGTGCTGAATAAGTGTGGATATCTGCTCCACATGTCCTCCTCGGCCTCATAGGTTGCCTCCTCGACTGGTTGGCCCCTCCACTGAACCTTTACCACTGAAATCCTCTATAATCTTGACTGGCGAACCTTTCTAACAACAATGGAAACTGGATCCTCCTCAAAACCCAGGATCTCATCTAACTGAATAGTGCTGAAGTCTAAAACATGTGACAAGTCAAAGTGATGCCTCCAGAGCATAGATACGTGAAAAACTGGATGAACTCCCAATAGGCTCGGAGGTAAAGCAAGCTCGTAAGCAACCTCCCCAACTCATATCAATACCTCAAATGGGCCTATAGATATTGGGCTCAACTTGCCCTTCTTCCCAAATATCATAATCCCCTTCATTAGCGAAACTTTTAAGAGAACCTTCTCGCCCACCATAAATGATAAATCATGTGCCTTCTTATCCGTGTAACTCTTCTATCGAGACTATGCCGTGTGAAGTAGCTCCTAAATTAACTTTACCTTTTCCAAGGCATCCTTCACCAAGTCAGTGCCATATAACTTAGCCTCGTTGGGCTCAAACCACTCAATGGTAGAATGACATTACCGATAATATAAAGCCTCAAATGGAGCTATCTCGATGCTAGACTGAAAACTGTTGTTATAAGCAAACTCGGCCAAAGGTAAGAATCGATTCCAATGCCCTTCAAAGTAAATCACACATGCTCTGAGAATGTCCTCCAAGATTTGAACTGTCCAATCTAACTGCCCATCAGTCTATGGATAAAAGGCGGTGCTGAGCTCTATATGAGTCCCCAACTCACTTTGTACGACTCTCCAGAAATGCAAAGTAAATTGAGAGCCTCTATCTGATATGATGGAAATTGGCATTCCATGAAATCGAACTATCTCCTGAATATAAATTTGGGCCAACCTCTCTGAAGTAAACATAGTCACAACTGGGATGAAATGTTCCAACTTGGCCAATATGTGAACAATGACCCAGACTACATCAAACGTTCGCAAGGTCTGCGGCAACCCAACTACAATGTACATAGCAATGTGTTTTCAATTTCACTCTGGTATAGCCATTTGCTGGAGTAGGCCACCTAACCTCTGGTTCTCATACTTAACTTGCTGGCAACTTAGGCACCTAGCTACATGATCAACTACGTCTTTATTTATCAGTTGCCACCAATAATGGCATCTCAGGTCGCGATACATCTTCGTAGCACCTGGATGTGCCTCATCTAGAATCATATCCCTCAAGCCATCAACTTTAGGAACACATTGACGACGCTGGAGTCGCAAAATACCATTCTCGCCTATAGAAACCTCCTTGACACCACCCTGTAGTACCGTCTATCTAAGAACCATCAAATGCGGATCATCAAATTGTCGGGCCTTGATCTGCTCCAAGAGTGAAAACTTGGCAACAACGCATGAAAAAACCTGACTGGGCTCTGAAATGTCCAACCTCACAAGTCTATTAGCTAAGGACTGAATGTCTATGGCTAATGGCCTCTCCTCTACTGAAATAAATTCCAAGCTACCCATACTCTCTGCCTTTCTACTTAAGGAATCTATGACCACATTTTCGTGCCCGGGTGATAAAGAATGGTGATGTCATAATCATTCAGTAACTCTAGCTATCTACGTTGCCTCAAATTGAGATCCGTTTACTTTAACAAGAGTTGTAAACTGCGATGATCAGTGTAAACCTCACAAGGACACCCCATAAAGTTAATGCCTCCAGATCTTAAGAGCATGAACGATAGCAGATAGCTCTAGATCGTGAGGGTAATTCTTTTGATAAATCTTCACCTGACGTGAAGCATATGCAATAACTTACCCCTCATGCATCAATACACAACCCAAGACAACACGTGAAGCGTTGCAATACACTGTAAACATCCCCGAACCGGAAAGCAACACTAAAATCGGTGTTGTAATCAAAGTTGTCTTGAGCTTCTAAAAGCTCGCCTCACAATCATCGGATCAACGAAACAGAGCACCCTTCTGGGTCATTCTAGTCAAAGGTGATGTAATGGAGGAGAAATCCTCCACAAACTGGCGATAATAACCTGCTAACCCCAAGAAAGTCCTAATCTCAGTCGCCGAAGTGGGATGAGGCTAACTCTAAGCTGCCTCAATCTTCTTGTGATCCACCTTAATACCCTGACCGGATATAACATGCCCCAATAATGCCACAAAATTTAGCCAAAACTCACACTTGGAGAACTTATCATATAGCTTCTGGTCCCACAAGGTCTGAAGCACCACTCTTAAAATGTCTCGTGCTCCTCCATGCTACGCGAGTAGATCAAATGTTATGAATGAAGACAATGACAAACGAATCAATACAAGGCCTGAACACCCTGTTAATCAAATCCATAAACGTCGTTGGGGCATTAGTCAAGACAAATGACATCACTAGAGACTCATAATAGCCATATCTAGTATGGAAAGCAATCATATGAATATCTAAGTTCCGAATCTTCAACTGATGGTACCCTCATCTCAAATCGATCTTAGAGAACACCCTAGTACCTTGAAACTTGTCAAACAAATCATCAATACGTGATAAATAGGTACTTGTTCTTAATGGTATCTTTGTTCAATTGCGTTAATCAATGCACATCCACATAGTCCCATCTTTCTTCTTGACAAATAATACTGGTGCACCCCAAGGTGACATACTTGTATGACGAATCCCTTTACTAGAAACTCTTCAAGCTGCTCCTTTAACTCATTCAAATCATTCGGAGCCATACGATATGGTGGGATATACATGTATATATATATATATATATGTATGTATATATATATATGTATATATATATGTAGGCTAGGTACCTGGAGCCAAATCAATACAGAAATTGATACCATGGTCTGGTGGCATGCCTAGAAAGCCAGAAGGAAATACATCGGTGAACTCCCGGACTACTGGTACTGAATCGATCACTAAAGACTCTACAATAGCATCCTGAACATAGTCTAGATAAGCGAAAAAACCCTTCTTGACCATGTGTCCAGACTTAATAAAAGTGATAACTCGACTAGATGTAGTGATAGACAAATCCTTCCACTCCAACCTAGGAAACTCTGGCATTGACAAGATAATAGTCTTGGCATGGCAATTAAGGATGGCGTGATATGGGGATAGCCAATCCAAACCCAATATGACCTCATAGTCGGTCATATCAAGCAATAGAAGATTGCTCTAGTCTCATAACCATAGAGTGTGACCACACATGACCGATAGATCTGATCTACAACAACAGAATCGCCCACAGGAGTGGTCACATAAACAAGAATACCTAATAACTCATGAGGAATATCTAGGAATTGAGAAAACAGAGATGATACATACAAATAGGTAGACCCTAGATCAAATAGTACCGAACTATCCCTACCGCAGACAAAAATAATACTTGTGATCACAACATCTGACGCCACTGCATCTGGTCTAGCTGGAAAATCATAGAACCTAGCTGGAGCATCGATTGGTTGGCCTCCACCTGATAGAACAGTAGATGGCGGACCTCCCCCTATCTGGCCTCAACCTATAGGACGACCGCTACCCGTCTGCCCTCCGCCTCTAGGCGGTTGATAACTAGGGATTTTGATGCATTTTATACTCCTTCTTGCTTATGTTTTGATTAGACATTCATACAAAATAGTCCAAAAAGGATCAGAAGTTGTGCTTGATTGCAGTTTGATAAACAAAGTGACAAGATATCAAAGATCAGCTCAAAAAGAGTGAAACTTGCACAAGTACCAAGACAAGACAACACTTAGGAAAAACAGGCCCAATGCAGCTGCACACAAATCTTACAGTCCCGCATAAGGAGGTTCAGAGAGGTGGCATTCAGGCAAAAAGGGCAATGCAGCCACACTAGGATTTGTGCGGTCTGCACTAGGATCAATGCGGCCATACTCAATTTAATGCAGTCCATAGTAAGAAGGATCGGAGAGTTGCGAACTTTTGAGTTTCAAGCCAATGTGGTCCATGCTCCATTTAATACAGACCGCACTAGAAGCCTCCGCAGCCGCAATCCATTCTCTGCGGTCCGCAGTGCTTGAGTTCAGAGAGATAGGTTTTCAAGCTTAGAGCCTTAGTGCGGCCGAACACCATTTTGTGCGGTCCGCACTAACCCCGCATGAGTATTTTTGTCCAGATTTTTCAGCTTAGTATAAATAGCTTCTTTTCCCATTTTTAGGGTATCACATAGTTTTCTATGTAGGCTGCGCTCGTGGGTTCAAATATTTTAGCCATTTTGGGAATTTTATCTACATTTCAACATTGAATCTTCTAGCTTATTTTAGAAATTAATTAATATGAGTTATTCTTCATCTATTTCTTGTTTTTCTTCTTTAATTATGAGTAGCTAGACCCCTAAGCTAGGGTTGTGACTCAACCCTAGTGCGGGTAATTTATGAGTCTTGTGTTTTAGGGCTAGATTGACTAAGGATGTTGGATATTTGGGCTAATTTCATGGTTAATTGTTGAATTAGTGGTTGCAAATACTAGTTTGTATTTAGTTGAGTTGAGCTCTTCTTGAGAAAGAGGGACTAAGTTTCCAAAATTGGTCCAACAAAAAATTTGGGGCGTACTCAAGAGATTGATAGCCCAAATTAACTGTTCAAACCTCGAGAGAGTAATACCCGACTTGAACCCTGATTGCTTGTGCGAATTTGCATGCCCAATTGGTCTTGAGAAAGTCAATTCAGGCAAAATCACTCAAACCACAGACAGGTGTAGAGTGGGTAAATTAGTGCAACGGTTATATCATACTCCACAACTATGTCAATTGTGC
Source organism: Nicotiana benthamiana (assembly GCA_034376525.1). Lineage (NCBI taxonomy): Eukaryota > Viridiplantae > Streptophyta > Magnoliopsida > Solanales > Solanaceae > Nicotiana > Nicotiana benthamiana. The sequence goes on from CM067338.1 coordinate 64,459,916, forward strand.
CTCAGACTTAAGTACCCATCAATTGACCACCTAGGCGGAAGTCACTACCCTTGTGCCTTTTAAACCATTTAAACAATCCGTAATATTTACTCTTAGCTTAATCTAATTTCATTTAGCTTTGTAGTTTGATAACAACAGAAATAAATAAAAAACCCCCCAAAATGATTAGAAGTGCAATTTGGAACACATACGTAACCGTACACTAGATAGATACTCGATTCCAAATTCTAGCTCGCTGTGGAAATCGATATCGACCCTAAATCGGGTAAAAGTTGCTCCGACCCTCTCTCGCTATTAAATAGTAGTGCGGAGTAGTCCGCGATCACTTTTTGGCATTGTTTCCGGGGATCTAATGATTTTGGCTATCTATTTAGTTAGTTTTGTGTATTGTTCTTCTTTACTTATTTGTTAGTAAGTTGTTCGTATCATAACTCATGTACCAAATGGCAACAAATAACGATAATGAACCTCTTGAAAATGTGGTTGCGGGGGAGGAAGTAGATGATGTTGGAAATGACGAGGTGATTCTTGTACCTCAAGGACAAGGTAGAGGCCATCAGGCTAATGTGAATGATAATAACAATATTTCAGACCCTCCTTCGCTACCCCCAAGAGTGGCTCCCAAAGTTCTTTCGAACTAAGGCTATGCGAGTGCTATTGTCCCACCCCGAATTCGGGCAGGCAATTTTCAGATAACCAATGTGATGTTGACCTTACTAGAGCACCGTAGGTATTTCACGTGTGCTGCAAATTAAAATGCTTACAAATATCTCAAGGGGTTCGCGGATACATATTGGGATAGCAAGCAGACTAATGTGTCCGAGGATACTCTTAGGTTGACACTCTTCCCATTCTCACTTAGAGGAAAGACATTATATTGGCTCGAGTGACTTCCCAACCATTCCATTACAACTCGGGATGAGTTAGAGGACAAGTTCATTGCTAATTATATCTTGCACGGACACATCATTGCGAGATGAGATATTGACCTTAAAGCAAGAGCCCATGGAAACTTTGCATGAGATTAGGGACTGTTATCGAACAATGGTGAAAGAATTCCCCAACAATGATATGACCGAGGCTACGATCCAACAAACCTTCTACCGGGGTATTAACACCACAAATTGCTAGGGGGAAACTTTATGAAGCTGTCATATGATGAGGCATACGATATACTTGACGAGATGGCTGACACTTCTTCTGTATGGCAAAGTAGAGCCAATATGCCTTAATGTCACCCCACTATAACTAATTTGCACAAGGATACATGATCATGTGCAAGCTATAGTTGAGCTAAAAACTACTATGAACCAATTGGCAAAGGAACAGTTGCAACAAGTTCAAAATCATCGCCAAGTGAATGTCATGGAGGGTGTCAATATGCTTGTCAACAAAAGAAGGCAAATAAGGCAACAAAACCAAGAGATTTCTGAGCAATTTGATGATGACTGTGATGGATTTCAAAGTGATGGTTATAATGAACAAAGTGAAGAGGATCAATATGTGAACAATTATCGAGGCCAACGGGGCAACTCTTCCAAACAACAACAATGGAGACGTCAAGGCAATTGGGGCAATCAACAACAAGGAAATAGTAATTGGGGGAACAACAAACAAAACAAAAACTGGGGCAATCATAACAATAATCAAAGCAACCAAGGGAATTGGAATTGTAATAATAACAATTGGGGTGGTAATAATAATCAAGGTGGATGGAACAATGGAAACCAAGGAAACCGGGAGAAAGAATTTCAAAGGCCCCCAATGTACCAACAACCGAACAATCCTCCCCATTTCCATTTCAAGGTGCTAGTTCTTCTGGCAATGGCATGAGTAGAATTGAAATGTTCGAACAAATGATGAACAAGAATGCGGATTCTGATGCACAATTGGCTTCCCACAATGCCTCTATCAGAAACTTGGAGGTGCAGTAGGGCCAAATCTCATTGTTTAAAACTTGCCCTAACGGTGCTTTACCAAGTGATACGGTAGTGAAACCGAAGGGTGGGAACAGTTATATTATGGTGGTAACAACAAGAATTGGGAGAGGCGGTGATGTGAATGCCTCCAAACAAAAGCAAGTCTTGGGATGATGATGTTGAGTTGCAAGAAGATGAAGTTCATTTGGTAGTTGAAGATGTGGTTGATGAAAGTATGAAAAATAAGTGAGGATTGATATTCAAGATGTCGAGGTCAAAACTCAAAATGATGTGAAACCGTCTAGAGAACACACAATAGAGATGGCAGAGCCGGTTGTGCTTAAAGCCAAGGCCACCTCCACCTCATCCTAAAAGGCTCGCGAAGTAGAAGAATGAGAACCAATTTAAGAAATTCATTGACATGATGAAGAGCTTGTTCATTAATGTCCCCTTGGTGGAGGCTCTTGAACAAATATTGGGATATGCAAATTCATAAAGACCTAGTCATAAGGAAGCATTCTATGGATTGTGAAACTATAAAGATGACGCACCAAGTTAGTGCCATAGTGCATTCAATGGCCCCGAAACTTGAAGATCCCGATGCTTTCACCATTTCTTGCACCATTGGGAGTGCGGACTTTGCCAATACTCTATGTGATTTAGGGGCTAGTATCAATTTGATACCCTGCTAAGTTTTCAAAACTTTGGGTATTGGGAAACCTAGGCCAACTTCCATGAGGTCACAAATGGCAGATATATCTATGAAGATACCATTGGGTATTATTGATGATGTGCTTGTCCGGGTGGACAAATTTATCTTTCCAGCTGACTTTATGATTTTGGATTCTAGGTGAACTATGAAGTTCCTATCATGTTGGGAATACCTTTCCTAGCTACGAGGAAGGCATTGGTTGATACGAAAGCAGGGGAACTCACCTTCCGGGTGGGTGATGAAAAGGTGGTCTTTATGTGTGCAAATTAATGAAGCAGATCAACAGTACCGAGGTGTGCTCTTTTGTGGACCTTGTCACAATAGTGAGAATTGATGACACCAGTGCAATGATCTATGTGGAAGACCCATTGGAGATCGTATTGTTGAATCTTCATGTCAATGAAGATATAAGCCGAGTGTAGTGTGTGAATACTTTACATGGAATGGTCTCTTATTCTTATGAGCCTAGAAGATTGTCTCTGGATATCAAGAATAGAAAGACTCCACCAACTAAACCTTCAATTGAGGAGTCTCCGGTGTTGGAGTTGAAACCACTTCTTCCACACCTCAGGTATGAGTTCTTAGGCTCAAACCCTACCTTTCCAGTTATTCTTTCTTCTTACCTTACTCACATGCATGTTGATGCCACATTGGCAGTGCTTCAAAAGTGAAAAAAGTCAATTGGATGGACTTTAGCCGATATTTTGGGGATAAGCCATGCATTCTGTATGCACAAGATTATTCTTGAAGATGACTCAAAGCCCTCCTTGGAGCATCAAAGGAGATTGAACGAGGCAATGCAAGAAGTTGTAAAAAAGGAGGTGATCAAGTGGTTGGATGACGGGGTTGTGTACCATATCTCTGATAGCTCTTGAACTTCACCGGTGCAATGTGTACGGAAGAAGGGTGGGATCACCATGGTTAGAAATTCTCAAAATGAGTTGATTCCTACAAGAACCGTCACCGGCCATAGGGTATGCATGGATTATCGCAAGTTGAATAAAGTTACCTACAAGGATCACTTTCCTTTGCCTTTTCTTGAGCAGATGTTAGATCGACTTGTTGGGCGTGCCTTCTATTGCTTCTTGGATGGGTATTCTGGGTACAACCAAATCTTGATTGCTCCGGAAGATTAGTAGAAGACCACATTCACTTGTCCATATGGTATTTTTGCCTTCTCTAGGATGCCTTTTGGGTCATATAATGCACCGGCTACATTCCAATGGTGTATGATGGCCATTTTTACCGATATGGTGGAAGATATTTTGGAATTGTTCATGGAAAACTTTAGTGTTGTGTGGGATTCATTTGATGAGATAGGGTTTTGGCCCATTATGAAGAAACAAATCTTGTCCTCAATTGGGAGAAATGCCACTTTATGGTGGAAGAAGGAATAGTTCTTAGGTATAAAATTTCGAAGCATGGTATAGAGGTAGATAAATCAAAGATCGATGTGATTTCAAGGCTCCCTCCCCTACATCCGTCAAGGGAGTTTGAAGTTTTCTTGGACATGCGGGGTTCTACCGGAGATTTATCAAAGACTTTTGAAGGTATTGAATCTCTTGTGCAAGTTTTTGTTGGAAAAAGATGCTAAGTTCATGTTTGATGAAAAATGTATGCAATCCTTTGAACTTCTCAAGCATAAGTTGAACACCACTCCTATCATTACCACGCCTAATTAGAGTTTGCCTTTCGATCTCATGTGTGATGCAAGCAATGTTGCGGTTGGGGCGGTTTTGGGTCAATGAGTGAACAAAATATTTCATCTAGTGTCCTGTGTGAGCAAGACAATGAATGATGCTCAAGTGAACTGCACGGTTACCGAGAAAGATCTTTTGGCTATTGTGTTTGCTATGGAAGAATTCTGGCTGTATCTTATGAGTTCTAAGTTTATTATTCATACTGACCATGCCGCACTCCGGTACTTGATGACGAAGAAGGATTCCAAAGCTAGACTAATGCAATGGGTCTTGTTACTTCAAGAGTTTGATTTGGAGATTGTGCACCTGAAGGGTAGTGATAACCAAGTGGCAGACCACTTGACCCACTTGCAGGAAGAGGAGATGCCTCGTGATGGCCTAGAGATCAATGATTCATTTCTCAATGAACAACTCCTTTTGGTGTTGATGAATGATATGCCATGGTTTGCCGATGTTGCTAATTACCTTGTGACTGGTATAATCCCGTGTGAGCTCTCTTCTAACCAAAGGAATAAGATCAAGCATGATAGTTTGGATTTATATTGGGATGAACTGTACTTGTTCTAGATTTACATGGATGGTGTGATCCGAAGGTATATTCCGGAGGAAAAACAATTGAGTATCTTGGAGGCTTGTCATTCCTCTCCCTATGGTGGCCATCAAGGAAGGGCGACGACGACTTCTAAAGTTCTTAGTTGTGGGTTTTATTGGCCAACTTTGTTCAAAGATACGGGTGATTTTGTGAAAAGATGTGACGAATGACAAAGAGCAGGTGGAATTACGAAGAAAGATGAGATGCCTCTCCATACCATCTTGATATTGATATTTTTGATATATGGGGTATTGATTTCATAGGCCCATTTGTTAGCTCTTGTGGGAACACTTACTTTCTTATGGCGGTTGACTATGTTTCAAAGTAGGTTGAAGCCGTGGCTTTTCCCAACAATAAGGCCCAGAGTGTTGTTGCATTTCTCAAGAAAAGCATTTTACAAGGTTTGGTACTCCTCGTGCAATCATAAGTGATATGGGGTCTCATTTTTGCAATAGAGCTTTCGACAATTTGCTTTCAAAGAATGGTGCCAATCACAAATTTTCTACTCCCTATCATCCTCAAGAAAGTGGTAAAATTGAAGTCTCCAACATGGAAATCAAAAGCATATCGTCAAATATAGTCAATGCAAATAGGACTGATTGGTCAAAGAAGTTGGATGACGCTCTATGGGCTTATAGGACTGCTTACAAGACTCTGATTGGTATGTGCCCGTACCGGTTGGTGTTTGGGAAAGCTTTATATATATCGATTGAGTTAGAACACAAGGACATGTGGGCTTTGAGGAAACTAAGTTGAAGTCGTGGCTTTGCCCAACAATGAGGCCCAGAGTGTTGTTGCATTTCTCAAGAAAAGCATTTTACAAAGTTTGGTACTCCTCGTGCAATCATAAGTGATAGGGGGTCTCATTTTCGCAATAGAGCTTTCTACACTTTGCTTTCAAAGTATGGTGTCAAACACAAAGTTTCTACTCCTTATCATCCTCAGGCAAGTGGTCAAGTTGAAGTCTCCAACATGAAAATCAAAAGCATATTGTCAAAAATAGTCAATGCAAATAGGACCGATTGGTAAAAGAAGTTGGATGACAATATATGGGCTTATGAGACTTCATACAAGACTCTGATTGGTATGAACCCATACCGGTTGGTGTTTGATAAAGCTTGTCATCTACCGGTCGAGTTAGAACACAAGGCCATGTGGGCTTTGAGGAAACTAAATCTTGAGGGGGATATTACAGCCAATCTTCATGTGGAGCAGCTTGATGAACCTGATGAATTCAAATTCCATGCCTACTCCAGTTTGTCCTTGTATAAGGACAAGATGAAGTAAATTCATGATAAATATGCTTGTGGAAAGGAGTTCAAAGTAGGTGATTTGGTTCTCTTATTTAACTCCCGGTTACGTTGTTTCGGGAAAGCTCAGGTCAAAATGGAGTAGACCTCTTGAAGTGTTGTGTGTGAACCCGTTTGGTGCTCTTGATTTAAAGAACAAAAATGGTGAGGTTTTTAGAGTCAATGGGCATAGGGTTAAGTACTACTTAGGATAAATTGATGGCAGCCACATGGTGGCACTTCTTTATTTTAAATTATGTAATGCTAACTCGCGTCATTCCGCGACGTTAAATGAGGAGCTTCTTGGAAGGAAGCCCATGCATTTTTCTTGTTGTTTTTAGTTTAATTTCATTGTAGTATAGGATTGATTTTTGGGCTAACTGGTTGTGAGATGTTAAATATTTGTGTTGATGCAGTTCAAGACATAGTGGAAAAAAGTGTTCGAGCCTCTGAAGTTTTTAATGTGGCCGCCCTACATTTAGTGCGGACCACACTGGTTAAGGGTGAAATATTGACCTCTCTGAATTTTGCCACTGCAACCGTACTACATTTTATGCGGTATGCAATGGATCACTGCAGCCGCATTACATTTTATGTGGACCGCAGTGAGTTTCCTGAATAAACTTAAAAAAGGCTGTGTAGTGCGGACCGCGGTCTATTTTGTGCGGTCCACACTGGGCTAGGTAATCTGGGTCCCAGGAATGTTTCTATAAGTAGTCCCAGAGGCCGAACAGTTACACTCTTCGATCCTTAAATGTCAAAACCCTTAAAAGAACTGTTTATCCTGCATGTTGCTGGTAATTCATTGCTTTGATTTGTTAATCTTCATCTCATCTCATTTCTGGTAACTTAATTTCTTTTTAGTTGCTTTAATTTTGTTATTCTTTTTTTTTCTGGTCTTCTATTTTGTTCCTTCCGTAGCTTCTTCAATTAGTTAGGTTAGGTTAGTTAAATTCTTGATTAATTTAGAATTAGATAGTTAACAGCACTGGGCAAACATGCAGGGACATTCCTTAGGTTAAAAATTAGGCATAAAATTAATTTATTTTGAAACCCTAACTTAATGCCAGAACTGCACACTCAGTGCAGACCGCGATCGATTCTGTGCGGTCCGCAGTGCTTGGGTGCGGTCCGAAGTTACATTTTGTGCAGACCGAAGAGCTAATTTTCCTGAAAGTTGAACTTTAGAAACTGCAGCCGTACTATATTTTTTGCGGACCGCATTGGTCCTTATGCGGTCGCACTATATTTTGTGTGGCCCGCAGTGCCTAGATACAAATAGTGGGTAGTCTAAACCCCATCTTTATGCAGACCGCATGGCTTTTTTGTGCGGTCTGCATTGACCCTCTGTGCGGCCGTACCCATTTTATGCAGTCCACACTGTGTAACTTCTACAACCTTCTGCAATTCTTTTTCTGCAACTGTGTTGCTAACTGCTTACACCCATACTAACAAGTTTGTTTGGATTGTATTTGCAGACAATGGTGAAACAACGAGATAATGGTTTAAAACAACTGGGCAGAGGAGAATCCTCCCCGGGAGGGAAGCAGAAAATGATAAAACTCACTCCTCAAACGAGGAAAAGCATAAAAAAAACAAGAAGCTGATTAGAGTAGCCGATAGAGCGATTGACATGTCGGGGAGTTAGTACAAGCCCTCCCGAGAGATATCTTCAGACTCCGTGCCAACATACATCCCGGACTGGCCGGAGAGGAATAGGCTAAGAGAAACACTGCCCAAGCGTCAGCGAATATTTCTTCTCTATCGTCTGAGGGCTCAGGTGCAGGTAGTAGGGGAATACTTCACCTCTCCTACAGCTTCATTATCTGGAGAGGGTGCAGTAGGAGATTTGGAGGAAGTAGGAGAAGAAGGAGAACTAAGAGAAGGAGGAGAACCTCAGGTGGGGGTATCGCTACAACTAGGAAACTAGAGGTGTGGTAAGACCGATTTGTTAGTGAGGTAGCGTACCACATATTCAGGAAATGGTGGCCGGTGAGGAAATTTATCCCGGAACGGAGTTTTGTTGATAAAGATCTACTGCCTCACAACCTCAATTTGAGGAGGCAGTTTAGGGAGAGAGTTCGCTAGGAACACTTTTTGGGGGAATGTGTGGATGCCAATGAGCACTTGGTCAAAGAATTCTACACCAACGTTGCCCATATAAAAAAGGGTAGACCAAGATGTGAAATCTGAATGTGTTATTTGATGGGAAGACAATCAACGACTACCTTGGCAGGAGGATGAGATCCTATACATGGCAAAGATGGAGCTGGGCGAGGAGGTCCAATCCTGGTTGGCACGGTATATGGAAATTCTGGGTACCACCCCCGATTGGTTAACTGTAGGCTTCAAGATTTTGAGACGTAGTTTGAATTTCAAGGTAAATGAGTGGGAAATATTTGTATGTAGCAGGTTGGACTCAACGACTCATGACAACTCCCTCCCTCCATCGGCCGGGTTTGGTGGCTTTGATATGGTGGGGTTCCCAATCAATGTGGGAAATGTGATGTCGAGGATAACTACAATTGTGGGTATTGAGAATGATAGAAACTTCCCTTTCCCCAGTTTTCTGACTAAGTACTTCCGGGACCTAAAAGTTGAAAAGAGGCCATTCGATATCAAAGCGAAGGCCCGATTCTCTTGGTACAACATGCAGGGGATGACAACCCCAAGAGCAAGAAATTCAAGGGAACAACTACTTCTCCGACTGGCTAGTCTGAAGAGCCAGTTATGGTAGTGGCTCCTGCTGAGTCTGCCTCCAACTCCACTGATATCCCTTTTGGTCCATCCATATCAGTATACCCGGAGATACCATCTTCCTGTGCCTATCCGGTCACTGCCCACCGACTGAGCCAGGCTCTCCTCAGTATCAAAAACTAGATGCAGACTGCATCATATAAGTTGTCTACCCTCACTACCACAGTAGAGCTCAGTCAACACCTACACCTCCACAAGTCCCCCAGTCCATAGAGGATGCTCTCAAGGAGATTCTTGCCAACCAACAGAAAATACTCGACACTCAGAAGATGCTCACAGCGATAGTTGATTCACAGAGAAAGTCTCTTAAGGAGCTTTCTAGGGAGAACAAGAAGCTGAGGAAAACACGGGCTTCCAAGGATTCCGTGAAGGAGCTGAGAGTTGATGTTGATAGACTAAAGTCAGATCAGCTGCCTTTAGATTTATTGCTCCAGGACCCAGTACCAGCAGTTCATCCCCAGCCGGAGTAGTCACAGAGGCCTCCCAAGATGAAGAGGATGATTCCCAGAGTGTTGATGCAGTCATCCAGTTGGCAAACCCTCCGGAGGCCTCCTCCAGTCAGTCACATGATGCACCTCAGGAGCTTGTCTAGGCCTAGGTCCCAGCAGGCCACAATGAACCAGTCTAAGGTTCTTGAGCACACTGAGGACCTTGGGACCACTCAGGAGCACATGCAGACAGACAGGCGATAGGGAGTCCCTATATCCCTTTTCCCTTTCTTTTTTTGGTGCTTTATTTACCCAATGCCAGCTTTCATTTGAGGGGGTAGGCCCTAATTTTTATTTTATGGATTCATTCGGATGATTGTATATATAGTTGTTACTTTTTATGCTTTCTTTATTTTCATCTTTGATTTGTATATAATTTTAATATTTTGTTACATTTCTCAAACTTTTATTTCCCTTTGGGTCTGTATATGAAGTTATGTTACGTTGTATATATTCATGCCATCTATTGTATATTCAACAAATTCCCTTTTGTATATATTCATTTTACTTTCCGCAGTTTTTTGTTCTTAGATTCTTATTTATGTTCATAGCTTCTTGTTTTGAAAGTTTGCAATAAGCATTTGGTTTTTAATGCCATGGTTCTTTCCAAAGGTTGAGTTTTGTGTGAACCGGGTGGGTCTTTCAAATGATGGATGGTGTGACAACATTCTTAAACGTTTGAGTCCGTTTTCTTTTTGTTTTTAGTAGTTAGTAGTTAAGGGTGCCTCAAGCAAAACTTCACTTGGACCTAGCACATTTGCCTTTGATCTTATGGTAAAAAAATGTGTTTATGATGGTAAAATTAGTGACCTTGAGACTCTTGTGATGACCGATAATTATCAAGTGGTTTTTCGGGATGATTGTTCGCTTAAATCTTATCTAAAGTCATTGTGGGCCCCCGACTCTGTGTCTTTTGCAATCCCATAGCTTGTGTGGTGAGTAATCGCCTTGCAAGTACAAGTCCCGAGCCATTAGTCTAGAACTTGCCCTGAATTTTTGTTGAGGCAAAATTCAAAGTGAATTTTGACTTGAGATATGATTATAGGCTTTCCTTGATTCCAAATAATAGCTTGAACACATCCATAACCTACCAATGATAAGATCCCTAGCCAACCCTTTAGAGCCTTAGACCTTTTTCTTTCAAGAACCATGATAGAAGACCTTACCCGTTCTAAAATATACCCTCTCTTGGCACTCGATCTTTCCTTTAACACATGGAAAAAGTATAAGTTTGGGGAGAGAGACGAGGATTGAAGAAAAGTGGTAAAAAGACATGAAAATGAAAAAAAGGAAAGGCAATAGAAAAGAAAGAAAATAGAAAAGACAAAAAGAATGTTCAATATGAAAAAGAACAAAAAGGGATTCAAGAAAAGCAATGAATGAAAGGTATGGAAAGTTGAAAAAGGAGAAAAGGTTTGAAATGCATAAGAAAGAGTGACAGTGTGTCTCTCTAACCCTTTAGAAAGAAGTGAAATGACTCAAAGTGTCAAGTGAATGTGTGCCAAATGAAATAAATAACTGCTTAAGGGTAGATGGAAACTACTCAGACCAAAACATTTCCTACCCCAAACCAAAAGCCTTCACAATGTCTTCATAAAAGCCCTATATGATCTTGAGTTGAATGAAGCTTACATTAGTGGATACTCGCATAAGGGAAATCATATGGTACCTAGATCCGAACTTGTGACTTTTTTTGAAAGAGATGAGTGAACTTCCATTGACCTCGTTCTGAGTGCCACTATTCTGAAGGTGAGGTTTACTTTAGGAGAGTTGAGAATTTTTGAGCTTGGGTTCCACAATGACCAAAGCAATAGAAAGAGTTCTTTGATGTATTGAGTAAATTCTTTATGCTCTTGTGTCGCACTTAATCCATAGATTTTCAAAGAGTAAAAGTTGTTAATGATTCATTTGTATTCAGGGCAATTGTTAGTTCCAATTGATACTAGATGAGGTTACTTTAAGTCAGTTGAAATTTTCATGGATGTTCTCTTAAAGGGTGTAAGGACAAGCAAAAGCTTAAGATTGGGGGAGTTGATAACTAAGGATTTAGTTCCATTTTATACTCCTGCTTGCTTATGTTTTGATTAGAAATTCGTATAAAATAGTCCCAAACGACTCACAAGTTGTGCATGATTGCAGGTTTGATAAACAAAGTGACAAGATGTCAAAGATCATCTCAAAAAGAATGAAACTTGCACAAGTACCAAGACAAGATAAAGCTTAGGCAAAACAGGCCAATGCGGCCGTACACCATTCTGTGCGGTCCGCATAAGGAGGTTCAGAGAGGTGGCATTCAGGAAAAAGGGGCAATGCATCCGTGCTAGGTTTTATGCGATCTGCACTAGGATCAATATAGCCGTACTCGATTTAGTACGGTCCGCAGTAAGAAGGATCAAAGAGTTGCCAACTTCCTAGTTTCAAGATAATGCAATCCGCGCTCTATTATGCGGACCGAACTAGAAGCCTCCGTGGCCGCAGTCCATTCTCTGCGTTCCGCAGTATCTGAGTTCAGAGAGATGGGTTTTCAAGCTTAGAGCCTTAGTGCGGCCGCACACTATTTTGTGTTGTCTGCACTATCCGCACAAGGGTATTTTTGTCCAGATTTCTTAGCTTAGTATAAATAGCTTCTTTTCCCATTTTTAGGGTATCAGATAGTTTTATCTGTAAGCTGCACTCATGAGTTCGAATATTTTAGCCATTTTGAAAAATTTTATCTATATTTCAACATTGAATCTTCTTGTTTATTTTAGTAATTAATTAATATGAATTTTTCTTCATCTATTTCTTACTTTCATTTCCTTAATTATGAGTAGATAGACCCATAAGCTAGGGTTGTGGCTCAACCCTAGTATGGGTACTTGATGGGTGTTGTGTTTTAAGGCTAGATTGACTAGGGGTGTTTGATATTTGGGCCAATTTCATGGTTAATTGCTGAATTAGTGGTTGCAAACACTAGTTTGTGTTTAGTTGACTTGAGCTCTTCTTGAGAAAGAGAGCCTAAGTCTCCAAAATTGGTCCAACAAAAAATTTAGGGCGTACTCAAGAGATTGATAGCCCCAATTAAAGGGTCAAACCTCGAGAGAGTAATACCCGACATGAACCTTGATTGCTTGTGCAAATTTGCATACCGAATTGGTCTTGAGAAAGTCAATTTGGGCAAAATCACTCAAACCACTGAGAGGTGTAGAGTGGGTAAAATAGTGAAATGGTTATATCATACTCCCCAACTATGTAAATTGTGCCTTAGACTCAAGTACCCTTCAATTGACCACCTAGGCGGAAGTCACTATCCTTATGCTTTTTAAACCATTTGAACAATCTGTAACATTTACTATTAGCTTAATCTAGTTTCATTTAGCTTTGTAGTTTAATAAAAATTAGAAGAAAATCAAAATCTCCAAAAATGATTAGAAGTGCAATTTGGAACACATACGCAACCTTACACTAGATAGATACTCGATTCCAAATTAAGTTCTCCATGAAAATCGATCCCGACCCTTAATCGGGTAAAAACTGCCCCGACCCTATCTCACTACTTAATAGTAGTGCGGAGTAGGCCGGGATCAACAGTCAGATGACTGGTGTTGTAATCATGGGCTGATGACCCTGTTACACTACTTTTCCCTTAAGTCTGGGACAAAATCTCTTTATGTGACCAGGATCCCCACATTTGTAACAACCTCTCGGCACCATTGATTGTTGCCCTGAAGTCTGACCCTGATAGCTTGAATACCCACTAGAATAACCCTTGATAGCTGATGGGTGGTATGAACTCTCTGGTCGGGCAGTGAAATAGGGTCATGTTGGAGCACCCGGAGGAGGTGATGGTGATGGGTATGTGGTCCTGCTAGACTGGTCCCTCCCAGAATGACCTCTGCCCCCAGCCGGTGCACCTCTAAAGTCTCCAAAAAATGGGACCTCATGTCTCGCTACATTTTAAATCTACCCATCTGGAGGTAACCCTTAATCCTCCGAGAAATCTCCACTACTAGCTGATAAAAAGTCCCCATCTCAACCTACTAGCCATACTACCGTGAATACCGGAGTGCAACCCTGCAACAAACCTCTGTACCATGTCTGTGTCAGTAGGAAGTATCATTAAGCACATGGCACGATAACTCAGAGAATCTCCCCTCATAATCGATCACTGACATCCGACCCTGCTCGAGCTGCTTGAACTAACACCGCAACTCTTCCCTATGAAAGGCGGGATATACCTATCCAAGAAAAGCTGAGTAAACTGGTCCCAAGTCATGGGAGGAGAACATGCTGGTCGGCCAAGAAGATAAGACTTCCACAATTTACAGGCCCTGCCCTCCAGTTGCAAGTAGTAAAATCCACCCCATGGGACTCCAATATACTCATGTTGTACAGTCTGTCCTTGCACCAATGAATGAAGTCCTAGGAATCCTCATGTTGCTCACCTCCGAAGACTGGAGGGTGTAGCCTTGTCCATCTATACAGTTGCTTATGCAGCTCACCGGCCGCAACTAGTCTAGGCTCAGGTATTACTACTTCTACTAGCTTGGCCCTGACTACAGGTAATGCACCCAGGTTCTGATAAACAACAGTTGCATACCCAAGAGCTTGCGTAGTAAGGATTTGTGCTCCCTTTCTCACCTGAGATGTGTCTGGGTCTACTGGAAATAAACCAGCCTGGGTCATAGTATCCATGAATCGCAGCATATGGCCCATGACCTCCTTAAATCTTGATGCTGATATAAAATCGATCGGGGCTGGATCTACTACGGGCACCTCACCTTGCTCCTCAATAATGGGATCCTCTACTGGATCTGCTGGTGGTGAAACTGGGGCAACTCTGGGACGTCCTCGTCCCCTACCTCGGGCTGGTGCCCTCCCCCGGCCTCTAGCAATAGGGGAGCAGCTCCTCCTGAGTCTGAAACGTCCACCGTGCGCGTTCTTACCATCTGTGAGAGAATAAGAGAAAGAAACTGGTATACGATCGACTGCATGAGAGTATATGAATAAATAGTAGTTTCCTAACGCTCTATAGCCTCTCGAAGATAAACACAGACCTCTCTGCACCGATCTGCAAGACTCTATTAGGCCCACTCATAACTTATGAAACCTACGTGAAACTAGTATTTTAATACCATGTTGTCATGATTCAATTCTATTATAGGCCGTGATGGCACCCAACACCGTTGCTAGGCAAGCTAACAATGAACAATCTAGCAATTTCCCATTTTAATAAATTTGCTAAATAAATAACTTTCCTCAATTTAAAAGATTCAAGAAATGACAACTGAAAAAAGATTAAATGAAAGAAACTGAGTGTAATCATAATCATTGAAATGAACCCAAAATCATAAGTCTACTAGTGCGTGTGCTAACATATGGTGTCATAAGTGTATGACCATTCTAGGAGATTATCCAAAATAATACTAGTCTACTGTCCGAAGTGAAATACACAGAAAATATAAGGAAAAGAAAGACTCCAACTACTGCATAACGGCTCGGAAGACAGCTCACCGTGAAGTCTCAAAGTGGTAATCAAGTGTGCGCGTCGGACTGATATCCATATGCACATGCCTCAAATTCTTCATAATTAAGTGCAGAAGTGTAGCATGAGTTTATAAAAACATATACCCAGTAAGTATCTAAGCAAAACTTGAAGAAACAATGATGACGGTTCGACTTTGACACTTACTATGGGCCAACAATATAATACCGTGAAATTCTAATTAAGCATGATAAATATAAATTACAATAGAACTCAGAGTAAGAAATAATTAAACAATCCTTTCATCGTTAGTAAGGGCTGAATCATTTCCCTCGTTTAAACATGTCATTTCTCAAGCCAATAAATAAATATCAAATACAAGGGACTTCCAATATTAGTATCACACACGAATTATGCCAAGTACCTACACCCCTATACAAATATATATATACATAAATGTGTGCACTACCAATGGTCAAATGACACAAACCATAGATGCATCTATTAACCTACTGAGTCGAACAGCCCACTCTCATGAGAGTAGTCGAAAAGTCACCTCACTTGCGGAATATACTTGCGACGCAATTGAATATAAATTTCTCAAATTAATCACAACATCCCTCAATTCTTTTCAAAATGAAGAAATTCACCCGAAACATTTAAAATCTGTAAATCCTCAACTTTGCCCCATTCAATACAATTAACAAATATAATTAAATAACGGTGTCCCCAAGCATTGTGTAAACCTAAAACTATCTAGACATAAGCATGAATAGTAGCTTCGTAAGGACTCTCGTCACTTAGTGCGTACGTAACCCCCATAAATAGCAACACATATTAATTAAGTTTACATATGGGGTTAATTCCCTCTTACAAGGTTAGAAAAGAGACTTACCTCGCCTCAATGCCCACTTCCCAGTCCAAGATTTTGATCAAGCCCCCAATTCGGCGGCAGACGACTCGAAACTAGTCAAATATTATATAAAATAATTAATACATGTTTAAAATTTCATATTCTAACTATCCAAGTGATTTTCTAAGCCTATTTAAAGAATCCCTAAAATTCGGCCCCTACCCCACATGCCTGAATTCTAGAAAATTTTTAAGAAAGTTATTATCCATAACCTCATGAACTCAAATATATGATTTTAACTAAATTCCATAACTAATTTCATGGTTAAATGTTATTTTTATCAAAAACCTAGGTTTTCACCTAAACCCATATTTTTTACTAATTTACATGTTATAATCTACCCATAAACTATGTAATTAGATCGCATTGAGTAGATATTGTTACTTCAAAGTGCTAGGTGAAATTCTTTCTCTAAGAGCTCTAAAAATTTCTCAAAAATTGGAATAAATGAGCTCAAAAGTCTAAATCCCGCATTAATGGAGTCTGCCTCCAGCGATTCTTGCACCTGCGGTGCATAGGCCACTCATGCGGCCTCGCTTTGCAGCGTGAGAGTCACTTCTGCAACTTGAGCCACTTCTGTGATGGCTATCTTTGCACCTGTGCCATTTTAGGTGCGGTCTCTAGTCCACTTCTGCGATCACTAGCCTCTCTCTTTGGTCCTCTTTTGCGGTTCATGGCTCGCAACTGCGGCTGGCCAACCGTAGATGCGATTGCACCAGCAGCTAGGAGCTTTAGCTGTTGCTCCAAATTCCAACATGGTCTGAAAATTGTTCGATTAACACTCGGGGCCCCCAAGGCCCTGACGGAACATACCAACAAGTTTAAAATCATAAAATAGACTCGCTCAAACTCTCAGAACGTCCGAAACAACATTAAAACTAAGAATCACACATCAAACCAATTGAATCAAACTAATGAACTTCAAGTTCTTCAATTTACTCCCAATGAGCCTAAAGGTACTTAAACTACTCGGAATGACACCAAATATTGTGTGAAAAACTTATATGACATTATGGAAATATTCCCCGACTCGTAATCCCATTTGGACCTCGATATCACCAAAACCTGCTCCAAACTAAATTTCAAGAACTTCTAAAACCTTCAAAGAACTAACTTTCACTATTAGGCGCCAAAATGCTCCCAGGTCATCAAAAACCCAATTCAAACATATGCCCAAGTCTGAAATCATCATACATTCCTATTAGAACCGCCAAATCCTAATTCCAAGATCGTTTGTTCAAAATGTTGAGTGAAGTCAAACTTAGCCTTTCTAGCCAACCTTAAGGAACTAAGTGTTTCGATTTCAATCAGTACCCTTCCTAATACCAAACTAACTATCCCCGCAAGTTATATAACAGTAAAAGTACATACGGAAAGTCTTTTTAGGGTAACAAGTTTCTATAAAGCAAAACGATCAGTCAGATCGTTACACATACATATACACGTGAGTGTGCTAAAAGAGAACATACAGACACACTGTGCTGAATATAATACTTGTTTCACATATCTAAATGACATTCAATAATGAAATTACCAATAAAATTATTTAATTACTATTTAACTATCATAAATCATATAAGAACAAGTTTTAGTTTTGTCGCTTTGATTTTTGTTTCTATGAGATAGTTTATCTTACGGTGATGAATCTTACTTGATATTTCTTTATATACGATGTTCTTGGTATATGTTCTTTTTTCTTTTGTTTCGGCTGATGCGTCATGATTAAAACCTTTGTTGTTGACATAAATATTCCCCTTGAGAGTGCAACATATAGTTACTCATGTGAGAAATATGTTACAGTAAGTACAGTCCCACATTAGATATTGTTTTTCCTTGTGCTTTATATATTATCATTGGAAAAGCATAGTCTTATTGGAAATTGTTTTCTAATGAATTTGAAAGGATAACCTTCATTTTCTGGAAGCAAAAGTTGAATACTGGGGATATATATTTGGAAGCATTTTTTCCCATTATTATTTTTGCATGGATGTTGTTGTTACGAAAGCTTCTAAATATCATTCTTGTACCATTACATAAGTAATTTGCTGGGTCCAAATTTCTTAGTAACATGATCGGAGCATTTTTCTTAAAAACCAACCTGTCAAGCAATAAATACTTATTTAAAAGTACTTAGATGAATTCACAGAAAGATAGATAATAGGAATTTAAGACAAACCTACAAAATCTAAAATATTCAACTAAATTTGCATTTGCATATTGTAAAGATGAAGCTACTGTTATATATTAACATAATTTCTAATTTATCAGAATGATCTACTGGTTTTTTTTGTCTGTCTCGAAAGTTACAGTTGCATGTAAGTTTCAAATATTGATTTCAATAATAGAAATGATTATTCTTAGAACTTAAAGGAATGCATGCAACTTTTGTGTAAAACTCTAAGGAAAAATTGTATAAGATGAATTTGCAGGAGTATACATAATAGTATTACCGTAAGTTTAATAAATTTATCTGACTGAAAAACTATAGAGAGATTCTTTGAATGTTGTCATAATACACAATGAACTCACAAAAAGACAGAGAATAGCAATTTGACTCAACTTTGTGGGGTGGAAGGCTGCTTGGTGTTGAAGTATTTAAGTACTCCTCCTGGTAGTAGTTATTGTTTTCATCATCCTCTGTGGAGTAAAAACTCAAAAAGTTCTGCTTTCACCAGGAAACTTGACAATTAACATCTCATTTAGTTGATCAACAAACTCATCTCTCCTAGCCAAGATAACTCTTTTTGTCATGTATTTCGCAAAACTTGACTTTTCATCTAAAGATGAAAATATTTCTCTTATTAAATTATCTTCACCAGTACTATCACTATCGTATTTGACGATCAACGTTTTTAGAAGAAGGACCATATCATCTCTTATTGTAGGTTACTCACCATTACCGACCCCTAGTAAGAAATCGCCGAATGTGGATCTGCTCTTGCCCTTATATTTCTTGTTAATTGAATCTTTTCTATTTTATTCCATACGTATGATTTTACTAAGCTAGCCTTTATTGTTTCAGCTCTGGTAGATTTTTGAACTACGGGTAGTACTTGACGAAAATCACCTCCGAAGACCATCACTTTTCCACCAAAGTGTTCATGAATGTCCATTATATCTTTGAAGATCCTATCAACAGTTTCAATCATCTGACACATGTGGTAAGATAAGGTGGGCTTGATACACATGTTGCTATTAGGGAAACTACTTGAAGTCGCGTGGCGTGATAAGGTGGGATAAAACGCGACAAGCTATTTTGGGATAAATGATTTTAAAACCAAATTCAAGGCTCCCACGGTGATATAAGGAAATATTGTGAATTATTTTATGATTTGTGACTATAAGGCGGTACCTTAGTAGTGATTCTTGTCGATACTTTTCTACTACTTCACTTTTGTTTTGGTTGCTCATTTTCCTTGACATATTATTCCCTATTTTCTTTCATGGTGCATTATTTGCTTATTACTACCCCCATAATTCAGGAGATCCTCACCCAATACTTGAGAAAGTTTGGTACTCTAGCTCAGGCAGGGTTCATCCCAATTGCACCGGTCGGATACCAGGCTGAGGAGGAGCACAGGCTCCCTCATCCCGTACCCTATGGCAGCGAGTCTAGGTTGACCAGGTCCTAAAGGTCATACCAGTGCAACCGGTTATCCCAGCTTAGTCCCATGTTCGGGAAGCAGCATATGAGGATGGGAAACATAGGCTCGAGAGGTACAAGAAGTACCATCCTCCTACATTCAACGGCCTAGCTACAGAGGACGCACATGGTTTTCTTGAGGAGTGCCACCATATCCTTCGTACTATGGGTATTGTGGAGTCGAGTGGGGTTGCTTTCACTATGTTCTAGCTTAAGGGAGCGACTTATTAGTTGTGGTGAGCGTACAAGTTGATTAGATCGGCTGAGGCAACTTTTTTCACTTGGGCTCAATTTTCAGAGATGTTCTTAAGAGAGTTTGTACCCTAGAGCCTTCGAGATGCATGTCATGCAGAGTTTGAGAAATTGCGTTAGGGTGCTATGATCGTATCAGATTATGTTGTCAGGTTCAGCAATTTCCAGACATGCACAAGCCTTACTCTCCACAATCATAGAGTGAGTCCGTCGATTTATCGACGGGATCAACCATGTTATTAGATTCAGCTACCTCGAGAATTGGAGATTGACACCCCATACCAGCAGGTGGTGGAGATCGCTCAGAGATGGAGGGTATGGAGGTACAAGAGAGAGAGGATAGGAAGACCGAGAGGCCTCGATATTCTAGCACATGTAGTGTTACCCGTTCCCCAGCCATTAGGGGTGGGAATAATACTCGCCGAACCGAAAGAATCGGCCAAGTAATTTCGGGTTTTCTATTTTGGTGTAATGGGTTATTCGGTCGGTGTGTGATTTTTAAATTATTAATTTTGATATTCGATACGGCTTACAATTTTTGTATTTCGATTTTCGGTTAAACGGAAAAATCAAATATTGGGATGCAATTGTATTAAACCTCTGGAAGTTGTTCTCATTGAGCTCTTTAATAATTCCAAGCAACTAGTAAGAGATGCAATTGTAGACATTTTAACGACTAATAATAGTCAGTCCGGTACCCGACTTGGTGGTGTGATTGTTGACATGTTTAGTGACAAAATGATAGAAGTAGCAACTGAACTTGGTTGTCGAGTTACGTATTCTTCAGTTCTAGTGCTGCTTTTCTTCGCCTCATGTTTTATGCACAGACGCTTAAAGATGATCACGATCGTTACATCTCGGATTTTAAGGATTCGAACACGTTACTACCAGTTTCGACTTACTTAAATCCTCTTCCAGCTTTGGTTTTGCCAAGTACCATGCTGGATAAAGATTGTCGTTCGCATCTACCACTGTCTACTGCTCGAATGATACGATAAGCAAAAGGGATCATTGTTAATACTTTCTTAGAGCTTGAGCCACATCCAATTAAATCTTTGGGTAGTAAAAACAGGGTTCCGCCTTCATACTAGTTGGTCCTATAATCAATTTGAGTCAAGAAATTTGAAAATCGACTCTTTAAAATTCTGTTAATAACCGAAAAATTAAATCGGAAATAACCAAATCAAACTTTGAAAAAATCACACTGAAACGTAAATACTTTGGTTTGATTTGGTTATTGATATTAAAAAACTAAAAATCGATAAATTGAATCGTACTTTCATAATAACTGATCTAACCGACGACGCCCACCCCAACCAGTTACAGCCCGTCATGGTAAAGGCTATGTGAGTCGTCCCGTTCATTCAGCACTTCCAGCTTCCAGTGGTATTCGAGCTACTCCTAGGTATCAAGTTGCCCATTATGTACTGCCATTGTCTAGTGCACCTCTTGCACGGGGTGCTTTCACTAGTCAGTCTAACCGACCAGGCCCGAGCTAATTTCAGCAGCTACATCCTCCGAGAGCTTGTTTTTAGTGCAGTGACACTCGGCATATGGTGAGGGACTTTCCCAGAGTCATGAGGGGTGCTCCTCCATAGACCACTCAAGCTCCACATATTTTACAGGGTACCGAACTAGTTTCCACTCCACCTACATAGCCAACCAGAGGTGGAGGCCAGGCGGGTAGGGGTCTCCCTAGAGGGGGAGGCCATGCCAGGCCAGATGTTATGCTCTACCGAGTAGGACAAATACGGCTGCATCCTACTTAGTTATCATAGGTATTGTTCCGATTTGTCATAGAGATGCATCGGTCTTATTTGATACAGGCTCCACTTATTCCTATGTATCATATTACTTTGCTCCATATTTGGGTATATCCCATGATTCCTTGAGTTCGCCTATGTGTGTGTTCATGCTAGTGGGAGAATTCCAATATTGTTGACAGTGTGTATTGGTCGAGTTTAGTTGTTCTTGGTGGTTTAGAGACCAAAGTTAGCCTATTTTTGCTCAGTGGTAGATTTTGATGTTATTTTGGGCATGGACTGATTGTCTCTATTATGTTATTCTTGATTGTCATGCTTAGACGATGACATTAGCTATGCCAGGTTTGTTGCAGTTGGAGTGGAGGGGTACTTTGGATTATGTTACTAGCAGGGTGGTGTCTTTCCTTAAGGCACAATGGATGGTTAGGAAGGGATGTAATGCATATCTATCCTTTGTGAGGGATATCAGTGTTGATACTCAAACCATTGAGTCAAATTAGATAGATAGACTATTCAAATTATTTTTGATGGATCTTTCGGCCATTCCACCCAATAGGGATATTGATTTTGGTTTAACTTGATGACAGGGACTCGACCCATTTTTATTCCCCCATATCATATAGCCCCAGCGGAGTTGAAGGAGTTAAAAGAGCAGTTGCAAGAGTTGATTTATAAAGGCTTCATTCGGCCCAGTGTATCACCTTGGGGTACTCCTGTTTTGTTCATAAATAAGAAAGATGGTTTTATGCGCATATGTATTGATTATCAACAGTTGAACAAGGTTACAGTGAAGAAAAGGTATCCATTGCCATGCATTGATGACTATTTGATTAGCTACATAGTTCTATTGGCCGCATAAAAATAGTTGATCGAAAAATACTACAACCAAAGAACCAATGTTCGACACTTTAAAATAGGGGACTTGGATCTAAGAAAAGTCACCCTCAACAGCCAAAACTCGAATGAAGGAAAACTTGCTCCAAATTGGGAGGTACATATGAGGTACTCGACATCATCGAAAAGGGATCCTACAAGCTAAGCACGATGAATGGCGAACAATTAAAAAACAAATGGAACATGTTACTTCTAAAGCGATACTACTGCTAAGATACGGCAGTCTCCATTTTCATTTATATTTTAATCTAACCAATTATAGGTGAATCGATCAAGGATGATGATGGATTCTTCAATTCTAAGTCTTTAGGTCTGAAAGCACATGTTGCACTCTTTTTTCCTTAGACCAGTTTTTGTCCAAAATGGGTTTTCCCGGCGAGGTTTTTGACGAGGAAACCATTGATCGTGCTAACTTAGAACAATTCAACAGTACCCAAGGCTTCTTTACAATCAACCTCAAATACTGGGGGGGGGGGCATTACCCTCGAATGTCAATTTGGTTGCAAGGAATTTACTTTGTAACAGTAGGGTCTCAATAGGTAAATTTTGTAAGGGCCAAATGGTGGAATGAACCGTGCCCATATAGGTTACTCAAACCCTATCATAAAAAATGTACGTATGAATAATCATCTATTGAAAGAAGTATTTTCCATTGCTGATTTCGTATGCTTAGAAAAATTTTTCTACTTTACAATTTCATACTCTTGATCTATTATGTAAACAGACTTAAGGGCCGATCATAACGGGACTCCACGCTCGGGAACTGATGTCCGAAAAACAAACAAGATCGAATTATTAAAACTTCAAGATCATAAGACCTTATAGGTGACCCTCAGTTTTTTGATAGGCCACGGACACCCCATTTTGGGACTGACAGTTTGGGCAAGCTCGAAGTGAAACGGGAAAATAAGCCTCAGAGGCACGTCCTAAATAAAAAGGCTATAGCCAAATCAACGCGGTTCAGAGACGTTCGAATTCCTTAATAAAACAGGCATTCAAATATTTGCATAAATCGGTTAATAGGGCTACTCTTAGAAAAATCATCAAGGGCTTCGATAATATCAAGCCTTAAAAACTCTAATGAGTAAAAAATTATTCGAACTCTCGAACAATCCCTTATTTCATGCTAAGGCATTATAATCTTTGCGAACATGAATGACAAACCAAAGAAAATATTGTTGAAAGCAAAAACGGGGTATATATATATATATATATATATATTAATACAATCATTATACAAAGGCCAGATCGGACAAGTGCAAAAGCTTAAGGGCTATTCTCACCTCGAGTTCGAAACATAACTCTTACTCGACTACTAAGCTTCAGGGCTACCGCAACTCGAGTTTGAGTAAATTCTCACTCGAGGACTATTCTTTGAGCCTAAGGGACACATGATTTCGAGTTGAGATAACATCCTCACTTGAACATCAAACTCAAAGGTTACCTTATTACGAATCTAGATAAATGATCTCACTCGGCTCTGATTTATCGGAAACTGGCCTGGGACAAGTTCGAATGTTCGACCTGGGACCGTTGAATACCACCATATAACTTTTTACTAAGGCACTCTAATACTTGCATAAAATAAATAAAGGACAAAGAATTCGAGAACCATGGAAAGGAAAAAGTTTTTATATATCAAAGTTTTTCTTAAAGGGCCACATGGCCCGATCAAACATTATTTACAAAGGTCGGTCGGCCTTAAAGCAAAAAATTAAAATTACGAGGCCTAAGCAGCATGGTCATTATTAGAGAAATATTCTTCACCCTCGAGGTCTTCTCCACCAGATCCACTCATATTCTCGTAATCCTTATCAGGAAATGCTAGCTTTCGAGCCTTTGCTTCCTCGGCCTTGGCGATATAGAGCTCGACAGATATGTAAAAACATTGGGCAATAATCCCTCGAAAACCTCTCTTCGGGAAAGCCACTTCGATTTATCCAGCATGCTCTTGGCTTGCTCGATGGTGGCTTCAGCATCGACTTTGTATTGATCCGCGGTATCCTGGGCCTTAGTATTTGCCACGACCGCTTTAGATCTGGTAACCTCTGTTGGCCCAAGTGTCAGTTGGAGTTTTGAAGATTGACAAATGAACCTATGGAAGGACCTGGTCCATCTTGTACTACACAGTCTGAATTAACCAGGGCACATGTGAAGCACGTGAGGAAGATATGCACTAAAGATCACGCATCATATCTTTTGAATGTAATCGAAAAGGTTGCATTTGTGATAAAGAGGACAGTCTCCTTATGTGAAGAGAACTTGATCCTAAGTTAGGATAAGGGTTAGAGTTTGTATTGGCTAAGGACTTAAATGGACTACGGATAAGAAGTGGAGTTATAATCAAACTCTAACTACTAACTCAATATATTATTGTGTTAGTTCTCTTTTACAGGTAACACACACAAGAATAAGTAAAGCATATTTGAGAGCAAATAAAGCGAGTATGTTTTGCGAACTATATATGCAAGATACAAGTGTGTACACCTGAAGCTACATGACTAAGAGATAAGAACCGGTTCCATCTATTTTTTAGTTCAATTATAGTAGGTTTTCAAATTGTACCTTTCAGATTTATTAGAGGAAATTGTATTAGGTACCTTGTGTCATCAAGTTAGAGTTAACTTGATAGTGTCGCATCAGTTGAGGCTGTGTGCTACACTGGGATTAGAGTTTAATCCTTAGGTTTACAAAGAGTCGTTGTAAATATTGTTTTGGATCATTGATTTTTGTGGAGTTTGGGAAAATCCTACTGAGTAGTAGGTCGCGGTTTTTTCACCTTTTGAGCCCAGGTGTTTTCCACATAAAAATATGTGTACACTTTACTTTCAGATCTTATTATTTCGCAAACTGCTGTAGTTAGAACACTTAGAAGAACCGGGTTATTCTAACGTGAAAATTAGGTAACACACAAATCACCCCCCTCTTGTGTGATATTGACGTTTATTAACATCAATTGGTATTAGAGCAGGTTATCCTTGAACAGGTTAACACCTTAGGAAAAAGATCAACATGAGTGCACGACCTGGGAATTGGGAAGGATAGTCTACTGCAAGGCCTCCATTCTTATATGGGCTCTACTACTCTTTGTGGAAAAATAGAATGAGAGACCACATCATGGGTGAAGACTATGAGCTTTAGGACATCATTACAGATTGTACTGCTGAAGACCTAAGGAAGTGAGAGAAAAACGCTAAAGCTAAGAAATGGCTAGTGTGTGGACTCGGTCTTGATTAGTACAGTAGAATTCAATGTTGTACAACTGCCAAGGTTATTTGGGACACTTTACATGTGGCTCATGAAGGAACACCTCAGATGAAGAGGTCAAGAGGAACTCTATTTTATTCTCAATATGAGAATATTACTATGAAGGATGCTGAAACTTTCCAAGAGATGTATACTAGGTTCACTACACTAACAAATGAACTTGAGTCTCTTGGAAGGGTTATTCTAGAAGAAGACAAGGTAGAGAAGATTCTAACTAGAGTTTTGCCAATCTCCTCGGAAAGCAAAATCACTTCCATTCAGGAATCCAAAAATATTGGTACTCTGAAATTGGATGAACTGATTTGAAATTTGTCTGCTTATGAATTGAGAAGGCACACTATGAAGATGGATGCTCCAAAGAAAGAAAGAAGTCTGGCTCTCAGAATCTCAGAAGGATCAGATCTTGAAGATGATGAAATGACAATGATAACCGGAGACTTTAAGAAATATCTTATGAGAGGCAAGGGTTCTTCAAGAGGATCAACATTCAACAAACCTAGCGCTCCTGAGAAGCAGGAAAACAATGGTTGCTTTATATGTGGAAAGACATATCACATGATCAAAAACTGCTCTCAATCAAAGATTGAATGGAAGAAAGAAAGGGCATAAATAAGGAATAGGAAGAAGGAACAGGTTCAACCAAGGAGAACAAAGGAACTGCCAAAGCCATGGTAGTTGCATGGGGAGATACGTCAGATGAAGACTTAGAAAATGAAGATGAAGATGAGCAAGCTCTTATGGCCATCGGAGAATCATAAGATGAATAGGTGGTAAATATTCCACATCTTAAAGAAAATATTAAATTCCCGTCTAAATAAAAATTGGCTGAGCTCTTGATGGACTTCATAGATGAGTCTGAAATAATAAACAGTGAGAAAGATGTTTTGTCTAGGGATTGTGCAATACTAGAAGAAAAATGCAAAAGGCTAGAATCTAGTGATGATGAGAGTAATAGCTTGAAGAACCAGGTTCTTCAACTGGAAAACAGTGTGCTAGAACTCAAGTCTGAAAACTTGAAACTAAAAATAGGGACTGGAAAGAAAAAGGTTGATCAATCATTTCTCACACTAGAAGAAAAATTAGGAAAAATTAAAGATGAGTTGTATAAGAAAGATGAATCAATCAAGGTCCTTAAAGATGAACTAGGAAAGGTGAAGCATGAACTAGACAGAACATGCAAATGGAAGAATGCTTTTGACGCACTCTCCTGCCTGCAGCATCACAGTAGCAACAAGAAAGGACTTGGGTTTGGGACACAAGCTCCAAAATGGGATCCCAAAAACAATTACCTCACTCTTCTTGAGAATAAGATCTGTGCACATTGTGGTAGGATTGGCCATTACAAAAATGAATGCAATGCAAAAGAAAAGGTCAGTCAAAAGAACAAAGCTTTCATTCAA
The DNA here is from genome assembly GCA_034376525.1 of Nicotiana benthamiana. Taxonomy (NCBI): domain Eukaryota; kingdom Viridiplantae; phylum Streptophyta; class Magnoliopsida; order Solanales; family Solanaceae; genus Nicotiana; species Nicotiana benthamiana. The sequence goes on from CM067338.1 coordinate 64,486,969, forward strand.
GAAAACCAAAAACTGCCTGGTTGGGCAAAAAAAAAGTTAATTCATCCTTCTTCCCAAAGAAAGGGACCCAACTAGTTTGGGTTCCTAAGACTAACCCCTTATTTCATTTTGCAGGTCCAAGTGAAAGGAAGTAGCCAAATATTGTACATGGATAGTGGCTGCTCAAAACATATGACTGGTAACAAGGACCAATTTATTTCACTTGAGAACCTAAAAGGAGGCAATGTCTCCTTTGGAAACGGGAAGAAAGGTGAGATCATTGGGGTTGGAAAGGTAGGAAAGACAAACTCTCATTCCATTGAGAATGTCTATTTGATAGATGGCTTGAAATATAGCCTGATAAGTGTGTCACAATTGTGTGACAGAGGTAATCTTGTGGCTTTCACTTCCTTAAAATGTGTGATTAGCCTTACTACTGACAAGATTGTTTTGCAGGGAAGAAGAGTTAACAATATTTACATTATAGATTTGTTGAATCTTTCTGAAAATGAACTCATTTATCTGAGTGTGTTAATTAATGATTCCCTCCTTTGGCACAAAAGACTTGGTCATGCTAGTCTAAATGAATTAAACAAATTAGTTTCCAAGGACTTGGTGATAGGGTAACCTAATATCAAGTTCAAGGAAGACAAAGTTTGTGAGGCATGTGCAAGGGCGAAGCAGGTAAGGTCATCCTTCAAACCTAAGAAAATGGTAAACTCGTCCAAGACGCTGGAACTAGTTCATATGGACCTTTGTAGTCCAATGAGAGCCATGAGCAGAGGTGGTAAAAGATATGTTATGGTGCTTGTTGATGATTATTCTAGATTTACATGGGTGCTATTTCTAACTTCTAAAGATGAAGCATTTGAAATGTTCACAACTTTTGTTAGAAAAAACCAGATTCAATTAGGGAATCAACTTTCATCCACTAGATCTGAATTTGAAAATGCAAAGTTTGCTGAATTTTGTGATGAAAATGGAATAGATCATAATTTCTCTGCCCCCAGGACTCCTCCGCAAAATAGGATAGTTGAAAGGAAGAATAAGACCCTTGAGGATATGGCAAAGACCATATTACTTTCCAGTAAACTACCTCACAACTTTTAGGCACAGGCTATAAACACTGCTTCCTATATAATTAATAGATGCATGACCAAACCTCTTGTAGAGAAAACTCCCTATGAGTTACTTAAAGGGAGAAAACCAAACATATCCCATCTTAGGGCTTTTGGTTGCAAGTGCTATATGCACAATAATGGAAAAGACTCCCTACGCAAGTTTGATCCTAGAAGTGATGAGGGAGTATTCTTGGGATATTCTTCACATAGCAAAGCATATAAAGTGTTTAACAAAAGAACTCTATATGTTGAAGAAAGTGTACATGTTGTGTTTGATGAATCTAACACTCTTTCTGAGAGACAGGAACATGAAGATGAAGCCATTGGACTGGTGAGACAACTGACTGAAGTTACAACACAAGTCAATGAGGCATCCAATGAAGGAGCACGTGATGGAACATGTCCTTTTACCCTGGGCAACTTGACAGGGGGAACCAATATGAGAGAAACTATACAAAATTCTCTGAAGGATCATGTACCTGAACATGTTCCTCTACAACATAATAATGAAGGAGAAGCTAGCAGAAACTAGCTGGTGGGAAATCTTACAGGTACCTGAGTTCTCACCCCATTGAGAACATAATCAATGATCCCACATCTGGAGTCAAAACTAGATCACAACTAAAGAACCTGTGTGCATTTGATTCCTTTTTGTCACCTAAAAATGTGAGTGAAGCTCTACAAGATGCAGATTGGATCAATGATATGCAAGAAGAACTCAATCAGTTTGAATAAAGCCAAGTCTGGCACTTGGTTCCAAAACCTAAGGACAGGTCAGTCATCGAGACAAAATGGGTCTTCAGAAACAAGTTGGATGGAGATGGAACAGTTACAAGAAATAAGGCAAGGTTGGTGGTTGAATGTAATAGTCATAAGGAAGGCATCGATTATGATGAGACTTTTGCTCCAGTTGCTAGATTTGAAGCAATTAGACTTCTCATAGCCTTTGCAGCACATATGGAATTCATTCTTCATCAAATGGATTTGAAAAGTTCCTTCCTAGATGGCTTTCTCAAAGAAGAAGTGGTTGTGAAGAAACCTCCTGGATTCGAAAGCAAAGAATGTTCGGACAATGTATACAAGCTGGATAAGGCTCTTTATGGTCTCAAGCAAGCTCCAAGAGCTTGGGATGAAAGATTGTCAAAATTCCTTCTGGAGCATGGGTACAAAAGAGGTAAAATTGATGATACCTTGTTTCTAAGGGAAAAAGGTAAAGACCTTCTTGTTGTACAAATCTATGTCGATGACATAATTTTTGGGGCAACTACAGAGGGGTTGAGCAAGGACTTTGCAAAACTAATGGGTAGTGAATTTGAAATGAGTATGATGGGAGAACTCAATTTCTTCTAAGGATTGCAAATCAAACGAAGTCCAAACTGTACCATGATTCATCAGCAGAAGTACACAAAAGAACTAATCAAGAAATTTAAAATGTGAATGCAAAGAAATATATACTCCTATTGCAACTGCCACAAAGTTAGATGCTGATGAACCTGGTTCATCAGTTGATCAAAAGTTGTACAGGGTATGATTGGTTCACTTTTGTACTTTACTGCCAGCAGACCCAATATTGTTTTCAGTGTAGGACTTTGTGCTCGTTTCCAGGAAAATCGAAAGGAGTCACGCATGACTACAGTCAAAAGAATATTAAGATACCTAAAAGGCAAAACTGATTTGTGCTTGAGGTATCCCAAAGGTAGCAATTTTGACTTAATTGGATATGCTGATGCTGATTATGCAGGTTATATGGTGGATAAAAAGGCACTTCAGGTATGGAACACTTCCTAGGATCTTGTCTTGTATCAAGGGCTACAAAAAAGCAAAATTCAGTGGCCCTCTCTACTACTTAAGCTGAGTATGTCGCTGCTGCTTCATGTTGTGCTCAGTTGCTTTGGATCAAGAACCAATTGGTAGATTTTGGAATTGAAGTGGGATGCATACCTATATTCTGTGATAACACTAGTTCAATCAGTATGACAAAGAACCTTGTTCATCATAAAAGGACTAAGCACATAGATGTTAGACACCACTTCTTAAGAGACAACTATGAAAAAGGGCTAATCTCCATAGAATTCTGTGCCACTAATAACCAAATAGATGATATCTTCACCAAGGCACTAAGTAGAGAAAACTTTGAGAGGAACATATTGGAATTAGTGATGATTAAGATCACCTAAAATGTCATGTCAGAATGCATAATGAAAAAAAAATTGGTTAGGAGTATTTAATTCTTGTGAATATTAGACTAATTTCTACTCAGTCTCATAGTGTAAATAATATACTCCTGTGACATGTGTTTATGTGACTCATTCATCTCTTACAAATTCTCTATTCTAACATTTGAGGCAAAATCAAGAGAAATTTCATTTGAAGAACCTGGTTCATCAATGCATGCTCATGAGAATCGCCATGTATGTTTCTATACTTTGCACAAATAGAAAAACTTAATTTTCAACCATGAGCAAGAGTCCTAGAAAACCCAATCGTCTCTAAAATTCTATCCGTTGGGGCTAATTAAACCAGTTTTATTGAAATTAGAATTCTAAGTGTAACGGAACTCTATCTCCTAAACCTAAGAAATTCTATTTAATCCTAATAAATAACTACAGAGACCGGAACTATAAGCAGATTAGACCTCTGGTGACACCTGATAAGATGTCGTTCCTAGAGCTATAGTGACCACTCTTTAAAAATCGCAGTAATCATTTTTAACCGTCATCTCAAAACCCTGATCATCCACTCTCTTCTCCAAACCCTAAAAAGTTGTCCAAAATTCTCTCAAGCCTTACAGAAATTCTTCACCAAAAATGTCGAATCCCCAAGATAATCCTGGAACCCCACCACCTGTGTCACCTAACACCACCTCATCATTCACACCTTCTAGTAAGACCACAAAGCCCAGATTCCGTCGCCCAAAATTGATAGCAAAAAAAGTTGTTGCAATTGGTCCCTTGAGGAAAGCTCTAAACGAAAGATTGAAGGCAAGTCAAAAGAAAGAATCTCCAGCAAAAGAAACTGATTCCAGTTTTGAGTCTGATGATTACATCTCTGCCAGTGAAGGAGATGAACCTGGGCCTTCTGACAATGTCACTCATCAAGAAACCCCAAAAGATGTAAATCCAAGTGTTGTCTATGATGACTTAAGGGAAATGGTAGAAAATAGGTATGTTCTGATAGGGGCTATTAATGATGTTGCTATGGGTGATTCTGTGAAATTGAAGAAAAATAAGAGGAAGAATGTGCTAGCTATATGTGGGAGTGGGGAAGAAGGGGCCTCGAAGTCAGGGAGAAGAGAGTCTGGAGAAGCTGCTGAAGGGTTAGTTGGTTTGAGTAAACAAACTGTTGAACCTGGTCTATCTGTAGAGGAAACTCTATTTGCGATGATGAAGAAGTTTGGGGCCAATTATGATCCCAAGAAACTCATGGCTTCCTCACAAAGAACCCATGTTGCGTCCATACCAACCAAGAAAACCTTCAACACCCAAGACTGTTCCAAGGGTTTGGACAACTAGAACCAAGGTTAGGGAGAGTGAAACTGAGTTGCAGAAAGCTTTAGATGAGAGCAAGAGAAAAAGAAAAGAAAAAGGGAAAGGGAAGATATGTGAGAGTTCAGAAGTTCTAGCTGAGGAGGATGAAGAGGAGATGGAACTAGTCCATCAAGAAAGAAATACAATTGTGCGGGTTCCACTTGCAAAACCAAAATACACTAGGACTTCTTCAAAGAATCCCTCAAAATCAGTTCCTGCTGAATCCTCTCTTGCCAAGAGAACAAGATCAACGTCTTAGGGAAAACAAGTGAAAGCAGCCATAGAAGAAGATGATGATGAAATTGAGTCTGAAGAAGAATAGAATAGGTATGAAAACTTTGACAAAAGAAAGATATTGAAGGGGAGATTGCTGAATGACCTGGAGGAGCCAGGCATGATAAGGCTTGTCACAGCACTAAAGGCACAAGACTGGAAGGACATGGTCCTTAAGATTGATGGAAAATTGGCAAGCAAGGAACTAGTGGAGTTCATGGCCAATGGAAAGGTGAAGAATGGTCTGGTAACCAGTAAAGTGAGGGGTGTCAAAGTGAAATTCAACGCTAAAAATTTGGGAAAAATTCTTGGTATTCATAGTGAGGGGTTAGATGATTATACCAGGTAGAGGTGGCTTTTCTTGGATGGGTTGCCTTCTGAGCTGCAAATAACAAGGAATTTTTGTGACACCAACACATCTGAAGAGGTGCCTGAGGCCAGGGCAGTCCAGAAAAGTGAAATGAGGCCAGAGCATAAAGTGCTTTTTGAATTTGTCCACAAGTGCCTTCTGCCCAGAAAGGAAAGAAGGCATACAACAAATTATATAGATCTGGTGCTCATGCAGTGTATGAATGAAGGGAAACAGATCAACTGGCCTGTCTTTATGGTGAAGCTTCTTGAAAGGGTGATAAATTGTTCAAAGGCTCATGCCATTCCCTATGGTTTTATCCTGACAACTATGCTTGAACGCTTAAATGTTCCTTTGAAAAAGTGGGAAATGGCCTCCAGCAAGGAGCACTTTGGTGTCAAGACACTTCAAGCCTGTGACTATCTGCTCAATGCTGCTTCTGTTGAACCTGGTTCATCTGCCAAGACTCCTGTGAACAGCAAGGTCAGAGCCTTGGTTCAAGAAGTTGGGACAAAGGATGCTGAAATTGCTAGGCTAAATGCCAAAATTGCTGATTTGGAAGGAGAAAGAAATGGGCTGAGAGCTGAACTCGCCAAAGAAAAGGAGAAAAATGAAGGCATGCTCGAGCAACAGCCCAACACTCCAGCACGTCCAAGCCTTAGCTGTCCTGTCCTTAGTGCCGAGTTTAGTAACCTTTCAGTTTCCAGTCTAGGAAATTCTCGTTTGTTCTTTTGTTTTTTCGCTCATGGTTGGATGTTTTATTTTTCTTTTTGTGGACTGCACTGCAGAAACATCTCTTTAAGAAATGAATGCAGCTTGTCTTGTTTTTTTTGAACTTGTTCTAAATAGTTATTTTTTAAGCTGATTTGTGATTAACTTGACCATAACTTCACTTGCAGTTTCCCCAGTGGCCATGAGTATTAATTAACTTCGAGGATTCACTGTATTAATGCAATTTTTCGATGATGCCAAAAGGGGGGAGATGTTGTGCTTAAATTTTAGTGATGTTTATGACCTCAATCTGACCTCCTTGATGATAAGTTAAATTTTTTAAGTGTTAATTTTCAGCTGAGTTCACAGGTTTCTGATCACAATAAGCACAGAGTTTCTCATCATCAAAAGGGGGAAATTGTTAGCCCAAGTTTCAGTTGGAGTTTTGAAGATTGACAAATGAACCTATGGAAGGGCATGGTCCATCTTGTACTACACAGTCTGAATTAACCAAGGCACATGTGAAGCACGTGAGGAAGATATGCACTAAAGATCACGCATCAATATCTTCTGAACGTAATCGAAAAGGTTGCATTTGTGATAAGGAGGACAGTCTCCTTATGTGAAGAGAACTTGATCCTAAGTTAGGATAAGAGTTAGAGTTTGTATTGGCTAAGGACTTAAATGGACTACGGATAAGAAATGGAGTTACAATCAAACTCTAACTACTAACTCAATATATTATTGTGTTAGTTCTCTTTCAGTTAACACAGATAAGAAGAAGTAAAGCATATTTGAGAGAAAATAAAGCGAGTCTGTTTTGCGAACTATATATGCAAGATACAAGTGTGTACGCCTGAAGCTACATGAACTAAGAGAGAAGAACCAATTCCATCTGTTTGTTTTGTTCAATTATAGTAAGTTTTCAAATTGTACCTTTCTGCTTTATTAGAGGCAATTGTATTAGGTTCTTTATGTCATCAAGTTAGAGTTAACTTGATAGTGTCACAACAGCTGAGGCTGTGTGCCACATTGGGATTAGAGTTTAATCCTTAGGTTTACAAAGAGTCTTTGTAAATGTTGTTTTGGCTCATTAATTTTTAGTGGAGTTTGGGAAACTCCTACTAAGTAGTAGGTCGTGGTTTTTTCACCTTTTGAGCCAGGTGTTTTCCACGTCAAAATATCTGTGCACTTTACTTTCAGTTCTTATTATTCCACGAACTGTTGTATTTAGAACACTTAGAAGAACTAGGTTCTTCTAACGCGAAAATTAGGTACCACACAAATCACCCCCCCTCTTGTGTGGTATTGACGTTTATTAAGATCAACCTCTTTAGTCAAACTAGCTAAATTGGACTCGAGCTCCTCAAACGTATTCGCTTGAATCGGGGCATTCTCTCTTGCATATCGAAGTTGTGACTTGGCCGAATCAAGCTCTGCTTGAACGGTTTCTTTTTGTGGAGCCAAAATATTCATACAACCTTTGATGTTCGGCTTCGGCTCGCACTTTATCTATTTGCTCTTGGAGGCCCTTGATTTATTCAAGCCTTGGTTGAACCTCCAGAATGGGATTGTTTGTTGTTATTTTTTACTCACCCTCACTATCATAAAGAACTCGGAATACCTTCTTGATCATCTCTTCATGCGCATTTCGAGCCTTACTAGGTCTACATGAAGCTTCTCACTGAGAATCTTTTAAGTATTTCATTTCTCAGAAAGAACCTGGACTTCGACCTTGCGTTCCTCTCGGATTCGGAGAAAGGCCTCATGATACATCATCGGAGCCAATAAGGAAGGAAGGAAGTGTTAGAGATATCTACAATTCAAAATCATAAAAAGATAGTGGCCTTTGAACTTACCCGATTCAGAGCATCATGGGCCTCGTTGAACAAACAGCCAACGTTCACTGCGTCCACTTTTGCTTGATCCTCTTTGATGACTAAGCATGGAAGATAGCTCGCCACCCATATGGGTGTAGAGAAAACTTGAGTATCTTCTAGAATCAAGATGATAAGAGGCCGCTTATTGTCGAGGTCAGCGCTGAGATTAGAAGGAGTTCTAAAATACATATACATATAGTATACCACCTAATTACCCTATTTCCTTTATGGGGAAGAAAGAAAATTAAGGAACCCGCAAATATTGGAAAAACTACAATTATTGTTAACCAAGGAAAATAATTCGTAGTAAAGACAAGATACACTTGGACCATAAAAACCCGTGCTCAAAATATTGTGATTTTCGAGCACAGGTTTGTCGGTAAAAAAAATTAAATGGATTCAAGTAGAGTTTTCTCGAACGTATCAATAAGCTAGACCCATACTTCGAGTTGTTTCATGCCATAAATAAACTCGGACACTCAAGAAATCTGTTGGACAGGCGGATTCACATCTCTTACAACCAACACAGTCCTCTGTCGAAAATTGGTTGGTTTGTGTATAGCTCGAGGAAGCCTCATTCGAGCTCTTGCTTGGTACGTCCAAATCACCCAAACCGATGATATCTTCCACAACAGTGAAACAGCCATGGAAAAAATCTTCCTCTCCGTGACAAGTATATGCAGCCTGAGCGTTACATATTATTGAATCTGGAACTGGAGGGAATGTGGAGGAGTCCCCGATTACTATTGCCATAAGCAGGTCTTTATAGGCATCATCTTCATTTAGGGGAGCCTCGAGCTCGATTTCTATACCAGCCTCGACTGCCTCCTCAGTGGCCTCCCCACATCGAGGTGAGGCATCTTCAACTCTTTTTGGCTCGGGCTTGTCAGGCCAGCACAAAGCAGCTTCGATTTCCTCCTGTCCAAGTGTACTTAGAACCTTAGTGCTAGCTCGCACAAGAGCCACCAATCCAGAGCTTTCTTCTTCTTCATCTTTGGTCTCGTCCATTATCCGTTGGAGTTACATGGATAATATGCCCCTTAGGCTTACGGGGCCTCCTGCCCGACCTTTTCTTTCCTGGGATTGGTGAACTCGAAGCCTCCTTTCTTTTCTTCTCATTTTCCTCGATATTCCTTTTACCTGTCTCGATTCCCTTTGTCAGCTCATGGAGAATTTTTATGATAAAGGGATTAGTCTCTAATTTTCCTTCATTTGATCTCTTTGGAACCGATTTTTCTTTATAAACATCTTCTTGTGATGGCTCGAGCTCGATCATTCTTGGTGCATGATTCTGATTTTGGAGTTGTGCTATTGTAGCTTGATGAGTCTTCAACATCTCGAATATCATTCTAAGGCCAATTCCACTTTTTTTACCGCTCTGTGCGTTCTAGTTGACTATTCAAGCATCTCCGTGGATGCTATTCTCAGGGTCGACGCCCAAATTCCCATTAATGTGCACCCGAATTTAAGAAAGTAATATTACTAAACACACGCCTAAAGAAACTATGCGTTTGTACTTTGCGAGGGTTATGAAATTTGCTAAATGACGTGCCTTGGATTCTAAAGACAATACAATATTAATTAAACGAGGGCCATGTAACTGTCGTTTTTGTTTGGCACGGCGCACCCCGAAAATGACACCCCCTTTAACTTGTCCAATGCTTCTGGTGCTTTAATAAATTCAACATGCTGAAAGTCACGACGATAGGCAACAATATAGTAAACAAAAGCAGCAGAAGCAATTGCGCAACTAGCATAGTGAATCGCTTCAAAACTCTTTTTTCATTATGTAAAATGCCAGGAAAGTTGAACTGGCCATGGCCCATATTATCCGATTCCACATGCCTTTTGGCAAGCACACCAACATATATCAGTTCTCCCAACTGTAGTGGAGATAATATATCAATAAAAAGGGTATTTTACCAACAAACTAGGCAATCAAGAAGAAGCAAAGTAGATGGAAATCTATATGCTAGGCAAGAAGGACAACTTCCTTTCTGAATAAGGATTAGGCAGCCATCAACATTAAAACACCCAGCAATAGTCCAAGAAATATAATTCATAACTAACCAATGGCCCAACCTTGATCCAAGTTTGAATATAAAATTACTCATTAGCCATATAGTGCATTAGCTATTTAAATTAATCCGACAGCCAAAACTTTGGTCCTAGCTACACCCAAGCTACGGTTATCCCAGTTCTTAAGAGAATCAAATTCCCAACAAAGTGTTCTAAACCTTCTTATCAAATATGCAGCAACAAACCCAAATAATGACATGGAAAGGGAAGTGGCAAACGAAACTTGTCTTTGATTCATTAACAAACAAACAAACTAATTCAAGGTGTCTGTAGAAGAACTTATCAAAACAAACTCACCCCTACTGATTTCTTTGACTGATTAACAATCACAAAACCAAGCAAAACTCAATTAGAAAATAAATTATCCAGCAGCTTGATAATTTGGCAAATCAACAGCGTGGAATTGTGTACTTAAAGTTGTGCAGATTTGTTTCCCACACAATACCAAAACTGAGCAGTTTTTCAACAGTAAAATCCTATGATCACAGTTAAACAAGATTGCATAGCAGCAGCCTTTGAAAGTGGAGAAGATAAAATTCCAGTTTTCACTAAATAATCATACTCAACACTCATGACTCCAAAATGTGTAATCAGATGCAGAAAAAGACCATTCTGAAACAACTGAGGGTCAGAACCAAAAGCAAACAGCCCAGTTACTGAAAGAGAGGCAACTTGTGCAGGATGAATGGACTAAGGTTCATAGCTTGAATTAAAAATGCAAAATGATCTCAAAGGAGACAAATCCATACTATTACACAAGCTTCAAATGATATTTTATTTAAAGAGTTTAGGGACAGATTTTTCATGCTAAAAACAAACCGGAACAAGTAATGATCTTCCAGCATAATGAGCCTCAAAGAGCAGATATTATCAATAGGGAACTTCGACAGATTCAAACTAACAATACATGCGAGAATGATCATGAGATCACATAAAAAGGAACTCTTCAATGAATTATATCGAATATGTTGAAATCAAGATGGATGGCTCAAGCATATCATCAGGTACATCAGAACACATTGCAAAGGAAGTTCACCAGAAAAAACTGCACATATCATTCAACTGAACGTGATGAAATCTTAACTTAGAAAATACTTCGAGCCCGAATAACAGTCACGACATAGAGGAAATGGAAGACGGATACTCAAATCGACTCTTATTGACTATATATACTGAAACACATACTACCACTGAGAATAGATTCAGTCATAAGATATTCGATCATAACACGAAACCGACCACTCCAGATTGAATCTCATAGCTCAAGAACACTGAAACAAAAACAGAGTCACATAGAATAAAAGAGAGGAAAATTGAACCTGAAGTTGTAAATCTCTTTTATATCAATTAGACCTAACAATACACTTCTCGACTTCAAATCCTAGCGTGATTCAGCAGCAAATCAGTAAGACGACAGTAGAAAACCAAGCTTGAACTTCCATTTTTATCTCCTTGGAACTCAAATCCGGATTCTGAGAAATAAAAATTGTATATATGCTTCTCTTAGACTCTGAAAGAACTCTTCAAAGAATAAAATCAGAAAACTAGAATTTCAAATTTTGTTACCAGAGTCCCGAATCCCCGAAAATCTCTCTGAAAATATATTCCCCTGTTATTCCCAAATATCCCTCTAGTTATTAGGCAAACACCTGATGAATGAAGGGTTGGGATCAATCCAAGTCGATCCCACGCTCCCCATTCATTCGGCATTTGCCTTCTAGAGGCTTCCATCACGTGAGAAAGGGATGGGGATGAGAGGATCTATCAGAGGCCGTTACAAATATGGTGAAGAGGATGGAGGGGGGACGTGTGGGGTGAATTTGAGCTCACTCGCTTGGGATTTGGCGAGTTGAACATGATTGAGATGGAGAAGAAGATGAAAAGTGCGTAGTACGCGTTGAGAGATTTAGCGATTTTGTGATTTTGGGGTCTCTGATGACTGCCGTGTATTTTGGGCATGTGGAGCACGTTTAAGCACGATTTGGGCTAGGTTTACATGGGTTTGGGAAAGGTTAATGTTTGGGATCAGAGAAATTCTAATTGTTTTGGCACAAATTTGAATCTCTTCTTCTTCCTTTCTTTTATTTGTTTTTAATTCCCTTTTCTAAATTCTTTAATTTCCCTTTTCTTTTCTTTTCCTTTTTCAGAATTAATACAAATCCTAAAATAATTCTAAGAAACTAATTAACTCAATAAAGTCCTAAATAATTGTTAACTCAACAAATTAAAAGGAAAACTACTTAGAATAAAAGTTAAAATGCAAATTACACCACTTTTTGTGATATTCCTTACAAAACAAACAAATAATTGCTAATCAATTCTTATAAATACAAAGTCAAATCCTAAATGCAATGCAACATATTTTTTTGTATTTTTCATTAATTGAATAACATTAACATGCATAGATAAATGCAAATAATTAACAGAATATATTCCAAAAATACACAAAATTGCAAGTACTGAAAGACATTATCTTGTTTTGAAACTATGGAGTAATTCATATAGGGCAAAAATCACGTGCTCATAATTGCCCCTCTTTGCTCGGAAATACGAAGAGTTTTCGTGCAAAGATAAGTAAACAGATACAAGCAATTTTTGCCCGTTCGAATACTCCGTATGATGTATTTTTGAATGATTTGACCGCGCCTGCTTCTGATATTGCCTACATATCCTTGGCTATAAAGGAATCAGGTCAGTGTAGCTCACAAATGACTGGTAGCTGGAACGACCATGAAGCTGTGATTTCACTGTTACTGCTGCTGCTGCTACTGATTACTGAACCCCCTTATTATACCATTTTAAAATAAAAAGAATCTAGACTAAGCTATGATCTATGCATTACAAAGTCCTATCTATATCTTCAAACTTGATCTTGTACTTCTTGTTGCCTTGTTGTCTTGTGTTCTCTCGGTGAAATCCATTGTTTCCGCTTTGAACTGTAAAGTGAGATGTTTTCCCCTTCTTCAGGTGGATGTCTGACTTCAAAATTTAAATGTATTCCTCTGCTATCTAGGCGGGCCCCTGACTTCAAAACTTGAATGCATTCCTCTGCTATCCAAGCGGGCTCCTGACATCAAACTTGAATGTATTTCTATGCTATCCAGGCGGGTTCCTGACTTCAAAACATGAATATATTCCTCTGCTATCCAGGCGAGCTCTTGACTTCAAAACAGACAACAAAAAATTTGTAAGCTAAAACTTAAATTGTACTCCCTTGCTCTCCAGGCTGGCTCCTAACTTCTGAACTGAAATGTATTCCTCTGCTATCCAGGAGGACTTCTGACTTCAAAGCTTGAATATATTCCTCTGCTATCTAGGTGGTCTCCTGACTTCAAAACTTGAAATGTATTCCTCCGCTATATAGGCGAGCTCCTGACTTCAAAACTTTAATGTATTCCTCCGCTATCCAGGCGAGCTCCTGACTTCAAAACTTGAAATGTCCTCTGCTCTACAGGCGGCCTCCCGACTTCAAAACTTGAATGTATTCCTCTACTATCCAGGCAGGCTCCCGACTTCAAAACTTGAAATGTATTCCTCTGCTATATAAGCGGGCACCTGACTTCAATAAAATAGACAAAAACAAGGAAATGTTTCTGCCGCAGTTTGGTAGTTTGGCACATGGGTGAATGTTTTACATAAATCATTCTACCAACTGTTGCTAACAATTTAAAATCTAATTCTATTATCCAGGGAGGCCCCGACAACTGACAATTATAGATCTAAGCTGCATCTTCTAAAGGTATTACTTCCGCTAAGTTATGTTATCTAAGATGGTTGTAAACTACATCTATTATCCTGGAAGGCCGTACAACTCCTAATTGAATCTTATCTTAAACATGCAAACATTAAAACCAACTTATATTCCTTTGGAATACACTTATGTTAAATTATGCTACTCATGATTACTTTGAATTTTAACTAAGCCACATTTTCCAGGAGGGTCCTGAGAGTTTGTGTTCAAACCTGTTTTGGTGCTTGCTCTTTCCCCTACGGAGAGTTTCTCTGAAACAATTGAAATTTTCTACCCCGGTTTCAATTAAAGAAAACTCTTGTTAGTTTAAAATCTGTTGGTTGGTTTGTGGCCTTGAACTTTGATGGAGATTGCTCCTTCACTTCCCATGATGACTAATTTCCACTCGAAGACCTTACTTGTTTATGGACTAACCCCTTTTCTATCGTCCCCATCACATAAAATACCTTTTCTTTGTTTAACCCGAATATCCCCTGCTCTATTGTATTGCATGAAACGGATTTCCCCAACCTCCTTTGTTTCTCACATGAATTCTCAAAGCACATCCATTCCCCTCCCCCCCCCCCGACTTCGTGTATATGTTATTCTTTCTTGACTTATCCACTAGCCTTGGCCTTGAGGTCTATTGCTCCTTCACTTGTCATGATAACTTTGATTTCCACTTGGAAGGTCTTGCTCGTCACTGGTTTACCACCCTTTCGTTTATCTTATCATAGGGAATACCTTTGATCTTTTCACCCCATCCCTTCATCTGTTGCATTGTTCATGAATTTATATACCAAGCCTTTGTATTTCACAAGGATCCCCAAACCATGCTGATTATTACCAGATCAATGCTCTTATTGTTGTTTCCTGACTTGTGACACTTTTGATGTGCTAGCTAGATCCCGTTTTGTTCAAATGGAAAGCTGGTGTCAGATTTTAAAATCATTTCTCACTTGTTATAACAAAACAAACTCAAGAGGAGGAAGTAAAAAAAACAAAAGGAACAGAGTAAAGGAAAAAAGGAAAGAGATGATTCCTAATGAGAAAACTGCAAAGTAGAAACCAATCAAATGTGGAATCCAACTCTAATGACCATGACATGCATTTAGGATTAATCGGCCCAATATGTCCAACCGATCAACTTTCAGTTGCCATACTTTGTTGCCCCAGAATTTCAACACCTGATTACTTTACCCGAACCTTGACCTTGTTCATCCTGCAGTGCCTTGAAAAGTTTTCCACCAACAGACCTCTATCATTTGTTCATCTCTAAACTTATTTTTCCCTTAAGGTGCCCGTGAGGGTTTTCACCAATAAAACTCTCATTTTTTATTTCTCTCAGCTCCCGTCTCCTTACGATGACCGTAAAGGTTTTCACCAATAAGGCACTCTCATTTTAAATTTTTTAGGCTTGGACCAGAGTGCTGCCCCTGATATAAATCACCTCTACCTGCTTGACTTGGCATTTCTCAAAGACTAGTCGGAAGGTCTTTATTTGGACCGTAATGTGGCCTTTTAGGTGGGGTTAGAAAGAAGTGGCATCAAAAAGGGTCAAAACAATTCAAATGGGTTCAAAATTACAACTTTCGGAATCAAAATCTCTTGCACAACCACAACTTCTGCCCTGGTTTCTTTTTTGGGGACTTTTGGATTTTTATTATGATGAGACCGAACCGTTAAGCTACCTACGTATGCCTAAAAGGAACCAGGTTGAATGTAGTTCATGTCATACTCTGTTGTTGCGATTTTTCTTTTTCTTACTCTTTTCTTTCCTTTTCTTTCTTTTTTCTTTTTTTGTTTATGTTTCTCTTTTTTTCTTTTTCTTTCTCTTCTTCTTTTTTTTCTTCTCTTTTTTCTTTTTCATTTTTTTCTCTTTTTCTTTTACCTAACTCTTGCGCTTGTGTTTCTGATCTTTTTTATTGATTCCGAACGAGTGGTATGAAAGAAAATAAATAAGGCTCAAAGGGGGGTGACAAAGGGTAAAGTGTTTAGGTAGCAGAACAAAATTCCTTCATCCTTCCAATCTTCAAGATATGCCAAGCACATACAAATATAATTAAACAAGCATTCGTAACATTCTGATTGTGCCAGACTTGATAACTATATTCACACATACGCCTTTTTCGTTTTTTAATTTTAAAGCGGTATTGGACAATACTCACATTCTCATTACCACGAACGACCCCTATCAATTTGGACAACTTGCTTGTATGGTTTCTCTATGTTTTATCGCCCGTGTTTCACATGGCTAGGGCTTCAAATAATCTCAAAATGTCCAAATATGTTCTTATTTTCAAAAATGGTTTCATTGCTTCCTGACTAAACTAACTTTTAAACATCGGACTGAGAATTATGCGTGCATGTCATGTCACTAGAACCAGCACTAAATGAATTGTAAAAAAAGGAAAGAACTAAACAAAAATGACTAGAAATGGAAGAAAACAGAGAATTGCATTAGACAAACGGTGAAAGGGTTTAAACAACAAAACAAGCTACATAAACTGGGGATCAACCCTAAAGCAAACCTAGATAACACTGAATGAGATACTACGACTAAATGAACTAGACATAATAAAAGGATAGAACGGTTTGAATCACAAGACAATATTCGGATTATAACCCTGAAATAACCCGGACAGGACAAATTACAACAACATTAACCAGCAAATCTCCTCTCTGGCTAACCAAGAAAAGAGCGTCTTTCCAATCCTTAAACTAGATATCTTAGCCACTGACTTTTGCATGAACTTCACATGTCTTCATCACATTGTTCCTTACAAGTTGCTTTTGGGTTCCCTTTAATGACTCGTTCTTAAGATCAAACTTCGATAGCATTGAAAGCTTAGCGGCATGTGGGCCTCTGAAGCTCCCAGAAAAATTCTCACGTTCCTTTTCTAAAATAATTCATACCCACCCCGTACGTCTCATTGTGCAGAAGCGACTAACTTTGGCTGGTGCCTGCTGCATCTGGATTTTGCCTGACAATGATGCCTGCATTAATAAGCTTCTGAATCACATTCTTTAGATTCCAGCACTTCTCTATGTCATGTCCCTAGGCATTTAACCAATATGCGCACCTTTTGGAAAAGTCAAACTTATTTGGAAGAGGGTTTGGTATTTTTATCTAGATAGTCTTCAACGCGTCCGAATTCCTTAGCCTATGGAACATATTGGAGTATGACCCTTCCAATGGAGTGTAGGCTTTCTTCATCCAAAACCTCGCATCCCTACGTCCTTTATTTGGCTGGAAGCCTGATCCAGGGGGTTTATGGTAGGCTCATGGAGGTAGATAAACATTTTGTGAAGTCGGGTATCAGAAAAGTGATATATGACTCTAGGAGTTCTGTGGAGAGAAGTAGCATTGGGAAGGGTCACCTGGTGCACAAGGATATCCACGGGGATGGTGTCGGGGCTGTGTCTGTTGATCAGGAAATCTCATTGGAGCATATTTTTTGCCTCCCCTTCCCCCACACAACCTTGCTGGGATATTCGGAATGTCTTTCGACCAGCTCATGATCTTGCCTGACTTGATTCCATCTTCTACTAACTCCCCCTTTCTTAACACCTCATCGAAAGGTCTACCCATAGCTGGGATCAAATGATTGAAGTAGGTGGGCCCTGGGCTTGTAGGAAAAGCTCAACCATTTCTTCTTCATCAATCGGGGTGCTGACTCGAGAAGCTTGCTCCCTCTATCTGAGCCCAAACTCCCTAAAGCTTTCCTCCGGCTTCTTCTCCATCTTAAATATGGAGAAGCGGTCTAGAGTAACACTTTATTTGCATTGAAAGTATCAGACAAAGTCTTGAGCCATGTCACCCAATGTAGGCCACTTATTAGCATATTTACGATTATCACAGTCCAAAGCTTCCCCAGTTAGCCTCTCACTGAAATTTGCCATCACCAAGCAATATTTGCCTCCCACACTTCTCAGTTCGTTGCAATTAACCTTTAGGTGGGCTATCAAATCCACAAAACCACCCATAAAAGTTGAATTTTGGTACTTTAAACCCCACGGGCAGGCGAACGTTAGGAGACAAAAACATTTCTTTGTAATCTACGCTACCCTGATCCCCCATCCTTGCTTGTCCCGTAAGGACTGTTCTATGCTTTTCAGCTTCCTGGGTACCCCATCTAGCCCTTTTCTTCCTATTAATTTTTCATTTTCAACATGAGGCTCATCTCGTGGGCCTTGCTTGTGCGAGTTGGGAACCTTGTGAGCAACCTCGGAGGGGTATTATGGGGCGCTATGAGCTTTGGGCGGGTGTTCATTGTCGAAATAATGGATATGAAAGGAGGGTACTTTTGAGAAAAGATAGTTGGACGATGAGTGATGGAGCTACTAGGGTGGTTGGGCAAGCTGTGATAAGCGGGTAAATATGGAGAGTGTGGAGAATCGCCTGGCATTGTGTTCGGAGTTTGGGTAAGGACAACGTCTAGGAAGCTGAGTGGTGCTTTCCCAGTCATCCCTGCCCGATACATGTCTGTCACATGTTGTCTCAACATTTTTACCTCTTCTACCAACACGTTCTCCTATACAACCAGTTGCTTTCGAGCATCGGTATCAACCCGTTCAGTTCTGTTGTTCTCTGCCATTGTCTTTTACCTTTGTATTGCAGGGAAGAGTTACTTTAAAAATCACAAACCAACCACCTTTATGAAGTTATTTGACAAAATGAAACTACCACGTTAACATTAGGGCATTTAACATACTGGTACCGTACATTTGGGGAATGAATGCACCTAAGCAGTTAACAATTCCTATTATGCTTTTGATCGGTTGCATGCGTTATCCCGACCTTTTCCTATTTTCGATTGCAAACTTTCTCTTCTTTTTTTTTCCTTCTTTTTATTATTTTCACTCTTGCCTTTGTTTTCTCTTATTCCTATTCTCTCCCTTTCTCGATTTGTATTTTCTCTCTTTTCTTTCTTGTTTTTTTGCTCTTTTTCTTTCCTTTTCTCTCTTGTTTTTCCTATTAGTTTATTTCTTTTCATTTGGTTACGGTACAATCCTATGGAGATCGCCTACATATTATGACCCCGCATGAATCAGACCAAGCATAATTCACGAAGAACAAGAATAAAGTAAAAAAACTTACAGTCTCCTTTTTTTTCTTTTTTTTTTACCTTAACGACTACTCTAATGAGAAAATAGAAATAAAACCAGCAAATCACTTTTTTGGAATTTTTCAGATTTAACATTCTATGACCTATTCTAAACTCAAACTTAACGGGCATATCTTTTTCTAAGAAGAAAAACTAAAGAATAGACGACAGGAAAATGTTTTGAATTTTCATTTGATATCTTGACGCAAGAATTCGAAACAAGCAATAAAAATATTTTTGGATTTTAATTTTGATTGCCTAAAAGAGAAATTCTGAAAATAAACCAAAGATAAAGTATGTTGTCTTTTTTCTTCTATGTACAATATCCCAAAGTTCAAATAAAAAGATTTTTTTTCCATTTTTCACTAACTTCCCAAAGAAACACCTTAGAGGAAAATTTTTTTGGATTTTGAATTAACACCTTAATGAAAGCTATTAAAGAAGTAGTAACAGAAAATTCTTTTTTTAAATTTTTGTTCTAATATACTTAAAGAAAACATAAAAACAATTAATTTGAAGTCCTAGATATTAATTGCCTAAATGAAAAACAACCTCAAAATTTTGTTTTTCATTTATAGAATTAGTAATCTAAAGAAAATTTATAATGCAAATATAAAATGCAACATCTCTTTTTTGGATTTTTGAGTTACAACACATTTCAAATATAAAGCCGAAATTATAATAACAAAAGACTTGACATTATTGTACAAAACAAGAAAGTAAAAGACCACATAAAATGAAGAACAGACTCAAAACAAATCTCCTTAAGGAACTCCTGACTGAGCGATCCTGACTGGATGGTCACGAGGTGTCTGTCATGCTCAAACTCCGGTAAACAAATCTACACTTATATGAGAAAACTTAAACCAACACTAGGTGAGACAATATCATTCCCTACTAGACACATGCAAGACATGGTTGAGATTATGTTTTACTAAAATTAACCTATGTGGCTAAAAGTGGTTAAAATGCAAGATATGGCTAAGACCCCGCGAAGCCAAGAGCCTAAAATTTACTAAGAAGACTGGACCCTATGTGGGTCGCCTACGTATCACGCCCCGAAAGACGAAGTTTAGGTATGCGTAGTTCGAGAAAATAAAGCACACTACTTTTGAAAACAAGACTCTTTTTTCTTATTTTTTTTTTCATTTCATCGCCATATAAATAAATTATTTTTGAAAAAAATACTCTTTTTTTCTTTTTTTTTTCATTGGAAAATAAATAAACTATTTTTGAAAGCAAGACTCCCCTTTTTTTTCTTTTTATTGACAAATACAACAAACTACTTTTGAAAACAAATTTTTCTTTTCCCTTTTTTCATTTTTCTCATAAAATTTGATAGAGTTTCAGCACTATTTGGATATTGGTTTTTCAAAACAGGCGATTAAATCTCTTTGCTCTCATACCGATGTTCCTCTCCCTTTTTCTAATTCTTCCCCAAATATTCAAAAGCCGGTCAGCATGCAAGTCTGAAGCAAATAAATGCACTAGCAGTACGTAAGATGCATGAGGATGTTCTGTTTTCAATTTTGGTACATCTGTCCTAGACAGACCCAACCCCGGTGTTGAGCCTCAAAAGTCAAATGTACATGATGTAAACAAACGTTCCTACTAGGGATCCGGCATGAGGCTGAGTTATTCTAGGTTCAAAACATGGGTATTTGTTCTAGACTATGTACCCGAGAGGACAACTCGAGTCGAGGAGGGGGCTACGTACCGGGGACCCGAAAGATCATCCGATTTAGTAACTTGTCCAAGCCTCTTTCTTATTTGAAGGTATGACACTAACAGAATAGGGAGTCTCGACCAGCGAGCACATCCCCGAAGATAAGAAGAGAAGGGTTTCGTAACAGTTTATATGTACAGTTCAAATAATATCAAAGCGGTAAAAGAATCATTTTGCACATTAAGCCCAACATGTAAAAATCTCATATAATAAACAAATACTAATAAAAAAATTATTTAAGCTCAAATTCTTGAACCCTAAACGAAAAGTTCTGGGTTCATGTCCCCAGCAGAGTCGCTAGAGCTGTCACACTTTTTTTTTCCTACCCCGTATAAAGGAGTTTTTCCAATTTAAGGAAATCGAAACAGTATAATTAATTAAAAGATTCAGAGTCGCCACTTGGGATAATTAATAGTGTCCCAAGTCACCGGTTAAATCCCGAATCGAGCAAATTGTTGACTCTGTATTTCAGTCCGCGAACCAGAAATCTGAGTAAGGAATTCTGTTAATCCGGGGGAAGGTTTTAGGCATTCCGGGGTTCCGTGGTTCTAGCACAATTTCTCAATTATCATATTTGGCTTAATCATCTGATGTTATACAATTATGAACCTATGTGGAAATTTCAACTCTTGTCCGCTTTTATTCTTGTTTTTAAAGAGAATTGCAACGTCTTTAAAACACGTCTCGAACCACGTTACATAAATGCAACCGTGGTTTTTGACATGTTTTAATATCATTAAGATTTGAATTTGGGTCACATAAATGCGCTCCCGAATTTAAGAAAGTAATATTATTAAACATGCTCCTAAAGCAACTATACGTTTGCACTTTGCGAGGGCCATAGAATTTGCTAAATAGAACGCCTCAGATTCTAAGGATCAATACAATATTAATTAAATGAGGGTCATGCAATTGTCGTTTTTGTTTGGCACGGCGCACCCCGAAAAAGACCCCCCCCCCCCCCTTTTACTTGTCTAATGCTTCTGGTGATTTAATAAAATTCACTGCTGAAAGTCCCAACAATAGGCAACCTTATAGTAAACAAAAGCAGCATAAGCAACTGCACGTGCTGCAACTAGCGAACTGAATCGCTTCAAGACTCTTTACCATTATGTAAAATGCCAGCAAAGTTGAACTGACCATGGCCCATATTATCCGATTCCACATGCCTTTTGACAACCACACCAACAGGTATCAGTACTCCCAACTCTAGTAGAGAGAATATAACAATAAAAACGGTAATTTGCTAACAAATTAGGCAATCGACAAGAAGCAAAGTAGATGGAAATCTATATGCTAGGCAAGAAGGACAGCTTCGTTTCTGAATAAGGATTAGGCAGCAATCAACGCTACAACACCCAGAAATAGGTCAAATACTATAGTTAAAAAACCAACCAATGGCCCAATCTTGATCAAATTTAGAATATAAAATTACTCATTAGCCATACAGTGCATTAGCTATTTAAATTAATCTGACAGCCAAAAATTTGGTCCTAGCAACACCCA
The DNA here is from genome assembly GCA_034376525.1 of Nicotiana benthamiana. Taxonomy (NCBI): domain Eukaryota; kingdom Viridiplantae; phylum Streptophyta; class Magnoliopsida; order Solanales; family Solanaceae; genus Nicotiana; species Nicotiana benthamiana. The sequence continues at coordinate 64,508,958 of CM067338.1, forward strand.
AGCTACATTTATCCCAGTTCTAAAAAGAATCGAATTCCCAACAAAGTGTTCCAAACCTTCTTGTCAAATATGCAGCAACAAACCCAAACAAACACATGGAAAGGGCAGTGGCAAACGGAAATTCTCTTTGACTCATTAACAAACAAAGCAATTCAAGGTGTCTGTAGAAGAACTTATCAAAACAAACTCACCCCTGTTGATTTCTTTGACTGATTAACAACCACAAAACCAAGTAAAACTTAATTAGACAATAGATTATCCAGCAACTTGACAATTTTGCAAATCAACAGCGCGGAATTCTGTACTTAAAGCTGTGCAGATTTGTTTCCCACATAATACCAAAACTAAGCAGGTTTTCAACAATAAAATCCATTGATCACAGTTAAACAAGATTGCATAGCAGTAGCCTTTGAAAGTGGAGAAGTAAAAATTCCAGTTTTCACTAAATACGTCATACTCAACACTCATGGCTCCAAAATGTCATCAGATGTAGAAAAACAACATTCTGAAATAACTGAGTGTCACAACCAAAAGCAAACAGACTAGTTAATACAAGAGAGGCAACTTGTGCAGGATGAATGGACTAAGGTTCATAGCTTGACTTATAAATGCAAAATGATCTAAAAGGAGACAAATCCATACTATTACATAAACCTGTCTAACGGGCTAACCGGTCCGGGCCATTTTTTTACACGTCCGGTATTCGGGCCGGGCCGGGCCGGGTTGTACAGTAACGGGTTCGTAGCGGGCTTGGTTAGTTCGGGTAAAATTTGAACTATACGGGTTATGGGTTGAGGGGGCCAGGCCGGGCTGGGCTTAGTATATTTTCACTTTTTTTTTGAATTATGTATAGTATAACTATTAAGTTATATTAATACTTTGTAATAATTGAATGAATACAAGTAAGATGGGAAAAAATTGCACTTATTGCAAGTGCTACTTTATTTCTTAATTTCAAATTGAAAAAGTAGAAAATGAAACGTTTACATTTTTTCTAACAAGTAAACTAGTAAAGTAGTAATTTCAAATGTTTTGCATCTCCCTAGCAAGTTCATCATAATCAATATGAACCGATTGACCTTCTTCTGGCGTGTTAAATTCGGATGGGTTTCTATGGGTTAATATATCTCCAAGTTCCTCGTCTTCTGGGCTATCAACATCTTCCTTTCCTTGATTTCTTCGTTCCGATCTAATCAAATCTCTGAAACATACTAAAACTTCCAAAGCATCGCTTCCCAATGAGTGGCGGGTGTCTCCAAGTTGTTGTCTTGCTTGACTAAATGCATTCTCCGATGCAACAGTAGAAATTGGCACATTCAGCACGTCCCGAGCCATAGCGAAAAGAACAGGAAATTGCTTTTCTTTTTCATCCCACCATCCCAAAGGTGAAAATTCTTTTGTGCGAGGCTCCTTTTGCTCCTGCAAGTAGAATTGAAGTTAATCAATATTCCTGCTACTGGTTTGAGTGTTGTAAAATGTAGAAAAAATATTTAAACTATCAAGGCATTCTTCATCATCCACATTAGCAGAACTGCTACATTGCATAGCGGGATTAACATTTCCAGAAGCACGAGCAGTATTATCACATTCATTTGCATAATAATTATATAGTTGTTGTAAATCATTTAGCTTGTTCATAGAATCATATAAATTTGGAGTTTCAGTTTCTCCAATCTCCATATAATTATATAAAGCATTCATTAATTGGTGACAATCAGACATTTTAATTGAAGGATTTAAAACTGCACCAATTAAGTAAATCGGAGGAATTGAAAAGAAATATTTTTTGAATTTTTCTTGCATTTTTTCAACAACATCCTTATATTTTTCTTTTTTCTTAAATTCAGATAGTAGAAAATAAATTTCAGCTATATGCACTAAAGCCATAGTAACAGTGGGGTAATATGCGCCAGAAAATACAACAGTAGCAGTATAAAATTTATGTAAAAAGTTAACAACATCATTAATGACCTCCCAAGTATCACTTGTTAACATACGCCTAGGATCAGTATAACGTGCATTAGCAACTTCAGTTATTGGAAATCTAGATTTGTAGCAACATTTTCAAAATATATATGTACAATTCCATCTAGTAACAATTTCGTCTGGCATGAATCTAGTGTATGGTTATGTTGGATACACTTAGTCTTAAATTCTTTTATTCTAGATTGTCTATTATTTCCTTGAATAACACCAACTACTCTTCTAACATAAGTAATCTCAAGTGAAAATAAATCAAGGCCACTTTTAATAATTAAATTTTAAACATGACATGCACACCTAACATGAAAAATATCATCAACAGGTGGTTGCAAATGCAATTTTAAAATTGAAATTGCGGCACTATTGTTTGAAGCTTTATTAAAAGACATAGACAAAACTTTTTGGTTTAGATTATAAAATTCAAAAACTTCAACAATAGTACTACTTATAAATGCAGCAGTATGAATTTGATCTTCATCATATCTAAAAGCAATAATACGTTTTTGCATACAAGTATTATCATCTATCCAATGGCATGTAATTGTCAAATAATCATTTCCATTAACAGCATGGCTAATATCAGAAGTTAAATATACTCTAGAAGAAAGGTGGCTAAACAAATAACGTATGTGTGTTTTATATTGTCCATGAAGTCTAAAGATATCTTCTCTACAAGTGCTTCTAGGGATATCTTTAAATAAAGGATTGTAAATTCTTTGAATATACATAATAAGATACGATAAAGACGCAAAAGAAAACGGTAGACAACCCAAAGCAATCAGTTTTGCTAATTCCTCACGATCCCTCATTTTATCATATTTTAATAGACCTCTAGTAGTAGGGTTAATAGTTGTTTGAATTCCATCCACATTATTGCCCCATTCTATGGGATGGTCATATCTCATATGTCTACTAAGTGTCCCAGTCCCCCCTAAATTTCCTCCGGTCAAATGTTTAAAAGTTTCGTTACAAAGTTTGCACTTAACTCTATTAGTACCTTCTATTATTTCAAAAAAATTCCATATCGAACTTCTTTTTTACGATTAGAAGTCGGAGCCACTGGTGGTCTACCGCTTGTTCATAATCTATCTCTACATTATCATTAGGCGATGATTCTGAAACATGTGTTATTGGGTCATTACTATTACTACCGGAAGCTACAGGACTACCTCTTTTTTTATTCCACCCCTACCAGTAACTTTTCTACACGCTCTTTTAGCAGCACTAAACATATTGTAATAATTAAAGTATAAGCTAAAATTAAATATGCAATTATAATATTAAATAAGAGAAAGAGTTGGAGGGAGTGCACCGAATTCGACAATAAATTGAGCACTTGATTATGCAATTCCGGTGTTACCACGAACAAACATCAACCAAGTATATTAACTTTGAACTTCAAACTTCGAATTTCAATTTCCAAATGACAATTTTCGGTAAATTAAACTCAAGAAAAGAGAGCCAAATAAAAATTATAAAATTAGAATATGAAATATTGCAAATTGAAGGGAAGAGAGAAATTGAGAATTTGAGAATTGAGATTGAGATAAGAATTTTGAGTGAAGAAATGAAGAAGAGGGGGATGGTATTTATAGATTTTAAGAAGGGTTAATATTGTAAATTAATAAATACAAGAAAATAAACAAAAAATGGTCAATTTTGCAAAGAAATCCGTTGGCCAACGGATCTGGACCAATGTTGACCGTTGCCAACGGTCGTGTGGGCCCCACAAAAGTCAGAAAATTTTTAAAAAAAATTTACCGTTGTACCGGGCCGGTCCGGTCCGGGCCAACCCGTTACGGTCCACTGTGCATGCAGACCTGGCCAGTACGGTCCGGTTACAACTAAAAAAACCAAACCAACCCCCTCCCCCTACTAACTCAGCCCACCCGGCCCCTTAGTAACCGGGCCGGTCTGGTCCCTGCTTACACCGTTTCGGTCCGATCCGGAACCGGTTCGACCCGGCCTGTTTGACAGGTTTACTGTTACACAAGCTTCAAAGGATATTTTATTTAAAGATTTTAGGGATATATTTTTTATGTTGAAAACAAACAGGAACAAATACTAATCTTATAGCATAATGAGCCTCAGAGAGTGGATATTATAAATAGGGAACTTCGACAGATTCAAACTAACAATACATGCGAGAATGATCATGAGATCACAGAAAAAGGAAATCTTTAGTGAATTATGTCGAACATGTTGAAATCAAGATGGATGGCTCAAGAAGATCATCAGGTACATCAGAACACATTGCAAAGGAAGTTCACCACAAGAAACTGCACATATCATTCAATTTAATGCGATGAAATCTAAACTCAAAAAATACTTCGAGCCCAAATAATAGTCACGGCATAGAGGAAATGGAAGACGATTACTCAAATCGACTCGTATTGACTATTTATACTCAAACACATACTACTACTGAGAATAGATTCAGTCACAAGATATTCGATCATAACACGAAACAAACCACTTTAGACTGAATCTCATAGCTCAAGAACACTGAAACAAAAATAGTCGCACGGAATAAAAGAGAGGAAATTGAACATGAAATTGTAAATCTCTTTTATAACAATTAGACCTAACAATACAGTTCCCTACTTTAAATCCCAGCGAGGTTCAGCAGCAAATCAGCAAGACGACATTAGAAAACCAAGCTTGAACTTCAATTTTTATCTATTTGGAACTCAAATCCGGATTCATAGAAATAAAATTTGTATATATGCTTCTTTTAAACTTTGAAAGAACTCTTCAAAGAATTAAATCAGAAAACCATAATTTTAAGAAAACTTTCAATTTTTCTCCAAATTTTGTTACTAGAGTCCTGAATCCTTGAAAATCTCTCTAAAAATCAATTCCCCTGTTATCCCCAAGATTCCCTCTAGTTATCAGGCAATCACCAAATGAATGAAGGGCTGAGATCAATATAAACCGATCCCATGCTCCCTATTCATCTAGCATATGCCTTCTAGAGGCTTCCATCACGTGAGAAAGGGATGGGGATGAGAGAATGATGTTAAAAATGTCAATACCATACAAGAGGGGGGTAATTTGTGTGGTACCCAATTTTTGCTTTGGAAGAACCTTGTTCTTCTAAGTTTTATAACTACTGTAGTTTGCGGAATAATAAATACTTAAACTAAAGAACACAAAGATTTTTACGTGAAAAACACATGGCTGAAAAGGTGAAAAAACCACGACCTACTACTCAGCAGAATTTTCCCAAACTTCCACTAAAATCACTGAACCAAAATAGCATTTACAAAAACTCTTGTAAACCTAAGGATTAACTCTAATCTCAGTGTGGCACACAGCCTCAACTGTTGCGACACTTTCAAGTTAACTCTAACTTGAATACTCAAAGTACCTAATACAATTGCTTCTAAATAAGTTGAAAGGTACAAATCAAAACACCTACTACAATTGAACTAGAATAAGAATAAACACAATGGAACTGGTTCTTCTATCTCGTTCAAGTAGCTTCAGGCGTGCACACTTATATCTCACATATATTTCTTGCAAAACAAACTTACTCTTTTCTTCTCAATTATGGTTTACTTCTACGTATGTGCAATACCAGTAAAAGAGAACAAACTCAGTTATTTATTGAGTTAGTAATTAGAGTTTGATTAAGACTCCATTGCTTATCCTTAGACAATATTGAGTCCTTGGCCAATACAAACTCCAACCCTTATCCTAGATTAGGATTTTGTTCTCTCCTCATAAGGAGACTATTTTCCTTATCCGAAATGTAATATTTTTGATTTGTTCAGAAGATATTGTTGCTAGATTTTTAAGACATATCTTCCTCACGTGCATCTCATATGCAATGGTTGATATATACTGTGTCACACCAGATGAACCAGGTCCATCACTGAGTTCATTTGTCAATCTTCAAAACATTAACTGAATTGGGCCAACAAATTCCCCCTTTTTGATGATGAAAAATTCTGTTCTTTTACTAATCATAGAACCTGCAGAACTCAACTAAAATATCAACACTTAAAATTTTAACTTATCATTAAGGCCCAGATTTAATTAGGTCATAAACATCACTATTCAGATAATAGAGTTTAAGAACAATATCTTCCCCTTTTTGGCATCATCGAACAGTTCATAAATAATGTGAATCCAGAATATTAATTATTACTCATAGCCACTAGGGCAACCGCAAGTGAAAGCATGGTTTAGTTAATCAAAATTCAACTTGACAAAAATAACTATAAAGATCATAATTAACATAAAGCAAGAGAAATGCACATTGTTATTGATAAGCATTGCTTCTACATAATAGTCCACAAAAAGAAAGAACAAAAACTACTAAGGATGAGCGAAAAACAAAAGAAAGTCCCGAATCTGGGTCACTAGATGTTTTCTAGACTAGTTCAAAATAGGACAAGAAAACCTAATGCTTTGACGATATAGAGGGTTGGGTTTGTATCAGATTAACCATAGCTTGGAGCAGCCCTTCACTCTTTTCCCAAGTTCAGCTCTTAACCCATTCCTCTTTTCTTCCAGTTCAACTACTTGAGCTTGAAGCCTTGCAATCTCAGCACCCTTTGTCCTGACCTCCTGAACCAAAGCTCTAACCTTGCTATTCACTGGAGTCTTCACTGATAAACCAGGTTCAATAGAGCCTACACTTAGGAGATAATCACACGCCTGGAGAGTCTTGATGCCCAAGTGCTCGTTGCTGGAAGACATTTCCCATTTCTTCAAGGGAACGTTCATCTTGTCCAGCACAACTGTCAGAATAAACCCATAAGGGATGGCATGAGCCTTTGAACCATTGAGCACCTTGTCTAGAAGCTTAACAATGAAAGCAGGTCAGTTAATTTGCTTTTCTTCCACCAAGAACTGCATGAGGACCAGGTCCATGTAGTTTGTTGTATGCCTCCTCTCATGTATAGGAAGTAGGCATTTGTTCAAAAATTCAAAGAGCACTTTATGCTCTGGCCTCATCTCACTCTTTTGAACATCCCTTGCTTTAGGTAGTGTCACAGAAGTTCCTAGTGATTTGAATTTCAGTAGGCAGACCATCTAGACAAGACCACATTTGCCTTGTGTAATCATCATAGCCCTCACTTGGAGTGTATAGGATTCTGCCCAACTTAGGTGCATCAAATTTCACCTTCACCCCCTTTGCTATACTGGTTACCAGCCCATTCTTCACAGTCCCATTAGCCATGGATTCAACAAGTTCTTTTCTGACCAATCTTCCATCCATCTGAAGAACCATGTCCTTCCATCCTTGTGCCTCCATTGAAGTCAACAATCTTACCATGTCTGGCTCATCCAGGTCTTCGAGCAATCTCCCATTCAGAATTTTCTTTTTCCAAAATTGGAAAGCATATCTTATTCCTGTTTTGACTCTTTTCCTCCACTCCACTCTTCATCCTCTTATTCCTTAACTTGTACTTTTTTTCCCTTTGCAGCTGACCTAGTTCTTTTAGCTAGAGAGGATTCATCAAGTACATACTAGGGGGAATTCTTTGCAGAAGACCTAGTTATTCTTGATTTGGCAGTGGGAACTTCCACAGTCGTACCTCTCTCTTGATGGACTAGTTCCATCTCTTCCTCTTCCTCTTCTACATCAGCCTTAGAACTTTCAACCATTTTTGCTTTTCCCTTTTCTTTCTTCTTTTTCTTACTCTCCTCTAGTGCCTTTTGGATTTTTGCTTCACGTTGCCTCACCTTACTTCTTGTGGCTCTACCCCTAGGTGCAGCAGACATAGGTGATGAAACTTTGCTCTTCTTAGTTGGTTTGGACACAACAGGGAGTCCTTTGTGAGGAGGCCTTATGTTTATTTGGATCATAACTGGCCTCTACTTTCTTAAGCATATCCACCAAAGTCTCCTCCACAGATGGACCCGGTTCATCTGGTTGATCACTCAAGTTTACCAGTCCCTCAGAAGCTTCACCTGACCCACTTCCCCCTGACTTGATGCCTCCCTCTTCTCCACTACCACATATAGCTAAAACCTTCTCCTTCATTTTCTTTTTTCTTTTACTAGATTCAGCCCCTTCAACATTTTTGATAGACCCTAACAGAACAAACCTATTATCCTCCCTTTCTAATACACAAAAAACAATAAACAAGTGCTTACCTCTCCTGGGTTTCTTGATTCTTATCATTGTCAGAAGACTAAGGTTCTCTCCTTCACTGGAAGAGATGAATTTCTCTGATTCAGAGCTTGAGTCACTCTTTTTGGTTGTAACTCCTTCCTTTGACTAGCCTGTAATTTTTCGTTCAAAATTTTCCTCAAAGGACCAGATGCAACTACTTTTCTAGCTACTATTTTCTGGCGTTGAAATCTTGGTTTTTGGGGGTTCACTAGACAGAGTTGAAGATGAAGTGTTGGGGGAGATCCAGGGTTATCTTGAGGATTAGTCATGGGGAAGAATTTCTTGAAATTTGGGGATTTTTGGAGAAGAAGGCAAATGATCAGAAATTTGGGAATTAGAGTGATTTGGTGGGTTTTTAAATAGTCATCATGATTAGGGCAGTAATGGAAGCCTTTCCAGAGTTCAATTAGGAGTATAATCAAGTTAGAATTCTGATCTCCTAAGTGATTAATGGAAATAACTATTTTTAAGGGAAGAGACCCGTTATAGATAGACCCCTAGGTTAATGAAACTGGTTCAAATGCTCAACGGATAAAATTTTCTATACTTTTGGAGTAGCTAGGACTTTTGATCATGATTGATAATTTTATCTTTCTAATTTTGCAGAGTATAGAAACATACCTTAACTTTCTCATGAGTATATATTGATGAACCAGGTTCTTCAAGTAGAACTTCGCTTGATTATGCTCAAATGTCAAAATAGAAAACTTTGTAAGAGATCAATGAGTCATATAAACACATGTCACATGAGTATACTAGTTAAAGTATGAGACTGAGTAAGAATTAGTCTAGATATTTACATGAATTAAGAACTCCTAACCAAAAAAATTCCATTTTTCACTTTTTTTAATTTTTTTTCATTGTGCAATCTCAATTGGACCTTTTAGGTGATCTTAATCATCCCTAATTTCAACATGTTCCTTTCAAAGTTTTCTCTACTTAGTGCCTTAGTGAAGATGTCAGCTATTTGTTTGTCAGTAGCACAAAATTCTACGGAGGTTAACACTTTCTCATAGTTATCTCTTAAGAAGTGGTGTCTAACATCTATTTGCTTTGTCTTTTTATGATGAATAGGGTTTTTTGTCATACTTATAGCACTCTAGTTATCACAGAATATTGGTATGCACCCCACTTCAAATCCAAAATCTACCATTGTTTCTTAATCCACATCAATTGAGCACAACATGAGGAGACATCAACATATTCAGCTTCAGCAGTAGAGAGAGCTACTGAATTTTGCTTTTTGGTAACCCATGATAAAAGACAAGAACCCAGGAAGTGTGTCATACTAAGGTGCTCTTCCTATCAACTATGAAACTTGCATAATCAGTATCAGTGTATCAAATTAAGTCAAAATTACTAACTTCGGGATATCAAAGACACAAATCAGAGGTGCCTTACAAATATCTCCATATCCTTTTGATAGCTGTCAAGTGTGACTCCTTGGGATTTGCCTGGAAACAAGCACAAAGCCCTACTAAAACAATGTCAAGTCTGCTGGCAGTAAGATACAAAAGTAAATCAATCATACCCATATACAACTTCTGATCAACTGATGAACCAGGTTCATCAATATCTACCTTAGTGCCAGTAGCAATAGGAGTATCTATTTCTTTGGATTCTTCCATTTTAAACTTTTTGATTAGTTTTTTGTGTACTTCTGCTGATCGATCATAGTTCCATTTTGAGTTTGTTCGATATGCAAACCTAAGAACAAGTTGAGTTCACCCATCATACTCATTTCAAACTCACTTCCCATTAGTTTTGCAAAGTCCTTACTCAACCTATCTGTAGTGGCCCCAAATATTATGTCATCAACATATGTTTGTACAACAAGAAGATTTTTTTCCTTTTTCCCTTAGGAAAAATGTGCTGCTCTTTTGTACCCATGCTCCAGTAGGAATTTTGACAATCTTTCATACCAAGATCTTGGGGCCTTCTTGAGACCGTATAGAGCCTTATCTAGCTTGTACACATGTTCAGTACACTCCTTGCTTTCAAATCTTGAGGTTGTTTCACAAACACTTCTTCCTTGAGGTAGCCATTTAGGAAGGCACTTTTGACATCTATCTAATGAAGAGTGAATTCAATATGTGCTGAAAAGGCTATGAGGAGTCTAATTTATTCAAGTCTAACAACTGGAGCAAAAGTCTCATCATAGTTGATACCTTCCTCTTGAGTATAGCCTTGAACCACCAGCCTTGCCTTGTTTTTGTAACCGTTCCATATTCATCTAGTTTGTTCCTGAAGACCCATTTTGTCCCAACGACTGATCTGTCCTTGGGTCTTGGAACAAAATGCCAGACTTGACTTCTCTCAAATTGATTTAGTTCATCCTGCATAGCATTGACCCATCTGTATCTTGCAAAGCCTCAACCACATTTTTGGGTTCGATGATGGATAGAAAGGCATCAAATACATATAGATTCTTCAGTTGAGATTTAGTTTTGACTATAGATGTTGGATTATTGATGATGTTCTCAATGGGATGAGAACTCAGGTACTTGTAAGATTTCCCCACTAGTTGGTTCCTGCTAGATGCTTCATTGTTCTGTTGCTGAGGAACAGGTCAGGTACATATTCCTTTAGAGAGTTTCAGTCAATTTCTCTCAGATTAGTTCCCCCTATCAGGTTTCCCTGAGTGGAAGGACCTGTTCATCACATGTTCCTTGCTTTGATGCCACTTTGACTTGTGTTGTAGCTTCAGTCTATTGTTTCACCAGTCCAATGGCTTCATTTTCATATTCATGTTTCTCAGAAAGAATGTTAGATTCATCTAATACAATATGTACACTTTCTTCTACACACAAAGTTCTTTTACTAAACACTTTATGTTATTTGCTATGTGAAGAATATCCCAAGAGTACTCCCTCATCACTTCTGGGATCAAACTTACCTAGGGAGTCTTTGCCATTATTGTGCACATAGCACTTGCAACAAAAAGACCTAACATGGGATATGTTTGGTTTTCTCCCTTTAAGTAACTCATAGGGAGTTTTCTCTATAAGAGGTCTAGTCACACATCTATTGATTATGTAACATGAAGTGTTTATAGCCTTTGCCCAGAAGCTATGAGGTAGTTTACTGGAAAGAAGCATGGTCCTTGTCATATCCTCAAGGGTCCTATTTCTTGAGGGGTCCTAGGAGCAAATAAATTATGATCTATTCCATTTTCATCACAAAATTCACCAAACTTTGCATTTTCAAATTCAGTTCCATAATCGGATCTGATGGATGCAAGTTGATTTCGTAATTGTTTCTAGGTTTTTCTAACAAAACCAGTGAAAATATCAAACGCTTCATCTTTAGAGGTTAGAAACAACACCCAGGTAAATCTAGAATAACCATCAACAAGCATCATTGCATATCTATTTCCACCTCTCTTGGAACGTACTTACCATTTTCTTGGGTTTGAAGGATGGTCTTACCTGCTTCCCCCTTGGACATGCCTCACAAACTTTGTCTTCCTTAAATTTGATATTAGGTAACCTTATCACCAAGTCTTTGGAGACTAATTTGTTCAATTGATTTAGACTGGCATGACCAAGTCTTTTATGTCAAAGGAGGGGATCATAAATTAACACACTTAAGCAAGTGAGTTCATTTTCAGAGAGAGTTGACAAATCTAAAATGTAAATATTATTAACTCTCTTTCCCTACAAAACAATCTTTCAGTAGTAAGGTTAATCACAAAGCATTTGGTAGAAGTTAAAGCTACAAGATTACCTCTCTCACACAGTTGTGACACACTTATCAGGCTATATTTCAAGCCATATATCAAATAGACATTCTCAATGGAATGAGAGTCAACCTTTCCTACCTTTCTAACCCCAATGATCTCACCTTTCTTTCTATTTCCAAAGGAGACATTACATCCTTTTAGGTTCCCAGTTGAAAGAAACTGATCCTTGTTCCCAGTCATATGTTTTGAGCAGCCACTATCCATATATCATATGTGGCTACTCCCCTTCACTTGGACCTGCAAAATGAAATCATGTGTTAGTCTTAGGAACCCAAACTAGTTTGGGTCCCTTTCTATGGTCAAAAGGATGAATTAAATTTTTCTTTGCCCAACCAAGTAGTTTGTGTTTTTCTTGAACAAAGGCTTTATTCTTTTGACTGGCATTTTATTTTGCATTTCATTCGTTTTTGTAATGGCCAGTCTTACCACAGTGTGTGCAGATCTTATTATCAGGAAGTATGAGGTACTTGTTTTTGGAATCCCATTTTGGAGCTTGTGTCCCAAATCCAAGTCCTCTCTTGTTGCTGCTGTGATGTTCTTGCAACCAGGAGAGTGCATCATAAGCCTTGTTCCATTTGCATGTTCTATCTAGTTCATGCTTTACCTTTCCTAATTCTTCCTTAAGGGTCTTAATCAATTCATCCTTCTTATACGGTTCATCTTTCATTTTTCCTTGATTTTCTTCTAGTGTGAGAAATGATTGATTAGCCATTTTCTTTCCTGTCCCTAATTTTCAGTTTAATATTTTTAAATCTGAGTTCTAGGACATTATTTTCAAGTTCAAAAACCCGGTTCTTCAACTCAACATTTGTGTTATCACTTTCATTAGCCCTAGACTCTAACCTTTTGCATTTTGCTTCTAGGGTAACACATTCCCTAGACAGAACATCCTTCTCACTGTTTATTATTTCAGACTAATCAAATGAAGTCCAATAAGAGCTCAACCAACCTTGTTTTGGACAAAAATTTAATCTTTTCTTTAAGATGTTAGATACTTACCTCCTGTTCATCCTCGGATTCTTTGATGGCCATAAAAGCTTTCTCATTTTCATCTTCATCTTCTGAGTCCTCATCTGAGGTTTCTCCCCATGCAGCAACCATAGCTTTAGTTGAAGTTTTGTTTCTTCTTGGTTGGACATGTTTCTTCTTCCTGTTTCATCGTTCATCTCTTTCTTTCTTCCACTCAATCTCCCATTGAGGGCAATTCTTAATCATGTGGTCTGTCTTACCACACTTATATCAACCATCATTTTTCTGCTTCTCAGGAGCCCGAGGTTTGTTGAAGGTTTTTCCTCTTGAAGGACCCTTTCCTCTCATAAGATACTTTTTGAAATCTCTGGTTACCATAGCCATTTCATCATCATCAAGATCTGATCCTTCTGAGATTCTGAGAACTAGACTTCTTTCTTTCTTCAGAGCATCCATCTTCATAGTCTGCCTTCTCAATTCATAGGCAGTAAGATTTCCAATCAGTTCATCAAATTTTAGGGTAGCAGTATTCTTGGATTCCTAAATAGCTATGATTTTGCTTTCCCAGGAAATTAGCAGAACTCTAGTTAAGATCTTCTAAACCTTGTCTTCTTCCAGGATAATCCTTCTAAGAGACTCAAGTTCATTTGTCAGTGTAGTAAACCTAGTATACATTTCTTGGATGGTTTCTCCACCCTTCATAGTAAAACTCTCATATTGAGATCACAATAGTGTTCTTCTTGACCTCTTCACTTGAGGTGTTCCTTCATGGGCCACTTGTAAGGTGTCCCAAATTTCCTTGGCAGTATTGCAGCTTTGGATCCTGCTGTACTCATCTGGACCAAGTTCACAAACTAGACACTTGGACTTAGCATTTTTTTCCCACTTCTTTAAGTCTTCAGCAGCGCAATCAGATATTGTCTTTGGAATATCCAACCCTTCAGCAGTCTTCTTTGCTGTTGCTAAAGGACCATCACTGATGATGTCCCTAAGCTCATAGTCATATCTCATGATGTGGTCTCTCATTCTATTATTCCACCAGGAGTAGTAGAGACTATTGAAAAATGTAGGCTTAGCAGTGGATTGCCCTTCCCAGTTTCCAGGTGGTGCACTCATGTTGATCTTTCCTAAGGTGTTAATCTCTTCAAGGAAAAACCGCTCTGATACTAATTGGTGTTATAAACGTCAATAACACACAAGAGGGGAGTGATTTGTGTGGTACCCAATTTTTGCTTTAGAAGAACATGGTTCTTCTAAATGTTCTAACTACTGCAGTTTGTGGAATAATAAATACTTAAAATAAAGAACACGGAAATTTTTACGTGGAAAACACCTGGCTCAAATGTAGAGAAAATCACGACCTACTACTTAGTAGGATTTTCCCAAACTTCCACTTAAATCACTGAGCCAAAACAGCATTTACAAAACTCTTTGTAAAACTAAGTATTAATTCTAATCCCAGTATGGCACACAGCCTCAACTCCTGGAACACTTTCAAGTTAACTCTAACTTGAATACTCAAAATGCCTAATACAATTTCTTCTAAATAAGTTGAAAGGTACAAATAGAAACACATACTACAGTTGAACTAGAATAATAATAAACACAATGGACCTAATTCTTCTATCTCATTCAAGTACCTTCAGGCGTGCATACTTATATCTCATATATATTGCTTGCAAAATAGACTTGCTCTTTTGGTCTCAATTATGTTTTACTTCTGCATATGTGCAATACCTGTAAAAGATAATAAACTCAGTGATTTATTGAGTTAGTAATTAGAGTTTGACTAAGACTTCATTGCTTATCCTTAGACAATATTGAGTCCTTGGCCAATACAAACTCCAACCCTTATCCAAATTAGGATTGTGGTCTCTCCTCATAAGGAGACTATTCTCCTTATCCCAAATGCAATCTTTTCGATTTGTTTAGAAGATATTGCTGCTAGATCTTTAAGACATATCTTCCTCACGCGCATATCATATGCAATGGTTGATTATACTGTGTCACAATAGATGGAGTAGGTCCATCACTGAGTTCATTCGTCAATCTTCAAAACATCAACTGAACTTGGGCCAACAGAGAATCTATCACATGTCGTTTCAAATATGGTGACGAGGAGGGAGGGGGAACGCATGGGGAGAATTTTAGTTCACTCACTTGGGATTTGGTGTAACGACCCTACCGGTCGTTTTGAGCTTTTGCACTTTGATTTCCATTTCACAGGCATGACTTGCCCCATGTTACACATTTTTACTGATATGGATCGTTGGTTTTGGTTTTCAGGAAAAAATTAGAATGAATTTGAAAGAATAGTTCAATTGGAAGCTTTGAATTTGAAAGATTTGACCAATAGTTGACTTATGTGTATATGAGCTCGGATCAGAATTTTAATGGTTTGGCTAGCTTCGTCAGGTGATTTATGACTTAGGAGCGCAATCGCAATGCATTTCGGAAATCCGTGGAAAGATTTGGCTTGAATTGGCGAAGTTAATATTTTGGTGAATTCCAGTGGATAGGTGAGATTTTGATCTGAGGATCGTAATGGAATTCCGAGAGATGTTGTAGCTTTGTTATGTGATTTGGGACGTGCGTGTAAACTTTCAGTTGATTTGGAGGTGTATTGGTTGGGTTTTTGATCGAATGCGAGTTTCAAAAGATTTGGATAAACTTAGGCTTGAATTTGATGATTTTTGTGTTAATTGCGGTGTTTTGATGGTTCGAGCAAGTATATATAAGTATTGGATAATATCTGTATTTTTTATTGAGGTCCCAAGGGCCTCAGGGTAATTTCGGATTGCTATCGGGATGAATTTTGGAGTTGTCAAATATCTGGTTTGCTGGTATCTGATATTTCCGCGTCTTTGGAAAAGGGGCCAAATATGTGGAAGGGAAGTCGCAGGTTTATTTTGTGTCATGGGGCAGTTTCCGCAGAAGGGGATGGTGGCCCGTATATGCAGTCACCTCAGAAGTGGCATAGGACCGCAGAAGCGGTCCTGGCCAAGCTAGGGAGTTCCGCAGAAACGTATGAAAACTGCAGAAGTGGTAGTCGCACCTGCGAAAATGGAACCGCGGATTCGAAAAGGTCTGGTCAGAGATATTTAATTATTTCTTCCTAATTTTTTAAAGATCTTAACATTTTCACTTCGGGCATGGAGGTTTTTGTGCAATTTTGGAGAGGGAATCAAGGGACTTCATTAAGGTAAGGAATTCTGAGCCTAAAACATAAATCTAATGTGTTATTACATGAATTAAGGGTGAAAAATCAAGGCATTTGAGATAAAAAATGGAGGTTAGGGCTTGAACTTAAGAGAAGGAAGAATGGGTATTTGAGGGGCCAATTGTATTTCCATTCTGGTGATTTTTATATGTATAGACTGTTGGCGAGGTAAGGAATCTGATGATGTTGAATTTTCTAATTTTCAAGAAGTAGGCCCGGGGCTCGGGTTTTGCAAATTTCATGAACTTCGATATTTTTTGAGTCTTTTCGATTGGGTTATATTTTCTTTGCCTATTGTAATGTATTTGTTGTGGTTTTGGCTAGATTCAACACACGAGGAGGTCGATTCAAGAGGCAAGGGCATAGCGGGCTATCTTGAGGGTTTAAAACCCCGGATTGCACATCGTAGTGCTATATTGAGGTGCGACACTTGCTAAATGACGAGCGCGGGGTCATTTACTATAGGAGATTGTGACTTGGTCTATCCCGGTTGATATTTTACTGTGTATTTGACTAAGACTTGTTGTTTTTCACTATGACTTGGGCTTATTGCCATACTAGGGGCTTATTGCCGATAATTTGAAATCTTTTCTGAACTTTCATCAATGTTTTCACACTAAAATTTGAGATTTAAATGACATTTAAACTAGTGTTTGAGCTGAGTACTATTGTTTTACTGATGTCCGAGGGGCATATGATTGGTTTTGGACTGATTGAGATCGAAGTCCATATGTGAAGATATGTTGAGTGATGTGAGGAGCCTTTCAGGCCTCGAGTGTGATGTGAGAAGGCTTTCAGTCCTTATGTTGATGTGAACAGGCTTTTAGGCCTTATGATGATATAGCGCTGGGGCTGTAAGAGCCTCTCCAGAGTCTGCACCCCCATAGTGAACGTGATTACCCACCTAAAGAGGATAAATTTTAGACAGTGGTAACAATAAAACTGTATGATGCGTTTGGTCAGGTAACAATGACTTACCAGGAATAACATAGTGCGATCAGGTAACAATGGCTGACCAGGAACTAGAATATTGCCCAAGGGGCAAGTTTTATATGCTTATTTTGGAGAGTTATTTGTCTTTCACTTGTTACACTGTGGAATTTGTGCCCGAGGGGCGGGTGTCTGTGCATAGCGGCTCTAGTTATTTCAAATTATTTTTGCAACTGTTATAAATATCATTTTCAAAAGAGGTTTTAAACTGAGCCAAGATATATCTAAAGATTTCACAGTTTCACTACTTTTCTCAAAGAGTTTTACACTGCTTCTATATAGCATGATGATTTTTTATACGTGGTCTTACTACTCAGTTATTATTTACCTTTATTACTCACTGAGTTGGAATACTCACTTTACTCCCTGCACCTCGTGTGCAGATGGATGTATTTGTTCACCTGGTAGCGATAGCGAGTTTTGAGCTGATTGGAGAGTTTGCTATCGTAGCTGAGCATGGTGACTGCCAGCATCCGTGGCATTGAATTTCTTCCTATTGAGTATAAATTTGACTTTTTATATTATTGTCCTTGTAGTTGTGTTTAGACTCTTCTAGATGCTCATGACTTGTGACACCCCAATTTGGGCTGTATTTGGGTTGTACTTCCACTAAGTAATATTATTGAACCATCTTTAAAATTGTTTACTCATATTTATTAAATTTTGAAAAGGCAAATTGGGTTGCTTGGCTGGCCTTGTCTTTACTAGAGGCTCCATCACAGCCGGACATGGGTTTGGGTCGTGATAAGCTGGTATCATAGCCTAGGTTACATCAGTCTCAGGAGTCATGATCAGGTTTAGTAGAGTCTCACGAATCGGTACGGAGACATATGTATTTATCCTTGAAAGGCTGCAGAACCTTTAGGAAAACTTCACATTCTTGAATTCTTATTGTGCGTCCTTGATTCTGCTTGAAAAGTAACTATTTAAATTCCTTCCATGCGTTCTCATGCGCGCATGAGTGCTCGGTATCGGATGTGCCTTGATGGCTTGTGATTCCCTGATTGAGGGGCAAGATGTGATCTCTGTGAGTTTATGTTGGTCCAGTCTGAAGGACTTGAGGCAGGATCTTTGCTATGGCATGAGCACCGAGTTGATTGTGTGAACAATTGTTCTGAACCTTTATGTTCATTATGGTCCCTAATAGTGGGAAAGACAGCTGGATAGATCCGTGATGAGTATGTTAGTGCTGCGTGATGTTTCTATATGACTTGGAAGTGTCGAGGAAGACCTGGTGGATGATAGGTGGACAATTAAGTGTATGATTTCTATTGTGATGTGATGTGTAGCCCAAGTTCTGGTCATGTGAAGAATCTTTTCTAGTCTCCTGGTTAGGAGTGAGGTAGATTGCATGTTGCGGTATGAGTTCAGAGTCAGGAAGACTGAATGTCTGTGTAATGTGTATAACTGTGGAAGGTATACAAAAATGTTATACTGAGGTGAAGCAGGCGGATTATCTCTTGCGGAGTGTTCTCGAGTGGTGTGATCCTTATGTGTATGGTGGGAGATTTCATAGGTAAGTGAAAGGCGTGTGTTGAAATTTTGAATTTTGGGACGCTTAAGAAAGTGGTTTTAGTTGTTGCGGGGATGACACAATATTGGATGATCTGTGTTTTCACAACTTATAAATGATTTGATTATAACATCACTATGGTATTGTGGCATCAATAAGGTAAAAGTGTTATGAGTTATTGAGTGTATCTTGATATGGCTTTGAGCCAAGTGGGGGAGTCTACTGTGAGCATTTGATTGCACGATTAGGTGCTATATTGGTTCCAATTTGGGGGCATGCGAGTGAATAAGCTATGAATAGAGTAAAGGAACATATACCAAAGGTTATATATTATTCTTCATAGGGTATGAGAATCACGGAATGTCTAGAGTATTGTTGGTAACAAATGCTTGGCGCATAAAGCAGGAAGCTTCTTGGTTATATTGGGATGAGGATTTTATTCTGCGCTGTCGGAGTGCCAATGGGGCACGGGTGGTTCTATTCGTTGGGTCAGGTAAATTACAATTTTAATAAGAGTGAATGACTCTCTGGAATAGTTCTAATGTGTTCAAAATTCTACAAAGAGCAATTGGGCATCTTAAAGTTGAGTAGGTGGTTAGAAACTGTATTTTCACTAGAAGAGGCTAGATTTGTGGTATTTCTATGTTAATTGTGGGATTCTAAGTATCAGTATTTAGGAAAGTAAATGTAACAGATTTAGATTCCTAGGATTTTCTTCAGAGTAAAGTATTCTGTAATGTGGTATTTCTGGGAATAACTAAGAGAGTATTCAATGACTTATGGGTCTTAGACAATGTGGTTTTATGCTTGGGTCTCGTATGGTAAGCCTGGGTTAAAGAATTGCGGTGCTACATCAAGAGGAAATATTACTTTAAAATGAACCAGAGGGAAATTTAGATAGAAGGAGTAGCTTCATAGTAGACCGGATCGGCATGGTAAGGATATGATTAATTCTTTGTATGTATTAGAGGAATGAGTTCGTACAAGTATTTTGCAGTAATGCTCTTGGGTTTCGACATCTTACTTAGCTTGGTCTAGTTAGAAGGATTCAGTCTGGCAATTTAGTTGGTGCAAATGTAACTGGAGGAGTTCATGTTGGGTTTTACTGTGGTTTGGAGATGTATATTTTTTGGGAATACAGAGAATGGGATGTATAGTGGTTTTTTGTTCTAGATGGGACCAAGGGAAAGCTCTTGACTAGTTGAGTGCGTAGATGTCTATGGCTCAGAAGGGAGATAAGGTTTTCATGTATCTTCGGATGTTACGTTATATGCGGTATGTTGTGAAGGACCCAGACTTGCATGTGTTAGGTTACAATTCAGTTCAGAAAGGAAGTTCATAAAACATTTAGGCAGTGGGTAGCCATAGATATTCAAGGAAAATTGTACTGCTATTTGGAAGTTAGTTGACGAGAGAATATATGTTTCAGAAAAAGGGCAATATGATTAAATGGATGGCACTTCGGTGGTATTGCAGCACTTTCTGTTAGATCGACTGGTGATATTCGGGTTGGCTTGGTAGCACAGGGAAATTTTAGAGTATCTATCGTGGAATTATTGGGAATTAAGGATTGGTATGCTTTCGGACAGCGAAATTGGGATATGATGTGGTGATTCATGTGCCGCGTGGATTTGGAGACGGAATTTCTCATATTCAGGCTATGTTGTGATTGTAGATCGTGTGTATTGGTATCGTGTAATGGCTATTGGGATTTAGAGGCCCGATTGAACCTTTCTTTATCTGGTATATTAGATTGTGGATATGATATCGGGGTTTAGACTGGTTTTCTCAGTGTTGGGTTATTTTGGATTATTGCGCTATGGGCTATGCTGGAAATGCCACAGGGTGAGTGGCGAGGTGCGTTGGAGTATGTTCTAGTAGAGTCGTTTATGTTTTTAAGAACCATCGGACGATTGGAAAGGGGTACGTTACTTAATTAGTCAATCGTTATGGATGTCAGTGTAGAGGTTGCTATCATTGATTAAGTTCTGGTGTTGAGGAACTTTTCGAATATGGTTCTTATGATCGGGCATGTCGTCGGGCGAAGTTGTGGATTTCGATATGGATTTGGTGCCGGCCACCGTATCGTATGACTGCGGTAGGAGTTATGGTAGTGGAAGGAGAAGCTTCAGGCTTCCTCGGTAAGGAGTTCGTTGGCAGGCTAATATGGATGTGTGTTCTAGTTTCAGTCGGCTCGGTTGGCTACGAATTATATTGTTGCGGGATAGGTTGATTCGACCATTATTGAGCTTATTAGTGATCTGGAGAGATATACGAGTGGATTTTTGGTGTTGTGAGGTATAGTGATTTGTTGGTTATAGGCACAAATGGAGCGGTTCTTTTGGGGTCTCACAGTGGTAGTCAAGCGGGGAGAGTATGGAGTATTGCTCGGCGAGTGGCATATCGGTTATTTCCTATCGGGTTTGCATGGTATATATTACTTGATTCACCTCGGATGTAATTATTTTCTTTGGTTTCATACATCAAATGGTGCGTGGTTGACAATTTCGAGTATAGTGACTTGAGGTGTCTCATGTGGGACATTGTTGGATAGGATCACGCAATGCAACGAAGCTATGTGGAGATAAGACCTTGCGGGTTAGACTCCTGTGTTATTTTCTATGATGTGAGACGGATTCTCATCCTTGTGTTGTGGTGTTTCTGGTGAGCTTGATGTACAACTCTTTCAATTGAGTCATTTTCATGATTGAGTATGTTCGGGATGTTGCTTATTGGTGCGTGTATTTATGCGATTAGTAGCTTAGGCGCGTATTGATGTGTCATGTCACCAGGATGGTGTGTTTGGTCAGAAGGGATTGTTGGGATCATCAATGAATACATACGGATTCGATTTCAGCATGTTTTATGGGTTAATATCGAGGTTCGGTTCATAATTTTCTATGGTAATTTCTAAAAGGGAAATGGCCTCATGAATGGTTAATATGAGGAATGGTTACAATTTATTGCGTGTTTCAGTTATTGTTGGTAGTATATGAAAGTGTTGGAATGAGACTTTAGTCGATAAGAGTTACTCTATCGGTATTTAAGTGTTGTGTGCAGCTGCTGTAAATAGACGTTATTGATTCGAGCATTAGAGTTATGTCGTTTATCATGTAATGGCATTGAATTTGCGGGTAAGGGTTATTACAGCTGGTTCGGGCTTATTTAGAGAATAGATGTGGGATTTTGATTTTGTGGATGATCTCAGCAGTGGAAATGTGAATCTATGGTTTATGGACTAGGATGGATTGTGACATTTCAGTTATATTGTGTTATCGAACCTATGTGAGATAGGGTGACGTAAGATCAACACCAGGTATATGCTTGGTAAGGTTATTCAGCTATTGGTTGGCCTTTACAACAACTCTAAGTACGTTTGATGACGAACGTGTGTTTAAGTGGGGGATGATGTAACGAACCGACCGGTCGTTTTGAGCTTTTGCACTTCGATCGCCAGTTCTCGGGCATGACTTGTCCTGTGTTACGCATTTTGACTGATGTGGATCGTTCGTTTTGGTTTTAAGAAAAAATCAAAATGAATTTTAAAGAATAGTTCAGTTGGAAGCTTTGAATTTGAAAGATTTGACCAAGAGTTAACTTGTGTGAATATGAGCACGGATCAGAAATTTTATGATTTGGCTAGCTCCGTCAGGTGATTTATGACTTTGGAGGCGATCGAAATGCATTTCGGAAGTCCGTGGAAGAATTTGGCTTGAATTGGCTAAGTTAGTATTTTGGCGGATTCCGGTGGATAGGTGAGATTTGGATCCAAGGGTCGGAATAGAATTCCGAGAGATGTTGTCACTCCGTTATGTGATTTGGGACATTTTTGTAAAATTTCAGTTGATTCGGAAGTTTTTTTGTTGGGTATTTGATCGAATGCGAGTTTCAGAAGATTTGGATGACCTTTGGCTTGAATTTGATGTAATTTGATAATTTTTGTGTTAACTGTGGTGTTTTGATAGTTCGAGCAAGTTTTAATAAGGTATTGGATCATATCTCTATTTTTGGCTGAGGTCTCGGGGACCTTGGGGTGATTTGGGATGGCCATCGGAATGAATTTTGGAGTTGTGAAATATCTAGTTTGCTGGTATCTGGTATTTGCGCATCTGCGAAAAAGGGGCCGCAGATGCGAAAGGAAAGTCGCATGTGCGTTTTGTGTCATGGGGCAGTTTCCGCAGAAGTGGATGGTGGCCCGCAAATGCGGTCACCACAGAAGCGGTCCTGGGCGAGCTAGGGAGTTCCGCAGAAGCGGTAGTCGTACTTGCGGAAATGGAACCGCAGATGCAAAAAGGTTTGGTCAGAGATATTTAATTCCATCTTCGCGAATTTTTGAAAGAACTTAGCATTTTCACTTCAAACTTGGTGGTTTTTGTGCGATTTTGGAGAGGGAATCAAGAGACTTCATTGAGGTAAGGAATTCTGAGCCTAAAAGATAAATCTAATCTGTTATTACATGAATGAAGGATGAAAAATCAAGGAACTAGAGATCAAAAATGGAGGTTAGGGCTTGAACTTAAGAGAAGGAAGAATGGGGATTTGAGGGGCCAATTGGACTCATATTCTTGTGATTTTTATATGTATAGACTCGTGGTGAGATAAGGAATCCGATGATGTTGAATTTTATTATTTTCGAGAAGTGGGCTCGGGGCTTAGGTTTGTCAAATTTCATGAATTTCGATATTTTTCAAGTATTTTTGATTGGTTTATGTTGCCTTAGCCTATTGTAACGTATTCATTATGGTTTTGGCTAGATTCAACGCGCGAGGAGCTCGATTCGAGAGGCAATGGCATAGCGGGTTAGACTTTTGGCAGTCTGGAGATGAGTAATGCTTGTAAATTATATCCTGAGGGTTTGAAACCTCGGATTGCACATCATAGTGCTATATTGAGGTGAGACACGCACTTAATGACGAGTGCATGGTCATTTACTATAGGGGATTGTGACTTGGTCCATCCCGATTGATATTTTAGTGCGTATTTGACTAAGACTTGTTGTTTTTCACTATGACTTGGGCTCATTGCCATACTTGAGGCTTATTGCGGACTATTTGAAATCTTTTGTGAACTTTCATCACTGTTTCCTTTCTATTTGAAATATTACTTGAAAGCAGTCCAAAAAAAATATACTGTTTCATGAACTCAGCTAATTTTACTAAAATTTGAGATTTTAATGATATATGAACTAGTGTTTGAGCTGAGTACTATTGTTTTACTGATGCCCGAGGGGCTTATGATTATTTTTGGACTGATTGAGGCCGAGGGCCATAGTTGAGGATATGTTGAGTGATGTGAGGAGGCTTTCAGGCCTCGAGTGATATGAGAAGGGCTTTCAGGCCTCGAGTGTGATGTGAGAAGACTTTCAGGCCTTATCTTGATATGAACGGTCTTTCAGGCCTTATAATGATATAGCGCTTGGGCTCTAGGAGCCCCTCCGGAGTTTGCACCCCCACAATGAGCGCGGGTACCCACCTAAAGAGGATAAATTTTAGACAGTGGTAACAATTATACTGTATGATGCGTTTGGTCAGGTAACAATGACTTACCATGAATAACAACGTGCGGTCAGGTGACAATAGTTGACCAGGAACAAGGATATTTCTTGAGGGGCGAGTTTTATGTGCTCATTTTGCACACTTGTTTGTCTTTCACTTGTTACACTATGGAATTTGTGTTCAAGGGGCAGGTTTCTGTGCATAGAGGCACTAATTGTCTGAAATATTTTCGTAACTGTTGAAAAGATCATTTACAAAAGAGATTTAAAACTGAGCCAAGATATTTCTAAAGATTTCACAGTTTCACTGATCTTCTCAAAGAGTTTACACTTCTTCTATACAGCATGATGATCTGTTATATGTGATTTCTTGCTGTTCAGTTATTATTTACCTTTATTACTCACTGAGTTGGAGTACTCACTTTACTCCCATCACCTCGTCTGCAGATGCCGTATTTGTTCACTCGGTAGCGCTTTTTGAGCTGATTGGAGATTTTGCTATCGTAACTGAGCAAGGTGGCCGCCAGTGTCCGCGGCACCGGATATCTTCCTTTTGAGTCTTAATTTTATTCTATTCATTATTGGCCTTTTACTTGTGTTTAGACTCTTCTAGATGCTCGTGACTTGTGACACCCCGATTTGGGCTTTGTTTGGGTTGTACTTTCACTAAGTAATATTATTGAACCATTTTTAAAATTGTTTACTCTTGTTTATTAAATTTTGAAAAAGTAAATTAGGTTGGTTGGCTGGCCTTGTCTTCAGAATAGGCGCCATCATGACCGGAGCAGGGTTTGGGTTGTGACATTTGGTGAGTTGAACGTGACTGAGATGAAGAAGAAGATGAACAGTGCGCAGTACGTGTTGAGAGATTAAGGGATTTTGTTATTTTGGGGTCTCTGATGACTGCCGGGATTTTGGGCGTGCGGGGCAGGTTTAAGCACGATTTAATCCAGGTTTACATGGGTTTCAGAAGCGTAAATGTTTGGTCTTAGAGGAATTTTTATTTGTTTGGCTCAAATCTGAATCTCTTCTTCTTCCTTTCTTTTATTTGTTTTTTAATTCTCTTTTCTGAATTCGTTTAATTCCCCTTTCTTTTCTTTTCCATTTTTCAAAATTAATACAAATCCTAATATAATTCTAAGAAACTAATTACCTCAATAAAGTCCCTAAATAATAGTTAACTAAATAAATTAAAAGGAAAACTACTTAAAAATAAATGTGAAAATTTAAAATGCAAATTACACCATTTTTTGTGATTTACCTTTTTACAAAACAAACAAATAATTACTAATCAATTCTTAAAAATGCAAAGTCAAATCTTAAATGCAAATGCAATATGTTTTCTTTTATTTTTTCATTAATTAAACAACATAAACATGCACAGATAAATCCAAACAATTAACAGAAAATATCACGAAAAACCACAAAATTGCAAATACTGAAAGAAGTTATTTTGTTTTGAAACTATGGGAGTAATTCATATAGGGTAAAAATCACGTGCTCACAGCGCCCACCGTGCGGCTAAGGATAATAGTGATTGCTTAATAGTAACCTTCATAGCACATACTGCTTTTACCATGTTCTCATAAGTATTTTTGATTTCAGGAATCAACATGTCAAAACTCTCAACCAGTACCACTCACATAGATATCGGTCTTGATCTTAATAGTGAGAATAAGCACGTGGTCGCCCCAGGAAATTGAGTACCTCCAACCAATTCCGATGTACCAAAGACCATAGATCCAGTCGATGTCAGTTCTCGAGTCGGCATTCGTGGAGATTTAGGTGCCAACCCTGAAATTAGCGCCCGTAGAGAAGCCCAGGAAGCCGATTAAAATGCACAGAATGATGAAGAAGGTAGGATTAGCCTTCAAAAGATATTCGAAATGTTGCAAACTCAGCAAGCTGCGATATAGCAACTCCAAAATCAGAATAGAGCACCAAGCATAATCAATCTCAATACATCACAGGAAGTTGTTCATAGGGTCAAAACTATATAGGAGAAATTGAATGTTAATGGATCGGGAACTCACTCCGCCATCATGAAGATGCTCGAGGAGCTCAATAAATGATTTGAATCAGGAGGAAAGAAAATTGAGGCTGATGATAAAAAGGTAGAAATGTACAACTCCCCGGTTGATCAAATACCGGGGGCACCCCCAATTCTGAAGGGTTTGGGTTCGAAAAAGCCAGTACATAATCCTTTCCTACCAAGTGCGGCTCAGAATCCCATTCCGAAGAAATTCTGCATGCCAAAAGTTTCCCAAGAATAATGGGACTAATGATCCTAATGAGCATATCACTTCTTATACATACACAATAAAAGGAAATGACTTAGAAGACGATGAAATTGAATCTGTTCAGTTAAAAAATTTTGGAGAAACTTTATCTAAGATTGAAATGATATGGTACCAAAATTTTCTGCCCAATTCCATCGAGATTCTTTCGCCATGCTTGCCAATTTGTTCATAAAGGCACATGCCGAGGAAATAAAGGCCGCGACTAGGAAGTCAGGCCTCTTCAAAGACAAAAGGACAGTGAGATGCTAAGGGAATTCATATCTGGATTTCAAATAAAGCACATGGACATACCCTTGGTTACCAATGATTGGGATATCCAAGCCTTTACTCAGGGTTTGAACGAGCAATATTCGATAGCATCACGTCAACTAAAGAAAAATTTGATTGAATATCCAGCGGTGACCTAGGTCGATGTGCATAGTCAATACCAATCTAAGATCTGAGTCGAGGATGGTCAGTTGGGAATGCCATCCGGTTCCATTTACCCAAATAGATCAAAAGGCAAGATTCAATGAGACATCGACATAGATTCCTTATCGAACGAAGATCAGTACCAACCTTATAGCGCAAATAATAAAAACAATGGACTAGGACATTATCTCGTTCGAAATGATCGAAGGAATAATGAAGGTCAAAATTCCCGAGGGCTCATGAATAAGGGTGGCTTCGATAAGCATGTCGAGCCCAAGGAAGCACCACAATTATCGGAATACAACTTCAGCGTAGATGCTTCAGGTATTATGTCAGCCATGGGATGAATCAAGAATACTAGGTGGCCCAGACCCCTAAAGACTGATCCATCTCAAAGGAATCCAAATCAAACGTCCAAATACAATTGAAGACCGTAGATAGTTAAGAGAGGAGGTCGTTTGTTAGTCAACGAGGGTCACGTTCAAAAATTCTTAAGTGACCGAGCAATAAATCACTTCAATGACCAGGATGCAAATAAGAAAAACAAACAGGAAGAATTGCAGCACATGACTCATATGATCGTTGGTGGGTTATATGTTCCTCAAGGCCCAATATTCAAACACACAAAGGTGAAAATCACAAGGGAGAAATGCACTCGGGATTACTTACCAGAGGATAACTTTACTTTCAACGATGAGGACGCAGAAGAAATCGAATAGCCTTACAGCAATGCACTGGTAATATCTATCCTTTTGAATAAAACAAGTTAAAGGTGTGTTGGTTGATCCAGGTAGCTCGGCAAAGATTATTCAATCGAGGTTCATAGGGCAGCTCGGGCTTGAGGATCAAATCGTACCTACATCTTGAGTGCTCAATGGTTTTAACATAACCACCAAAGGGGAAATCATGTTGCCAGTAAACGTGGCTAGAACCATCTAGGATACAAAGTTCCATGTAATCGAATGTGATATGAGATACAATGCGCTGCTCGGGAGACCTTGGTTCCATAATATTAGGGGGTTCCTTCAACGCTTCATCAAGTCTTAAAATTCCCAAGACCGGAAGGAATCGAAATGGTGTACGGCAAACAACCAGCAGCCAAAGAGATGTTTGTGATTGATGAGATAATGCCAATATCGATACCGATATCAACCAAGGGACCAAAATCGAAGGAAAAACAGGAAGTCAATAACAATCACAATCGCCGACTTCGACCATATCGTAACAACATGAGACTCTCAAAGATGATGATTATATGATACCTCGAACCTTCATAATCCATGATGATTCTGATGCCATGAAGTCAACGGTCTAAGAGCTGGAAAAAGTCATACTGATCGAGTATCTACCCGAGCGAAATGTATACCTGGGCACGGTATTAACCCCCGAGCTCAGGGAAAAACTCATTAAATTCCTTATTAAAAATATGGATTGTTTTGCTGGGTCAACCTTGACATGACAAGGATCCCACCGAAGATCACCGCTCATTGATTGAGTTTGGACCCAACGTTCATACCAATAAAGCAAAAAAAAGGCTACAGTTTGAGGTAATGAATGCATTCATCAAGGACGAGGTAACTAAGCTTCTCAAAATAGGATCCATCCGGAAGTAAAATATCCCATGTGGTTAACAAACGTAGTTGTATAACCCAAGAAGGGGAATAAACTTATAATGTGGGTAGACTACAAAGACTTAAATAAAGCATCTCCTAAGGACTCTTTTCCCCTGCCGAACATCAATCGCATAATCGATTCCATGGTTGGCCACGAGATCCTAACCTTTCTTGATGCCTACTCCATGTACAACCAAATACAAATGAACCTAGAGGATTAGGAAAAGACTTTATTTATCACTAAGTATGATACTTATTGTTGTAATGCAACGTCGTTTGGGCTGAAAAATGTTGGTGCTACTTATAAACGCCTAGTAAACTGGATGTTCGAGAACAAATGGGTAAATAACTGGAGGTTTATATTGATGAAATGCTAGTTAAGTCCCTCCGTGCAGATGACCATTTGACACATTTGCAGGAAGCCTTCAAAATATTGAGAAAATACAACATGAAGCTCAACCCCGAGAGATGCGCATTTAGGGTCGGTTTAGGCAAGTTCCTCGGCTTTATGGTATCAAATCAGGGAATAGATATCAACCCCGATAAAATCATGGCAATCGAAGACATAACAGTCGTGGACAATATTAAGGTCGTACAAAGGTTAATAGGATGGATAGCCACTTTAGGCCGGTTCATCTCAAGGTCTTTGGATTGAAGTCACAGGTTCTTCTCACTACTAAAAAAGAAGAACAATTTTAATTGGACCCGGGAATGCCAACAGGAATTGTTAGAATTAAAGTGGTATCTTTCAAGTCCACCATTGCTTTATACTCTTAAAGCGGACGAGCAACTCTACTTATATTTAGCAGTTTCAGAGGTCCCGGTAAATGGTGTCCTAGTTCGAGAAGAGCAAGGTACGCAATTTCATGGTTACTACGTTAGTTGAACATTAGGTGAAGTACATACCCGATACACACACTTATAAATATTAGCGCTTACTCTAATAAGCCCCTCTAGGAAATTAAATTCGTATTTCAATTATAGCAAAATTTGTGTTATAACCACTTATCCCCTTCACAACATTTTGCACAAACCCGAGTTCTCGGGCTGACTGGCCAAATGTGTCGTCAAAATCAGTAGGTACGATATCAAGTATCAACCCCGAACGTCCATCAAGTCTCAAATCTTAGCAGACTTCATGCCCGACTTTATAGTAGTCCTCGTTATCGACGTCGAAAAGCAAATATTGCTAAAATCGGGTACATCCTCGTGGATGTGAAGAGGTCCGGACTAGGCAACATTTTGAAGCCACGCACAAACAATACGATTAATAAAATCTATCAAAACCCCTAACTTGAATAACAATGAGGGCAAGTATGAGGCCATGATTGCAGGTCTCGAGCTGGCTAAAGGTTTGGGAGTAGAGGTCATCGAGGCCAAGTGTGATTCCCAACTCGTGGTTAACCAAGTCAACAAAACCTTCGAGGATCAAAAAGATCGAATACAGAGGTACTTGAATAAATTGCAGGTAACCTTACACCGGTTCAAAGAATGGACCCTACAACATGTACCTCAATAGTAGAACGGTGAGGCCGATGACCTTGCGAATTCGGGGTCAACAGTCGAAGATGATGAAATTAGCTTGGGGATTGTCATACAACTTTCAAAGTTGATAGTCGAAAAAGGCAACGCCGAAATGAACTTCACTAACCTGACTTAGGATTGGATAAACAAATATATTGATTAACTGAAGAATAGGAAACTTCCGTCGGACCCTAAGGAACCAAGGACTCTGTGAACAAAAGCTAAACGATTCATATTTTCCGAAGATGTAACATTATACCGAAGGATGTTCAATGGGCCGTTGGCAATATGTTTGGGTTTGGGAGACACAAAATATGTCCTATGAGAAATTCACAAGGGTACTTGCGGGAACCATTCTGGTGTCGAATCATAGGTTCACAAAGTCATCAGAGAAGGATACTCTTGGGATAGTATGGAAAAAGATACAAAAGAGTTCATTTGAAAATGTGAAAAATTCCAAAGACATGAATCAATGATCCACCAGCCCAGGGAGAAATTTCATTCAGCCTTATCCCCATGGACATTCATGAAATAGGGAATGTATAGCGTCGGCCCTCTACCATCAGCCCCAGGTAATGCTAAGTTCATTTTATTTATGACTAACTATTTCTCTAAGTGGGTTGAAGCACAGACCTTCGAGAAAAAGAAGCCATAGACTTTATTTGGGATCACATCATATGTCGATTCGGGATACCTGCCAAGATCGTGTGCGAAAAAGGGAAACAATTCGTCGGCAGAAAAATAACAAAGTTCCTTGAAGATCACATGGTAAAAAGGATCTTGTTGACGCTATATCATTCTAGTGGGAACGGACAGGCCGAATTAGCAAACAAGACCATCATTCAGAACCAAAAGAAAAAGTTGAACGACGCTAAGGGGAAGTGAAGAGAAATTTTACCCGAAGTCCTTTGGGCGTATGGAACAGCATCAAAATCTAGTACGGGGGCAACACCATTCTCCTTAATATATGGCGCTGAAGCCCCGATCGCAGTCGAAGGCAAGGAACCTAGATTCAGGTTTCGATAAACGATAGAAAAATCATATCACGAGTCAATGAACACAAGCCTCGAATTGTTAGAAAAAAAACGGGAAGCCTCCCTCATCAGAATGGCAGCACAGAAGCAGCGCATCAAAGGATACTACAACTGAAGAACTAATCTTCGCCACTTTCGAATCGGGGACTTAGTTCTGAGAAAAGTCACCATCAACACTTGAGATCCAAACGAGCGGAAACTCGACCCAAATTGGGAAGGACCATATTGGGCCTCGGAGTAATCAGAAAGTGTCTTATAAACTTGGCACGATGAATGGCGAAAAATTGCTAAATAATTGGAACATATCGCTCCTCAAATGATACTACTGCTAAGGTATGACTCTTTCCTTTCTCATTTATATTTGATATTAACTTATTGCAGGTGTTTGATCGAAGACTTCGAAAAATTCTTCAACACAAAGACCTCAGGTTTTAAAGCACGTGTTGCACTCTTTTTCCCTTAAATTGGTTTTTGTCCCAAATGGGTTTTTCCGGTGAGGTTTTTAATGAGAGAACAACTATTTGTGCTATCTGGGGATAATTCAACAGTATCTGAGGCTTACTTACAATCAACCTCGAATACTGGGGGGAATCACCCTCAGATGATATGTTTTTAAGGAAAATGCTTCGTGTCGACAGGGTCTTGATAAGTAAATTTTATAAAGGGCCAAATGGTCAAATAAATCATGCTCGTGTAGATTACTCGAGCTCTAATGGAAAACATGTAGGAATGAACAATATATTGAAAGAAGTACCTTCCTACCAAATGTTTCATGCCTTAATGAAATTTCTACTTTATAATTTCATATTTATGATCTATTACGGAAACCGGCTCAAAGGCCAATCGTAACTAAAGTTTGAGCAATTAACCCTGTACTCAGGGATTGACGTCCAAAATTGACATGCTCAAATTACTAAACATTAAAATCATAAGACCTTAAAAAGGCAATCCTCGGTTTTATAGGCCATGGCCACCCCATTTGGGTACTAAAACATTGAAAAAGTTTAAAGTATATGCGAGAAACGAGCCCAAAGGGAAAATCTCAAGTTAAAGGTTATGACCAAACTAACATGGTTCGGAGACGTCCAAATTTCGTAATAAAACAGGCCTTCAAATATTTCCATAAAACCTATTGAAAAAGGGTTATCCCCGGCAAATTTACGTAGGGCTTTGATAACATCAACCCTCAAAAACCTAAAGAGGTATCAAATTGTTCGAACTCTCGAACAAACTTATTCTAAGTCATAGCAAAGTTTTTCGATAACATTGAATCCTAATAAGTGCAAACTTATCTCATGCTAAGGCATTATTATATGATTAATCTTTTTAAACCGAAAAAGGAAAAAAATCCACTCTTTTAAGGCAATATCGGCCCGATTCAAGAGCTTAAAGGCCACTATATTATTGAGTTTGAGGATCCACCCTTGCTCAACCGACACGTAAGAGTTTTTCCTACTCCGGGTTCGAGCCCGTACTCACTCGATTATAGAGACTATACCAATCTGATTTCAACAAAATTTTTGTAAGGCAACGAAGTGAGTCAAAATTCTCACAAGATCTAAAGTGTAGAAGAATTATCATAAGGAAAAGGAAAACAGACTTTTCACAATTCACAAAACAAAAATCAGAGACAAATCGAAAAGAAAAGGGATCATTCATATATGCAAAAGTGATTACAAAGACTACTCAGGGTCTTACATAAAAAATCCAAAAAACAAGAAAAATTTCTAAGTGCCTAATATTCCCAAAGAGCCTCATCTTCATCACCTCCACTCTCGGATCAAGTCAAGCTCCCAGAAACATCATCATCAGAGAGTAAAGCTTTGGATTCGGCCTCTAGCACTTTCACATTCTCGTTATAGGCAGTAAGGTTAAAACCACGAGCATGAATCTCTTCGAGTGTCTCTCTCCAAGACTGTATTTGGCATGCTCGGCAACGCAGGATAATTGGACCTGAGCAGCATAAAAAATTTCATTTTTGCTTGAGCGTGAGCGGCTTCACCATTAGCTCGGTAGACAACCATGACCGCCTCTACGTTAGCCTTTACTCTTTCTCCCTCAGATGTGTCTTTTGCAAGCTCAGCGGCCAACCGAGTCTCGAGATCCTAGATTTTCTTGGCTTGGGCCAAGCCCTCCTACTTCATGCTTTGGAGTTGACGCTCAGCCGAAGATAGCTGGGCTCGAGCAGTATCTTTCTCTGAGGCGAGGCGGTCCATATTCTACTCCACCATAAAGACTTTGCCTCTTTCATCTTAGCCTCCTCATGAAGCTGCTCGATCTTTTTTGCCTTTTGCTAAACCTGCAGGATCAAAGTATTATTCGCCATCCCCAAATCGACACACCAAACTTCTAAGAAATGTTTTCATTATCTGTTCGATCAAGTCAGTCTGCTCGTTGTGAGCTTTGGCCAGTTCAGCTCAGAGGTCCTTGATCTCTTATTCTTTTTTCCCACTGAAGAGTTAGAGGGCATCTATCTCCTCCGTGATCCTTTTGAGATCGGCCTCACACCGGTTCAGCTCAGCTCGGGATTTGGAAAATGCTTTCCGATGAAGTGTCACGACCTATGGAGAAAGGAAGAAAATTAGGCAAAAGAAAATAAGGAAAATGTAAAATTAATAACAAGGGTTGAAATATACCTGGTTCAGGAGTCGCTAAGCCTCATCGAAAATGATCGATACATCCAGATCGGAAACATCATCGACCCCCGCGAAGCAGCTACAAAATAAGTCATCCCCCCGTGGGCAGTTCCCACGTCGGGGTTCTCCATAGCTTGGGTCTCCTGAAATTGCCCTTCAGAAAATGTGGGTAGCGGCGACGAATCATCAATGTTTATATTCCCAAGCAAGACACTTGGGGCGCTCTCTCTTTTTCAAACAGCCTCGGAATCGGACCCTTCAGGCACACCCACCAATTATTTGTCATGGCGGACAGGCACACTTGCCGATTGCTCGTCATAGTGGGATACATCACCAGCCTCCAATGACTCGGGGACTTTTCTCGGACCATCTTCCGAGATCTCCTCGGTCCGAAAATGAGCCTCCTTGACCATCACCGGCTCAACTGCTTTTGAAACTTCAGCGCTCCCCCTCTTTTGAGCCACCAGGTTATAATCAGCATCTTCTTTCTCCTCTTCTTCATCTCCTAGTTTTTAGGCTACGTTGGCAGGAAGAAAGGTAATGTCATTCTTTGACTTACGAGCCTTGCTCTTTTTAGGCTTTGGATTATCGAAAGGCGAGACACTTTTCCTCTTTTTATCCTTAACCGGTTTCGGGGCCTCCTCTTCTGCAGGTGGGGTGGGGGTGCTCATGATAGCATTGTCTCGGAGATCTGTATGGGGGAAATCAAGTAAAAAATAAAAAATAAACATTTCATAAAACGGCATCAAACACGAATAGAGAATCTTACTGTGAGTTTTGGCCACTCATTGGCCCTTTCCCAAATCACCTCATGAGGCTCAACGTATGAAGATCTCGAGGCCAGTTTTCGAATCTAGCCTTCAATGTTTGGGATTGCACCAGGCACCCAAGAAACCGCTGCATAATAGGAAAGGATGTCAATACGAAAAGGCAAAACAAACAAAATGGTAAACGGAAGCTATAGGTGGGTTTGTACTTTTGTACTTACACTTCCTGTTCCACTCTTCAGGGAATGGCATGCCGGAATTATGTCAGAATTCCTCACATGGACAAACCGGCCCCCATCCATTCTCAGTCCTTGTCCTTTTCTATGCTCGAGAACAATACCTTGGTGGCCTGACGCTGAAGCCTTATTAGTCCGCCTCCATAAAGATGGGGTTGTACATTCTAATGAGATGGTCAAGTGTAAAAGACATCCCCTTGACTTTACTCACAAAGCATCGAAGAAAAATAACTATGCGCCAAAAGGAAGGATGAATTTGGCCCTGGCCTATTTGGTATTGGTGGCAGAAATCAAGGATAACAGGTTCAATGGGACCCACCGTAAAAGGGTAAGTCAAGACACTCGAACCCTTTCACCTGGGTGGTGATGTCCTTTCCGGAGGTCGGAATCACCACCTCTTTGCCTTCCCAATGGCAATCTTTTTTCACCTGCTTCAGGACACTCTCAGTTATCGAGTATATATATCTCGGCATCGGCTCACATTGGCTAGGGACTTATGAGGGTTTCTCGATCTTGAAATATAAAATGAGATCGCACACCCCGAGATGCTCTCCTCGATACGTGGCTCCACCAGCGTTTTATCGGCCGACCGCGATGAAGAAGCTTTCTCCTTATGGGGAATGGTTTTTGATGTTTTTTCCATTTTGGTATAGATTCAGAGAAAGAAGAAACGAGATTTATAGTTTTGAAGAAAGATTGGTCACGAGGCCTAAAAATTTTACAAGAATGGATAGACTAAATGAGATTTTGAAGAGCTTTGGAGACTTGCAGAAAAAACTTGAAAACCTCAGAAGGATTTTAAGATTAGTACAAGAAAATTTCAAGGTAAAGTTTAAAGAAGTAAGAAGAAGCCATATTTAAGGATTTACGACGACGGTTCAAGAGCACTAGCGGCCGACCATCAACTGACATTAACTAATGATCTTAGGAACCGTACCGATGTGATGCTTCGGTCGTTTCTGTCACGTACGTCATAAGAATGACGTCATAATTGGTCGAAGTATAAAATCGAAGACTCAGTTGGTTTCTTCTCATTACACTCCAAGAAACGAGGGAAAAACCTGTATACAGTTAAAATCAGGCTTGCTCGATTTTGCTATTTAATCGAGACCAGGAGATTACGTTGAGGGTCAGCCTCGTAATGGATCGGGCTATAACACGAAGACAAGGTGTCGAGTTCAAGAATTGAGGTGTCTCTCGAGATCGATGCCAGTAGCAATCTAGACTATGTATGACCAACTTCGAGTGAAGTGCGATAACAGAAATGCGAGATATCCGTAACCAGTCGAAGATCACCGCGACAATTCCGGAACAGATCAAATCAAGGGCGATTATTTGTATCAATCATGGGATTTACTTCCATAATTAGAATTGTACCATAGTTAGAATTCCTCTAGTATATAAAAGGAAATCCTCATCATTTGTAAAGAACTGACATTCGCGAATATCAAAGCAATATAAATATTTCTCAGCTTACTTGCTTGTTCATCACCTTATTGTGCCTTTAATTATTTTTGCATAACTAGCTCGAGGGGGTCCAAGCTCGAGGGCTCTATCAATGTTTGCTTTGTCTCATTGTCAATTTGCATCATTTTATCTTTATATTTATCAATTGGTATTAGATGGAATCACATATCCTTAAAACCACATTATAAGTTTAATTGTTATCAAAATTTTAGGTTAAATAAGCTGTTTCTCTAATATAACAGAGGGGCATTTCTCAAATGATCCGACGAAGAGCGCATAGTTTCACTCTTCCGAGGTATTCCCTTTGAAACTTCATTTAAAAAGAAATCATTTCAGACTAGGCGGACTTCAGAATCTTCGCCAAACAGTCACTTACTTTTGGTTTATTTATTGAGAAACTAGATATTTTTTTTTGGAAAACAATTTTGGAATTGTTGTGTCATGAATTGTCGTTTTTGAATATGCTTTTGGAAACCATCGGTCATGATATAGTGAAGACCTAATTTTCCATTGCATTGGCTTTCAGTATACATTCTGTTTTGATTTTTGGAAATTAGAATTTACTCTTAACTAGAAAAAAACATTTCTTTCTGAGAAAACTTTTCTTATTCATACGAACGAAAGTGCCAAGCGCCTACTGGTATACGGTCAAAATCGAATTTGCATTTTTATATGGTTAATCGACACCAGAGCATGATAGGCCAAGGCTCAGCCTCGTATTATAGAGAACCATGATGCAAGTTAGGTTGCCGAGCTCGTAACCCAGAGACTGATCAAGATCAAGATCGACCAAGATCGAGACCGAGCAAAATAAAGATCGAGCGAGACGAAGGAAAGCTTACCGAGCCAAATAACGAAAAGCCGAAATATCCGCAATCGGGCAAGGGGAAATTTCGGCACGTATCAAGAAGAGGCTGATTAACCAGCTAATTATGAGATTTCTTACCTCATATAGAATTGGATCAAGAGTAGGACTCCCATACTATATAAATGAGGTTTGATCATTTGTAAAGGACATCATATCCACGTAATACAAAGTAATATAATATTATTTTTTAGCTTTCACTATATTATTATTCTATTCATAAGCCAGTTGAAACATCTTTTGGTTCAAGGGTAACTAAACTCGAGAGCCAAGGCTATTCAATTTGTGTAGTTTACGTTTACTCTTTTATTTTCAATTTTAATACTAATTTATTCTTCTTAATTTGTACCAAGTTATATCATGTGTCCTTAGTGTATAAATTTAATTGTTATTCGATTTTAGTGGAAACGGTTTGGCGTCTACCATGGTGATAAGGATAATAGTGATTACCTGGTACAAACTTTCGTGACACACACTATTTTATACTTATTCTTTGTAGTATTCTTTTATTAAATGAATAAAAAATATCGAACTCTCAGCTAGCACCCAAACATATTGACTATGATTGGCGAAAATAATAACATAGCACCAGGGAACGATGTACCCCGGTTGGCCTCAATGGAATCCCGGAATCAAATTCAGTTCACATATAGCCATCAACAGAAATTTGGACGTCGATCCCGAAGGCAGCGTCCGCAGGGATGCTCGATCAGCCGCTCCGAGCGCACGTGGCGGTGAAGATGGAGAGATCAGCTTGCGGGTGATCTTCGAAATGTTGCAGGCTCAATAGGCAGTAACAGCCCACGACCATGAACAACATTACTCGCTTATTGAACTCGCCCGCGAATACGACCTCAACAAGAAAAGGAACTAATTGTATGGGCCAAAATTACCCTTGTTAGGTTAAAGCCAATTCGACATTAGGAGAACACTCAGAGGTTACCACGCATTACCGACACAAGTTCCACAAATGACGAAGGTAAGGTCGAGGAGTCAACAAAGACCGAGGTCGAGGACAAGCATTCACCTTAAACGGAGCAATAACGGCTAGTTTTAGAGATAAGACTTCTTAAGAGAATATTCTATTGGATATTCTCTGAATTTGACTATTAGAATTTTATGGCACATATCCCCTTATAAATAGAAGAAGCCATAGTTATGGGAGGGGATTGGACACTTATTTTATAAAAAAAATACTTTGATATTCTTTAGAGATTCTTGTTTTATTACGTACACACAAAAGACACATTTTTTCTTGAAATTCATGTTTAGTTTTTCTCCCACGATCCAAGGTGAATCCGAATATCCAAATATTCATCAAACATTTATCATTGTCAGAAGAAATATTACACGAGTTCATCTCCTTTTTTCGGTCATCTATGTTACATTTATTTATATAAATACCATTATACACTATTTATTGCTATTTAATGCTATTTATTTCGTATTTGCGCCATTGAGTGTTGTGTATTATTATATATTCATCATTATTACCACATTCCTCCACGGCACTAGTTAAATAATCTATTGGATATTATTATTGGCTAAGATCAACCCTATTTGTTAAGAAAATCTAATTGTTTAAACCTAAATCTAAATTTTGGATCAAACATTAAAGTTGGGATTCCAGGAGACATTAACACGAAGACCTCCTACAGGCAGCAGCGGAAGAGACGACAAGATAAGCTTTTGGAAGCTGAAAGTTTAACTGAAGATTAATTCAGTGGCATGAATTTTTGAGATAGTATTCTAAGCGCACGACAACTTGAATAGCTTGATGGGACGGCCATGAAAACTGCATATGACTGCTAAGTATTAGATGATTGAGTAAAAGATAATGTGATTTGAGTTATGATGCTCACTCACACTTGGCTTTGGAAGTGATACAATGCTGATTTTTGCGTATGGAACTTCATATGGAGGAAGAATAGAGGGATTTACGTCTGACTGACCGAACAACAAGTTTTGATAGAGTAACCATGCCATAGTGCATATGTTTTAATATTTCTATTTCTGCAAAGCAAAATATTTACGCCCAGAGGTGGCCCAAGTGAAGTTAGGGAGAAATCCAAAAAGAACCAGATTTAAAACTGGTCATTCGAAAATAGTCCAGTTTTAAAAATAATAGAAATTTAATCATTTTTTATGTAAAGATAAATTTGAGCGAAAACATTGTTCAAAACCAAAAAATACGCCAGTATATTATACTGGAGTTCCAGCATAAATATGCTTGAACTCCAGCACATTATACTAGAGTTCCAGCATAAGTACACTAGAACTCCAGCATAATATACTGGAGTTCCAGCAAGTATAATTGTCCAGTGGAGTTTGGAGCACTCGTACTTCAGTCTCCAGTATACTATACTGGAGTCCGCAAAGTATATCCGTCCAGCATAATATACTGGAGTTCATACTGACTATTTTGAATAACCAATCCAAAAATTAGCTATACCGTGCCATTTTTACGTGATGTTAGAATTAACAACATAGAAGAAAAGGGTTCCAATCCGACGAAGGGAAAAAAGGTCATTTCTTCACGTCTGTCTACACTAGGACTAACAAACGGAGGGGTGTGCCATATATGGTTTGTGCCGGAATGGGTAATAAAAATGGAAAATACAAATAAAAAATGGGTTAATCGGCAGATAATATGAGACCCATAATATCCATGACTTCTTGCATATGATCACTTTTGGGAGAATTCTTAGTCTCCCTAACTTGAGGAAATCCTAATTTGAGCCTTTATAAATATTAAAATTAGACCCATTAGTTATCCATTGGTTATCTATTTTCTAAATGGATAATATGATTCTTATACATATTTGATCCGTTTTTAAAAAGTTCATTATCTAAACCATCCTTTAGTGGATAATAAGGTTGGTTAACTGTTTTTTTAACTATTATACCGCCCTAATCTACACCTTGATAAACAAAATTACCTGGTACTTGTACTTGGGAATGATGAAGGTGTTAGGGATATAGTAATATGCCCTAGATCCAATATCATATTTGATAACTTGAACATATTTTTGTGAATGTCATTTGATATAAAATATATGGCATTTGATATTCTTTTATCATTATTATCAATTGTTTGATTATTTTGATAAGATCCTTGATTAAATTTTGAGATTTGTCATCGTGATAGAGATCATGATAATGAGAGCAAAGTCTTTTACAATTTAATTTAAATTTGTTCTTGGTCGTAGGATTATTAATTTGGACATTAGTAATCCGATTAGATCAATATTTATGTGATCGTCTTTATCGGATAAAGATTAGTTTATCTCATTAACTAAATCACATAGATAGATGATGCATATAGAGATATGATCATTGAACCGACTCATTGGATAATTCCTAATGGTTAGAATTACCATAAACTGTCAATAGGATATTTTCTTGAAGAATGTGATGTAACTATTTCCTTTGACTTGAGATCGTCATAGTAATTGAAAAGTTATTTATTGTGCTTTGATACTAGACACCTATGACCCTAGGGCGATAGTTGAAAGGATATTGGGTACGATTAAATACTTGTAGAATTAGTGATTGATCAAGACGGAATCTGTCAACTCTTGGTAATGAGTTTAAGCTCCATGTTGTCATGAATTATAAACGACCAAACTAAGACCTTGGCCAGGGCAATTGATTGAAAGAAGAAATGAGTTTCTTAGGTCATTCAATGGTCGATTATATTTGACGTGAACACATAGGTGATCGCCTATTAGGATTTGACAGTTGAACCATATCCTATGGTGATCTAGAGCTATAAGGACAGAAGAAATTACTACATTATTCTTCTACTGGTTCTTGAGAGTAAATTGTATACTTCATGCTATCCGGTCGTTAAGGAGTGTTGCTAGATGCCACCCTTGATTAGTATATTGATATAATCAATTTACTACCGGTATAGTATTGAACCTATGGAGTCGCACATTAACGAGTGTTCTGATCTTTGGCAAAGGATTGATTAACTTATTATTTGATAATTAAATTAAAGAATTTAATTTGTCAAATATTTAGTTGTTAGTCCAAATAAAATATTATTATATTCTTTGCTAGCATAAAGTTTATAATTAATATTGTGAATAAATTTAAGTTTCTATTTGGCATAGAAATTAAATAATATCTCTTGGTTGAAGTATATGTGATATATATAATTAATATTATTTTATATAATAGATGTATATGAAATATAATATTAATAAAGGCTTGATAATAAATCTAATTTTGAATTAGATTATTAATGGAAGTTTTATCCTATTTGGAATGGGATTAATATTTTCAAAAGGAAAATATTATATTTTAATATAAAAGTTTATATTAATAAAATCCACTTTAGAATTGGACATTCAAAAAGTCTATAAAACTTTTGGCACTTCTCGCGTGCACAAAGAAAGGAAAATTGGATTTTCCATACAAATTTTCCATAAGTTTATTTTTGGAATAAACTTTTACCCTAGGAAAATTTTACCTCAACCAAATAAGAAAGGGGTTTGTAGGTGATGCTATATAAAGGGTGATGGGGAAAATTTGCATGGTTCGTTTCTTTTTCGGTTTTTTAATTATTATTCTTAAGAAAAAAACCTACTTTGTGAAAGTGAGAGTGCAATACAAAGCCAAGAGAGAAAAATACAATTACAAGAAAAGTGTTTCTTGTTCTTCTAATTTGAGTTGAGATTTTTTTTGAGAAAAATTCAACATAATATTATTCGTTCAATTTGTTCGCGGTTTCATTGATCAAAGAGTTGATAGCAAGGATCGGTCTCGGTGTGGATACGCATAGAGTCTTCGCACTATCGAAGAAATTTTGAAAAAGAAACTCTCTTCACCAGGTACGTCTTAGATTCGATCTTTGACACGTAAATAATTTTAAACATAAAAAATCTACCTACGATTGTTATTGTCTTCCGCTGCGTGCTACGAACACCTATAAGCCATAGTCAATATGAGTACTATCTAATCTGGGCACTGCCTAATTGAACAAAGACAGAAAAAGAAATAGCAATTGTTTGTATGCGTGATATGTTTCTGGATTTGCTTAAAAAGGACCGCCTAACATGAGTCATCTCTGTATTATTAGTTTTAAAGGAAAGCAGACGAATTTTGGTCAAAAATTGGTGCAGATCAGGAATTGGATCCAAAGAAAATAGAGATGTTTACACAAATAGCCGGTCATATTCATTGTTTACCTTATCTAGATGTATACATTGATTATACATAATCATACACATATAAATACATAAATTATGCATACATTATACCTTCGCTTGCTATTTTTAATTTACGCGGTTGGGGGTAAGGCCCAAACCAATCCACTCCTCCCTGCCCGTTAACTGAAGCAGTAGGGTTGACAGGAGAGTGGAATGTTCACTGGCTGACCAGATAACAAAACAACCCTCACCATCCGCCAAAAAGTTGTCATTGCAGCCACAAAATGGTTATATTATCATCAAAATAAAGCTTATAATCTTACAGAACTTGTAGCCTAACGGACGCTAATGTTACTCATTCCCAATCAGCAACGTCAAATTCTGAATGCTAGTCAATACAAGCAGTAAACAAAAAATGTCTAAAGTTACCAACTGAAGTGTCTCAAGATCATCAGAAAATTTGCAGATTCTCCTGACCTGTGTGCAAGCTTCAAAGCCGCATCCGCTTTTAGAATGGCTGAGTAGGATGGCCTTGGACATGAAAAGCTCGCCCACGAACAAAGGAATCAAGAATAATGCTTGGCAGGCTTAACTATTTACTGGATAAATCTTCATCTACACTTTCTAATGAATCAAATCGCTCAGACCTTCGGTGGCTACCAAAATCAACAAAAATAACAATCAATGAAGTTATCTTGTAGAATCTTCAAGAGAAAATAGACTAGTAAGGCTTTGGAGGAGGGAAAAAGAACATACAAGCCACTCTTGCACGTCAAAATCATGAGTAATTTAGTAGGCAAATGAGGAAAATCTGAAGGTTTACCATCATACCTTCTTAAGAGGCAACTTTGAACTGCTAGGTAACGCCGGTTTTAATATTTCAAAAGAACATACTAGTTGCTCATCGACACTCAATAAAGCACCTACATTGTCAAATTCCCCGCCATAGTTGGGAGCAGAAAATATTGTCACAAGTCTTCGCTTAGCAAAGAATTCATA
This sequence comes from Nicotiana benthamiana, assembly GCA_034376525.1. NCBI lineage: Eukaryota > Viridiplantae > Streptophyta > Magnoliopsida > Solanales > Solanaceae > Nicotiana > Nicotiana benthamiana. Next base: position 64,552,007 of record CM067338.1, read on the forward strand.
TCCATCCTCCACCACCTAAAACAAAAGTTTAGTATAAGATTTCATCAAGTATAAGACTTGAAGAGTATCATTTTTCAAATTTAAGGACACCGATAACAATGATCATCCAGAATCTCTTCAAAGGAAAAAAATTGCTTGTCAAAGCATGCACACAACAAAGTCAAAAATAGAGACAACTAGAAAGAAAAGAGGACAATCCTTTGATGTGGAAAATCATCATAGTGTACGAGGGAAAATATGCGAGAAGAGGAATGACATTTACTACTAAGTCTACAGGTAGAAACTATTACATGAATACTATCTCTCAATCTCTCATTCATAAAAAACATTTAATCTATAACTTTTAACACAACAGATCTAAGCAAACGGCCAATTTTTGGGCTGAAAGCCAAATATCTAGTGGATATATGTAAACATGTTAGAGGATAAATTTTGAAGCACAATACTATTGAACCACTAATGTGCAAGTGAAAATTTCAATAAATCTTTTGGAGTCAATGAATCAGAAATGATAATACACTATCGGGAAATGAGCAACATATTATATCAACACTTTGATGGAAAATTTGAGAGATGGTTTAATCATTAATGTGCTTCACAGCAGACACAAGAAATTCCTGGAAAAGCACTTAACTGATCCTAAAATATCAAAGTTTCTCTTTTTGGAATGGAACGCTAAAGTAGGAGATGGTACTTGCCTCAAGAACATTTTCATATTTAAATTTTAACATAAATTTTTTATATTTTATGTTATTGAATATGGTATATCCCCACGGTACGAGATAATACTAGGTATGTTGTTGTTGTTGTTGTATTGAATATGGTATACCTGATGGCCTCGACAGATGAGGTCTAAGTCATTCTTTGCCAAAAATTCGGCAACTACATCAGGTCCAAACGTACATGAAACACCTCGATCACTTTCTGACCATCCCTTAATTCTAGAGTCAGGATCAGACCATAACAGATCACAGAGCAAGCCGCTATCTGGAATCTCAGCTGGCCGCTGAATTTCATTTATTTGATCCAAATTTTTTAGCTCCGGAGAAAGACCACCATGCATGCAAAGTATCTTTTCATCTATAAGTGCAGCAACAGGCAAACAATTAAAGCAGTCCGTGAATATCTTCCATAGCCGGACATTGAATCTCCTTTTACACTCATCGTAAAATCCATATACCCTGTTGATTTTTGCGTCTTCATGGTTTCCCCTAAGAAGGAAGATCTTATCGGGGTACCTTATTTTGTAAGCCAGTAGCAAACATATTGTTTCCAAACTCTGCTTGCCTCGATCCACATAATCCCCAAGAAAAAGGTAGTGTGCAGCAGGAGGATAGCCACCATACTCAAAAAGTCTTAAAAGATCTTGGTATTGCCCGTGTATGTCACCTGCAAGAATGGCACCGGGAAAAAATAAACGTATGAGATATTACGCAGCAAATGCAGTCAACTATCATGACCACTTTGGAAGCAAGGTAGTTTCAAGTTTCAACAACAAAAGTGCTCTCTAAAAGCATAAATATCACTGTCAGAAAGACATCTGATAGTTAAGGAATCATAAAGAGCCTCAAAAGGCACAGCAAACAAATGAGACAATCACACATTGCACGGACATTCATATTTGCAATCCATGTCTATCATTTAGCATCTAAAACGCATCCATTTTACCACGAATTACCTGGCAAAAGTAAATGAAAAAACTCTCTACATACTTCAAACTTAGGTTTTAGAACAACAAAGAATTCTTTACTATTAATTACCCAAAGAAAGAATTCTTTGCTAATGCTATGTTCTTGAGCCGAGGGTCTTTCGGAATCAGCCTCTCTACCCTCGGGTAGGGGTAAGGTCTGCGTACACTCTATCCTCCCCAGTAGTGGGATTTCACTAGGTTGTCATTGTTGTTGTTGTTGTTTACTATTGCTATGTTAGCTATACAAAATTTGGAATTTCGCATGTGCTCATGTTGAGAAATCTAATGTGAATATGCCCCTGATTTCTTGCAGAAAATAAGACTGGTCATCCCACTCAAAAGCAGGAGAGCACCTCTTGCTCTAATTCTCAGGCTACAGCCATCTGATCACCCCCCACATTTTTGCACATGGAAACAAACATTGGCAAACCAAAATCTAACTACCAAGTTCAGCTTTACCAGAATCCTCAATTTCCACCGACAGAAATCAGGAGGCAAAAAAGGAGATTTTTTTCTAAACCAACAAAGAACAAAGGAATCAAACTTTCTCTGTTTTTTCTTATTTGGACAAATAAAGCAACATGTTTAGATTCAAAAAATCGCCGAGACAAAGAACCTTTTATTTAAATTAGAGGCTGAACAATGTTTATCATCAATAAAGCTATTCAATTCTCCATTTACATAAGGGGGAAGAAAAGGGAGGTACCACAAATCCTGACGGGGGCACGAAGCTGGAGAAGATTGGGTTGAGAGAGGAAAATCTGGCGAGCGTTGACACAAAGCTGGCGGATCTCAGACTCAGAAAGCTGAACCTGTTTCCCTCCCTTCCCTTCCAATAGTCTTCTTATTATATCTTCCAATACTCCTCTCTCCATCATTCCTTCCATTGTCATCATCTTAATTTGATTGTCTCAAAAAAGTTCCCAGAAATTAACAGACCCAACCCACCTACCTATTTGAGAATTCTTGCAAAGAGACAAGAAAATTGGGTATTATGCGTGCGTACAACTAAATAGATATGATTGCTGATGAAGTAAATAAGAAGGTGGGGAAGGCTTATGTATGAAGCCAGATAATGTCCGAATTGAAAAAGTTTAGGTTGATCTCTTGTTGTCAAAGTCCCATAAGGATGCGTGCTCTGCTCGTTTCCTCCCCTATTATCTCTCTCTTCTCTTCTTTTTCTCCATCATTCTATTGTTTTCTCTCTCTAAATAATATAACTATTGAGATTATAGCAACATGGACACAAGGAGAAGATTCAATATGGTTGAAAGCTTCAAAATACTAACGGAGTGGATTATAAGGAGCATTTGCGTTATTGACTGTTGACTCAAGGCGCGGGGGCGCACGATTTTTTGGCATATTACAGCTTTCACGCGCTTGCTTGATGGATGTGAGGATCACGCTCTGCCCTATTACCCTGCCCCCAAAACCGCGTTTTCCTTTTTTTTTACTTTCCAAAATTGAGATTTCTTGTAAATATGTTACCAAAATTATGAATAGATCAAACTCATTTCATCAAAAGTTTAGAATTGAAGCCCCATATTTATAATATTTTATATTATTGGTATATTTTAATCTGTTATAGTAAGTTATTCTTCTATTTTCTTAGTTGCCATATTAATTATCGAGTTTGATGACAATTATCCGTTGTTGTAGATTTAATTTAATCTAATTAGTTTTAGTACCCGCACGATGCGCGGTATAAACCATATCAAATTATGATTTAGATTATTTGAATTATATGCAAATAATCTTACAATTATACCTTCTATTTGAAAATTATATATAATTATCAGATATTAATTAAGAAGCAGGACATGAAACTATTTCTCAAATCTCATAGTTGATAACTTGTTTTCTTTTTTTATACTGTAATAACCCAACCCCTTGATATTGGTACTTATATTTTATTTTACGGTCAATATTAAAGAATACTTAATATATAACTTTATAATATGTCTTGTTTAAGCATATAAATAATATTATTTTTAAAAAATTCTTACTACCACTTTATTTTTCTTCTCAAATTCAAATAAGTCTTATTCTTATACATTTTTAGACATAATTTTTCTCTGTTTTTTGTTTTTTGCTTATAGTTATTGCAATATTTATTACTTAATATTGTTATACTGTAATGTGAACATTTATTAGCTTATAGAATAACTTAATGTCTTACTTTTTACCCTATTAATAATCATCAATAAATGTAAATATTTATTTTTAAAATTTAATGTATTTATACTATCATCCTCTTACTCATAACTCTTTCATCATTCAAATCTATCAATAATATATTTATACTATTATTTAAAATTTTAATTTGTATATTTTTTAAATAAATTTATAATATAAGTATCATTGCACTATCTTTATTTTCCTCTTTATAGTTTCTCTTCCCTACTAAAATATTTCAATTAGCTTTTACACAAATATCTGACCCAAACTCAAAATAATATCACATTCTATTTTTAAATATTACTTTGAATTAGTCTAAAAATTAATACATAAGTCTTTTAAAATAATTAGCTTTTAAATATTAAATTTGGTATCAATTTTTTTGTCTAGCAAGACTTTAATTTTGTGGTCATATCCATATTTTAAATGTTCTTATTATAACTTTAAGAACTTTCTAATCTCACGTTTAAGTAGTTTTTATTTTTATTTTTAATATACTCTTTTTAAATTTTAATTATTTTTCTTATTTATAATATATGGTCATTAATATGTAATATTATCACATTTTCATGTAATTTTTTATTAACTTTAAACCTTATTTAATATTCTTATCCACTGCTATTTTTATTATAATAGATAGATATATAATTTTTATATTAAATTAAATATTTATTTTTTAAACTATTTTTTGAAAATTTTAAATAAATTAAATTTATTAATAATATTTTGAGTTTGTATACTTGCATTGTTTTATTGTTTTAAAGTAATTCTTAGTATAAATATCCTCACATGATCTCTAATTTATTTATATTATTTAAATTTTTTTAATCTATAGACTTTAGTCATATGGATTTATGCACATACATACTATTTCTTATTATACCTACGCAAAGTTTTATCATCTCAAATTTCAATGAGTTTTATCCTTTTTCTTTTGTAGGATGAAATTTTTGATTTTTTTTCTCTATTTGTTCCTCAATTTTTTTTTGGTAATTAAGATTTTATTAATCACCAAAGATATTGCGTTACACTGCCATAGTCCAACTTATACTCAGCTGACTATCTAATCTAATCCAGAAAACTAACTATCCGTATCAGAAAACTAACTACTCATATACTATAACTTGAATTGCTTCATCTGCTTTCTAGTTCTAGGAGTACCTCTAGGATTACATATATATGCTAGTTCCCTTACTAAGACTTCACTGTTACGAAAAGTATTCTCAATTATCCGTGAGTTCCTTTCCAGCCATAGAGCATATGATACTTCAACAATCACCATTTTGAATATATTGGCTCTACAGGATTTCCCTTTAGCTTTATTGATGAACCAGTGGAGTTTTTGATCCCAAGTATATGTCTTTGGATGATTCTCTTGAATCCAATGCATTGCTTGCTCCCATACCTCAGTTGAAAAAGGACAAGATAACATCAGATGATCTCTTGTCTCAATATGGCTATGGCATAAAACACAGTGTTGGTCTATATTCAGTCCCCAGTTATCTAATCTGTCCTTGGTTGGTAATATGCCCTGTAACATTAGCCAGAAATTGAACACAACTTTAGGTCTAGCATAATTTTGGATGATTAGGTTCTTCCATGGGACTCTCAGGAGATCTCCTAACTACAAGAGATATAAATGTCTGATAGAGCAATCTGGCCACCTCCAGCTTTGAAATTTTTGCAGGATATCTCGGGATGTTATTACTCTCCTGACCATCCAACTTGCATGTGAAGGGATTGGCATTGTTTCTACCTGGTGTTATTTAACATAGTAAGCATTTATCCACCTTATCCATAGTTTGTCTTTCTTGTGAGCTAGATCCAAGCAAATTTTTGCAATTGCAGCCTTTTTCCATAGCAGAAGATTGATAAGGTTCATTCCACCAGCTGATTTAGGAGTACACATTCTGTCCCAAGATACATAAGCTTTTTTAGTAATGGAATTTGATCCAGACCAAATAAAACTTCTACATATTGCTTCAATCCTTATGGACACACTTTTTAAGCGTGACGATTTTGTCTACACTACACAATTATTGTTACTAGCCCCAATTTTGTGGTTAAAAAGCTATATTTGTTTGCATCAAATCACACACACACACACACACACACACACACACACACACACACATATATATATATATATATATATATATATATATCAAGCATTAAATTAGATAATAAGAAATAGAATAAAAATAATTCAAATACATATACTTAAAAAAATTCAACAAAGAAACATACTTTATGTATTGTCTATGGTAATAAAGAAATGTTGGTTCAAGAGATCACTAGCATGTCACGACCCTAATTCACCAATTGTGAACCTGTCATGACGGCACCCAGTCTTCGCAACTATGTAAGCCTAACACATTGCAGAATTTACACTTTTTACAAAAAAAAAAAAAACCAAAAGTAGAATGTCGAATAACATAAAGGAAATGCATAAGTTGCCGCCTGGCACATACACTTTGATACTCAATACTGAAAAAAATCACCAAAACCCGGAAACCAACGGGCAACACAAGCTATAAGAAGTCATACATTGTTCTAATCACTAGAGTAGTGTAATACAAAAGGAATGGAAATGACAGCTAACATCTAAGGATAGAATGAGAACGACACTTTGCGGATCTGCGGACATGGCAGATGTATGCCTCAAGTCTCCAATAATGCTCCCCGACAGCTACTGGCGGTATGCCTCCTCGGAAGTACCTGAATCTGCACATGAAAAAAACATGCACAGAAGAGGCGTAAGTACACCACAGCGGTACTCAGTAAGTGCCAAGCCTAACCTAGGTCGGGTAGTGAGGAGTAAGGTAAGGTCTCTATTGAGATAAGATATAATAATAAGGCTGCCACCAGTATGAAATAAGTAGAAATAATTATATACGACTATTAAATAAATCGGATCACACTGCAAAAATTTAACCCGCAGAAAATAAGATAATACAGAGTAGATAGCTCAATACCAGTACTAATAATGAGGATCTCCAAGGATACCGTCCTGTAGTCCATTTTGTCAATCTGTACGGGGAGCTCCCGGGATACCGTCCCGTAGTCCCAAATGTAAATACCCAGTACTAGGGAAATCTACCGGCTACATTGCCGTAGTTCCATATAATCGTGCAGGGGGATCTCCCGGGAATCGAACCCATAGTCCCAAATATAAATGTGCAGGGGGAGCTCCCGGAATTCCGCATCTGTAGTCCCAAATAAACAAACAAGGGGAACTCCCAGAACCACACATCCGTAGTCCCAATTTAAATGCACAACCACAACCAAGAATATACAGGGAAATCAAATATGGAACACCAACAATTTGATATAACTAGCCTAGCATGCTTCACATAGTACAACTTAGGCAAAATAAGCAATTAAGCAGTTCATTCTATCTAATCATGATTTTCTAACTAACACAGATAAATCTTTCATTGAAATCAGTCAAACAGAAAGAGAGACAAAGTAAATAATTCAAATAAAGTGGATTTTCAACAATTAGCACAAGTACACGCTCGTCACCTCGCACACAAGGCCTCTAAATAAGCAAATAAGAAGTCCTAAGGGGAGAGGTCCCCACACAAAGTTAGACAAGCCACTTACCTCGAACCGGTACAAAAATTTCTAAGAAACGATGTCCTTGCCACGAGTATCCGACTCCGAGTGGCTCAAATCTATTCAAACTAATTACATATTATAAATAACATCGCAAGTAACTAATTTTGTCTAATAAAATTAAAGCTAAGGCGCGTAAATAGGTAAAATGACCAAAACACCCCTCGGGCCAACGTCTCGAAATCGAATAATTTTCTTTCAGAAACCTCATACTGTCACAAGTCCAACCATATAAAAATCTCCCAAATCGGAGGTCAAATGCCCCTTCCAAACTCAATAGTTCAGCCAAAGAAGTTTTACCCAAATTATCCAATTTTTGATCCTAAATTCGAATTTAAAAGATATATTTAACCCCAAAACGATGGATCATAGAAACATTACCCAATAATCTCCTCTTCAAGACCCACTCAAAATCGCCTTCTCCCGAGCTCTCAATTGATTTTTTAACTTTTGATACTTAACCCTCGATTTTACTATTTCTGAACAGACATTTCCGCTTTTGAGGATAAGGGACCGCTTCTGCGGTCCCGCATATACTGCCAAAATGCCGCTTCTGTGGGTCCCACTTAAGATGACAATTTCTGCTTCTGCGGACTCTTACATCACAGAAGCAATCCCGCTTCTGCGAAATGCCTACCGCTTCTCGGTTACTGGCCTTTTGCTAAATCTCGCTTTTCCGGTGCCCTAAGCCGCTTCTGCGTCTCTGCTTTTGCGCTTCCCATGCCGCAGAAGTAAAAATAACAGAAGTCTGAAGCCTTCAGCTGTTACACACTTAGAACTTTCTTCCGTTAACCACCCAACATCATCCCGAGGCCCCCGAGACCACCACCAAATGCACAATACTACCTAATACCTCATTCAAAGTTGCACCAATCCATAAGACACTTAAAAAACAACAACGAAACCTCGATCAAATAAAAGATTCAAGCCTAAGAACTTCAAGTTCATCCAAAACACGCTTTCGATTCAAAACCTAATCAACACTCGTCCGATTGACCTAAAACTTTGCACGTACAACCCAAATGAAATGACGGTGCTACAGCAACTTTCGAAATCCCATTCCTACCCTCGGATCAAAAATTCACTATCGGACAGAAAACTTCAAAATTCTAACTTTTGGCATTTCTAGCCTAAATGAGCTACAGACATCCAAAATACATTCCGAATACGTTCCCAACCCAAAAATCACCTAATGGAGATCGAATTCCCATTCTGAGGTCGTCTTCTCACTATTCTGATTACAGACCATTTTCCCATACTTAAACTCTCATTTAGGGACTAAGTGTCCCAAATTACTCCGATTTCTAATACAGAATGTCCCGAAAAACGAAAATAGCAGAAATAAACTTAGGGCAAGCAACTAATGGGGGAACGGGGCATAAATTCCAAAGAAGACCGGCCGGGTGTCACATACTCCTACACTTGAACATTCGTTCGTCCACGAACGAGAAGTATAGAGAACATGCCTGAAGTAGCAAAAAGATGAGGGTATCAGCTGCGCATATCCCTCTCGGTCTCCCAAGTCGCCTCCTTGGTTGGATGACCCCACCACTGAACCTATACTGAAGCTATATACTTTGACCTGAGCTTTCGGACCTACCTGTCTAATATTGTCACTGGCTCCTCAACATAGGACAAGTCATTGTCCAACTGGATTGAAGTGAACTCCAACACGTGAGACGGGTCACCGTGTTACCTCCGAAGCATCGAGACATGAAATACCGGATTAACCCCGGCCAAACTGGGAGGTAAGGAAAGCTCATAAGCAAGCTCCCCAACTCGCTTAAATATCAAATGGGCCAATGAACCTTGGGCTCAATTTCCCTTTCTTCCAAACCTCATGATGCCTTTCATAGGCAAGACCCGAAGCAAAATGCGCTCACCAACCAAAAAGGAAACATCATGAACCCTCTGGTCCGCGTAACTCTTCTGTCTGGATTGGGCCGTACGGAGTCTATCCTAAATCACCTTAACCTTCTCGACCGCATCCTCGGCCAAATTAGTGCCCCATATACTGGCCTCACCTGGCTCAAACCAACCCAACGAGGATCTACACCTCCTGCCATATAAGGCCTCATACAGCACCATCTGAATACTGGACCGATAACTGTTGTCGTGTGCAAACTCAGCCAATGGAAAGAACTGATCCCAAGACCCTCTAAACTCAATCACACACACACGGAGCATATCCTCAAGAATCTGAATAGTGCTCTCGGACTGTCCATCCGTCTAAGGGTGAAAAGTTGTACTCATAGTCACCCGGGTACCCAACTCGTGCTGGACGGCTCTCTAGAACCGTGATGTAAACAATGAACCCTTGTCTGAGATGATAGAAACTGGAATGTTGTGCAGATGGACAATCTCCCTGATATAAATCCCCGCTAACCGCTCCGCTGAGTAAAGAGGACACACTGGAATGAAATGAGCGGATTTGGTCAGCTGATTCACCAGAAATTCTGCCTTAGGTCCTCATACATCTTCGCGGCACCCGGACGGATGGACTACTGTGAGCTATGGGCATCGGTTAATATCAACTCTCGAATATCATCAGTATCGGGTACACAGATCCGACCATGAATCCTTAATACCCTTTCATCTTCAATACTTACATCTCTAGCATCACCGTGCTGAATTATGTCCCTGAGAACAACCAAATGAGGGTCATCATACTGCCACCCCCCGATACGATCAAACAATAAAGACCGAGAAACTACACAGGCTAGAACCCGGCTGGGCTCCGAAAGGTCCAATCTCATAAATTGACGGGCTAAAGTCTAAACATCCATCGCCATAGGTCTCTTTGAAGCTGGTAGATATGCCAAACTTCCCAAACTCTCCGCCCGACGACTCTAGGCATCGGTTACCACATTGGCCTTGCCTGGGTGATAAAGAATAGTAATATCATAATCCTTCAGTAGCTCCAACCATCTCCTCTGGCGCAAGTTCAGATCCTTCTATTTGAAGAAGTGCTATAAACTCCGATGATCCGTATAAATCTCACAAGGCACGCCGTACAAATAATGACGCCAGATCTTCAAGGCATGAAAAATAACAGCTAACTCAAGGTCATGGACATGATAGTTCTTTTCATGTACCTTCATTTGTCTAGACGCGTAGGCAATCACCCTACCGTCCTTCATCAACACCCCTCAAAGTCCAAATTGTCAGGCATCACAATTAACCGAATAGGACCCCGAACCAGTAGGCAAAATCAAAATAGGGGTTGAAGTCAAAGTCGTCTTGAGCTTTTGGAAGCTCTCCTCACACTCGTCTGACCACTGAAAAGGAGCACCCTTCTGGGTCAATCTAGTCATAGGGTTCTAATCGATGAGAACCCCTCCACAAAACAACGGTAATACCCCGCCAGGCCAAGGAAACTGCGGATCTCCATAGATGAGGAGGGTCTGGGCCAACTCTACACGGCCTCCACCTTCTTCGGATCTACCTGATTTCCCTCACTCGATACCACGTGGCCTAGGAATGCCACAACTCAACCAAAACTCACATTTTGCGAACTTTGCATATAATTTCTTTTCCCTCAGGGTCTGAAGCATTGTCCTCAGGTGATGTTCATGATCTTCTCAACTCCGGGAGTATACAATAATATCCTCTATGAAAAAAATGAAAAACGAGTGGATATAGGGTCTGAATACACTATGCATCAAATGCGGAAAAGCTGCTGGGGCGTTGGTCAGCCCAAATGACATGACAAGGAACTCGTAATGATCATACCGAGTCCTGAAAGCAGTCTTCGGGATATCCGGCTCCCGAATCATTAGCTGGTGAAAACCTGAGCACCAATCAATCTTATGAAACACCTGTGAGCCATGAAGCTAGTCAAATAGATCATCGATACGAAGCAAAGGATATCGGTTCTTCACTATAACCTTGTTCAACTGGTGATAATCGATACACATGCGCATAGAACCATCATTTTCCTTTACGAACAAGGTAGGAGCACCCCACGGTGAAAACTTGGGCCGAATAAAACCCTTATCAAGCAATTCCAGTAATTGATCCTTCAACTCAGGAGGAGCCATACGATAAAAAGGAACGGACATGAGCTGAGTTCCCAGCAATAAATCAATACCGAAATCAATGTCCCGATCGAGTGGCATGCCCGGACTATCAGCTGGAACATATCGGAAAAATCCCGTATGTCACACCCCCTTATTTGATATACACCCCCGCAAAGGGGCGTAAAGGAGTTTTTCCAATTAAAGGAAAATCGAAATGGGATTTGGTTATTAATTATTCAGATTCGCCACTTGGGAGATTAATGGTGTCTCAAGTCATCGATTGAATCCCGAACCGAGGAAAAAGATAACTCTGTTCATAGTCTACGAACCAGAAATCCAGATTAGAAATTCTGTTAACCCGGGAGAAGGTGTTAGGCATTCCCGGGTTTCGTGGTTCTAGCACGGTCGCTCAATTGTTGCATTCAGCTATTATCTGATTTTATTACATGAAGAGCCTATGTGCCAATTTTACTTTTTACCGCTTTTATTTAATATAATATTTATTTAATAAAGTGAATGTCGTTTAAAATGTGTTTTCGGATTGTGTCACATCAAATGAACCCGCAATCCTAGAAACACTCTATTCAACATTTTAGGATTTGGATTTGGGCCGCATAAAATGCCCACCCATATTTAGGAAGGTAAAATTATTAAAATACACGCCTACAAGAGTCTAGCGCGTTATTATCTTTTGGGAGGGCCGTGAAATTCGCTAAACGGCCCTTCTCGATTTTCTAAATATTTTAAATCTTTATTGAGGGCCCCGAAATTTCCATATTTGCTGTCGAGGCTCGTCTCATTTTATTTTAAAGGATAAACCTAAAAGGATAACTATATTTTCTATTTTTTTATTATTTTTGTCTCTAATAAATAAAGAAAGATTCTAATTAATTATAATCAAAATCCGGGCCTTAAGTTCAAGTCCGGGTCCAAACAAAAGGGCGAGCCTTTTGGTTTAAAACCCCGCTACCTGACTTAAACCCGAATTTCAAAAATGAATTAAGACCTTAAACTAATTGAAAGAGCATTAATAATGGGCCCAAAAGGCTGGCCCAGTTATACCAAAAGGAAAAGAGGAATGGAAGTGGGACATTGAATTCCCAATATGTAAACAATTGATGTGGACTGGGGCCCAATTTGAACGCGTGGGCTTCCATGGAGCCAGCAGGGGATCGATTCCCACAAGAAGCAAATACAACCCAAACAAATACTAATTTCAAACAATTATTACTCTATGAATCTAACAGTTCACCAATTGATGAGGCTTAAACAACAATTTTGGGACGATTAGCTCACGTTACTGCATTAACACTCGGATAATTTAAAACGTGAAATGTAAAGCTGTATCATCCAAGACACTCCTTTTAATTATTAATAAACATGACCACAAATTTATAAACCAATTTTTGCTTCAGCCTCATTTTTAATTTCATTAGTTAACATATAGGAAAAATAAGATTAAACTATTAAGGCCCACTGAGTTAGCCACAGCTACTTCTATTACAGACTCAACAAATTGAATGGCTTATCAAAAATGCATTAGTCTCATATATCGTAGTCAACCAAAATCAGCCCAATACGTTCTCATATACAGTCCAATGTTTGTCCAGTCTATATGGTGTATACAAGTCAACTGAATCGTAAAAAAATACAAATCAACAAATCAAACCGAATCCTAAACAAATGCAAATTATCTACTATTATCCCACTAAAAACAGCTTGAAAACATAGTTTCCAAAGGAAAACAATTCAACTCATCATTTCAAATCAACAACTACATTGTTCCAATTTCATGCGTGTACCTGAGACTGGAAATGGAATAGGAAGAATGAGAAGTCAGTAGCAGAAAGCAGACAATCAAATGCAGCCCAGGAATAAGTAAAATCAATCAAGTAAGTTTCAAATATGCTTGAAATCACCCAAAAGCTTGAAAACCCAACAGTAAAACCATAAACCAGCAAGAATCAGCCCAGATCAACTTAAAACATATCCTAAACCCAACGGTAAGACAATGTTCCAAATCAAAATCCAGAATCTATCCAAAATAGATGAAACAATGAATTTTGTTTTTGATTTTTTCTTATGTTTTCTATCTATTTTTGTTTTTTGAATCTAAGGAAAGTTAAGAGCTAATTTCTGAACTAAAATTCAACTTTAGATCTAAAAATTGAGCAGTATATTTGGGATGATTTTTGAAGGTCCTTCAAACTTGTGAAAGAAGGCATTAGAGGTGCCTTTTATAGTCTAAATTGAGGGCAGTCCTGAAAACTCTTATTTACCCTATTAGCCCCTCTTTATTTTCATACTAGTCCTCCTGTTCATAACTTGTTACCCAAATAAATACCTCTTGTTTGCTGAAATGCACACTAAGGTATAATTCTAGAATGTCGTATACCTGTTACAATTCCTAAACTACCCTTTCCCTACTTTGGAAATTACTATTCTTAAGGAAACTACCCTTTTCCCATGCCCAAACTACCCTTTAAACAGTCTGAAATTTACAGACATCAATTAACTGAACCCAACCCCCTCACCCCAATTAAAATTTAACTAAGGTTATCTAATAAGAGAACTAAACAACTATATCCAAGCTTTGAATCTAATTAAACTCTACGATAATCAATACTAATGATCACTAATTGAATTACCAATGACAAATCAAATCATAAAATGTAATTAACTCAAATAATTTCCAGAAGAACCAAACATGCAAATATCAACATGAACAAAACTAAAATTTTCTAGATTAAAAGCAATTTAATCTTGATATTAGTGAACTAAGAAGCTTATGAAAATAAACCAATTAACAGCCATTAAGGCCTCCCAACAGTCAAAGAAACAAAAAGAAACCAAATTAAACTACCATTTGATCATCCAAACTAATCAAAATCAAATCAGCAAAGAAAAAAAATGACCTAGACATTTAATCACCCATGCAATGAAGTGCTGTTAATTGGACCCAACAAAACAAATGAACTAAACTGCAAATTGATGATGAGAAATGAGAAGAACTTACTGAAGTATGTTCTTCAAACTCATTGACTCCGGATTGAGTTTAGGTTAATGTTATAGGTTTATTTTGGTCAAAATAACCCTATATCTTCAATAAAAAACAATCCGACTTGTGCACTCTCGAAACAGTTCACACTAGATTAAAAATCCGTGCAGGCCTGGGAAGATTTGAGAACTTTTGGCTTGAGATTCCATATGAAGGAGCCATGGGGACTATGGGGTGTGAACTTGAGCCAGTTTGGATGGATTTGTATCTTGACCGGGGTTTTCAAATTAAGATTCGACCAATTGAGTGATGATTCCAAGAAAACGGTTGGTAAGGTCGGAAAGAGGAGAGTGAGAAGATTAAGGGATGTTAATTTGGCTAAATTTTGGGTGAGTTTGTGTTTGGCCCAGAACTTTGATATGAAATTCGAGACTCTCGGTTGATATTTGAAGTTCAGTGGTTGCAGATTTGAGCTGAGGGAGTTGAGGAGATTTAGTGGTGTATTTTTGGGCGGGATTGGAGGTAGTGCCGCCACCCTTAAGCGATTGGGTATGGTGGCGGCTTCTCTAGGGTTTACTGAGAGAGGGAGGGTGTGAAGACGACGACTTAGCGGGGGTGGGGGCATTTTCAGATAGTTGTATAGAGAATATCCTAGGACAATCTTGTCCGTTGGATGTGGATTCGACGGGCACGATTAGATCCTTGAAACAGCGTCGTTTGGACCATATAGAAATGGACCGGACGGGGCATTGGGCTGGGGAGGAGAGATTAGGTTGAAATTGTTTGGGCCAGTTCAAATTCAAATGTAATAGCCCAAATTGGGCGCCCTTTTAATTACCTCCTTTGCTTTGTTTTTCTTTTTCTTTTTTTTCTTTTTTTTCAATTACTTTCTCAATTTGTATTTTATAATAAAAAATTTATTTTGTTAAAATGACAAAAATGGAAAATCATAGACCCAATTAACACTAAAATTATTAATTAATTATCCAAAATTAACTAATTTCTACTTTTGAACTAAAATTGAAACAAATTCCATAAATTAACCATATAGGCGCACAAAGTCATTTTTTGTCATTTTCTTTATATAAAAATAATTTCAAACTACCAATTAATACAAAAATATGAAATTAAGCCCAACACAAATGCCACATGTATTTTTTAGTATTTTTCGTATGAATTAACATGCACAAATAAAGATGCAAACATTTATCAGAAAAGTGACACAAAAATGCACACAAATTGTAAAAATAAAGTAAAATCTTTTTGTTCGAATTTTTCGGAATAATTCATGTATAGGGTAAAAATCGTGTGCTCACAGCTGCCCCTCTTTGCTTGGAAACATGAAATTTTTTCGGACAAAAATAAATGAGCAAATACGAGCGATTTTTGCCCGCCTAGAAATTCCATCGTGAAGCATTTTGAAAAGTTTTGACCGCACCTTGCTTCAGAGGTTGCCTACATATCTTGGGCTAAACAGGAATCAGGTCAGTGTAGCTCGGGAGTGTCTGTTAGCTGGGACTACCAGGAGCTGTGATTTCACTGGGTTTGCTGCTGCTGCTACTCCTCGCTGACCTGCCTTATTGCACCATGTCAAAAATAAAAGAATCAAGCCTAAGCTATGAACTATGAATTACAAAAAGTTCTATCTAAAATCTTCAAACTTGCTCTTGCACTTCCTTATTGTCTTGTGTTCCCTTGGTGAAATTCCTTGTTGTTACTTCAAATCACGAAATGGAATGTTGTTCCTTCCCTCCAAATTGTTGAACTTGAATAAACTTGAACTTGACTATATTACTCTGTTATCCAGGTGGGCTCCTGACTGCTACACTTGAACTTGACTGTATTCCTCTGTTATCCAGGCGGGCTCCTGACTACATGAAAATGGACAAAACAAAGAATACTTTCTGCCCCAGTTTGGAAAACTGATTGCTTGTTGCCATATATTAATAAGAATTTTGACTAAACCTTAACTCGAAATACCTTTGCTATACAGGCGGGATTCTGATTTCGAAGCTTGAATCGTATACCTTCGTTCTTCAGGCGGTCTCCCGACTTCAACTACAACTTGATATTTAACAACTCCATTCTCCAGGAGGGCTCCTGACTGCTAAAATTTGAATTGTATGTCTCTATTCTCCAAGAGGATTCCTGACTACTGAACTTGAAATTGAATGTATTCCTCTATTATCCAGGAGGGCTCCTGAATTCTAAATTTGCATAGTATGTCTCTGTTCTCTAGGTGGACTCCTGACTTCAAAATAAACAAGAAAATTGATCGAACACTAAAATTGGAATTATATCACCTCTATTTTTCAGGCGGACTCCTGACTACTAACTTGAATCATATGTCTCTGTTCTGCAGGCGGACTCCTGACTTTCAAACTAAATGCATGTGTCTATTCTCCAGGAGGACTCCTGACCTCTGAAATTTGAAATGCGGACCTCTGTTCTCCAGGAGGGCACCTGACTACCAAAATAAATGAAGGAATTGATTTATAACTAACAACTTGAATTGTATCACCTTTATTCTTTAGGCGGGCTCCTGACTCCCAACTTGAATTATATGTCTCTGTTATTCAGGCGGACTCCTGACTCCTAACTTGAAACATATCTCTTTGTTCTTCAGGCAGACCCTGACCTCCAAAATTCTAAACGTATGTCTCTATTCTCCAGGCGGACTCCTGACTTCAAAAACTATAAATGCGTCTCTATTCTCCAGGCAAACTCCTGACTTCCAAATTTTTAAATGTGGACCTCTGTTCTCTCCAAATTTTTAAATGTGGACCTCTGTTCTCCAGGCGGGCACCTGAGTACCAAAATAAACGAAGGAATTGATTTATAACTAACAACTTGAATTGTATTACCTCTATTCTTCAGGCGGGCTCCTGATTATTGAAACTCGGATTGCATGCCTCTGTTCTTCAAGCGTGCTCCTGACTGCTGATTTTGAATTTGCATGTCTCTGTTCTCTAGGCGGACTCCTGATTTCTTAATCTTGAAATGTAGACCTCTGTTCTCCAGGCGGGCTCCTGATTTCACAAAAGTAGACAACACAAAAAAACTTTTCTGCCCCAGTTTGGGAAAACAGGGGCTTGTTACCACGTACTAAAACAAAAAACTTGAGTTGTGATGAAACTAATACTTGAATTGAAACTAAAACTTGAGTTGCGATGAAAATAAAGTGTAACGCTTATCATTTAAATACTGAAATGTACTCCTCTGTTTTTCAGGCGGGCTCCTGACTTCAACATTGCTTCATGCCACTCCTCAATTTCTTGCACTTTACCCATGCCATACTTGCGATTAAACTTGATTACTGCCTGATTTTCTTTCAAAGAGAATTCCTCCTGACAAACAATTTTCTGCCCCTGTTTCAATCACCGAAAACTTATTAGTTTAAAAGTGGTGGTTAGTTGATGGCATTCTTCGCTGCGTCATCCTTCCATTGCCTTGATTTGTGTTGCCTGACTTCCTCTGAGCTGCCTGACTTTCACATTTCCCAACTTCTGACAACCTGAATGCTTTTGTACTCCCACTGTAGTTTCACCTTTCCGACTCTTTTTGCCTGAACCTTCACATTTCCTACAACATTTCCCCAAATATTTTTCCGATGAAACCGCCGGTGACTTCCTGATTTCACTTTGCATCACATTGTTGTTGACATGCTCTGGCCATATTACGCTTTATCATTTTTGGAAGCGGGTGGTGGGCTTTGGAATCCTTTCCCCTTTTATTGAACAAATCTGTCATTGGAAAATTTAGACACCAAACCCCAAAAGGAAAATGAAATGCAATAATTTTATGAGTTTAGGATAAGAAGAATCCAAAACCATATGATTGTTGAAAAGGAAAAGCAAAAGAAACTTATATGACCGGAACAGCTGACACCAGTGATCACGACATGCATTTCGGACTAACCGGCCCAATCGATCCAACTAACCGTCTCTCAATTGCCATACCTTATTGCCAAAGACTTTCATCACTTGATTACTTTACCCAAACCTTAACCTCATTTGACCTGCGATGCCACGGCATAGATTTCACCAACAGACCTTCTCAGCTTGCCATTTCTTATCTCACTTTTGCCTTAAGGTTCCCATGAGGGTTTTCACCACTAAGACTCTCATTTCATTTTCTCTCAGCTCCCGTCGTCTTACGGTGCCCATGAGGGTTTTCACCGATAAGACTCTCTCTTTTTTATTTTTACTTTCTGGCTTGGACCAGAGTGTTGCCCCTGTTGCGAATCGCATTTCCCTGCTCGACTTGGCATTTCTCAAAAATTGATCAGAAGGTCTTTCTTTGAACCGTAATGTAGGCTTTTGGATGGGTTAGAAAGAATGTTATAAAAGGCTCAAAATAATTTCAAAGTGGGTTATCATTACAACTTTCGGTATCCAATTTCTCATAACGAACCACAACTTCTGCCCCAATATTTGCTTGGGGACATTTGGCGTTTTATTTTGGTATGACTGAACCTCAGAGTAAGGCTTCCTACGTACCCTTTCGGGATCAAGTCAAACGTAGTTCACTTTATCGTAATTACTTTTGTTGTGATTTTTCTTCTCTTCTTTTGTTTTGTTTTCTTTTAATTTCTTTCTTTTCTCTTCATTTCTTTCTTTTTCTTTTCATTTCTTTTCTTTATTTTCTCTTTTCTTTTTTTTCTTTTCTTTTTTCATTTTCCTTTTTCTTTAATTTATGGTTGGCACATTGTGCAGTTAATTCCGAAAAAGGGGTACAAATGAAAATAATTAAGGCTCAAAGGGGTAACAAAGGATAAGAGTGTTTGGATAGCAGAAAAAAATGAATTCTTCATTTCAATCTTTAAAATATCCCAAATACAAGCAAGTAAATTTATAATAAAGAAATCATACATAATATCTCTTGACAATATTGGTATTGATGGCCATTTCTACAAATTTTCCTTCTACGTCTATCAAATACAATGCACCATTAGACAACACCCTGGTTACTACAAATAGCCCCTGCCAGTTCGGGGCGAACTTTCCTTTTGCTTCGGTCCAATGGGGCAAGATACGCCTCAGCACCAACTTTCCGACCTCAAACTTCCTCAAACGTACTTTTTTATTATATGCTATTGCCATCCTTCGAGTGTACAATTGGCCATGGCACACTGATGCCAACCTTTTCTCATGAATCAAACTCAACTGTTCAAGATGGGTGTTTACCCATTTGTCATCGTCGATCTCAGCCTCTGCAATAATTCGAAGTGACGGGATCTCCACTTCTGCGGGTATTACTGCCTCGGTGCCATAAACCAATGAATAAGGAGTCACCCCCAACGAATTACGAAGAGTGGTACGATATCCCAACAATGCAAAAGGCAACTTCTCATGCCACTGTCTAGACCCGTCAACCATATTCCGCAGTATTTTCTTTATGTTCTTTTTGGCCGCTTGAACCACTCCATTTTCTTTAGAGCGGTACGGAGTAGAATGACGATTAGTAATCTTGAACTGCTCACATGTTTCCTTCATCAAATGACTATTGAGATTAGCCCCATTGTCTGTGATAATCACCTTTGGTATACCAAACCGACAAATAATGTTTGCATGCACAAAATCCACCACAGCTTTCTTAGTCACAGACTTGAACGTCTTCGCTTCCACCCGCTTGGTAAAATAATCTATTGCTACCAGAATAAACATGGGCCCATTTGATGCCGCTGGATCAATCGGCCCAATAACGTCCATGCTTCAAGCAACAAAAGGCCATGGCGTTGACATCGTATGCAATTCTGATAGTGGAGAATGAATCAAATCTCCATGCACTTGGCACTGATGACATTTTCGTACAAAGCTGATACAATCATGCTCCATTGTAAGCCAAAAATACCCTGCCCGTAAGATCTTTTTTGCCAAAACATATCCTCTCATGTGTAGTCCACAAACTCCAGAATGTACCTCAGTCATGATAGTGGTAACTTACCTCGCATCCATACACATCAACAGTCCCAGATTTGGTGTTCTTTTGTACAGTACTCCTCCAGTTAGGAAAAATATGCTTGCCAATTGATGAATAGCCCTTTTTTGATCACCAGTGGCCTGTGCCGGATAAACACCCATCCTAATATATTCCCTGATATCATGAAACCACAGCTCACCATCGAGTTCCTCTTCTATCACATTACAATAAGCATTTTGATAATAGACCTGAATCTGCAAAGGATCTACATAAGCCTTATCTGGATGATGTAACATTGATGCCAAAGTAGCCAAAGCATCGGCAACTTCATTATGAATCCTTGGGATATGCCTGAACTCTATCGACTTAAACCATTGACAAAGCTCATGCATGCATTGTCGGTATGGTATCAATTTCAAGTCCTTTGTTTCCCAGTCTCTTTGAATTTGGTGTACCACTAGGTCCGAGTCACCCATGACCAAGACTTCCCGGACACCCATATCCACAGCTAATCTCAACCCTAAAATACATACTTCATATTCCGCCAGGTTGTTCGTACAAAAGAAACGAAGTTGAGCCGTAACAAGATAGTGCTGACTTGTTTCAGAAATAAGTACGGCTCCTATTCCCACGCCTTTCATATTTGCTTCTCCATCAAAGAACAATTTCCATCCTAGTTTCTCTACCTGCTCCAACTCATCAATATGCATCACTTCTTCATCTGGGAAGTAAGTTTTCAAATGCTCATAATCATCATCAACTGGATTCTCAGCTATAATCAGCTAAGGCCTGTGCTTTCATTGCAGTCCGTGTGACGTAGACAATATCAAATTCTGTAAGCAAGATCTTCCTCTTTGGAAGCCTCCCCGTGGGCATAGGCTTCTGGAAAATATACTTTAGTGGATCTAACCGAGATTTGAGGCAAGTAGTGTAGGATGACAAATAATGCTTCAACTTCTGTGCCACCCAAGTTAGGGCGCAACATGTCCTCTCCAGATGAGTATACTTAGCCTCGTAAGATGTAAACTTCTTGCTGATATAGTAGATTGTGTGCTCCTTTCTTCTTGTGACATCATGATGCCCCAGTACGCATCCAAATGAATTATCCAAGACCGTCAGATACAGAATAAAAGGCCTCCCTGGCTCTGATGGAACCAACACAGGCGGATTTGACAAATATTCCTTTATCTTATCAAAAGCTTTCTGACATTCATCTGTCCATTTAATCGCAACATATTTCTTCACCAGTTTGAAAATGGGTACACAAGTAGTTGTGGTTTGAGCAATGAACCTGCTAATGTAGTTCAATCTTCCCAACAAACTCATAACATCAGTTTTGTTTCTTGGAGGCGGGAATTCCTGAATAGCCTTAATCTTCGATGGATACAATTCAATACCCCAGCGACTGACTACAAAACCTAGAAACTTTCGAGATGGAACCCCGAAAGCACACTTTGCAGGATTGAGCTTGAGATTGTACCTGCGTAGCCTTTGAAAGAATTTCCTCAAATCCCTAACATGGTCAGACTGCTTCCTTGATTTCACAATCACATCATCCACGTACACCTCAATCTCTTTATGTATCATATCATGGAAGATCTTTGTCATGGCACTCATGTAGGTTTCCCCGGCATTTTTCAAACCAAAGGGCATGACCCGGTAGCACTATGTTCCCCATGGCTTGATGAATCCCGTCTTCTCTGCATCCTCCTCGTCCATTAAGATCTGATGGTAACCCGCATAATAATCCACAAAATAACCAATCTCATGTTTGGCACAATTGTCAATCAATATGTGGATGTTTGGCAATGAAAAGTTGATATTTGGACTTGCCTTGTTAAGGTCTCGATAATCAACGCACACCCTGGTTTTACCATCTTTTTTTTGTACAGGCACAATATTAGCTAACCAGGTGGGATACCGGGTAACCCGAATGACCTTTGCATCAAACTTCTTAGTGATCTCTACTTTAATCTTCACACTTATGTCTGTTTTGAACTTTTTCAATTTTTACTTAACAGGTGGGAGTGATGGATCGGTAGGCAGTTTGTGAGCCACCAAATTAGTACTCAGCCCTGTCATATCATCATAGGACCAAGCAAAAATATCTTTATATTCCAACGGTTCCGCGATTATTTCTTCCTTGAGCTGCGGCTCCAGATGAACACTTATTTTAGTTTCTCGAACATTATCTTGGTCCCCTAAGTTAAGTGCTTATGTATCATTTAAGTTTGGTTTGGGTTATTCCTCAAAATGTTTTAATTCCTGACGAATTTCCTCATAGGCTTCATCATCATCATATTCCTCCTCATCATCACATTCAATTTCTTGTATTATTATTTTTGAGTTAGGTTGGCAATAAGACCGGGCCGAGGAGTCCTCATGCATGTCATGTCATTGATATCAGCATAAAAAGAACTCTACAGAAAAGAAAAGAAAAATCGAAACAAAATTAGGAAAAAAGAAGGAAATTGCATTTCATTAAAACGTAAAGATAACATGGCTTACCTCATCCAAATGGACGGAACATAGTGACAAGGATTACAAACCCTCGAATAATCTAGGTGAAAAATAAAATAGAAAACCAAAGTCCCACTACTGCGCCTCCCTCCGAACTGGCAGATGAGTGACTACCCAATTATTGATCCTAGCATGTGGCCCAACGTACTGAATGTCGGCATTACTGGAACCTTCGCCGTCCTGAACCATGTTTACTTCGGCAAATACCCTCTCAAACACTTCATCCAAATTACCCTCTGCTCCAATTAATGAACATGTCGCCTGTGTTGCTAACTGCTCCTCGACCCTTGGCCTAACAAAGGATTTGGACAGGCGTGGAATTGGTTTAGGGAGAACCCAAGCTTTCTTTTTCAACTCGCGGGCCCTTCTAATATCTGTTGTTATTGTCTTAAACCCCAACCCGAAGGTATCTAAGCCCTTGGGCAAGGACACGGGCTGAACAATGCCCTGAAGTTTGGCGCCCAGACCTTTCCCTGGAACAAACGCATTACCCATCATTTCTGAAACCACTATGACGGTTGCAGCTGCTACTCGGGGACGTGGGATTCTTTTTCCCTTTGGTACCTTGTTCACATTGATCGTGTCAAAAACTTGATAGATCCATGGCCCTTGATCATCATCAATTTCTACAAAAGGCACAATATCACCACCTGCAGTGCTCATGGGGTCTTCTCCCTGTAGCACCACCTCTTGCCTGTCCTATTCAAATTTGACCATTTGAGGCAGTGAGGAAGGCACTGCTTTAGCTGCATGGATCCCTGGCCTTCCCAACAAATGATTGTATGACATCGCTACATCCAACACCTGAAACTCCATGGTAAACCCAACTGGGCCAATGCTTAACTCGAGGATAATGTCCCCCACCGTGTCTGTTTCGCCCCCGTCAAAACCTCGGACACACACACTGTTTCTGCGAATTCTGTCATTATCAATCTTTAACATGTTCAGTGTCGATATCGGGAAGATATTGGCACTAGACCCATTACCTACCAATGCTCTTGTCACCACCGAATCTTCACATTTGACTGTTAAGTAAAGGGCTTTATTATGCTTGGTTCAATTCCATAGGAAACTCATCATCCGAAAACGTTATCCTGTTTACCTCGAAGATCCTATTAGCTATTGTCTCCAAGTGGTTCACTGAAATCTTATTAGGTACATGGGCTTCATTTAATACTTTCATCAAAGCTCGGCAATGTTAATTAGAGTGTATCAACAATGACAACATCGAAATCTGGGCCGGTGTTTTCATCAGCTGCTCGACAATAGAATAGTCCTGTACCGTCATCTTTCTTAGAAACTCCTCTGTCTCTTTCTCCGTGATAGCTTTCTTGACCAACGCTGGACTGTATTTAGTACCCCTAGCCTTTTCAATTCCTCAGGAGCAAAGCAACGCCCTGATCCAGTCAACCCTTGCGTCCCAGAGCTCTCTTCCTCAATCTTTTTTCCTTTGTATGTTACTATCACCTTCTCATATTTCCATGGCACAACATTGCTGTCAACCACGGGTAACTGGACTACTGGCTTGATGATCACTAGTTCTATGTAAGCACCTTTTACAACAACCACGGGCGCGGGTGACACCCCTGGTACCACCAACTTGATCGGTTCTAGTTTCTTGGCGAAAACAGATAATTCTTTCCCCATCACTACCACTCGCTTGTCACTTGTACCTTTCAACTTCAACCCTTTATGTTCCCCAGTTGGCTTCTCTTTTGAACTGGTCTCAAAAGCACAAATCATCATCACGGTTTGTGAGGATTTCTTCACCTCCCCATCCTTGTATACCAACTCAATCATGTTAGTCTCGTGATGTGCTGGCAGTGAGTTCTGATTGATGTTTGGCGCCTCTGGGGCCTGTACCTCAATATGGCGGCTATTAGTAAGCTCATGTACTGCATTCTTCAACTTCCAGCATTTTTCTGTTTCATGCCTAGGAATTCCCGAGCAATACTCACAACTGACGGACTGGTCTAGGTTTATGGGAGGTAGGTTTGGTACTTTGTGCTCGATTGGGGTTAACATTCCCAACTGCTTCAGTCTATGAAATAAAGTGGTGTAAGATTCTCCCAATGGGGTGAAAGTTCTTTTGTTTGGGGCCCTCTCATTCTGAAAAGTTTTGTTCGGGCGGAAGCCGGGTCCTGATATGTTAGCCCTAGGGTGTGGATGGGTGTTTTGTGGACGTGTATATGTGTTTTAGGGAGGCGGGGCACGCCATTGCGGATGCGCTGGAGGTTTTGTATATGTATGGGCATGATGGACAGAGAAGTGTGGTTATGGCGGTGGGTAGTATTGTTTGTGGTGGGCCGTATGGGGTATATGGGTAGTTTGGGTGGTGAGGTCTGGGTTGGCTATAGTAGGGTGGGGGATTACTGGGCCTGGACCAGGTGCTAGCTTCCCCTGTGGCCATTTTTTCCTTCTTCTTCTTACCTAGCACACCACCAGTACCACTTTGTATGGCCTGCGTTGTTGCTTTCAGCGCGGAATAACTCAATATTTTGTTAGACTTAAAACCCTCTTGGATCATGGCGCCCATCTTCACTACCTCGTTGAGATTTACCCACAGAAGTCACTAGGTGACCGATGTATGTCGGCTCCAACGTTTGCAGAAAATAATCTACCATCTCATTTTCCCTCATTGGGGGATCCACTTTTGCAGCTTGTTCTCTCCATCGAAAACTAAATTCTCTAAAACTTTCTCCTGGCTTCTTCTCAAATTTCAGCAATGACAGCCGATCAGGGACTATCGCGAGATTATATTGAAATGGCCAAGGAATGCCTGTGCCAGGTCATCCCAGGTGTACCATCGGCTAGGATCCTGTCTAGTGAACCATTCCAATGCAGACCCGCTCAGGCTTTGATTGAAGTGGGCTATCCATAATTCATCTTTTCCCCCAGCACATATCATTTTACTGCAGAATCCTTGGAGGTGGGCTACCAGGTCACCTTGTCCCTCGTACAAGTCAAATTTAGGCATCTTGAATCCCGCAGGAAATTGGACATCCGGGAAAGGGCATAGATCCTTATAGGCAACACTGACTTGGCTGCCCAGCCCGTGCATTTTCCTGAAGGGTTGCTCCAGGCTTTTTAATTTTCCGATCACTTCCTCATGCTCTGCATTTTTAACTGGTTTCTGAACTTCTTCTGGGATCTCAAAGTGAGGGGAATATGAATACGGCTCAGGATCCTTAAAGGTGGGCACAGTTGGGTAATATTGGGCGTCATGGGCTTGAAATAATGGTTCACTAGAGGACCTTTGTAGTGGAGCTGGAGGAGGAGCCACAAAGATTGGAGCCACGGGCGGGGGAGGATATTGTTTGGGCGGTGGAGCCGGTGGAGCATATGAAGTAGTGGCATACCCTTGGGTGTTATACTGGAAGGGTTGAGATGTTTCGGGAGTGGAAGACTCCCGAGTCTGTGCTAGGTGCGGGATATAAGAGGGGTTGGCATGGTACAATGGTGCTGGGTGCCTCTGAGACCAAGCCCGGTGCATGGCCTCCATTTGGGCTTTCAACTTCTTCATTTCTTCCTTCATAGCCCCCACATCGATCACCTCGACCTCTTTTGTGGGGTATACAATACTAGTATCTGAATCCTGTCTAGTCATTTCTTTGTCCTTCGATTGGGTGTTGTAATGGTGAGGTGCCAGAATTTCCAATCAACTGACCACCCGCCTGTACTCACACATTTAAACAACCACTTTGTTAATGAATAGGTTTTAACAGATTTGATAACCGCACGTTGGCATGAATGCAACTATACAATTAATCATTTCTATTATGCATTTGCTCGTCCACATGTATCATCCCGACATTCATTTTGTTCCCTTTTCTCATTCTATTCTGCTCTTTTCTTTCCTTTTCTTATTCTCACCTTTATTTTTCCGCTCTTGTTCTTTTCCGCTCTTATTCCCACCTTTGTTTTTCCGCTCTTCTTTTCTTTTATTCTCGCTTTTGTTTTTCCATTTATCCTTCTTTTATTTTACCTCCATTTCTTTTTTTCTTTTTGTTTGCGACTATGGTCAAATCCTATGGAGATTGCCTACGTATCGTGACCCCGTATGAACCAGACCAAGCGTAGTTTGTGAAAATAAATGCGAAAATAAAATGAAAATTTTTAAATTTTTAAATTTTCATTGCTAACACAAGCTATTAGAAAATGATTTGTGAAAGGAAATGACAGACACAAACTAAGACCAAGTACCAACTTCAAACTACAGACTCACTTTGACATAAACAGACTCGAAACAGAAAAAGATACAGACACAACCTACGCACTCTAATGACTCAAATCTAGGTGTCCGCGGGGCGTCATTCGGCCTCGACGCGAACCTGGGTTCCATATCACGTTCAAGCTGCTCTAATTCAAGCAAAGTTCTTTTAACAAAGACCACTACAATGGGAAAAGGGTAGTAACAGTCATATTTCACACGCCTGACATCTTCTCACGATGGCATGAGCAATGGCTTTGATCCTGTCTTTGGCTCGCTTCTTTCTTTGAGAAGTCGTCTTATCTAGTTACTGCATGTTTCTAAGGCCTGAGAATCTTGCAGGTGGTGATTCTGCAAATATTTCACTTCCACCTCCATTTTAGCCAACAAGTCATAACAATACCCGCTTTCCACTTCAAATTCTTTGGCCTGCTTGACCATTTTTCCCTCGAGGGCGATCACTTTTCTTTTCAAATCGGCCACAATCTTCTCGTGATCCCGTTTTAGTTGGTTCAAATAATGGCGGCGCTCTTATGTCTTGGTAGCCCATTGTGCCTTGATTTTTCCATGATGTTTTAAGATCTCTCCAACTCATCCCGACACTTGTTGACCTTATTTTTCAAACCCTTTATGTGTCTCTCATCCGGCCTACTTCTATGTTGATTACTGGCAGCTACCTTCATTTGCTGTATTTGGGCCTTAAGCATCTCATTTTCTTGAGTTAGTCTATTCTTTTCACTTTGGTCCGCCGCCGCTTGCAAACTGTTTTCGAAAGTCATGCTTGCAATTTGTTGCTTCAATTTGCCAATTTCAGCCCAATAGTTTTCTTCTTTTGCCAACCAGCCCCATTGTTCTTGTGAGTCATCCGTAAATTGTTGGACGTGGGCTCTTTTGGCAGTTCTCTGAATTTGGAACCTTTTTCCAACCAAGCATCGTACCTCGGATCTACTTCTCCCTTAGCTTGTTCCATAACCATGGTTTTTTCCTCAAGGAATCTACACTCATTCCATAGCTTTCGAACTTCCTATATGGGTAATGAGGCCCTTGGACTTAACTCAATGGCATGCTTGCTCAGATCTACGTCAGTGGGGATTGTCTGGAACCTTCCTAGCTGGAATAATACTCAATGAGGAGCGTAGGGTTGGATGCTGCGAACCCCCATCAAAAGAAGATGAAATTCTTTAGCCGCCATGTGTATTACCTCGGTATCCGGTAACCACCCAAATGCCCACTCAACTCGATTAGCTGTCAATGACCTCAGCGTGTGAACCAATCCTCGACACCTTTAGGGAATTCAACGCCCACTACCCGTTTCTCAAAACCACTGATACAATTTCTTCTAGTTAGCCCGTGGTTCATGTATCCCACCCGATGACAAAGATGTTCCTGTATCCATAGCTAGAGTAATAGATTACAACCATGGAAAAAATCACCACCCTCTCAACACACAGTTAAGGCTCGGTATATTCTGGATAACACCAAAGGGACCACAGTAGTGTTAGGCCTTTTTATTGCAACGTCGGCCATCCCTACAACGCCTATATCTATTTTCTTATCTTTGCGTGGGCAAACCACGATTCCCAGGAAGGCCGTCACGAAAGCTAAAGGATGTCTTGACTCTCACTTGCTTCTGTCCCTATCATGAGTTAGTCCAAGATTTGGTTCTTCAAAACCCCGAGGAGTGCCATACCGTTGGTATAAGAAATGGAGAGTACAGCAAGCTTTTGAAAGATCGTCATCTTGCACCTTCCAATTAATGTGTAGCAAATTCAAAAACCCATGCGGAGACACCGGTACAGGTAAAAGTAAATACTGCCCACTCAGTTTCCCATCCAAACCTGCATAACCCGCAACTTCCTCTAGTGTGGCTGTAAGCTCAAAGTTTGTAAAGTGGAATACATTACGGGATGGATCCCAAAACGGTATTAAAGCTTCAATGACATCTATCCTTGGCTTGATATCTAACAGATTGACGAGATCTCCCAAAATTCTTTCCACTGTCTTTTTACTATCATCTCCCAGATCATTCCACCACATGTGGAGCTGTAGAGGGACCTCGCTAAAAACTGAGAACGATTCAATTTGATTTGTGCTCATCCTGCGGATTTATTAAGGTTATTAGGCAAAAGAAAGACTTTTATTTGACTCAAAAACTGTTTATATGCTGTTTTTATGTGTTTTAAAATTGGAAAATAAAAGACTCGATTTTCAAACACGGCCTTTTAACACTTCGGAAACGAAGACATAAAGGTTGTGTAGTCAACCAAAAATCACATTTGACCAAAATGGCCGCTTACGTAAATTCAGTCTTCTGGTGTCCCATTTGGGAACATTTGACTATTTTTTACAACGTGGCCTTATTTGACTTATTTGCGGAAAAAAAATAAAAATTCGACATTTTAGATTATTTTTTTAAAAAGGGGGTTGGACCCGATAATGGTTGCCTACGTATGTCACGTCCGGTGAGAATCAAACCATGCGTAGTTCGGGCAAATTAATTGGACTATTTTAAAACAAACTATTTTTCTCTTTGTTTTTCTTTCATTTTCGAAAACCGGATTAAAATAAAAGACTTTTTTTCCATTCTTCATAGCAAAACAAATTGTTTTTCCTTTTCTACAAAATAACAATATTTCTTTTCATTTCAAAAAACAACCTATTTTCTCAGAAAACAAAAGCTACTTTTCATTTTTCCAACAAACAAAAATAAACGACTTTTTTTCTTTCAATAAAACGACCTATTTTCCAAAACTATTTTAAAACAGGAAAAACAAAACTCAAGACTCTTTTTTCTCATTTCATTTGACAAAATAAACCTATTTTTCATTTTGTATTTTTGCAAACAAGACGAAATGACGGACTCTTTTGAAAATAAGATATTTTCTCTTTTTATATTTTTTCGAAATTTCGGCAGAACTCTGACAATACTTGGGCAATGGTTTTTCTAAACTCATCAGTTAACTTGACAACTCATTATTTTCTTCTTTTCTAATTTTCTAACCATCCCGAGATTCAGAAAGCCGGTCAACGTGCATGATCGAGCAAATAAATGCACAGAAAACCAAGTAGGATGCATCGGGATGGTCTTTTCATTTTAGGTTGCTATCCCTAGACGGACTCAACGCCTGTGCTGAGTCCCCTAAGTCAAAATGCACATGATGCAGATAAGCATTCCTACTAGGGATCCGGCATGATGTTAAGTTATTCTAGGTTCAAAACCTGGGTGTTTGTTCTAGACCTGGCTTACCCGAGTGGACAGCTCGAGCCGAGGGGGAGGTGGCAATCCGGGAATACAGAATATTCGCCGGCTTTGCGACTTATCCGAATCTCGTTCTAATTGGGATTTTAATACTAGACAGAAAAGAAGTCGTACAGCGTACACCCTTCTTCACAATTGAGAAGACTTAGAGAAATTTGGTTCGGCACAGTTTTATATACAGTTCACGTAATATCAAAGCGATAAAAGAATTCAATTAGCACATTAAGCACATATCATGTAACAAAATTAGGTAAAACTAAACACAACAATTATTCTAAGCTCGCATTCTGAACCCTGGACAAAACGTTCTGGGTTCTTTTCCCTAGAAGAGTCGCCAAAGCTGTCACACCTCCTTTTTCGTTATACACCCCCGAAAATGGGCGTAAATGAATTTTTCCAATTAAAGGGCAATCGGAATGGGATTTGGTTTTTAATTATTCAGAGTCGCCACTTGGGAGATTAATGGTGTCCCAAGTCACAGATTGAATCCCGAACCGAGGAAAACGATGACTCTGTTCACAATCTGCAGACCAAAAAATCCGGTAAGGAATTCTGTTAACCCGGGAGAAGGTGTTAGGCATTCCTGGGTTCCGTGGTTCTAGCACATTCCCTCAACTGTTGCATTCAGCTATTATCTGATTTTATTATATGAAGAGCCTATGTGCCAACTTTACTTTTTACCGATTTATTTAATATAATATTTATTTAAGAAAGTGAACATCGTTTAAAATATATTTTCGGACTGCGCAGCATCAAATGAACCCGCAATCCTAGACACAGTCTATTCAACATTTTAGGATTTGGACTTGGGCCGCATAAAATGCCCACCCATATTTAGGAAGGTAAAATTATTAAAATACGTGCCTAAAAGAGCCTAGCGCGTTATTATCTTTTGGGAGGGTCGTAAAATTCGCTAAACGGCCCTTCCCGATTTTTTAAATATATTAAACCTTTATTGAGGGCCCCGCAATTTGTATTTTTGCTGGCGAGGCTCGTCTCATTTTATTATAAAGGATAAAACTAAAAGGATAACTATATTTTTCTATTTTTTATTATTTTTTTCTCTAATAAAGAATGAAAGATTCTAATTAATTATATTAAAAATACAGGCCTTAAGTTCAAGTCTGGGTCCAAACAAAAGGGCGAGCCTTTTATTTTAAAACCCGCTACCCAACTTAAACCCGAATTTCAAAAATCAATTAGGACCTTAAACTTATTGAAAGAGCATTAAATATGGGCCCAAAAGGCTGGCCCAGTTATATCAAAAGGAAAAGAGGAACAGAAGTGGGATATTGAATTCCCAATACGTAAACAATTGATGTGGGCTAGGACCCAATTTGAACGCACGGGCTTCCATGGAGCCAGCAGGGGATCGATTCTCACCAGACGCAAATACAACCCAAACAAATACTAATACCAAACAATTATTACTCTATGAATCTAACAGTTCACAAATTGACGAGGCTTAAACAACAATTCTGGGACGATTAGCTCACGTTACTGCATTAACACTCGGATAATTTAAAACGTGAAATGGAAAGTTGTATCATCCAAGACACTCCTTTTAATTATTAATAAACATGGCCACAAATTTATAAACCAATTCTTGCTTCAGCTTCTATTCTAATTTCATTAGTTAACATATAGGAAAAATAAGATTAAACTATTAAGGCCCACTGAGTTAGCCACATCTACTACTATTACAGACTCAACAAACTGAACGACTTATCAAAAATGCATAGTCTCATATATCATAGTCAACCAAAATCAACCCAATACGTTCTCATATACAGTCTAATGTTTGTCCAGTCTATATGATGTATATACAAATCAAACTGAATCCTAAACAAATACAAATCAACAAATCAAACAGAATCCTAAACAAATGCAAATTATCTACTATTATCCCACTAAAAACAGCTTGAACACATAGATTCCAAAGGAAAACAGTTCAACTCATCATTTCAAATCAACAGCTACATTGTTCCAATTTCAAGGTGTACCTGGAGATTGGAAATGGAACAAGAAGAATGAAAAGTCAGCAGCACCAAGCAGACAATCAAATGCAGCCCAGCATTGAGTAAAATCAATCAAGTAAGTCTCAAATATGCTTGAAATCACCCAAAACTTGAAAACCCAATAGAAAAACCATAAACCAACTAGAATCAGCCCAGATCAACTCAAACCATATCCCAAACCCAGCTGTAAGACATTGTTCCAAAGTAAAAACCAGAATCTCTCCTAAATCGATAAAACATTGAATTTTTTTTATTTTTTCTGAAGTTTTCTATCTATTTTTTTGTTTTTTTAATCTAAAAGCTAAGAGATAATTTCAGAACTAAAATTCAACTTTAGATCTAAAAATTGAGCAGTATATTTGGGATGATTTTTGAAGGTCCTTCAAACTTGTGAAAGAAGGCATTAGAGGTGCCTTTTATAGGCTAAATTGAGGGCAGTCCTGAAAACTCTTATTTACCCTATTAGCCCCTCTTTATTTTTATACTAGTCCTCTTATTCATAACTTGTTACCCAAGTAAATACCTCTTGTTTGCTGAAATGCACACTAAGGTACCATTCTAGAATGTCCTATACCTGTTTCAATTCCTAAACTATCCTTTCCCTACTTTGGAAATTACTATTCTTAAGGAAACTATCCTTTTCCCATGCCCAAACTACCCTTTAAACAGTCTGAAATTTACAGACCTCAATTAACTGAACCCAACCCCTCACCCCAATTAAAATTTAACTAAGGTTCTCTAATAAAAGAACTAAACAACTATATCCAAGCTTTGAATCTAATAAACTATGCGATAATCAATACTAATTATCACTAATTGAATTGCCAATTAACAAATCAAATCATAAACTGTAATTAACTCAAATTATTTCCAGAAGAACCAAACAGGCAAAAATCAACATGAACAAAACTATATTTTTCTGGATTAAAAGCAATTTAATCTTGATACTAGTGAACTAAGAAGCTTATGAAAAACCAATTAATTGCCATTAAGGCCTCATCAACAATCAAAGAAACAAAAAGAAACCAAAGTAAACTACCATTTGATCATTCAAACTAATCAAAATCAAATAGCAAAAAAAAACGACCTAGACATTTAATCACCCGTGCAATGAAGTGCTGTTAATTGGACCCAACAAAACAAATGAACTAAACTGCAAATTGATGATGAGAAATGAGAAGAACTTACTGAAGTATGTTCTTCAAACCAATTGACTCCCGATTGAGTTTCGATTAATGTTATAGGGTTATTTTGGTCAAAATAACCCTATAACATAATAAAAAACCATCCGACTTGTGCACTCTCGAAATGGTTCACACCAGATTCAAAATTCGAGCAGGCCTGGGAAGATTCGAGAACTTTTGGCTTGATATTCCATATGAAGGAGCGCTGGGGACTATGTGGTGTGAATTTGAGCCAGTTTGGATGGATTTATATATTGACCGGGGTTTTCAAATTAAGATTCGACCAATTGAGTGATGATTCGAAGAAAACGGTTGATAGGGTCGGAAAGAGAAGAGTGAGAAGATTAAGATATGTTAATTTGGCTAAATTTAGGGTGCGTTTGTGTTTGGCCCAGAACTTTGATCTGAAATTCAAGACCCTCGGTTGATATTTGAAGGTCAGTGGTTGCAGATTTGAGCTGAGGGCGTTGAGGAGGTTTAAAGGGTGTTTTTTCGGGCGGGACTGGAGGTAGTGCCACCACCCTTAAGCGATTGGGTATGGTGGCGGCTTCTCTAGGGTTTCCTGAGAGGGAGAGTGTGAAGACAATGACTGAGCGGGGGTGGGGGGCATTTTCAGACAATTGTACAGAGAATATCCTAGGAAAATCTTGTCCATTGGATGTGGATTCGACAGGCACGATTAGATCCTTGAAACGACGTCGTTTGGACCTTAAAGAACTGGACTGGACGGGGCATTGGGCTGGGGAGGAGAGATTAGGTGGAAATTGTTTGGTCCAGTTTAAATTCAAATGTAATAGCCCAAATTGGGCAGCCCTTTTAATTACCTCCTTTGTTTTTTTTCTTTTCATTTTTCTTTTTTTTCAATTGCTTTCTCAATTTGTATTTATAATAAATTTTTTATTTTTTTAAAATGACAGAAATGTAAAATCATAGACCCAATTAACACTAAAATTATTAATTAATTATCCAAAATTAACTAATTTCTACTTTTGAAGTAAAATTGAAACAAATTCAAAAAATTAAACATAAAGGCGCACAAAGTCATTTTTTGTCATTTTATTTATATGAAAAAAATTTTAAACTACCAATTAACACTAATATATGAAACTAAGTCCAAAACAAATGCCACATGCATTTGTGGGAATAATCCATATGTAGGGCAAATATCACGTGCTCACACCGTATCACTGGAAAAGAGTCAACAGAAGGGGTATCAACACAGACATCGCTCACATAAGCTAAATACGCGGCGCACCCCTTCTCAACCATACACTGAGCTTTAAGAAAAGATATAACTCTACTGGGAGTGTGATCAAAAGTGCCACTCCACTCAATACGTGGAATACCTGGCATAGCCAGCGTCACAGTCTTAGCGTGACAATCAAGAATAGCATACTAGGGAGACAACCAGTCCATGCCCAAGTTAATATCGAAATCAACCGTATCAAGTAATAAAAGATCTGCCATGGTCTCAAAACCATGAATTATAACCAAACATGACCGATATACGCGGTCCACAACAAGGGAATATCCCACGGGAATAGAAACATAAACTGGAGAGCTCAAGGTCTCTCGGGCTGTACCCAAATGCGAAGCAACATAAGATGAGACGTAAGAATAAGTGCAGTCTAGGTCGAATAGAATATGCATGCCTCTATAACAAACTATGAAAATACCTGTGAGGACAAAATCGAAAATAACAACCTTAGTATGGGTAGGTGGGGTAGCATCTGGGGCTGTACCCGTGGCCTGAGAACTCCGTGGGGCATGCTACTGATGATGATGCTATGGAGGTGCACTCCTCCCAAGCCTAGGGCAATCCCTCACTACATGGCGGGTGTCCCCATACTCATGACATGCTCTGGGAGGGCGTGGCGGTAGGAACTGTGCGGCACGGATACTCCAAGACCCCTGAACACCTGAAACTCTGTGGGATCTCTAAGATGCAAACTGAATTGGCTGACCCACAAAACCTCTACCATACACATCCTGCCTCCAAGGTAAGGACCAGTATATCTCCCCAGTCCACCAGGTCTACTCGCTCCTATATACTCTCCCTCCTGACCTCGTCTATCCTCTACTCTGCGAGAGGTCCTAACCACCCGCTGCACCAGAACCACAGGCTGTGCTGGCATGAAGCCTAAAACCTAACTAATGGGAACTCTCTTCTCTTGAGTAGGGGCGGCAGGAGTCAGTGAGACTCTAATAAATTGGCATGTGTCATGCGACTCCTATGAACCTAGAGCTCCGATACCAACTTGAAATGACCCTAATTCACCAATTGTGAACATATCATGACGACACCCAATCTTCCCGATTTGGTAAGCCTAACACATTACGAAATTTACACTTTTTATATAAAAAAAAATAATAGTGGAATGTCGAATAACATAAAGGAAATGTATAATTTACTGCTTGGCACATACACTTTGATACAGAATACTGAAAAAATCCTTAAGACCTGAAAACCCACGGGCAACACAGGCTATAAGAAGTCATACACTATTCTAATCACTAGAGTAGTCTAATACAAAAGGGAATGGAAATGACAGCTAACATCTAGGGATAGAATGATAAGAAGACTTTGCGGATCTGCGTACGTGGCAGATGTATACCACAAGTCTCCAATAATTCTCCCTGACAGCTACTGGCGGTATGCCATCTTAGAAGTACCTTGATCTGCACATGAAAAAAACATGTGCAGAAGAAGCGTGAGTACACCACAGTGGTGCTCAGTAAGTGCCAAGCCTAACCTCGGTCGGGTAGTGACGAAGAAGGTCAGGGCTCTACTGAGATAAGGTATAATAATAAGGCTGACAACGGTATTAAATAAGTAGAAATAATGATATATGACTATGAAATAAATCGGATCACACTACATCAATTTAACCCGCCGAAAACAAGATAATACAGAGTAGATAGCTCAATACCAGTACAAATAATGAGGATCTCCTAGGATACCGTCCTGTAGTCCATTTTGTTAATCTGTAGGGGAGCTCCTGGGATACCGTCTCGTAGTCCCAAATGTAAATACCCAGTACTGGGGATCTACCGGCTGCATTGCTAGTTCCACATAATCGTGCAGGGGGATCTCCCGAGAATCGAACCCGTAGTCAAATATAAATGTGCAGGGGGAGCTCCCAGAATTCCGCATCCGTAGTCCCAAATAAACAAACAAGGGGAACTCCCGGAATCACACATCCGTAGTCCCAATTTAAATGCGCAACCACAACCAAGAATATACAGGGAAATCAAATATGGAACACCAACAATTTGGTATAACTAGGCTAGCATGCTTCACATAGTACAACTTAGGCAAAATAAGCAATTAAGCAGTTAATTCTATCTAATCATGCTTTTCTAACTAACATAGATAAATCTTGCATTGAAATCAGTCAAACAGACAGAGAGACACAGAGTAAATAATTCAAGTAAAGTGGATTTTCAATAATTAGCATAAGTATACGCTCGTCACCTCGCGCACAAGGCCTCTAAATCAGAAAATAACAAGTCCTAAGGGGAGAGGTCCCCCACACAAAGTTAGACAAGCAACTTACCTCGAACCGGTACAAAAATCGCAAAGAAACGATGTCCTTGCCACGAATATCCGACTCCGAGTGGCCCAAATCTATTCAATCCAATTACATATTGTAAATAACACCGCTAAGGCCATGAGATTTTACATGGCTAAGGCAATCATTTTCACACGGCTAAGGCCGTAAAATTTTACATGGCTAAAGCCATCATTTTCACACGGTAAAGGCCGTAAAATTATACATGGCTAAGGCCATCATTCTCACACGGTTAATGCCGTAAAATTATACATGGCTAAGGCCATCATTTTTACACGGTTAAGGCCGTAAAATTATACGTAGCTAAGGCCGTCAGTTTTACACGGTTAAGGTTGTAAAATTTTACATGGCTAAGGCCATCGGTTTTTCACGGTTAAGGCTATAAAATCTTACATGGCTAAGGCCGCCCTTGAACAAGGATTAAGTCCGTAAAACTTTGCATGGCTAAAAGCCATCGTTCTGTGCAACTAAGTCTACCCTTTTTGCATAACTAAAGCCGTCATTTCTGCACGGCCAAAGCCGCCGAATCTTACACGCTCAAAGTGGTCGCCACTGAATGACCAAGTTAACGTCAACTACGGCAATAAAGCACAAAGGCAATAGTCAAGAATACAACACGGTTCCAGAAAACGGAAAAAGATTAACGATGGAAAAAGTTGTATGTCTTTATCTCCAAAAGGGACAGCACCCATGATATAGAAATAGGTATTTACAAACATATTTGTTTACAAAAGTCCTAAAGGCCTCCGCCACTCCGCTCATCCTGCTCCGCCTTGTCTCCGTGTGGCCCGTATTCATTCCCAGAAGGGTACGTCTTGGAAATGAAAGAGCTGGATTCCAAACGGTTAACATCTGCAGAGTTACCCCCCTCCCGGGCCGGTGATTCGGGGTTGTAGCCGGCCGCTTCACGGGTAGCTCTAACCAACTGACGTTGACTCATAACCACCGCCTCAAAAGCTCGCCCGACCGCCAAAAATTCTTCAAGTAGGACCAGCCGAGCCTCCTTATACACCCACATCTCATGTGCTAGAGCCCTCCTGAGGTCCTCAACCTCGGCCTTCTTAGCACCAAGCTGTAATTCTTCATACTTAGATTGAATAAGGATCTCCATCTCCGTAGCCCGAGCAACAACGACCATGAGTTGCTCGTCAACCTTCTCTAGCTCAGCCACCATGTTCTTCAACTGCGCCTCAGACTGCACGAGGCCCTCATGGAACACTCTAAAGTTAGGGTCCTGTTTATACATGTCGACCAAGGTTCGGTGAGCCTCGCATATGTTGTTGTACTTCTGCACCAACCAAGTGTATTTGGCCACCTTCTTCTTCAGGAGTCGAACCCTCTTCGCCTACAAGATAAGAGTCTGGAAAGAGCTAAAAGGTAAGTGTAAGGAAAATCGCCCGCCACAAATGCAAAAAGAAAATCAAGTCAAAAGACATACCTGTAAAGCCGTACCCGCCACTCTTGGGGCCAAGTCCTTGTCACTGGTCCCCGCCAAGGCCTTGCTCTCGGCACCCGCACAAAAAAGTGTCATGCTTGAGGCCGCCTCTCGCAATTTTCCAATATGTTGTAGTGATGGAGAATCATTATACGACGAGTAGACTGGCCGGCTACCATCCCCACTTGGTCTAGGGACCGGCCTTTCTCGCCCGAGCCCTCAATAGCAATATCCGGGCTCGCTAGATCCACACACTCACCCCTCTCTCCCCGGCCGCCCACAATCCACCATCCCAAGCACGTGCCGAGCGGAGGTTAACAACTGCCTCCCTTCTAAGAGCAAACCTCCCCGAGCGAATGGCTTCAGCCATAAAGACCGGCCTAGGCTCACGACGGGGTGGCTTAACCTTCCCTGTCTATGTTACCACCTCCTTGTTAGCACGAATACGGCGTCTCTTCATCTCTAACGACTCTTCCTCTTCAGGGCCCCCTCCGTGGGATGCAAGTCAGGCTCAGATGGCGCCACTTCGATAGTAGGCGTCCTGATGGGGACAACCTCGAGGACGGTCCTAGGAACAGCCACCGGTATCTCCTCGGGCGTCATTTCAAGCACGAACCCAGGCACCTCCTCGGACATTGCCTCAGGAGCCGCTGCTGATGCGGTCTTTTCCCTTGAGGGGGGAGAAACACTACCCCTAGATGTACCTATAAGGAGCATATCCTCCTCGTCAGAATTAGACACCGCCCTTGAAGGGTCGGCCATAGTTTTCTTCTTCTTCTTTTGCGCCTTCTGAGGAGCACCCCGACCTGCCAAATCATGTACGAGTTGAGCAAGGAAAATTAAGGGGAGCCTCCAAGCCGGAATGGAAGGGAAAAAACAAGCAAGGCCGTTACCTGTCGTGCCATAGAGCCTGAGGAATTCTTGCCAGGTACGGCACTCCTCTGCAAATGGTATCAATGCTCTTACCCACGACCTAATGTCATCAATCCTTCAAGGAGTGTGAGTTGTCACTACATAAAGGTAAAAAGAAATCTAAGATGGTTAAGCCGACAAAATAAGATTGTCGTAAAAACTGCATACAGGAATGCTTACATTCTATGTTCCATGCCTCCGGGAACCCTTCGGGTAAGACACCAAAAATTTCTTCGAAAATTTACGACTTGCCTTGTCGTCAGCTTACACCACAAAACTATTCTTGCCCCGACGTACCAACTGGAGCATGGTACCTCTCACAAATCTCACGCTGAATATTTGCAAGAGGTGGTGAACAGAGACCTCCTTCTCAGCCTTAGCCGCATAAGCGGTAAGAATCCTACACACCTTCAGTGCATACGGGGTAAGTTGGGCCGGAAATGCCCCATACAAAAGACAAAGCTCCTCCGCCAGAGGATTGAGCGGGAGGGTATATCCAATCCGAAAAGAATACTCATAAAATGTGCAATATCCAGGCATGTGCACATTGGCATAGTACGTCCCGGCGGGAGCCATCTCAACGTAATCAAGAATATTGTCCGACTTCCTAAGAGCAGCCAAATGAGATGACGTTAGCTTGCTAAGTTCCCAAGGAGGAAGTTTACATTTGTTGTTAAAATACTTCCGTGTAACCATGCCCTGTGGAAGTATGTTGGTTGTTGATAGAGGAATGAGGATTTCCTCGGCCTCCCATTCCCCATCATCTGAGGACGATGAAACCCTAGAAGGGGCATCACCCCTGGTCTTGATGCTATCATGGAGACACTTAACCATGATGAAAGATATAAGATAAAGGCGCTTCAGGGACACAGGCGTCGAGTCCCGGGAATGAAAATTTTAAGAAGACCAACGAGTACCAGAAAAAACGAGGGTAAGTTTGAGGAAATACTCTCTGAAAAGGTTTGAAAGTTGAATTGGGTTCAACCTCTCTTCTATTTGTAAGGAAAGGCACACGAAAATCGAAAAGGCATAATTCGAAAACCGGCACGGGAAACCAAAATGTAACATCATGTCCTGAACCGCCTCGGGAGCAAAAGTAATGATCACGCCTGTGATCGATGATGTCATCCCAAAAAGGAGCTCTAAAAGGAGATTATATGTCAATGGTATAACGCCTTCGTATAGGATCACGCCCTTCTTCACACTGTCTACGGGTAGACCAAATCTATGGAAAGGTCAAGCACGTATGTCCGATCGTTGAAGAGGCTTCCCGGCTGTGTCCCCTCAAACGGAGGGACTATCTGTATCCGGCAAATTTGGTTCCCTACGTTCTCATGCTATCTATGCATGCCCTTGGCATAGAGGCCGCCCCAACTAAGGCCGACATGAGTAAGGTCAACCCTAATAAGTGGACGGACCGATTAACACGACTCAAGATGGCATCATTTGAAGCTCTGACTCTTTCGTACACTGAAGCCACCAACTTCTGTACTTTTTTTTGATTATTTTGAGAGAGGTCTCCTAATATATAAAGGAGACCTTACCTTTGTAAGGGGAGGGGTATTTTGATACTCAGAATATACAACTCATTTCTCTCTGTTATGCGAAGATTATTACTTGTTCCATTGTTCTTACACCGTAAGATATCTACATTTCACTATTATCACCGGTCTTAGCTCTATAATGCTCTCTAGTTCATATATTACACTTGATTCCGATTAACCCTTGTTTATTTTCGATTGTTCTTGAGCTTAACAATTATTCATATAACTTTTTAGCCAAACAGTGAGCAAACAAATTAGTCTATTTAACCAAAGAAATACACAAAGTAAGCAACGAAATTAGTCTAATTCCGTTTACCCAGAACCCAAATTAATCTATGTAACCCAAGAAAAAAAACACAAAGTAAGCAAAAAAATAAAGGTCCAAAACAGTACATATCAATAAATCAATAGTTACCCAGAAGCAAAATTAGTGTAAACGAAAACCCAAATTAACGAAGCATACCCAAAACTAAACAAAACAAAATTACTTCTTTTTAGCCCAAGAATCTGCAATTATTAAAAGTTCAAATCTTTGAGTATAAAAGAAAGATTGTACAGAGGTACCCAAATATTATACACAATAAAAGATTGTTTTTTCATCGCTATTACTAAGAAACTAGAAAAATGAAACTTAAAGTATAAGAACAAAACTAAAAATTGAAAAAAATAGAAAGTTTTGAGCAAAGAAATATTTACCAATAGAGAAAGGGATGTAGATTTACAATATACGGGTGAAAGTAATCTGAAGATACATACAACAGAGAATTGAAAGGAATAAATTAGATTAAGAAGGCAATTAAGGTGAAGCTGCAGTGAGAGAAAAAAGTGGGGAAAGATCGATATTGTACTAGGGTAAATATTTTCCTTAATTCTAATATCTTGGGGGAAATTTTAAGTGAAATTTTATACTGTAAGACATTTTTAGACTTTTGCCTCCTAACTGAACGTTGTCGATCTTTACCCTTATGTGAATTGGGGGGAAACATTTTATTAAGTAAAATTTTGGTGGGAAATTTTAGGAGAAATATTTTATAAGGAATTTTTAGGGGACGCTTGTAAAGTGTTGCATTCAATATGACAATATAATAGCTTTTTAAAAACATAGCAATATACCTAAGAAGCGTGGCCAAAAATTTCATATTTAAGCAACACTTAAAAAATATTGTCTTTATATGTAAAAGGGGTGTTTTACAAGTGTTTCCTTAAAATCTGTGGCCAAAGACTATACTCAAAGGCCACGCCTATAAAGTGTTCCTACAGATACTTTTGGCAACATTTTTTAAGCGTTGCCTAAATTAGTGTGATTGTAAATATAAAAATTGTACTGGTAGGAGAACAGGGCTATACGAAATGACCGGCCAGATTGTTACCTCTATGCTAGGGTTTGGATCTCTTTCATGCATTCTTTGGAAATTGGAAAAAACATAATTTAAAAAAAGGAACAAAATGAGAAGAAAAGAAAAGTCCGTCAATCAACAATAATGGAGATCAAACAACCAAATCCTAATAGTGACTCGACTAAGGCCAATCTGATAGCAACGTAAGTTGAAAACGAGTCGACATAGATAATTCGAAATTAAGTACCGGACATCTCTCCGACGGATTATAATGAGGACGTTAAAATTCTTCATTTTTCTGCTTAATTCGCCTTCACTAAAGAAAAAAGTGTACACCATGATCTCAAAAGTTAGTCTTAATAGTCTTAGTCACCTTCTTGTATTGTTGTTTTTATTCTGCTTTTGTATGATTTTTGATATTATTTCTTCTTGTTTATATTTTATTAATGTGTTGCTTGTACTTTCTGAACTGAGTATCTATTAAAAACACCCTCTTTATCAATCATAGAATAAAAGTAAAGTCTGAGTACATACTATCTTCTCCTGACCCTACTATTCTAACCTAGCTAGCGGTACATCTTGCTAATATCATCAGAATTATTTTGCAAGTGCTACATTTATATGGAAAGCCCATATCAAAGGTGATCTCCAAACTTGTTGGACTCTATATTTTCAAGGTACTTGTTAATTTCCACTAGCACAAAAGGTCATCTCCTAATACTTAAGCATATCATATATATCAATTTTGGTACTTTCGCTGGAATTGAACCTTGATATCTTATGAGTCCATTTCAATATTATTAACTGCTTTAACATATTCAAAGTGTTACATGATGATCAATTAAAAAAATAATTGATATCGAACAAAGTGCAACAATACATGTGATGAAAAACGTATTAAATACTACTTCATTCGTTCCAATTTCTGTGAATGATAGTAGGCTATAACTATGTATCTTGACCACTATTT
Organism: Nicotiana benthamiana; assembly: GCA_034376525.1. NCBI lineage: Eukaryota > Viridiplantae > Streptophyta > Magnoliopsida > Solanales > Solanaceae > Nicotiana > Nicotiana benthamiana. The sequence continues at coordinate 64,595,393 of CM067338.1, forward strand.
TCACTCTGAATTGGCTACTCTTTACTAATGTTTGAGCGTTAAATGATAGTAAATTTCTCCGATTGAGTATTTTATGCTCTGTAGGAGAAATTCTGGGCTACAATGAGGTGGATGAGCGTTTTGAGCTAATATGGACCATTGAAGACCATATAAAAGTTTATAGAGTAAATTGGGAGTTCGTCGAGGATTGAAGGAGGTTAGCACACTTAAAAAGAAGAACGAAGAAGAGTGCACAAAGTTGCCCATGTGCCTGGGCCACGTAAGTTAGGCAGAAACTGGCCAAAGTGGGCGGCCAGATGCACGGTCACCTGCCCAGGTGTGCGGCCGCTCACGTCTTTCCGAAAAAAAATATTTCACGGCTAATATAGCATAAGGTACCAATTTATAATAAAAGCAAATGATGAAATAAATGAGAGGAGAATAAAAAGATGAATATCAATGCTTCCTATCCTTCTAAAGAATAGGTCTCATTCCAAAAATTGTGCCAGTAGAAAAATATTATAATAGGTTAACCATAGAAAATGTGTCTCCAGGCTCATCTAATGTTTATGGTGGAACCAACCAAAAGGCTTGTCATGACCCAAAATCTAATCATAATCGTGATGGCACCTATCGTGTTATAAAGCAAGTCTATTTCCCAAAATATTACTACTTAACTGATTTTAAGAAATTAATAAAATATTTCCAACATTTAAATTAATTTTTTCATAAACTAAATTAACTCTAAATATAATTAGAAAATATGGAAATGTGTCTCAAACATCGGGGTGTCAGTAAGTCATGAGTATCTAAAATTATGAACTAAAAAATATAATTATCTAAAATAAGAAATGATAAGAGGAGTAACAAGGCCCTGCGGTCTCTAGCAGCTACCTTGCAATCTCCACAGATAGCCGGCATGAACTCAACGATCGCCGAGTTCTACTCACCTGGATCTGCACATAAAGTGCAGGGTGTACACTGAGTACAACCACCTCAGTAGTAAAAGAAATAACCAAGGAACTGAGCAGTAGTGACGGGCTAACTAAAGGAGTCCAATTATTTATTTCCCACAATTTTAAAAATAGCAAGAGTAAACAAGTAAATTTCATAACTCAATAAATGCCACAAAGAAATTTAACAGATAAATGTAGCGACAACAAAGTAAATTATGACGACCCGACCCGTTATCTCGTGAGTTACTCGTTTTCCCTATTTTTAACTTCTTTATACTTCATTATCCGTATCTTATGTTATCGAGTTGGTTTGGAGTGATTTTGATAAGAAATGAGACACTTAGTCTCTTTAAAGAAGGCTTAAGTTGGAAAAGTCAATCGGATGTTGACTTATATGTTAGAGGGTTCGGATGTGAGTTCTGATGGTTCGGTTAGCTTCAGGAGGTGATTTGTGACTTTTAAGCATGTTCGAAATTAGTTTTGGAGGTGCGGAATAGAATTAAGCTTGAATTGACGAAGTTGATATTTTGGCGATTTCAGGTTGATAGGTGAGATTTTGATCTGAGGGTCGGAATAGAATTCCGAGAGTTTCTTTAGCTTCGTGATGTGATTTGGGATATTTTAGGTCATTCGCACGTATTTTGGTTAGGTTTTTGATCGAATGAGTAATACGGAAGTTTTGGAGTTCATAAGCTTGAATCCGAGGGTGATCGATATTTTGATGTTGTTTTGAGTGTTTGAACGTTGGAACAATTTTAAAAGATGATATGGGGTGTGTTGGCATGTTTGGTCAGGGTCCCATAAGGCTTGGATAAGTTTTGGAGGAGTTTTTGGAAGATTTTGTTGTTTTGGGCAAAAACATGTAATGATTCGAAGGTCCATTTTTAGTTCCAGAGATCAAAATTTGATTTCAAAACTTCCGAAATTTTGACAATGAATTATAGGAGTTATCTGGAAAGTTTGGTTTAATTTCATCAAGTCGCGATTAGGTTTTTGGCGTGAAACATGTGTTAATTGTTTAACGAGCGAAATGGATATCTCACTGAGCAAACAAGCTCCGAATTGAGTTTTGGTTGAAGGGCTATGTTTGTATAATTATTTTTGACTCATAGAAACAAGAATCATCGAATTCTCAGGTCCCAGGCTCGAGAAATGAATGTTTGAGTAAAAATTATTTTTTGAAAATATTTAAGGAAAATGGAAATAAAATTTGAATAATGATGGTATCGGGCCCATATTTTGGTTTTGATGCCCGGTAAAGGTCTTATATATGGTTTAAGCACTATATGTAATGTTTGGTTGAAAACGGACGTCGTTTGACGTGTTTCAGACTCAAAATGAAAATTTTGATGTTTTATGAAATTTGAAAGAATTCTTGGATTTTAAAGCTTAGTTCATGGTATATGACGTTATTTTGGCAATTTGATCGCGCAGTTAAGTTCGTAGTATGTTGTTGAGTTAGTGTATATGTTTGGTTAGGTGTCCCAAGTGCTCGAGAGTGTTTCAGAGGTATCTCAGAGTGATTTTGGACTTAGAAAATTGTAGAGAATTGTAGAAATAGTACCCCATGAACAGTGCTGGACAGAATGTTAAGTTCTGAAAATGGGACTCCCATTTTCCCTTTTTACCGATTTGGAGCTCGGATAAGGCGATTCTTCGGGAGATTTTTGAATAGAACAATGGGGTAAGTGTTCTTAACTCAATTTTAGTTATATTACTTGAATTTATTACTAGTTTTGGCGTTTAATCCGTAAATTTTGATAGAAAATGTTAGAAAACCCTCTTGGACAGAATCATGGATTTGAGGGTCGAAATGTAATGGGAATTGAATTATTTTGGTATGGTTAGACTCGTGGCAAGATGAGGAATCTGATGATTTAATTATCTAATTTTTCGAGACTTGGGCCCAGGGCTCGGGTTTTTGCTAATTTCGAGAATTTTGGTATTTTCGGTTATTTGGATAGGGCTTTATTCCCATAACATATTATGATGTATTCGTTCCAATTTTGGATAGATTCGACGCACGTGGAGGCCAATTCGAGTGGCAAATACGTCGCGAGTTAAAGAAATAACCAGTTCGAGGTGAGTAATTTTTGTAAATGACATCCTGAGGGTTTGAAACCCTGGATTTGCACAAAATAGAGCTGTATTGAGGTGACTTGCACGCCGGATAGAGAGCGTGAGGTAGAGCACCGTTGGGGATTGTTACTTGGTCCGTCCTGACTTATGAAATTACTGCGTATTTGACAGAAACTACTTGCTATCATCATAATTTGGGCTGATTTTTGGGCTTCGTCCCAATTATTTGAACCCTTTGGGGATTATTATCGATAATTTCTCACTAATTTAATTATATATTTAAATTCAGTCATGTATTTTTCACTGTTTTAAAAACTCGGCCAAGTTATTATGTCACTGGAAATGATATTACTAAAAATATTTTTGGGCTGAGCATCATGTTTTCTTGTTGCCCAGTGACTTATGTCATTATGTTGGCTGAGTAAGGCCGAGGGCCTGTATTGTGAGGATATATGGATAAGTCTGCGCGTCACAACGGTTACTATATGATATTGTTCTGAGAGTGAGACTAAGGGGCTGATACTCCTTTGAGTTACTGATACTGAGCCCAAGGGGCAGATTTCTATTTTTCATTTTGATACTGAGTCCGAGGGGAAAATTTCTACTTGTTATTTTGATATTGAGGCCGAGAGCCTAGTTTCTTATATTGATATTGAGGCCGAGAGCCTGGTTGATGCCACGAGATGGCTTGATATTGCGCTTGGGTTGTAGGAGTCCCTCCGGAGTCTGCACACACCCCCAGTGAGCGTCGTTGATAATAAATAAATGGAGGTCTCAGGGTTCACGCCGCGGTGGGTACCAGAGTGTACCGTCATATGCGTTGCATTGCATTCATGCATTTGTTCTTATCTGTATTATCTATCATAATATTTCTGCACTTTTATTTCATTGGATTTTATGCTATATGTTGATACCCAATTTTTTCCTATATATTTTATACTTAAAATACTTTCAAAATAGCATGTATATGCATATATAAGCATCCACAAAGGTTTTGGTATTTTTTTCACATTTTTTAAGAATTTTTAAATCAGTGTATGACCTATTTTGCACTATAAAATCCAATAATTATTTCTAAAATATCTTATTTTGGTGAATAATTTATTTTATTTTCGCATTTACACAAAAAAGAATTTACATAATTTTTACATAATTTCACAAGTTCATTTGGTATTTTTTAAATTAAAATTGTAATTTTAGCCTATTTCTCGATTTTATAGCATTTGCAACTACAAAATCATTTCTAATATTTTTTGATTAATAATTATGTATTTTTTATTATCTCGGTATTTTCAATTTGATTTTTAACATCAATTACTATTTTATATCATTCAATTGGGGAAGATTGGCTATTTAAATTATAGCCCATTTTAATTTCAATTCTAGCCAATTTCCACCCTAATTCCAACCCCAGTTACACTACCCAATTTTATAAATAATCCAACCCAGACCTAATTGAACCAACCTCCCGAACCCCTATTTTTAATCGTGGTCGTTGATTGTTTTAATCAACGGTCCACGATTGCCTTGACTTAATTAAACCAAAGCCCCCCCCTCCCAACCCTAATAATTCTACACAAACCAGCTGCCCTTGTATCCCCCTTATTCCCAAAATGCTCTCAACCCCTCTGAAACCCTAGCCCTCCTCCGACCACTTTCCGACCTCGTTTCACCGAAAAACATGGCCTCCCAGGCTTCATGCAACCTATATTCATCTACAGTCCCTTCTATGACCCTTTTTGTTCAAAGATCAAAACCCTATCTTGAAGATTACCGACTCAGAGGTCCTCCGACTTGAGTTCTACAGCCATGTCCGGTCTCTCTCTGGCGAGTCTTGGTGTTTTGAGTCCGTTGTCGACTCAAAATCAGTCCGTTCCAGGTTTTCTCGTTCTCTAGGGTTCTCTCTGAAATCCTAAATCTCCAAGGTTTTCTTCTTTGTTTCTTTTTAAGATCTACTGCAGATCCACGTTATTTTCTAAAGTTTCAAAGTGTTCTCCACATTTTTTACCGATTTTGTTCTTAGAATGTTCATCTTCTTAAAAATTAGGGTTCTCCGATTCTCTATATTATTTGCACTACTGTGATTTCTTTTATTTTTTTCTACATTTCCTAAGTATTTCTACTATGATTTTCATGTATTTTCTTCACCATGTGTTTCTAAGGTTTCCGGGTAGTTTCTTTACTATGCTCTTTGCTCTCGTTGTGCTTTTCATGAATGTTTATGTTCTCTCTGAATGCCTTTTTTTCTTTACACTCGAGACGTGATGAAAACCCTAGATTTTAGGGGTTTTCCGATTTTGTGTGTGATTTGTCTTCTGCCTGTCTGATTCCGAAACCCTAACTGTTTGAGTCCCTTTCATGCTTCTGATTTCTTGCTAAGATCTGCAAGAACTTCTAATCTGTTTCATGCCTATGTTCTTCCGCCCTCTGATTACATGACTATTCTATTAATTTCACTCTCGCATGTTTGAATTTTTGCATCTCTTTATAGTCATATTTTCCCCTTTCAAATAACCCTAATTTTGGGGTTGATTTTTATGAACTTATTTGATTTTCCAACTTAGACTTATTCTCGGACTGTATTCGAATACAAGTTTCCTTGATTCCCTATGTGATTGATGATTCTATTTACCTTATTTGTTTAAATCGTGTGTATTTCAAAAACCTTATATGTATTTACCCTTTATTTTACATCTCATTCTTGATTTTCTTCCCAAAAATAGAACTCTGTTTATTTATCTTAAGTCTGGTTCCTTAATTAAAGGGGATCCTTTCCCTAATAGATTGTGATTGATACTAAGTTATTTTCTTGACTTATTGGTTGCTTACTTTCAAACTATAAACCCCATCCTTTTTACTTCAAAGACACGAACATTTTCACAAGTTCACACCCCAATCACTCTCTCTTCTCTTCTCTACTCTTTTCTGCTACTTGTTCTGCTACTTAGGTTTAGCCGGCTGAAAGATAACGCTAAACTATTGTTGAAACACGTTCTCAAGTCGCTAAACTAAATGAGTGTTCATATTTGTAGGTTTTGATAAATGACAAATCGACGTGAACGGAACATTGACATATGCCGAAGTCCAAGCACAAGAGAAACAAAGATCAAGATTAAGTAAAGCAACAAAGTTATACATGAATCTTTCTATAATTGTGATCTTGATCCGACAATTGATTCAAGACTTGGCTTCTCTCGTAAAATCATTTTTATCAAACCATGCATCTTTAATTTAAAGCAAAATGATTATCAAACATTTCATTTTAACCAAAATGATTCTAAACATGTCTTTCAAATATGGACAAAGATAATCGATTATGTACTTTATGATAATCGATTATGTTAAAGCAGTGTACACCAGATTTTACAAAGCTGTAAGATAATCGATTATGTACCTTATGATAATCGATTATGTTAAGGCAGTGTACACCAGATTTTACAAAGCTGCAAGATAATCGATTATGTACCTTATGATAATCGATTATGTTAAAGCAGTGTTCACCAGATTTTTCAAAGCTACAAGATAATCGATTATGTACCTTATGATAATCGATTATGTTAAGGCAGTGTTCACTAGATTTTTCAAAGTTACAAGATAATCGATTATGTGCCTTAGACTAATCGATTATGTTGAGACAGTGAGCATCAGATTTTTCAAAGTAGCAAAATAATCGATTATGGATTTTCTGGTAATCGATTATATTAAAGACCGTTGCCAAAGTATTTTCAAACACTGAAAGATAATCGATTATGTACAATCAGACAATCGAGTATGTTAAGCATAAAATCGGGGATTGATTTTTGAACGTTGTCAGGTAATCGATTATGCGATTTGGATAATCGATTATGCTGCTTAAAATCTGGGATTGATTTTTGAACGTTGGCAGATAGATTATGCAGAATCAGATAATCGATTATCCTAGCACAAAATCAGCAATTTGTGATTGGCAATTAAGCAACGGTTTTGGGTGTTTTGAGCACTATTAATACAACTCAAATTCACTCTTCGAAACACAACAACTAATTACATTCTTGCTAAAGCTTACATACTCTCTTTGCAATCATTTTATATTCATTTCATAAGTTTTTGAGAGCCAAACTCTTGACGAAATTGTTGTGTTCTTGAGCGTATTGTTTTTACTCATATCTACTCTATAAAGAGAGTCTTGTCTTGAGTGCTAAGTGTTTGTACACACTTGAAGGGATATTCTAATCCCTTGTTGTAAGAAGGAAAAGTAGTTCCTTGGTTTGAAGTCTTGAGGTGTGGTATCCTCGAGCAAGTTGAAGTCTTGTAGAGTGTATATCTACGAGCAAGTGTAACAGTTTGTTAGGCACCCGTAAGCTTAACGAAGTTAGTGTAAAACTCGAGAGAGTCTCTCGGGGACTGGACTAACCACACGTTGTGGTGAACCAGGATAAAATTTGGTGTGTTTTCTCCTTATCTTTTTAATTACTGCACTAACGTTATTCGTGCAATTTTTAATTCCGCAAATTTACATTGCTTTTTATTATAACGCTATTCACCCCCCCCTCTAACGTTAAGCGTATATTTTAACAATTGGTATCAGAGCCATACTCTCTGAAAGACTTAACAGTTTGAGAGAAACTTTCCATGGCTTCTACTCGTAGTGTTTATGCAGGACTAGGTGAAGGACAATGCTTCACAAGGCCACCACTTTTCGATGGCACCAACTACACTTACTGGAAGGAGAGAATGAGGATTTTTATACAATCAAACAACTTCCAATTGTGGAAAATTATCAAAAATGGAGAACTACAACCTACCAAAAAGGTTGGAGAAGAACTCGTTCCAAAAACGGAAGACGAATACGACGCCGATGATATCAGAAAAGTGGAGAACAACGCAAAGGCAATCAACATGATGTATTGTGTAGTGAACCCCGATGACTATCGAAAAATATCATGTTGCACCACTGCCAAGCAAATGTGGGACAAATTAGAAATCACCTACGAAGGTACGGACCAGGTAAGGGAAGCTAAAATTGATTTCCTAACCCACGAATATGAACTGTTTCGCATGAAGGAAAACGAGAAGATAGATGACATGTTCGAACGATTTTCAAAAACCGTCAATGACCTACACGCCCTCAAAAAGACATTCACGGATAAGGAGCTTGTCCGGAAAATTCTACGAAGCCTCACTCCGGAATGGCGTTCCAAAGCCGACGCTATCCAAGAATCAATCGGCATCACAAACGTCACCATCGACGGACTACGAGGTAACCTTAAAACTTATGAATCAACTATTCTTAACTCTCCTTAGGATGATCAAAGGAAAAGAAATATTGCGCTCAAAGCATCAACTACTCAACCTCAAAACAATGAGGAGTCAAGTGATGAAGATGTCGAGCTTGGACTCGTTATTAAGAAATTTCACAAGTTCATGCAAAAGAAGCATGAACGAAAAGGTAAGCAACAAGGCGACCAATTGAAGTGCTATGGATGCGGAGAAATTGGGCATATCAAATCAAATTGTCCAAACATCAAAAAGGAGAAGAAACCATTCAAGAAACAAAGAGCATACATCTCTTGGGGAGGCGACTCCGGAGACGAATCAAGTGATGGAGAAGGAAACGAGACCGCAAAATTATGTCTTATTGCGCAAAATGAGGTATGTACTACTTCAAAGAACTACTTCACTTTAGAAGAAATGCAAGATGCATTTGATGAGTTGTATAAAGAGTTTATTAGCGCTTCTAAATCTATAAAAGATTTAAGAAAACAATTTTCTTCAAAAGAAAAGGATTTTGAAAAACTTACTCTTGAAAATGAGAAATTAAAAGAGGAAAACAAGTTTTATGGCAAAAGAAGCGCCGATAAACCCGAAAGCTCAAATAAGGATTGCACTTCTTGCAAATCTCTAAAGGAAGAAGTAGAAAGTCTTAGAATCACTTTGCACAAATTCAATTCTTCACACAAAAATCTCAATGAAGTGCTTGTAAATTTGAAATCCACTAAGCACGGTATAGGCTTCAAACACGAGCCAAAAGAAAAAGTTGAGTCCATTCCTAAACCACCTAAGACTCAACTTAGGCCAAACAAAATAAATGTCATCGCTCAACCTAGAAATTTTAATCCTAGAATTGCAACTCATCCTAGAACAAATGCTAGAAGAAATATTGGAATGTATAGACCACCTAGACAAGATTTTCGAAAACCACATCAAAACTATTTTCCTAAAAATAGAGTGGATGCTAGAAGAAATGTTGGCATGTATAGACCACCTAGACAAGATTTTCGAAAACTACATCAAAACTATGTTCCTAAAAATAGAGTGAATAAATTTAGACCCCCAAATTACTATCATCCTAGAAGAATGCACAATCCGAATGTCATTTGTCATTATTGCAATAAAATTGGGCATATTGCTCCTGCATGCTTCACTAGACATAGACATTTCACTGCAGGACAATCACACCAATATGTTGCACCTAACACACAAGGACCCATAATGGCTTGGGTACCAAAATCTCATTAATTTGTTTTGTAGGTGTGTTTGAAGGGATCGAGTGCACTTTGGTATCTTGATAGTGGATGCTCCAAACATATGACCGGGGATGCATCAAAATTCCTTCAACTAAAACCCAAGGAAGGAGGAAATGTCATTTTTGGAGACAATAACAAAGGAAAGATTATCGGCATTGGATCGGTCGGTAAGGACGAATCCTCCTCCATTAAGCATATTTTGCTTGTTAAAGGTCTTAAACATAATCTCTTGAGCATAAGTCAATTATGTGACAAGGGAAATCTTGTATTGTTTGACTCCGAAGAATCTTAGTTATCCATCGTAGTGATTTTAAAATTATTCTTCGTGGTATTAGAATAGATAATATCTATATGGTTGATCTTGAAAATTCTTCATCAAGTTATGTGAATTTTCTTTTGAGTAAAGAAGACGGCATGTGGTTATGGCATCGTAGAGTAGCTCATGTAAATATGAATCTTTTAAACAAACTAGTTTCACAAGAATTAGTAATTGGTCTTCCAAGCATGAAATTTGAAAAAGATTCTACTTGTGATTCATGTCAAAAAGGGAAACAAACAAAAGCCTCTTTTAAATCCAAAAATATTGTTTCAACCACTAGACCCTTACAACTTCTTCACATGGATCTTTTTGGACCATCTCGTGTTGAAAGTCTTGGTGGAAATCTTTATGCTTTTGTAATTGTTGATGACTACTCTAGATTCACATGGACGTTATTTCTTGCTCATAAAAGTGATGCCTTTCATGCTTTCAAAAGTTTTCTTAAACGTGTTCAAAATGAAAAGAACACAACCATCACTTCCATAAGAAGTGATCATGGGGGGGAGTTCGATCACAATCTCTTCGCGGATTTTGTGACGAACTCGGTATTGAACATACCTTTTCGGCTCCACGTACACCACAACAAAATGGAGTGGTAGAACGTAAAAATCAATGTCTCGAAGAGATGGCTAGAACCATGCTCAATGAGGCCGAAATTCCCAAATATTTTTGGGCGGATGCCGTGAGAACCGCAAGCTATGTTTTAAACAGAGCTATCATTAGACCGATACTCATAAAAACTCCCTATGAACTCTATAAGGGAAGGAAACCAAATCTTTCCCATCTTAGAGTCTTCGGTTGTAAAAGTTTTATTCACAACAACGGAATCACGTAGCAAAGCATATAGAGTGTTTAATAATCGAACCAAAACTGTTGAGGTATCTCCTCATGTAGTATTTTGTGAAAATGATGCTCGCTTGGCGAGAGAGGATTCTTGTGTTGATCCTGCAGATGCTTTAAAGAAAATCAATCTTCAAGACGAGGTACAAAAGGAGGATCCAAAGGAAGTTCAAGATGAAGTCATGGAACAACCTTCGGAAGAAGTACCACCACAAGAAGAAGAATCGATGATGCCTAAGGCTTGGAGGACGTCTAAAGACCATCCTCTTGACAAGGTAATTGGCAACATCGAGAAAGGGGTAAGTACACGAAACCTTCTTAAAGATACTGTAGGACATATGGCTATTGTTTTACAAATAGAACCCAAAACCATTTCTGAAGCAATTGGGGATGAGCATTGGACCTTGGCAATGCAAGAGGAGCTTAACCAATTCAAACGTAATGATGTTTGGGAATTGGTGCCAAGACCCGATAATCATACCATAATTGGTACGAAATGGGTTTTTCGGAATAAATTAGATGAAAAAGGTATAATCACTAGAAACAAAGCTAGGCTACTTTCTAAGGGATATAATCAAGAAGAAGGCATTGATTATGAAGAAACCTATGCACCCGTTGCACGCCTAGAAGCCATTCGTTTATTACTTGCTTTTTCATCATCTATGAATTTCAAATTATTTCAAATGGATGTCAAAAGTGCCTTTTTCAATGGGTTTATTCAAGAGGAAGTGTATGTTGAACAACCCCCGGGCTTTGAAGATTTTACATCTCCCGACCATGTCTTCAAGCTTAAGAAAGCTATATATGGTCTTAAACAAGCTCCTCGAGCTTGGTATGAACGTCTAAGTAAATTTCTCTTAGACAATGAGTTTGAAAGGGGGAAAGTTGACACCACACTTTTTATCAAAAATAAAAACAATGACATTCTATTAGTTCAAATTTATGTCGATGATATTATTTTTGGTGCTACTAATGATTTTCTATGCGAGGAATTCTCTAAGTTAATGACTAGCGAATTCGAAATGTCAATGATGGGTGAGCTAAACTTCTTCTTGGGGCTGCAAGTGAAACAAATGAAAGAGGGAACTTTCATTTGCCAATCCAAATATTGCAAGGAGTTGCTAAATCGTTTTGAAATGAGCAACGCCAAAGCAATGGCCACCCCAATGAGTACATCTGACCATCTTGACAAAGATGAGAAAGGTAAGGAAGTAGACACCAAAAATTATCGAGGTATGATCGGATCTCTTCTCTATCTTACTGCTAGTAGACCGGACATCATGTTTAGCGTGTGTTTATGCGCTCGATATCAATCATGTCCGAAGGAGTCACATTTAACTGCGGTAAAACGGATTATGAAGTATCTTGTTGGAACAATAAATGTGGGACTATGGTATCCCAAAGATTCTTCATGCCAACTTGTTGGCTATTCCGATTCCGATTTTGCAGGTTGCAAATTGGACCGCAAGAGCACTAGTGGCACTTGCCATTTGCTCGGTAGCTCCTTAGTTTCTTGGTTTAGCAAGCAGCAAGTTAGTGTTGCGTTGTCCACAACCGAGGCTGAATATGTAGCCGCGGGGAGTTGTTGCGCTCAAATCCTTTGGATGAAACAACAACTCTCGGACTATGGCCTTAGTATCGATCATGTTCCTCTTCAATGTGACAATACTAGCACCATAAGCTTGACGAAGAGTCCTATTCTTCACTCAAGAACGAAACACATAGAAATTAGACATCACTTTATAAGAGATCACGTTCTCAAGAGCGATGTCGAAATTGAATTTGTTGAAACCAAAAATCAATTGGCCGACATCTTCACAAAGCCTTTAGAGAAAGAGTCCTTCTTCCGAATTCGTAGTGAACTTGGGATTCTTGACTCCACGTTGATCTAATTCATGCATTGCATTTTTATGTTTTAACGATTACTAACTTGAGCGTCGGAGGCGCCTAATTCTTTTTTGCAGGTATCGGCCCAAAGACAGGGGGAATTATCAGACACTGGTGCAGAATAATCGATTTCTCTAAAGTCAATAATCGATTATTCCCCATTTACGTTTTATGTTTATTATGCTGGAAAATTGACATAATCGATTATACAACACTACAATCGATTATCTAATAGTTTTGGCTTTGCAGGATTTTAGCTGTTAAATATAAAAATCGATTATCACATATCCCTAATCGATTATGTTGACATTTATGTTCAGGTTTTAAGTCACTGTGTGAAAATAATCGATTATCTAAAACAGTGTAATCGATTTTCCTATTACCGTCCCGGATGTCGAGACGAAAGTCAATGATGATAATAAATAATGTCTTGTCTCTTTGTTTTTCTATTTTTTATGTATTTGCAATATTGTTTAATCAATAAAGAGTAAGTTATTTTTTTTTGCTAATGTTAAAAGGGGGAAGATATGGGCTATGCACATTGGCATTAATTGAGGGGGAATTCATAACTTGAGGGGGAACTTGTTGCATATCTATATACTTGTCTTGGATCGTCATTATGAATTAATTAATATGTATATCCCGATATTGGTTTGCCATTATCAAAAAGGAGAAAATTGTTGAAACACGTTCTCAAGTCGCTAAACTAAACGTGTATTCATATTTGTAGGTTTTGATAAATGACAAACCGACGTGAACGGAACATTGACATATGCCGAAGTCCAAGCACAAGAGAAACAAAGATCAAGATTAAGTAAAGCAACAAAGTTATACATGAGTCGTTCTATAATTGTGATCTTGATCCGACAATTGATTCAAGACTTGGCTTCTCTCGTAAAATCATTTTTATCAAACCATGCATCTTTAATTTAAAGCAAAATGATTTTCAAACATTTCATTTTAACCAAAATCAATTCTAAACATGTCTTTCAAATCTGGACAAAGATAATCGATTATGTACTTTATAATAATCGATTATGTTAAAGCAGTGTACACCAGATTTTAAAAAGCTGTAAGATAATCGATTATGTACCTTATGATAATCGATTATGTTAAGGTAGTGTACACCAGATTTACAAAGCTGCAAGATAATCGATTATGTACCTTATGATAATCGATTATGTTAAGGCAGTGTTCACCAGATTTTTCAAAGCTACAAGATAATCGATTATGTACCTTATGATAATCGATTATGTTAAGGCAGTGTTCACCAGATTTTTCAAAGTTACAAGATAATCGATTAAGTGCCTTAGACTAATCAATTATGTTGAGACAGTGAGCATCAGATTTTTCAAAGTAGCAAAATAATCGATTATGGCTTTTCTGGTAATCGATTATATTAAAGACCGTTGCCAAAGTATTTTCAAACACTGAAAGATAATCGATTATGTACAATCAGACAATCGATTATGTTAAGCATAAAATCGGGGATTGATTTTTGAACGTAGTCAGGTAATCGATTATACAATTTGGATAATCGATTATGCTGCTTAAAATCTGGGATTGATTTTTGAACGTTGGCAGATAATCGATTATGCAGAATCAGATAATCGATTATCCTAGCACAAAATCAGCAATTTATGATTGGCAATTAAGCAACGGTTTTGGGTGTTTTGAGCACTATAAATACAACTCAAATTCACTCTTCTAAACACAACAACTGATTACATTCTTGCTAAAGCTTACATACTCTCTTTGCAATCATTTATATTCATTTCATAAGTTTTTGAGAGCCAAACTCTTGACGAAATTGTTGTGTTCTTGAGCGTATTGTTTTTACTCATATCTACTCTATAAAAAGAGTCTTGTCTTGAGTGCTAAGTGTTTGTACACACTTGAAGGGATATTCTAATCCCTTGTTGTAAGAAGGAAAAGTAGTTCCTTGGTTTGAAGTCTTGAGGTGCGGTATCCTCGAGCAGGTTGAAGTCTTGTAGAGTGTATATCTACGAGCAAGTGTAACGGTTTGTTAGGCACCCGTAAGCTTAGCGAAGTTAGTGTAAAACTCGAGAGAGTCTCTCGGGGACTGGACTAACCACACGTTGTGGTGAACCAGGATAAAATTCGGTGTGTTTTCTCCTTATCTTTTTAATTACTGCACTTACGTTATTCCTGCAATTTTTAATTCCGCAAATTTACATTGCTTTTTATTATAACGCTATTCACCCCCCTCTAGCGTTAAGCGTATATTCTAACAACTATATGGTTCTATCTGCCTAGCTGCCTTACTATTTGAATTTGCAACTGGTAGGTCCATGATTTAAATACCATCTCCAAAACTATGTGTTTACCTCTCTCTTCTGTATGCTTCACATGCATGTATGTACGATTTTCATATTATGTAATTAAATTTCAGCATGTACATCCCTACCCCATATCCCCATGTTTTTATTTTATGTTGTATGCTTGTATGAATTCTTTCCTGTACATCCCTTCCCCCAAATCCCCATAGCTTAATTCTGTTTTCTACAAACATGTTCATTTAATCTCCTTTCCCTAACCCCTTTGTGTGTGAGTATTGTTCTAGGCTAGGATGGCACTCCATTGGCACCCCTAGTTTAGGACTAAGCTGCTCTAAACCTATACTCAAATCAGTCCCATTCCTTTAACCCCCTATTATGTGTTGAGCTTGACACAGGTTTGGTGGTGTCCTAATCACCATACAGGCTTAAGTCTGACTTTCCAAGTCTGCTCTAATTTGTTCAAGCCATGTAAAGGGTTAGGGGTGTGCCAGTCCCATTCATGGCTAGGTATGACCACCCTTTTCTTTGGTCTTTCTCTAATTCCCTCACTTTTACACTTTCTGTCATTTCTTTAAGTCCTACCCCTAGAGTTCCCTCTTAACTTTGATAACTAAGGGCTGGTAATTCCACACCTTGCACTACTCTAATCATTTTTAGGGTGCAAGCATTTCCTGGGCTTCCTGAAAGCCCTTGGAACTTTGAAACACTCTAAGAGAAAGCCTTAGAATCTGGAGCACGGATTTGGTAAAATGCATGTGTTGGACATTAAGGTTGCTTTGGGCTTCCTCGGGTCCGTTTTTAGTTTTTAATGTATTTATTTCCCTTCCACTTGTTGTAATAACTTTGTAAAAGAATTTGGGGAATATAGTAAAAAGGGTGTGGGAGGGGTTTATATTGTTACATCAATCAATGAGTAGAAATCATGCCTATCAGATTTCAATATCGCTAATCATCTAGAAATCATGTCTATTGGATTTCAATCATACAGAAACCATGCCTGTAGAATTTCAATAGTGTATCTCATTTAGAAACCATGCCTATAGGATTTAAATAGTGTATCTCAGTTAGAAACCACGCCTGTAGGATTTTAATATTGCGTCTAGAAATCATGCCTATATGATTTTTTGTATTGCAAGCATAATAGATATCATGTCTATTGGAACTGCATTAAAACGCTAGGCAAATAGTAGGTCCCTTAAACGTTCTAAAAGAAGCAACAAATCAATATGTAGATATCATGCCTATAGGGTTCAAACTCGCCTAATGTGTTAAACACTTTCAATAAAATTTGTCCAATGCTGTCTATCTTTGAAATCTGGCGAAGTCTCCCTTTTACACTATTTTGAATCTATATAGTCTTATAAAATTCCAAACCTGCATTTTATTCTAGAATTAACTCTTTGGTGTTCTGCCTAAATTTGCACTTCAATGCTTTTAAAAAAACTTTTTTCTTATACAATTCTTACTTAAGCAGTTCGGCTGTCTTGCAAGCCATTTCTGAAGTTCTGCGAATTTCAATTTCCTGCTTCAAATTGTCACTTTCTGAAACTACTGGTTTTAAAATACCTTAGGTTCTAACAAACCAGACCCGAGGGCCTCAAAGTAGACTTATTATCCAACTTTATGTGTTAAACTAATCTGTCCACTATCACTTTTAAGTTTAAGACCAAATCAGTAATTGCAAGTCATGCTAAACTAATTGATGTATGGCTTAAGGGGTTTATGTGCAGCCTTTTTATGTTTGCTTTCTCCCCCTCATGTGTTATTTGTTTTGATTGACGCCTTAGCATTTTTACCTTTAAGCTCCATATATGCCCCCATCCCTTTTCTTCCCTTTTAGGATTAGAAGTCACAATACCTCGAGACTAACAGGTCGGGACGGGTATTAGTATGCAATAAGTAAATGAGACTAAACGCGCTTAAATACCTTAACGAGGTGGGAAGGGTAGAATATGGAGATGATGACGATGCACTAATATCATAATATGACCCCTCTTTAGGAATATGTGCAGGATGTTGCAACGAATGATCCATATTATAGTTTAACCTAGGACCCTCTTTACTTTCTTTTCTTTATTTATATGTTTTATTTAAACTAAGATTCCCTTTTGTCCTTCTTTCAAAATTGTCAACTTGCTTGTATTCCTTCTGTGCAAACTTTTCTTGTCTATTTCTATGCTTCTTAAAGTCACATCTAAGCAAGGCCGGGAACCACACTAGTGGATCTTGAGGGGTTCCTAACACCTTTTCCTCGAGATAATTTCAAGCTCTTACCTGAACTCTGGTTTTCCTTCGAATCCTTCTTCTTTTCTCAAAAGTGTCCTAATGCAATATAATCATGAGGTGGCGATTTTTCAAACTCCATAGCCAAATTCCCCCGAAAGGGGATAAAAGAGTCATTCCACCCATAATGTCGCAAAACTCAATTCCTCTCCATCGGGAGAAAAAAAGGGGGCGTCGACACTACTTCTTGCAATAATTACCTGATATCCCAGCGTTATTTGTTAACGGAGCGTTGTGCCTGAGGGGCTGACTTCTGTGCTTGTTTTCATTACTTGTTTTGCATTTATTTGCTTAACTATTGGAAAAAGACACTTTCAAAAGAGGTTTTAAACTGAGCTAAGATATTTCTAAAGATTTTACAGTTTCACTGTTTTTCTCAAAGGGTTTACACTGCTCATATATAACATGATGGCTTGTTTTACGTGATTTCTTGTTGCTCAGTTGTTATTTGCCCTTATTACTCACTGAGTTGGAGTACTCACTTTACTCCCTACACCTTGTGTGCAGATGCATGTATTTATACACGTGGCAGCGGGTTTTGGTGATTGGAAGCAAGGTTATTGGAGTTTTAGCAAAGTGGCTGTCAGCGTTCGCAGCACCGCTTTTCTTCCTTTTTGTTCATCAGTCCTGTTTTGTATATTTTAGACCTTGTAGTAGTATTAATACTCTAATAGATTCTCATGACTAGTGACACCCCGATGTCGGGCTGAGTTGGGTTGTTATTCTGCATGTTAATAGAATTGAATTGTGGACTACCTAAAGGATATGATTATTCATCCTTATAAATGACTTATTTGATTTATTTAACTGTTAGAACTGAATTTGAGTAAGCGTCGGCTGGCCTTGTCTTCACGAGAGGCGCCATCACAAGCGGGTTTGGGTTTTGGGTTGTGACATAAATGCAACCTCATAGCAATGTCACTCTATTGCTCAGCACTCGTACTTAGAACTCAACACTCAATACACTTAACACTCTGAGCTCACTGGGGGTGTGTACAGACTCTGATGGGCTCCTAAATCCCAAGCGCTAAGTACGATCAACTCACTTGCTACATATCAATACCTGTATCTATATGGTCAACTCATGTGCTATGCGGATAACTCACGCGCTATGGTATCAATACCTGGACCCACACGGTCAACTCACATGTTGCGTAGACATCTCAAGTGCTATGGTATCAATATCCTCAAAACCAGGCCACCGGCCTCACTCAATCATGTACCTCACTAGACTTACCATATTCAACAAACAAAGGGACACAACCCACATCAAGTATCACAACATTTTAGAAAATAATAGAGACTAAGGTAACCATGTACAATAATTTCTATGACTGAGTACAAATATAGTGAGCATGAATAAAGCGTAAAACTTGATCTCTAACATGAAGGCAAATAAGTTCAACAACAAGTAAACACATAAGTACAGATAATAGCCATTAGGCCTCACAGCCTCATGGGATGGACCAAGTCTCAATCCCTCATGGTTCACACCCACACGCCTGTCAGCTAGCGTGGGTATCACCACCAAACAATCACATGATATCAATTTCTCTGGGTTTATACCTTAAAAGCCAGAGATAAAACTGTTACTTACCTCAACCGTGTAAAATCCTACTTCGAGATGCTCTCATTTCTGGACTCGGTCTCCAAAAGTTTTGAATCTAACCATAATCAAATTAATACCATCAACATATAGTAAAGAATCGAATTGTACAATAAAAATTATAAAATATACCAAAAATCCAAAATCGGCCAAAACTCGTTCCCCTGTCCCACATCTCAAAACCAGTCAAAAACGGAAGAATCAAAACCCTCGTCCTCTCTCGTGTCTAACCACATAAAGTTTATCGAAATCGGACTTCGTTTGGTCCTTCAAATCCCTACCTAAAACTCTCAAAAACTCAAACCCTGACTCCCTCAATTTCACTTTGAAATCATCAATCAAATCCCAAAAATGAAGATGGATTCATGAAATATAATAAAACCGAGTAGAGAACACTTATTCCAATCCATATGATGAAAATATCCTCCAAAATCGCCCAAATCCGAGCTCCCTAACTAAAAATATGACTGAAAGATCAAACCCTAGTTTTATATATTTTTTTTGCCAGCTATTCTGCCTGTATTTCTCATTCCAAACAATCCCGAAACTCATATTTATGACTCCAATAGATTTCTTGTAAAATTCTAGTCAAGTTAGGCTTTTGAATCACTCAATTTGACCTTATAATGAATGAGATATGTAGGTTTTAATATTTACAATTAGTGCAAATATTAAAATACGCTGCTAGTGGCAATTTCGTATTTACTCTGAAAAATCTGGCAACCTAATTTTAAGTAAAATGATCATAAAATCCTCATACGATGTCCAAATTTGACGATAATTTTTGCTACGGGTCCGTAATTACGATACAGATATAATGCTTCAATAACAAATAAATCGGAGCTCATTTGTTGAATATTATATCATTGATGCTTGAATAAATAACGTCGAAACATAAGAAAAATAAGCGCAACACAATTCAAACCTATATAAAACTCACCCAAGGCCCTTGGGACCTCAATTAATAATTCCAACAAAAATATATCACTTTCCGAACTTAGTCAAGTCTTTGGAACACCCAAAAGAACACCAAAACACCAAATCAACCTCGAATTCAAGCATAAGAACTTCTAAACTTTCAACTTTCGCCAATTCAAGCCTAATTCTACAACGGACCTCCAAATTA
Source organism: Nicotiana benthamiana (assembly GCA_034376525.1). Lineage (NCBI taxonomy): Eukaryota > Viridiplantae > Streptophyta > Magnoliopsida > Solanales > Solanaceae > Nicotiana > Nicotiana benthamiana. The sequence goes on from CM067338.1 coordinate 64,615,274, forward strand.
TATTCTGGACACACTCCTAAGTCTAAAATCGCCCAACGAAGTTAATCGAATCATAAAAATCCAAATCCGAATTCGTTTACTCATAAGTCAACTTCCGATTGACTTTTTTCTAACTTCGCTTTCTAAAACTAAGTGTTCATTTCACTCCAAAACTACTCCGAACCCAAATCTACCAACTCGATACAACTCAAATCAACTGAACAATACATAAAGAAGCATACATAAGAGAAATGAGGCTATAACTTTCAAAACGACATACCGATTCGTTACAAGGATTTCCTAGATATGTCCCATTTGACACAAGTAAAGTCCCTCATGGTTGAGAGTGATCTTTTTTCGCCAAAGAACCAAGTCCACTTATAGGTCACGGATAGATATCTTGTTCAAAGAGTTTTCTCTACTACCCGAGAAGGTACTGATGGCTGAAGCTACATCTATATAAATGCATCTTACAAATGGAATAAACAATACCTATCTAAACCTATACTTAACACCTACTTTGATATACCTAAGGTAATTGATATAGAGGATGACACTAAGCCTAATCTATCACTCTTTAATTGTAATGTTCTATCTAAATAGAGTTCAAATATGACAGACTTAAGAGAAAGTCTCGGACAACAGAAAGGAAGCCAAACCATGTGCTAAGTTATAAAATGTGCTAGAGTCTAATGGCACAAAAAATTAAAAAAAATATATGCTTTTACTTTCAAAATGTGCCTTGTCCTTGGATTTTCAAGAAAAGCTCTATCAACTTGGAAAAAAAAATAGGAAGCCATCTATGTTAACCCAACAATTTAAAAATCTAAAATAATTTATATGTTGATCATCATCATCCAAATTCTTCATAAAAAAGCGCTCTATGATCTCAACATGTCTTAGCCAGATGTCTAACAGAGGTTCTTTGAAACAATTGATTCTAATGATCATTAACAAAGATTCTGTCAAGCCTTTTCCAGCTTCTCCTCCCAGGTCTTCTGTTATTGCACCAAGTATAATTAGAATCATTGTAACCAATGTTAATTAGGCCACAGTTGGACAAGTTTGAAATTCCAGACTTTCTATACATTCTGTGAGGTTTACCCCTTAGTTTTTCATTAGGATCCATGATTATGTTGAAATCCCCTCCCACAATCCAAAGGACATAAATCACCATATTATCTAGTTCAGAAGATTGCCATAGGTCCCTTCTATCTATGGATTTGCATTTAGCATAAACAACAATAATATATGTGTCTTTCATACCAATAGCATTGTGAAAGTTGATTGTGATATATTAATCACTGATGGAAGTGATTGTAGTAGTGTTGTAGGAATTCCACAAGCACCAGATTTGGCCAATATTATCGCAGCAATAATGTTATAAACTCAAGAATTTCTTGTACCCCTCTAAGTTATCATTAGAGACAAATGGATCATAGATAGCCACATATTGAGAGTTGTTGATGTTAATCAGTCTCTTTAGACTGTGAATGGCTTTTTTGGATCTATCTCCCCTAATGTTTCAAAATAGAGCACTTATCATTAAGATCATTTGGGGGGTTATCTTCCTTTTGATTCCTCCTCATAGAAGATGAGTTCTTTTCATGTTTCTTCTACTATATTTTCCGATTTCACTTCTTCCTCTCCTGTTATTCTGTTGTTGATCTTTTGTAATGGTATGGGAATTTTGATCTTCTTTTCTCCCCCCATGTTGGTTGCTCGACTGTTCTACTCCTAGCCAGTTATCATAAAGGTCATATTCTTTAATAGGAATGTTGCACTCTTCCTTGTTTTCATATAATTCTATAACAAGTTGAAGTCCCGTGAGATTCCTTATTTCAATTGGAGCAGTAAAAGAGTTGGGGTCACCACACTGCTCTTGACCTTGTACCCCTTCACTGTTGTCCTCTTGATTAGTTGCAGTAATTTTATTTTGATGTTGTTGATCCCCTGTTCTATTAGTCTCATTCAAATTCTCACAAGAATTCTTATTGATATTCTCACTAGTTTGTTCCTATTGGTAGTCATTTTTGTTGTTATTGGGCTACATATGCTTTCTAAAATGGATTGCCTTGAGAATGTATTTTTTAACTACCCGACCGGTCGTTTTACTATTTAGAATCATGTTCCCTTAAATAAAATCTCCCATGCTTTTCTTAGCTAAACTACAACTTGCGGGGACGAACAGTTCGTCGGTTAGAAGAGTCTTGGGTGAAAATAAAACCAAATATTCCCTTAAGGTTTCTTAAAATATCAAGTTTGATTTCGGTTAACTTTTATGGGAAATGGACCCAGATTCCTGATTTGACGGTCCTCAGAGGTCTGTGGAAAAATATGGGACCTGGGCATATGCTTGGAATCGAATTCCGAGGTCCCTAGCCCGAGTACAGTATTTTTATGTAAAATTGTTAAATCGAAGTTTTAAGGAATTAAAGAATCTAATTATTTATTAAGAACTTAGGTACCAGGTTCGGATTCTGGTTTCAAAACTTGGTACAAGTTCGAAATATCATATAAGACCTACTCGTAAAATTTGGGGTCGATCCGAGTAGTCTAAGGGCGTTTTGACCCGTTGAAAGGAAATTAAGAACTTGAAGTTCATTAAGTTTGATCAATTGGTTCTAGGGTCCGATTCTTTGATTTAGCCTTGTTTTGGGTATTCCGAGAGTTATACAAGGTCTGCCTCGTGATTTCAGGCTTGTTGGTATGTTCGGGGCGGGCACGGGAGCTCCGAGCGTCAAATGGTCGAGGTTTGAGCGAAGTTAAAACTTGGGGAAAAACACCAACCTGTTTCTTCTGTCAAAACCGCTTTTGCGACACCTTTACCGCAGAAGCGGAGACCACATAAGAGATCCGTATGCAAAAGCGGAAAAGGGGGGAGTGAATAGGGATAGCAGATGTGGCTCTGGGACCGCAGATGATGTCCCGCCTATGCGGAAGCCTGACCGCAGAAGCGGTCCTCTCAGTGTTCCCTCTCAAACCGCAAAAGCGGCTCCCTGACCGCATAAGCGGTCACCGCAAAAGCGTAATTATGTCCGCATATGCAAAAACCGCTGGGGACAGAAGGGTTCATTAAATACAAACCCAAGCCCCTTCTCTCTCTCATTTTTACACCATATGGGCGATTTTGAAGGTTCCAAAAGAGACCTTTCCTTCCTAATATCACGAGGTAAGTAATCCACACTCACTCTTAGCTTAAACACATGATTATCACATAGATTTTACACCAATAACCAAATAAAATCAAGGGTTAGAGATAGACCTAGTGTTTTGATAAAAATGAGATTAATCCACCTAATTAGCTATGTAATGAAACAAAATTTACATATTAGCAATCTTTGGAGTGTAGAGAATATTTTCCTTCGAAAATCCCAGAATCCGGGCAAATGGGCCCAGGTTCAAAACTTAGAAACCTTGTGGAAAAGGTTGGGAAATCACTTAAACAGTTAGAAATCAACCTTGTGAGCCCTTATTGACTAGTTCCAATATTGTTTGACTAGTTCGTGCGCTTTCGGCTTCGTTTCGAGGTCTCGGGCTCGTCATTGCTATTTGGAAGTGCGATTTGGAGCAAGTTGAGTCTCCTTTTTAACCTCGTGAGTGGGAATTGTCTCTCTAAGGTTAATAAATTATAAATTTATTATTAAATGCGGGGGCTACGTAAACACTAGATGATGAGAGTCCTTGCGCAGCTACTATGATGTTATATGTATGGGTAGTTTAGGACCCACGTCATGCCTCGTTGAGTTGTACATTGTTTGAGTTATCTAAATAGTCTTTGTTGACATCCTAGAGACAAGAGGAGGATGAAAAAGGAACATATGCGTAATTGATGAACTTGAAAAGGATTTTTCCTTATATATATATATATATATATATATATATATATATATATATATATATATATATATATGATGCCTTGGTGTGCATTCCTATTGTTTGCTTGATATTTGTGGATCGGGTTGATCGCCTCTGTGAAATAGATGCATCTATGGTACGGGCTGTTCGATCCTCGGCAGTGCACAAAATTTATATTCTATTGGAGCGGGCCGTCGACCTCGGTGTTGTTGTGCATGATTTATATGTGTATGCTTGAGCTTAGTCCTTCCATGATTTTTTGCTAAATAAATAAAAGGAGTAAATACGATTAAGTAAAATATGACTACGAGCATGATATGACTTCTGTGGTAACCGTTATTTAATTACATTATTCATGTTGTATACTATACATCATTATTATTATATTATATTGACCTAGAAGGTATCAAGTCGACCTCTCGTCTCTACTTCTCCGAGATTATACGGGATACTTACTGGGTACATATTTTTTATGTTCTCATGCTACGCTTCTGTACTTAAATGTACAAGGTCTGAGGCTGATTCTTGATATCGTAAGGGTGCGCGCCAGTGAGCGGTGGTCGAGACTTCTACGGTGAGCTACTTTCCTTTCCACGTCACTCGACAGCCGGATAGAAAGGAATAACACATGATTATCACATAGATTAAACACCAATAATTAAATAAAATCAAGGGTTAGAGCTAGACCTAGGATTTTTATAATAATGAGATTTATCCACCTAATTGGTTATGTAATGAACCAAAATTTACATATTAACAATCCTTGGGGTATAGAGAATATTTTCCTTCGAAAAATCCCTGAATCCGGGCACGTGGGCCAGGGTTCAAACTTTAGAAAACTTGCGGGAAAGGTTGAGAAATCACTTAAACAGTTAGAAATCAACCTTGTGAGCCCTTATTGACTAGTTCCTATATTGTTTGACTAGTTCGTGCGCTTTCGGCTTCGTGTTGAGCTCTCGGACTCCTCATTTCTATTTGGAAGTGCTGTTTGGAGCGAGGTGAGTCTCCTCTCCAACCTCGTGAGAGGGAATTGTCCCTCTAAGGTTAATAAATGATAAACTTGCTATTAAATGCGGGGGATACGTATGCACTAGGTGACGAGAGTCCGTGCGTAGCTATTATTATGTTATATGTATGGGTAGCTTAGGACCCACATCATGGCTACATTGAGTTGTACATTGTTTGAATTATCTAAATAGTCTTTGTGACATGGTAGAGACTAGAGGAGGATGAAAAACATATGCTTAATTGATGAACTTGAAAAGGATTTTTCCTTATATATATATATATATATATATATATATATATATATATATATATATATATATATATATATATATATATATATATGATGCCTTGGTGGTCATTCCTGTTGTTAGCTTGATATTTGTGGATCGGGCCGATCTCCACGGTGAAATAGATGCATCTATGGTACGGGCCGTTCGACCCTCGGCAGTGCAACAAATTTATATTCTGTTGGAGCGGGCTGTCGACCTCGGTGTTGTTGCGCATGATTTATATGTTTATGCTTGAGCTTAAGCCTTCCATGATTTGTTGCTAAATAAATAAAAAGGAGCAAATATGATAAAGCAGAATATGACTACGAGCATGATATGACTTTTGTGGTAACTGATTTAATTACATTATTCATGTTGTATACTGTACATCATTATTATGATATTATCTGGACCTAGTAGGTATCAAGTCGAACTCTTGTCTCTACTTCTCCGAGATTAGACATGATACTTCTGGGTACATATTTTTTATGTACTCATGCTACACTTCTGTACTTAAATGTACAGGGTCTGAGGCTGATTCATCTAGATATCGTCAGGGTGCGCGCCAGTGAGCGGTGGTCGATACTTCTACGGTGAGCTGCTTTCCTTTCCACGTCGCTCACCAGCTGGATAGAAAGGAAAAACACATGATTATCACATAGATTAAACACCAATAATCAAATAAAATCAAGGGATAGAGGTAGACCTAGGGTTTTGATAAAAATAAGATTTACCACCTAATTGGCTATGTAATGAACCAAAATTTACATATTAGCAATCCTTGGGGTATAGAAAATATTTTCCTTCGAAAAATCTCGGAATCCGGGCACGTGGGCTCGGGGTCAAAATTTAGATAACTTGCGGGAAAGGTTGGGAAATCACTTAAACAGTTAGAAATCAACCTTGTGAGCCCTTATTAACTAGTTCCTATATAGTTTGACTAGTTCGTGCACTTTTGGCTTCGTTTTGAGGTCTCGGGCTCCTCATTGCTATTTGGAAGTGTTGTTTGGAGCAAGGTGAGTCTCCTCTCCAACCTTGTGAGAGGTAATTGTCCCTCTAAGGTTAATAAATAATAAATTTGCTATTAAATGTGGGGACACGTATGCACTAGGTGACGAGAGTCCATGCGTAGCTATTATGATGTTATATGTATGTGTAGTTTAGGACCCACATCATGTCTACATTGAGTTGTACATTGTTTGAATTATCTAAATAGTCTTTGTTGACATGGTAGAGACTAGAGGAGGATGAACAACATATGCTTAATTGATGAACTTGAAAAGGATTTTTCCTTATATATATGATGCCTTGGTGTGCATTCCTGTTGTTAGCTTGATATTTGTGGATCGGGCTGATCGCCTCGGTGAAATAGATGCATCTATGGTACAGGCCATTCGACCCTCGGCAGTGCAACAAATTTATATTCTGTTGGAGCGGGCCGTCGACCTCGGCGTTGTTGCGCATGATTTATATGTTTATGCCTGAGCTTAGGCCTTCCATAATTTGTTGCTAAACAAATAAAAAGGAGCAAATATGATAAAGTAGAATATGACTACGAGCATGATATGACTTCTGTGGTAACTGATTTAGTTACATTATTCATGTTGTATACTATACATCATTATTATGATATTATCTTGACCTAGTAGGTATCAAGTCGACCTCTCGTCTCTGCTTCTCCGAGATTAGACGGGATACTTACTGGTACATATTTTTTATGTACTCATGCTACACTTCTGTACTTAAATGTGCAGGGTCTAAGGCTGATTCATCTGGATATCTTCAGGGTGCGCGCCAGTGAGCGGTGGTCGAGACTTCTACGGTGAGGTGCTTTCCTTTCCACGTCACTCGGCAGCCGGATAGAAAGGAAAAACACATGATTATCACACAGATTAAACACCAATAATCAAATAAAATAATGGGTTAGAGCTAGACCTAGGGTTTTGATAAAAATGAGATTTACCACCAAATTGGCTATGCAATGAACCAAAATTTACATATTAGCAACCCTTGGAGTATAGAGAATATTTTCCTTCGAAAAATCTCAGAATCCGGGCACGTGGGCCTGGGGTCAATCTTTAGAAAACTTGCGGGAAAAAGGTTGGGAAATCACTTAAACAGTTAGAAATCAACCTTATGAGCCCTTATTAACTAGTTCCTATATTGTTTGACTAGTTCGTGCACTTTTATCTCGGGCTCCTCATTGCTATTTGGAAGTGCTGTTTGGAGCAAGGTGAGTCTCCTCTCCAACCTCGTGAGAGGGAATTGTCCCTCTAAGGTTAATAATTGATAAATTTGCTATTAAATGCGGGGGCTACGTATGTACTAGGTGACGAGAGTCCGTGCGGAGTTATTATGATGTTATATGTACGTGTAGATTAGGACCCACATTGAGTTGTACATTGTTTGAATTATCTAAACAGTCTTTGTTGACATGCTTGAGACTAGAGGAGGATGAAAAAGGAACATATGCTTAATTGATGAACTTGAAAGGGATTTTTCCTTATATATATATATATATATATATATATATATATATATATATATATATATATATATGTATATGTATATATATATATATGTATATGTATATAGCCTTGGAGTGCATTCCTGTTGTTAGCTTGATATTTGTGGATCAGGTCGATCGCCTCGGCAGTGCACAAAATTTATATTCTGTTGGAGCGGGCCGTCAACCTCGGTAGTACTTCCATGATTTGTTGCTAAGTAAATAAAATGAGTAAATATGATAAAGTAAAATGTGACTACGAGCATGATATGACTTCTGTTGTAACTGTTATTTAATTACATTATTCATGTTGTATATTGTACATCATTATTATGATATTATCTGGACCTAGCAGGTATCAAGTCGATATTTCGTCTCTACTTCTCCGATATTAGACGGGATACTTACTGGGTACATATTGTTTATGTACTCATACTAAACTTCTGTACTTAAATGTACAAGGTCCGAGGTTGATTCATCTGGATATCATCAGGGTTCTCGCCAGTGAGCGGCGGTCGAGTCTTATACGGTGAGATACCTTCCTTTCCACATCGCTCGGTAGCCGGATGGAGTCTTCTTTTATATTTTTGCTATCTTTCCCTTATTTTAGACAGTAGGGTAGAGATGTGTATATTCTACTAGATGCCCTTACATTGTGACGCCAGGTCTTGGCACGTACACTTTAGTAGACTGGTCTTTTGGGTTATGTAATATTATACTACTCGACGCATTTACTGATTTAGTTCTAAACCTAAGCTAAATGGGTGTTTCAGTTAAAATCGTGGAAAACTTTATATGATTGTTAGTAATAATCCGCACTTGGCGTGCCCGACAAGGTTGTTGGGCACCATCGTGGCCTGTTTTGGAAATGGGTAGTGACAACATGGTATCAGAGCACTGCGTTCACGTAGGTCTCACAGTGTTATAGGCAAACCTAATAGAGTCTTGTAGATCTGTACGGAGACGTCTGTATTTATCTTCGAGAGGCAATAGGGTATTACGTAAAAGTATTATTTGTTCATTTCCTATCGTGCAGTGGTTAGTGCACTAAATTTCTGTTTCTATTCTCTCACAGATGGTGAAGACTCGTACTGCTGACGTTCCAGACCGGGGAGGGGCTGCTCGCGTGTTGCCAGAGGCCGAGCTAGAGGCTAGGGGAGGGCACCGGCCCGCGGCAGGGGATGAGGGCGTCCCAGAGCCATTCCATTTATTCCTCTAGCAAACCCTATTATTGAGGAGCAGGGTAAGGTACCTGCAGCTGAGCCTACCCTGGCAGACTTCATGACAGCACTGTAATTTCAGGAGGTTATGGGTTGTATGCTTCGCTTCATGGATTCCTTAACCCAAGCTAGTTTTTTTCCAGCAGAGCCAGCTACCTCACAGGAAATGGGAGCACAACCCCTACTGCTCAGGCTCCAGGTGGTACATGTTGGAAACACGTTTCAAATGTAATATACTAAACGTGTGTTCTTTTGTAGGTTTTGATGAATGTCAAACAAAGCAAAAAGCGATATATAGCAGTACTCAAGGACAAGCACAAAATGGATGCATTACAAGAAGCTCAAGACAAAGTTTAGAAATGTTATAATTGAGTCAATATTAATTGTGATCTTGATTCCTCAACTTGGCTCATAACATGGCTTCTCTACTAAAATTATTTTTCCAAAATCATGCATATTTAAATTAAGTGTCAAATGATTTTAAACTATGCATATTTACATTTGTTAAAATGTTTTCCAAACATGCCTCAAAAATCTGGGCTAAGATAATCGATTATGTACTTATGATAATCGAGTATCTCTAAGCCAAGACTGCATGACAATCGATTGTGAATTAATGATAATCGATTGTGAGTAAGTCAGTTAACATCAGGTTTTTGCAAACTGCATAACAATCGATTGTGTACTTATGATAATCGATTGTTAACTGAGGCAAAGTTTTCAAAACTCATAAAAATCGATTATGAACTAATGGTAATCGATTAGAATGAGAAAAATGTCTCCCAGTGATTTTAAATAAAATGATAATCGATTGTGGCTTTTGATAATCGATTATATATGAGACAGAGTGTTTTGAAATTAATTAATAATCGATTATTCCATTTGATAATCGATTGTTGAAGCTGACCATTGTCATATATTTTCAATTACCTTCAGGTAATCGATTGTTGATATTTAACAATCGATGTTTTGCGTAAAATCTGGAAAAGATTTTCTGAACGTTGTTAAAATAATCGATTGTTGATTTCCGGACAATCGATGTTTTATGCCAAAAATTGGAAAGGATTTCTTAACGTTATAAATAATCGATTATTGATTTGAAGTAATCGATTGTTGACGTAAAATCTGGGATTGAATTTTTTATCTGATAGGCAAACAATCGATTGTTTAGTCTTGACAATCGATTGTCACTGAGTAATTTCAGCAATCCTTAATTGGCAATTAGACAACGGTAAGACTGAGTTTTTCACCTATAAATACAGCTTCAACTCAGTGTTTTCACAACAACAACATATACACTTTGAGTATTTTCATTGCTAAAAGCTTTCTTACATTGATCATCATTTTCCATTCATCCATAAAGCTTTTTGAAGAGCCATTCTATTGAGCTAAGTTGTTGTGATCTTGAGCGTACTATTTCTACTCATATCTACTCATTAAGGAGTGCTTTGTAAAGTGAGTGTGTTTTGTGTTTGTAAGAGAATTGCGATTCTCGTTTGTTGAGGAACTTGTGATTCCTCGGTTGAAGTCTTTGGGATTGTTATCCCCGAGCAGTTGAAGTCTTTGGGATTGTTATCCCCGAGCAGTTGAAGTCTTTGGGATTGTTATCCCCGAGCAGTTGAAGTCTTTGGGATTGTTATCCCCGAGCAGTTGAAGTCTTTGGGATTGTTATCCCCGAGCAATTGAAGTCTTTGGGATTGGTATCCCCGAGCAACTAGGTGAGGCTTGTGTCCTCAGCTGTAACGGTTTGTTAAGCACCCGTAAGCTTGACAAGTTTAGTGGAAATCTCGAGAGAGTCTCTCGGGGACTGGACTAACCACGTTTGTGGCCAACCAGGATACATCATTGTGTAAGTTTATTCTACTGCACTTGTTTTAATTTCTGCAAAGTTTTTAAATTCCGCACTAAAACGCTTAATATTTTTAAAACGCTATTCACCCCCCCCTCTAGCGTAAAGCGTATTGTCCAACAGTACAGCCGCCGTATATCAGACTCCAGGTGCTCTACCCGCGGATGGGGTTCAGCCTGTTACTGTTGTGGCACCCCAGGTCGCGCCAGCTGTGGGCGGTGACCCGTAGAAGCTTCTAGCCAGGTGGACTAGACTTCGCCCTCCAGTCTTCGAGGGTGAGAGTCATGAGGATGCACAGGACATTATCGAGAGGTGCATGGACAAACTGCACAACATGAGTATATTAGAATCGTACGGAGTCGACTTCACCACATTTCAGTTGGAGGGCAGGGCTTGCAGATGGTGGCAGTCCTACGTTCTTAGGAGGCCAGTTGGTTCTCCTCCCCTCACTTGGGGTCAGTTCACCCAGTTATTTCTTGATCTGTATATTCCACCCTCTAAGAGGTAGGGGCTGCGTCATCAGTTTGACCAGCTAGAGCAGGGTCAGATGTTAGTGACCGACTATGAGGCAAGATTCTCTGAGTCGTCCCGCCTTGCACTTATGATACTCCCCACAGAGGCAGAGAGGGTGCGACTGTTTGTAGCACAGTTGCATCCCACTATCCGGAACACTATGACTAGAGAGGTGTAGATAGGTATAGGTTATCAGCTTACACTTGAGATTGCGTAGGATAGAGGGTTACCGTCAGCGAGGTTTTGAGCAGCTGCAGCGAGAGAAGAGGGCCAGATTCTCCGGAGAGTTTAGAGGCACCCCAGCTAAGGGTAGAGGCCACTCCCGGGGGGTCAGCCTAGTAGGCCCCAAGCTCCAGCACCACCACCTGCTCGCGGTGCTCCAGCGCGCTTTTATTTCAGCGCCATGCCAGAGAGTTCTTATCGCCCACCGGCTGTTCAGGGATCTTCCAGTGGCTATTCAGTACCTCCAAATTCTTTTGATTCTTATCTCAATGCTATGTGACATATTTGGATTATACATGTTTAATATACCCTCTTACATGAGCTTTGTGCATAAACTACTTTAAATTAGTCATAAATTTCTTACAAAGTGCGTTTGATTGCAGGTTTGACCGACGAGATGATGAATATCAAAATCGGCTCAAAAGAGGAGTGAAACCTACCAAACGTCAACAGATAACCAAAGTGGGAAGAAGGTCACCTGTGCGAACCGCACTGTTTTGATGTGTGGCCGCATAGATTAGTCTGCAAGAAGTCAAGTCAACAGTGACCAGCGCGGACCGCACTATTTTGGTGTGCGTCCACGTAGGATAGTTAGAGAGTGACCAAGACTGAGGAGAATCCACGCTGACCGTATCCATTTCCATGCGGTCCACACTGAGAAGAGACTAATGTTCAGAAAATCAAGGCAACAGGCCTACGCGGCCGCACACAAAACCAGTGTGGTCCGCGTAGGAGAAGTTCAGAGAACTAGCAAAATTGAGAAAGTCTCCTGTGCGGCCGCATGCCACTTTCACGCGGTCTGCATCACTGTATATGTGCGGCCGCGTGACATTTCCATGGGGTCTGCGTACCATGACCTGTGCGGCCGCATGTCATTTTCATGCGGTCCGCATTCTCAAGCCCAGAAGCCAGAACTGAAGACCACAAGCCCTACGCAGCCGTATGCCATTTTTGTGCGGTCCGCAACAGACCCTCAGGGGCATTTTTGTCCGGTTTTTTGTGTAGTATAAAATAGAACACTTTACTTTTTTAGGTCAAGTTTTATCATATTCTGTAGCAGATGAGCTCGTGACTCTCGTTTTTAGCCAATTCTAGGCAATATTCTTGCATAATTAGAGTGGAATCAAGTAGATTAATTTTATAATTAATGATTATGTCAATCTCTTCTATTATTTCTTCTTTTTCTGCTTGTTCCATGTCTAGCTAAACCCATTAGCTAGGGTTGTGGCTCAACCCTAGTGTGGGTAATTAATGGGTGTTCTTAAATAATACTTGGATGATATTGGGTGTTTGGTATTTGGGTTGTTTGTATGATGTTATTTAGATTTGGTGGTTGCAAACACTAAGTCAAGCTTAGTGGGTCTTAACTCTTCTTGAGAAAGGGAGTCTATGACCTCGCATTCAACCCAACAAGAATTTGGGATGGACCCATGAGAATGGTAGTCCCAATTGACGGTTTAAACCTCGAGAGAGTAATCACCCTACTTGAATCTTGAGTTGCTTGGGCATATTAGCCTACCCAATTGGTCTCGAGAGAGTCAATTGGGTAAAATCACTCTCTTTGCCGAGAGGTGTGAGAGTGAGTGCTAAAGTGCAATGGTTATCCATATTCCCATAATTATCATCCTTGTTTTAGAATTTAATACCCGTTAATTAGCCATCTAGGTGAGTGTCATGACCCTACTGCCTTTCTTTTATTGCGTAAATATAGCATGACATCTTAGCATACCTTTAGCTTACATCGTAGTGATAATTTTAGTTGAAACAAATAGAATACCCAAAATGATAAGAAGACTAATTAGAAGTCAAAATGCATCTCTAGGCTAGCAAATATTTCAACTCCAAAGAAGCTCCCTGTGGAATTATCGACCCTGATAGACTATTGGGTTATTAGTAATCGCGCCCACTCATACTTAGGTGTGAGTCCACACCGATCACTTTTTGGCGCTGTTGCCCGGGAGCTTTGTGGTGTTTGACTATTTGTTGGCTAGTTTTGTATTTTGCTTCTGTTTCCTTCTTTTTACTTATTTTTTTTGTCTACTTCACTCGGGTACCAACGGCTTTAAATGCAAATGATCCGATTAATGTTGGAGTGGAGGAAGTGGAATATGTGGAACAAGATGAGATTTTACCCCAAGCACAAAGGAGGGGTAGAAATGCTAATGCCAATGGTAATTCTAATGACAACATACCAGACCCTCCTCCACCTCCACCAAGATTTGCTCCACAAGTTCTACCCAACCAAGGGTACGCAAGTACAATAGTTCCTCCCCGAATCCGGGCGGGGAACTTCCAAATCACCAATGTCATTCTTACTTTGCTCGAACAACAAGGGTATTTCACAAGCGCTTCGGACCAAAATGCCTACAAGCATTTGAAAGGTTTTGTGGATACATGTTGGGAGAGCAAGTAGACGAATGTTTCGGAAGATGTATTGAGGCTACAGATTTTCCCCTTCTCACTTCGGGGGAAGGCATTAGATTGGTTGGAGAGGTTTCCAAATCATTCCATCACTACTTGGGATGAGTTGGTGGATAAATGCATTGCGAAGTTCTTCTCGCCTAGTCATATGGAAGCTCTTAGAGATGAGATCCTAGCTTTCAAGCAAGAGCCGACGGATCCTTTAATGAGATATGGGAGAGATTTCGGACATGGTGAAAGATTGCCCCAACAATGATATGAATGAGGTGATGATTCAACAAACGTTCTATATGGGTATCAACACAATAAACCAATGCATTGTTAATCAATTGGCCGGTGGTAATTTTATGAAGCTTCCACACAAAGAACCTTGTGATGTTCTTGATGAAATGACTGATACATCTTCGGCAAGGTAAAGCCGGGCTAATGTTCCTCAAGGTGATCCTAATGTTATACACTTGCATAAGGAGTTGCATGACCACAGTCAAGCCATCACCGAACTTACAACAACAACGAACCAATTGTCTAAGGCGCAACTTCAACAAGTTCAAAATCTGCGTCAAGTCAATTCCATGGAGGGAGTGGGTATGATGAAAAGAAGGAAAAGATGGCAACAACAACCTCAGGAAAATTTTGACAACTTTGGAGATGGGAATGGTGGTTATTCGAATGATTGTTATGATGACCAAAGTGAAGAGGTCCAATATGTCAATAACTACCAAGGTAATAGAGGAAATTAAGGGAATCAACAATGGCGTTCCCAAGGCAATTGGGGGAACCAAAAAAACATTGGAAATTGGAAAAATAATTTGGGCAATCAAGGTAATCAAGGTAACAATTGGGGTAATCAAGGCAACAAGGCAATTGGGGCGGAAACAACAACAATTGGAACAACAACAACAATGGTGGGTGGAGCAACAACCAAGGAGGTAACCAAGGCTATCGAGGGCAGGGCTTTCAGAGGCCCCCGATGTTCCAAAAACCGAACAACCCACCTCCATTCCAATCTCAAGGGTCGAGTTCTTCGGGTCAAGATATGGGTAGAATTGAGAACATGTTCGAACAAATGATGAAGAGGAATCACGAATCGGATGTCCAATTAGCCTCCCACAACACTTTGATCCGGAACATAGAGGTGCAACTTGGAAAAATATCACAATCTCTCAAAACTCGCCCGAAGGGTGAATTACCAAGTGATACGGTGGTGAACCCCAAGGGTGGGCACAATAACCATGTCATGGAGGTGAAAACGCGTAGAGGGAGAGAGGGTGATGTGCAAGAAAGTCAAGTTAGGGTCGATGATGATGAGTTGCGGGAAGATAATGTCCCGTTAGTGGTTGAAGATATTGATGAACCAATTGTGAGAAATTAAGTGAGAGTAAATATTGATGAGGGTGAGGAGGAGACCCAAGACGCCGTGAACCCGTCTAGGGAACACGTCATTGACATGCCGGAACCTACGGTGCCAAAAGCCAAGGCACCTCTACCTAGGCCTCCTCCGCCATATCCTCAAAGATTGGCCAAGAAAAAGGGTGACAATCTGTTTAAATAGTTAATTGAGATGATAAAGAGTTTGACTATCAATGTACCTTTGGTGGAGGCAATGGAACAAATGCCCCGATATGCAAAGTTCATGAAGGACTTGGTTA
The DNA here is from genome assembly GCA_034376525.1 of Nicotiana benthamiana. Lineage (NCBI taxonomy): Eukaryota > Viridiplantae > Streptophyta > Magnoliopsida > Solanales > Solanaceae > Nicotiana > Nicotiana benthamiana. The sequence goes on from CM067338.1 coordinate 64,630,768, forward strand.
CCAAGAATAGATCTATGGAGTGCGAAACTGTCAAGATGACGCATCAAGTGAGTTCCATTATGCACTCCATGGATCCAAAGCTAGAGGATCCCGGTGCATTCACAATACCATGGACCACTACAAGCGTAGATTTTGCAAAGGCCCTATGTAACTTGGGGCAAGTATCAATCTCATGCCTTATTCGGTGTTCCAAACTTTGGGGATCGGACAACCTCGCTCGTTTCCATGAGGCTTCAAATGGTGGACCGATCTATGAAGCGGCCTTTGGGAATTATTGATGATGTCCTCGTGTGTGTTGACAAGTTCAAATTGCCAGCGGACTTCGTGATCTTGGATTAAGAGGTGGATTTTGAGGTGCCTATTATTCTTGGAAGGCCTTTCCTAGCGATGGGGGAGTCCTTGGTTGATGTAGAGGTGGGAGAATTGACGTTATGCGTTGGTGATCAAAAAGTGGTTTTCCATGTATGCAAGTCTATGAGCCAACCAAATAGCACCAAAGTGTGTTCGTTTGTTGACATTGTCACGGCAATGATAGTGGATGACACAAGCGCAATGGCAAATGTTGAGGACCCACTCGAGGCCGTGATCTTAAACATGGAGGTTGAGAATATTCTGGAAAGGGTGGAGTGTGTGAATGCACTTCATGGCATGGGATCATATTCCTATGAATCGAGGAAGCTATCTCTTGATCTTGAAAATCGCAAGAATCCACCCACCAAACCATCCATTGAGGAGCCACCAGTGTTGGAGTTGAAACCACTTCCTCATCACCTCACGTATGCGTTTCTTGGTCCTAATTTCACTTTTTCGGTCATTCTTTCTTCTTGCTTGACTAATGTGCAGGTAGATGCCACTTTTGCGGTTCTTCAAAAGCGCAAGCAGGCGACTGGATGGACCTTCGCGGATATTCGATGTAGCCCGCATTTTGCGTGCACAAGATAATATTGGAGGAGGATGCTAAGCCGTCTCTTGAACATCAAAGGAGACTCAATGAGGCCATGCAAGAGGTGGTTAAAAAGTAAATCATCAAGTGGCTTGATGCCGGTATGGTATATCCAATTTCTCATAGTTCATGGACCTCCCAGTTCAGTGTGTGCCAAAAAAGGGAATGATGGTAGTGACCAATGATAATAATGAGCTAATTCCGACTCGTACTATGACTGGTTGGAGGGTATGCATGGACTACCAAAAATTGAACAAGGTTACAAGAAAAGACCATTTTACGATGCCATTCTTGGATCAGATGCTTGACCGTCTATCGGGCTGGGCATTCTACTATATTCTAGATGGGTACTCCAATTATAACCAGATTCTCATTGCCCCGGAGGACTAGGAAAAGACAACCTTCACATGTCCGTATGGCACATTCGCATTCTCGCGTATGCCATTTGGACTATGTAATGCTCCAGTGACCTTTCAGAGATGTATGATGGCAATCTTCATCGATATGGTGGAGGACATATTGGAGGTCTTCATGGACGATTTTAGTGTGGTCGAGGATTCATTTGGTGAATGTTTGCAAAATCTCGATCGTGTGTTGGCCCGCTGTGAAGACACAAATTTGGTGCTCAATTGGGAGAAATGCCACTTTATGGTGGAAGAAGGAATTGTGTTGGGTCATAAAATTTCAAAAAGGAGGATCGAGTTCAACAAAGCAAAAATCGAAGTGATCTCAAGACTACCTCCCCCTATCTCTGTCAAAAGGGAGAGGAGTTTTCCACGCGGGTTTCTACAGGAGATTCATTAAGGACTTTTCTAAGGTGGTGATCCGTTGTGTAAGTTGTTGGAGAAGGGTGCAAAATATGTGTTTGATGACAAGTGTATGGAGGCCTTCGAGCTTCAAAAACAAAAATTGACGACTACCCCATCATAACCGCACCCAATTGGAGCTTTCCTTTTGTGCTCATGTGTGACTCTAGTGATGTTGTGGTGGGGGCGGTCTTGGGCTAGAAAATCAACAAATTATTCAATTCGATGTATTATGCTAGCAAGACTATGAATGAGGCGCAAAGAAACTACACATTCACCGAGAAGGAATTGATTGCCATTGTATTTGCCATGGAGAGTTTTCTCCCGTACCTTATGGGGGCCAAAGTGATTATCCATACCGATCACGCCGCCTTTAGGTACTTGATGACTAAAAAGGACTCAAAAGCAAGATTGATGAGATGGTTGCTTCTTCTACAAGAATTTGATTTGGATATCGTTGATAGAAGAGGAAGTGAGAACCAAGTGGCGGACCACTTATCTAGATTGGAGGAGGAAGGGAAGCCCTCGGATGGCCTTGAGATTAATGATTCTTTTCTGGATGAACAATTCCTCTCAGTTTCTATGGTTGACATGTCGTGGTTTGCCGACATTGCTAATTATTTGGTAACTGGTGTGGTCCCGTGTGAGCTCTCTTCTAACTAATGGAAAAAGCTTACACGGGATGCTTTGGACTTCTATTGGTATGAGCCATAATTTTTCCAAATTTACACCGATGGTGTGATTCGTCGGTGTGTTACCGAAGAAAAGCAATTGAGTATTGTGGAAGCTTGTCACTCTTCGCCCTAGGGTGGTCATCATGGTGGGCGAGGACAACATCTAAATTGTTAAGTTGTGGGTTCTATTGGCCTTCGTTGTTCAAGGATGCCGGTGATTATGTGAATAAATGTGATGAGTGCCAACGTGCCGGAGGAATTTCCAAGAAAGATGAGATGCCCCTTAACACGATCCTTGAGGTTGATATTTTTGATGTTTGGGGGATCGACTTTATGGGACCATTCGTGAGTTCTTGTGGCAATACTTACATTTTGGTAGCTGTGGATTACGTGTCAAAATGGGTTGAGGCCATCTCCTTACCCAACAATGAAGCTCGTAGTGTGGTGGCTTTCTTGAAGAAGAGAATTTTCACTAGGTTTGGCACACCCCACGCCAGAATTAGTGACGGTTCTCTCATTTTTGCAACAAGGCTTTCGATTCTTTACTCAACAAGTATGGGGTAAACCACAAAGTAACCACTCCTTATCATCCTCAAGCAAGTGGCCAAGTTGAAGTCTCAAACCGAGAAATCAAATATTCTATCCAAGGCTGTCAATGCAAATAGGATCGATTGGTCCAAGAAATTGGATGATGCTCTTTAGGCTTACCGTACAACATTCAAGACTCTGATTGGCATGTCTCCATATCGGTTGGTTTTTTGAAAAGCATGTCATCTTCCGGTGGAATTAGAGCACAAGGCGATGTGGGCTTTTAAAAAGTTAAATTTAAAGTGGGATGTTGCAGCCAATCTCAGGGTTGAACAATTGAATGAACTTGATGAGTTCCGATTTTATACAAATTCAAGCTCATCCTTGTACAAGGACAATATGAAGTACCTCCATGACAAGTATGCCCGAGGGAAAGAATTCAAAGTTGGTGATATGGTTCTTCCTTTCAATTCCCGGTTAAGGGTGTTTCTGGGAAATCTAAAGTCCAAGTGGAGCGGTCTTTTTGAAATGGTTGGTGTTACTCCTTTTGGCGCCATTGATCTCAAAAACAAAAATGGTGAAGTATTCAGGGTCAATGGGCATCGAGTCAAGCATTATTTGGGCAAGTTTGATGATAGCCATGTGGTGGCGCTGATTCATTTGAAGTGACTATGATGGTAACATGCGTCGTGCCGCGACATTAAATCATGCGCTTCTTGGGAGGCAACCCATGTCTTTTGTTTTTCCTTATTTTTTCTATTGTAGAATCGGATTTTTGAGCTGATAGTTTGTGAAGTGTTGCAGGGATATTGTAGAACCAGTGCAAGGGAAAATGTAAGAAGTAAACAGTTCTATGATTAGTACCCACGCGGACGCACACCAAAACAGTGCGGTCCGCGTAGGCTTGACAAGTTGAAGGTGCAAAACTTAGAAGACCCTATGCGGCCGTATACCACTTTAGTGCGATCCGCGTAGAAGGAATCAGAAATGGACACTCTCTGAAGTTTTCCATGCGGCCTCATGCCAAATCAGTGCGGTCCGCGTGGGTGTGGCCAAATGCATTAAGCCTATGAAGTTTCCCACGCGGCCGCATGACAAATAAGTGCAGTCCGCGTGGGCTGAAATCCTGCGTGGTCCGCGTGCCATTTTTGTGCGGCCGCGCAGGTAGGTGAGAATTGGGCCCTATGGTTTTCTATAAGTAGAAACCTGGTGCCTCATGTTACTCTTTTCGCAAAATTTCACCTAAAAGCTCCCATCTATTGTTCACTCACTCACATTGTGCAATTATCATCGTTTTTCATCAATTAACTGGTAACACTTCATCTTTTAGTTCAATTCTTAGTTTAATTTTGTTATTTTCATTAAATTCGATTACTGTAACTTCTTGTTTTCTTCTTTTTCTTCTTAGTCGATTGATAAAACTAGGATTTGGGTTAGTTTGTTGACCAATGGGCATATAAACTACTGTTAATAACTGAGTAGGGACACTTAGGCTCTTTAATGTCAAATTTTGAACTTAACTTAACATAGTAAACCTACCAGTTAACTTTCCCTACACGGCCGCACAACTTTTTGTGTCGTCCGCATGTTCTTTCATAAGCAATTTGAATACCCTCTCGACGCGGACCGCATTCATTTTTTTGCGGTCCCCGTGAACCCAATGCGGTCGCGGTCCAAAAATGTGAGGACCGCGTGGCCTTGGGTACAGAGAGTTGTCATTTTTTTAGGTTGATTTGTGCGGACCGCATCCACTTAAGTGTGGTTCGCGTCACTGTAGCTATGCGGCCACAGTCCAAATTAGTGCGGAATGCATGGCTAGATTCAAAGAAGGTGAAAAAAATGATGCTCAATCAATGCGGACCGCATCCATTTCTGGGCGATCCATATCCATCCTACGCGGACGCAATCCAAAACATTACGGTCCGCGTAGGTACTGTCTGAGAACCATATGTGAACCAATTTGGTTAGTGCGGACCGCGTGACCTTTCTGTGCGGTCCGCGTAATCCCTGTCTGCAACACATGTTCTGCATTTTCTAATTTTAATTTGTTTTCTCATTTTGTGCTTATACTAACAACCTCAAGTATAATGCTTTGCAGAAAATGGTGCAGAAAAGGGCCGGTAAACAAATACAATGTGGGGGATAGATAAACAACCCGGGAGGGGTGGTGCTTCCTGAGGGAAGACTGTGCGGAGAGTGATAAAACTCACTCCCAAAGATAAGGAAACAATAAAGCAACAAAGAAAGATCATTCGGGCAGCCGACAGGGCAGCTTCACATTCAACTGGGATTGAGTACGCACCCTTCCAGGACATCACTTCCAAGAACATCCCCACTCATGCATCAATAGAGGTCCCCGCTCCTAAGGACTCTTCTCCGGAGGCTGCAACCATGGTAACTTCCAAAAATCCAATTAATGTAGTCTAGAGCTCGTCATATGAGTTTGCGACTGATGACGGAGAGGGAAGCTGATACTCCACCTCTCCCACAGCTTCAATATCAGGTAGATTGCGAGGTATGCCGAAGGAGGAGAACCAAAGATCAGGGGGATCAACAGAACGAGGAAGCTGAAGGCTTGGAAGGACATATTTGTTAGTGAGGCAGCCTTCCACCGGTATAGGGAATGGTTGACAAAGAGAAAGCTGATTCTAGAGAGGCATTTCATTGATGCCGACTTGCTCCCTCAGAAACCTCACATACAATCTCAATTCCATACGAGAGAGGGTTGGGGATTCTTTAAGGAAAGGGTTGACAACGCCAACGAACACATGGTGAAAGAAATTTACAGCAATGTTCACCATGTGGTTCGAGATACAAAGGAAACAAAAGTGAGGGACAAGATGATAGTGTTCGAAGGGAAATCTTTGAATGACTTTCTAGGATTTGGGGAGGAAGACGAGTCTCAGTACCTGGAAAAGCTTTCACTGAAAGAAGAAGCTCGCCCGTGGTTTGATGGGATTCTAGCTGCTCCAGGTATAGTTCCTGTGTGGTTGAAGGCACAGGAAAAAAATCTACAGAAACACCCTTAACTTTGAAGCCAAAGGGTGGTTGACTTTCGTGTGCAATTGGCTAGACCCGACCACACATGAACATTCTGTTCCAGTTGAACGTGCGGTTCTTGTTGCCTCCATCATGGCGGGTTTTCCATTGAAATAGGCAACATCATGTCTAGGGTGATCTCCCGTGTGGGGAACGAGAGAAAGACCAACTATCCCTTCCCCAACACATTGACACTCCACTTCCAAGAGATGAAAGTGAAAAAGAAGAAATTTGACATCATGGTACCACCGGTAGGCCCGTACTCTTGGTATGGTCAAAAGGTTGCCTTGACAACCCTAAGGGATCCAATAAGGGTCAAACCTCTACTTCCACTGCAGCTGTCCAATCTCAAGAGAGAGCTGCCATTGAGCAGACCACTACTCAGGCAGTGCCTTCCAGGCCCATCTACAGCTCCTCCTACTATCACAGACGACCCGGTGATTCCGGTGTCAAAGACTCACAGATTCACAGCCAATCAGCTCACACACACACTTGCTACTGTTAACTACTGGATGTCAGCCGCGACATCCAAGTTGTCCACACTAACCATTGTAGTTAAAGCAGAGAGAGCCCCGGTGACTGTTGAGGTGCTTGCCTCCATTGATGAAACTCTAAAATCCTGGCAAACCAGGAAAATATGATTGCGGAGCAAGCAAATTTGGCAAAGGCAGTTGGGGAGAATAACAAGTCTCTCAAAGACTTGGCTAAGGAGCATCGAAAATTGAGAAAGACGAAGGCGTCCAAGGAGTCGGTAGCAAAGTTGCAGGTACAGGTAGACAATTTGGTAGCGAATCAGCTACCACTTGACTTATTGATTGTTGAGCCATCCGTGGAGCCAGCAGATGTGCATTCACATGAGGAGGAGAGGCCGAGGAAGAAGAGAAAGCTCCCCAACACTGAGGGAGTCGTGATAGCAGTGGCACCGGTTTAGGAGGGCCCATCCAGCACTAGAGATGCTGAGATTCCTCCAGCCCCAGCAGTAGTTGAGCAATTTCAGGAGCAGGCACCGGATGTCCCCATAGCACAGCAGCAGCAGGCTGAGGACCGGTATGAGGTCCCGACCAGTACAGAGGACACGGGAGCCATTGACCAGCAGACAGCAGATGAGGAGGTTTGAGGGGCCACTCCTATATCCTTTACTTAATTTTATGATATAATTGGTAGTTAGCATTGAAGACACTGCTAGCTCTTATTCGTAGGGGTGTGGCCCTACTTTTTGTTTACATTTGTATGATTGTACATATTGATTATTTTTAGTACTTTCGTAGTTCTAGTTGATTTGTATATAACTTTTGATTCTGAACTCCCTTAGTTGTATATTCTACTACCCCTTTGTACATATTCAATTGGGTTTTTTTAGCTTTCTTTTTATTTTTTTATTTTCATATTTTCGTTAAAGATTTTTGTTTTAGTTGCAAAGTTAGGCTCGTAGCTTCTTTTTGGTTTTGTTTTGGTGTTGTCAATAAGACATTGGTTTCTTTAATTCCACGGTTCTTTCCAAGGGTAGAATGTTGTGCGAACCGGGTGGCTCTTCCCTATGATAGATAGCGTGACAACTTTCTTAAGGGTTGAGTTATTTTTTGATTTTTTCTTTTTGATTTTCAAGTTTTCGTATTTAAGAGTACCTCATGCAAGGCTTCACTTGGGCCAGCACATTTCCTTTGATCCTACGGTCAAAGACATTAAGTTGTGTTTAGGATGGTGAAAGTCGTGAACTTGAGACTCTTGTGTTGACCAAACAATCATCATATGGTCGTGTTGGGCCATTGTGTACTTGAATTATATCTAAGATTGTTGTGGGCCCTCGACTCCATTTTTGGCAATCCTTGAGTGCGTGTGGTGAGAATTCGATGTGTTGAGCCCAAGTACCATGAGGATGGCCTAGAACTTTCCCCGAATGTTTGTTGAGGCGAAATAATAGGTGGAACTTGTCTTGAGAAATGATCTTAGGCTCTCCCTGATCCAAAAGTGCAAAATTCAACAATTCCATGACCTACCAATAAAATTATCCCTAGTTCACCCTTTTTGAGCCTCGAACCTTACTCTTTCATGAACCAAATTACAAGCATATACCCGTTCTTAATTAGACCTTCTTTTGGCACCCAAATCTTCCCTTGAGTAGTGGCAAATGACTAAGTTTGGGGGAGGGAAACAAGAAAGGTATCAATATGGTGGAAAGACACAAAAGAAAAAAAGAAAAGGAAGGCAATGAATAAGAGAAAAAGACAAAAAGAAAAGACAAAAGGAATAACAATCAAAAAGGGAATCAAAAGGACAACAAAAGTGAAAAAGGTGTGTAAAAGTATACAAAAAAGAGAAAGGTGTTGAGTTGCAAAAGAAAGAGTGATATTGCTTCCCACTATTCCCAAAAGAAGTGAATTACTCAATTGAGTCAAGAAAGTGTGCCAAAATGAATCAAATGAAGTGCCTAAGGGAAGATTGAAACCAATGAAACAACATCATATCCTACCTCTACCCAAAAACAATGACTCTCCAAAAGCCCTATGTGATCTTGAGTTAAGAGAAGCCTAAATTAGTGGATACTTACATGAAGGTAAAGGATATGGTGCTTAAGGTCGGTCTTAGGGATATTTCCTTGCGAGAGATGAGAGAGAGTTCATTCACCTCGATTTGCATGCAACTATTCTAAAAGGTGAGGTCCACTTAGGCAAAGTCGAAGATACATGAGTCTAGGTTCCACAATGATCGAAGTATTTGAGAAAGGTTCCTTGATGACTTGTGTCAACCCTTGATACTCTTGTCGCACTTGATCCATAAGTATTCAGAGTTTTTAAATATGTTGATGATACATATGCATTGAGGGCAATTGTTAGTCCCAACAGAGGCTAGTTGAGGTAACCATAGGAAGAAGAGGAATTACCGGGGTGTTTTTCATTGAGGGATAGGTCTTATTATTATTTTCTTGAGAACAAGCAAAGGTTTAAGTTTGGGGAAGTTGACATCTTTGAATTATACATGTTTTATACCCCCTCTTACCTGAGCTTTGTGCATAAACTGCTTCAAATTAGTCTTAAATTGCTTACAAAGTGCGCTTGATTGCAGGTTTGAGTAGGGTGTGTATTCGAATCGGTTTATCGATAAATCGAATCAGTTATTTGTTATCGGTTTGTCGATATCACTTTATTGATTTATCGATTTCGATTTCGATTTTGAAATTTTTCTTATCGAGTTATCGATTACTATTTTGATTTTGTCCATTTCAGTTTATCGACTTATCGATAAACCGATAAGATACACTAAATTTCTTTTTTTTTAAATTTTGAATTTTTGAATTTTTTTTACCCTTATTCTATAATACCTTTTCCTTTACCCTAAATCCATAATCCTATTATTTCCTCTAGCACATTTATGGAATGATCATATTTAAAGCTTAAGGGAATGAAGTTCAAATTAATGGAAAATAGAATTAGCTATGATGATGTATTATATTTTTTTATACCATTGGAGTGTTGGTGTCATACATCTGATCCCTTACTTTAGTTTGGTTGCATGAGCTTGTTGAGACAATTTTTATGTGATAAACGGTGCTCTTCTTATTTTAGCTTCTTTTTGTCCATATTAGTTAGGCGTGTTTAAGCGATATACTTTCCGTGGAATCCCGCAAATTTTCTAATTAGTGCAATCGATAACCGAATCGATAAGCCCCAAAAATCGATAAATCAAAATCGAAAAAATCGAAACCTTATTGAAATGATAACGATGTAAGCATATGTACAAATCGATAGTCGATAAGTAATTATCGATAAGGGTCAAAATCGAATCGATAAAATCGAATGCACACCCCTAGGTTTGAGCGACGAGATGATGAATATCACAAATCGAGTCAAAAGAGGAGTGAAACCTGCCAAACGTCAACAGATAACCAAAGTGGGAAAAAGGTCACTTGTACGGATTGTACTGTTTTGATGTGCGGACGCACAGATTAGTCTGCAAGAAGTCAAGTCAAAAGTGACATGCGCGAACAACACTATTTTGGTGTGCAGCCACGTAGGATAGTTCAGAGAGTGACAAAGATAGAGGAGAACCCACGCGGACCGCATCCATTTCCATGCGGTCCGCAATGACAAGAGACTAATGTTCGGAAACTCAAGGCAACAGGCCTACGCGGCCGCACACCAAACCAGTGCAGTCCATGTAGGAGAAGTTCAGAGAACCAGCAAAATTGAGAAAGTCTCTTGTGCGACCGCATGCCACTTTCACGCGGTCCACATCATTGTAGTTGTGCGGCCGCGTGAAATTTCCACGGGGTCCACGTACCATGACCTGTGCGGCCGCGTGTCATTTCCATGCGGTCCTCATCCTCAAGCTCAGAAGCAAGAACTGAAGACCACAAGCCCTACGTGGCCGCATGCTAATTTTGTGCGGTCAGCAACAGACCCTCAGGGGCATTTTTGTTCGGTTTTTCTGTATAGTATAAATAGAACACTTTATTTTTTTAGGTCAAGTTTTATCATATTCTGTAATAGCTGAGCTCGTGACTCTCGTGTTTGGCCTACTCTAGGCAATTTGCTTGCGTAATTAGAGTGGAATCAAGTAGATAATTTTATAATTTATTGATTATGTCAATCTCTTCTATTATTTCTGCTTTTATGCTTGTTCCATGTCTAGCTAAATCCATAAGCTAGAATTATGGCTCAACCCTGGTGTGGATAATTAATGGGTGTTCTTGAATAATACTTAGATGATATTGGTGTTTGGTATTGATGTTATTTAGATTTGGTGGTTGCAAACATTAAGTCAAGCTTAGTGGGCCTTGACTCTTCTTGAGAAAGAGAGTATATTGAATCACATTCAAACCAACAAGAATTTAGGATGAACCATGAGAATGGTAGTCCCAAGTGACGGGTTAAACCTCGAGAGAGTAATCACCCTTCTTGAACGAGTTTCTTAGGAAAATTAGCCTACCCAATTGGTCTCGAGAGAGTCAATTGGGAAAAATCACTCTCTCTACCGAGAGGTGTGAGAGTGAGTGCCAAAGTGCAATGGTTATCCATATTCCCCATAATTATCATCCTTGTGCTAGAATTTAATACCCGTTAATTATCCACCTAGGTGAGTGTCATGACCCTAGTGCCTTTCTCTTATTGTGTAAATCTAGTATTACATCTTAGTATAACTTTAGCTTACAATCATAGTGATAATTTAAGTTGAAACAAATAGAAAACCCAAAAATTATAAGAAGACCAATTAGAAGTCAAAACGCATCTCTAGGCTAGAAAATATTTCAACTCCAAATTGAAACTTCATATGAAATTATCGACCCTGATACACTACTGGGTTATTAGTAATTGCGCCCACTCGTACTTAGGTGTAAGTTCGCACCGATCATTATGCCGGAGAGTTCATAACATCTATCGGCTATTCAGGCTTCTTCTAGTGGGTCTTCCAGTTTTCAGAGCTAGCCATCTGGGCAGAAGGCCACCGCACCATGTTGCTTTGAGTGCGCAGACTCAGGCCATATGAGGAGGTACTTCCCCAGGCTTCGGGGCAAGGCTATATAGTAGGGACAGCAGCCAGTGGCTCCAGCACCAGCGACCTAGACACCTAGAAATAGATGGTAGACCGGTAGGGGTCGTCATAGAGGTGGAGGCCAAACAGGAAGAGGTAAGTCAAATGCTTCTCAGTCGAGCGGTGTCCAGGCAGCCGGTGCTCCAGCTAAATTTTATGCTCTCTCGGCCAGGGCAGATGCATTGGCCTCGTATGTCGTCATCACAGGTATTATTTTAGTCAGCAGTAGGGATGCTTCAATATTATTTGATCCGGGATATACTTATTCATATGTATCCTCTCTATTTTCTCATTTTCTGATTATCTCTCTTGAGCCTTTGGGTGTTCCTGTTCATGTGTCCACACCCATGGGTGATTCTGTGGTTGTGGACCGGATCTATCGGTCTTGTGTCATTACTTTATGTGGATACGATACTAGAGCAGATCTCTTGTTGCTTGATATGGTAGATTTTGAGATCGTCCTGGTTATGGAATGGTTATCCCCCTATCACATCGTCCTAGATTGTCATGCCAAGACTATTTTGCTAATGCCGGGATTGCCAAGATTTGAGTGGAAGGGTTCCACAGTTGATACACCTAGCATGGTTATTTCTTTTTTGAAGGATCAAAGCATGGTTGAGAAAGGGTGTTTGGCTTATCTGGCTTATGTTTGAGACGTCGTAGCAGAGTCTTTGACGATTTATTCAGGGCCAGTGGTCCGAGAGTTCGCTAATGTTTTTCCTTCTGATTTTCCTGGAATGCCTCAGGATCGTGATATTGATTTACGCATTTATTTGGCTCCAGGAACCTAGCCTATATCTATCCCACTGGACCGTATGGTTCCTAAGGAGTTGAAGGAGCAGTTGGAGGAGTTAATAGCAAAGGGGTTTATCAGGCCCAGTATGTCACCTTGAAGTGCACCAGTGTTATTTGTAAAGAAGAAGGATGGGACTATGCGGATATGCATTGATTACCGCCAGTTGAACAAAGTCACCATCAAGAACAAGTACCCATTGCCGCGTATTGATGATTTATTTGACCAGTTTCAGGGTGCTAGGGTGTTCTCTAAGAGTGACTTGATATCAGGGTATCATCAGCTAAAGATTCGGGATTCAGACGTTCCGCATTCAGGACTAGATATGGCCACTATGATTTTTTGGTGATGTCCTTTGGGTTGACGAATGCTCCAGTGGCATTCATGGACTTGATGAACCGGGTAATCCAGCCTTTTATTGATTCTTTTTTTATCGTCTTCATTGACGACATCTTGATATACTCGTGTAACCTGGGGGAGCACGAGCAACATTTGAGAGTAGTGCTTCAGACCTTGCGGGAGCAGAGGCTATGTGCTATGTTCTCCAAGTGCAAGTTCTAGCTAGAGTCAATGTCATTCTTGGGGCATTGGGTCAGGAGAGGGTATTAAAGTGGATCCCCATAAGATTGAGGTAGTTCAGAGTTTGCCACGACCTACTTCAGTGCCCGAGATCAGGAGCTTCCTGGGGTCAGCAGGTTACTATGGCGGTTTGTGCGGGGCTTTTCTTCTATTGCTTTGCCCTTGACTAGATTGACCCAGAAGGGTGTCCAATTTTGTTGGTCCGATGAGTGAGAGGAGAGCTTTCTAAAGCTCAAGACGGCCTTGACTACCACACTGATTCTTGTATTGCCCTCCGATTCAGGGATGTATACTGTATATTGCGTCGCCTCTTGCGTTGGCTTGGGATGTGTATTGATGCAAGACAGATGAGTAATTGCATATGCTTCACGTCAGCTGAAAATTCATGAGAAGAGCTACCCAGTGCACGATCTAGAGTTGGCAGCGATTGTTCATGCTCTGGAGATATGGAGACATTATTTATATGGGGGGTCATGTGAGGTTTACACCGATCATTGCAGTTTGAAGCACATGTTCAAACAAAGGGACCTTAATTTGAGGCAGGCGCATGTGGCTTGAGTTACTAAAATATTATGATGTTACCATTCTCTATCACCCGGGTAGGGCGAATGTGGTCGCAGATGCCTTAAGTAGAAAAGAGGAGAGCATGGGCAGTTTGGCATTTATTCCTGCTGAGAAGAGACCATTGTCTTTGGACATTGAGTCCTTGGCTAACCGACTGGTGAGGTTGGATATTTCGGAGCCCAGTCGGGTTCTAGCATGCGTGGTTGCTCAGCCTTCATCATTAGGGCAGATTAAGGCCCAACATTTTGATGATGCGCATTTGACAACCCTCAGAGACAGTACTTTACGGAGGTGCCAAAGAGGTTACTATCGGCAATGATAGAGTATTACGGCTTCAATACCGTGTATGTGTTCCTGATATGGATGGATTGCAGAGGAGGATTCTAGAGGAGGCCCACAATTTGCGGTACTCCATTCATCCTGGTGCCACAAAGATGTATCATGACTTGAGAAAGCATTACTGGTTGCAGAGGATGAAGAATGACATTGTTGAGTATGTGGCTAGATGTTCGAATTGCCAGCAGGTAAAGTATGAGCATCAGATGCCAGGTGGCCTACTCCAACTGATGCCCATTCCGAAGTGGAAGTGGGAGCGTAGTTGGGTTTCTGTAGACTTTGCATAAGGTGGATTCAGTGTGGGTCATTGTAGATAGATAGACCAAGTCGGCCCATTTCATTCCAGTGGCGACTACTTACACAGCGGAGGGATACGCTAAGATCTATGTTTGGGAGATAGTCTGTTTGCATGGTATACCTGTCTCCATCATATCAGACAGGGGCCCTCAGTTTAAATCGCACTTTTGGAGAGCCGGTCATAAAGGTTTGGGCACCAGCGTAAATCTAAGCACCGCATTTCACCCTCAGACCGACGGGCAGTCAGAGCAGACAGTTCAGATTTTGGAGGATATGCTTAGAGCATGTGTGATTGACTTTGGAGGGCACTGGGATTAGTTTTTTCCTTTGCGGAGTTTGTATATAAAAATAGCTATCAGTCCAGCATACAGATGGCCCCGTATGAGGCATTATATGGCCGGCATTATCGTTATCCTATAGGGTGGTTTGAGCACGGTGAGGCTAAGTTACTAGGTACAAATTTGGCATAGGATGCCTTCGATAAGGTAATGTTGATTCAGGAGAGGCTCCGCACTGCTCAGTCCAGGCAGAAGAGTTACACGGATCAGAAGGCACGTGATATATCATTCATGATTGGCAAGAAGGTTCTCTTGAAAGTCTCGCCAATGAAGGGTATTATGAGGTTCGGAAAGAAGGGCAAGTTGAGCCCAAGGTTTATTGGCCCCTTTGAGGTGTTGGGGCGAGTTGGAAAGGTTGCTTATGAGCTTGCTTTGCCTCCCAGTTTATCAGGAGTCCATCCGTTTTTCCATGTATCGATTCATCGAAAGTACTATGCCGACTACTCTCATGTATTGGACTTCAGTACCATTCTGTTGGATGAGAGCTTGGGTTACAAGGAGGAGCCAGTTGCCATTGTTGATAGACAGGACCGTCAGTTGATGTCCAAGAAGGTTTATGCGGTAAGGGTCCAGTGGAGGGGCCAACCAGCTGATGAGGCGACCTGGAGTCCAAGGAGGACATGCGCAGCCGATATCCCCACCTATTCAGCAGTCCAAGTACTTTTCTTTTATATCCATTGAAGGAGGAACATTTGTTTAAGAGCCGATATCCCCTCCTATTCAGTAGTCCAAGTACTTTTCTTTTATGTCCGTTCAGGGACGAACGTTTGTTTAATAGGTGGAGAATGTAACGACCCGAGCAGTCGTTTTACTATTTAGAACCCTATTCCCTTAAATAAAACATTACACGCTTTCCTTAGCTGAATTACGACTTGCGGGGTCGAACTGTTCGGCAGTTAGAAGAGTTTTGGGTGAAAATAAAATCAAATATTCCCTTAAGATTTCTTAAAAGGCCAACTTTAACTTCGGACAACTTTCTTGGAAAACATACCCAGAATCATGATTTGACAGCCCCGAGAAGTCCGTGGAAAAATATGGGACTTGGACGTATGCTCGGAATCGAATTTCGAGGTCCCTAGCCCGAGTATGAAATTTTTATGTAAAATTGTTAAATTGATGTTTTAAGGAATTAAATAATCTAATTATTTATTAAAAACTTAGGTATCCAGTTTGGATTCTGGTTCCGAAATATTATATAAGACCTACCCGTAAAATTTGGGGTCGATCCGAGTAGTCTAAGGGCGTTTTGACCAGTTGAAAGGAAATTAAGAACTTGAAGTTCATTAAGATTGATCAATTTGTTTTGGGGTCTGATTCTTTGATTTAGCATTGTTTTGGGTGTTCCGAGGTTTCGACTAGGTCCGCCTCGTAATTTTAGACTTGTCGGTATGTTCGGGTAGGGGCACGGGAGTCCCGAGCATCAAATGGTCGAGGTTCGAGTTAAGTTGAAACATGGGGGAAAACACTAACTTGCTGCTTCTGCCGAAACCTCTTCTGCGGTGCCTTGACCGCAGAAGCGGAGACCGCATAAGCGGTCCATATCTCGCAAAATTGGAAAAGGGGGAGTGAAGGGGGATCGCAGATGCAGCTCTGGGACCGCAGAAAGCGGCCATATCTTCATATTGAGAGGAGAATCTTCATATTCTTGCAAAAGTGGTCCTCTCAGTGTTCCTCAATCCGCAAAAGCGGCTCCCTGACCGCATAAGCGATCACCGCAAAAGCGTAATTATGTCCGCATATGCAAAAACCGCTGGGGACAGAAGGGTTCATTAAATACAAACCCAAGCCCCTTCTCTCTCTCATTTTTACACCATATGGGCGATTTTGAAGGTTCCAAAAGAGAGATTTCCTTCCTAATATCACGAGGTAAGTAACCCACACTCACTCTTAGCTTAAACACATGATTATCACATAGATTTAACACCAATAATCAAATAAAATCAAGGGTTAGAGCTAGACCTAGGGTTTTGATAAAAATGAGATTTAACCACCTAATTAGCTATGTAATGAACGAAAATTTACATATTAGCAATCCTTGGGGTATAGAGAATATTTTCCTTCAAAAAATATCAGAATCAAGGCACATGGGCCCGGGGACGGAATTTAGAAAACTTGCAGGAAAGGTTGGGAAATCACTTAAACAGTTAGAAATCAACCTTGTGAGCCCTTATTGACTAGTTCCTATATTGTTTGACTAGTTCGTGCGCTTTCGGCTTTGTTTTGAGGTCTCGGGCTCGTCATTCCTATTTGGAAGTGCGGTTTGGAGCAAGGTGAGCCTCCTTTCTAATCTCATGAGAGGGAATTGACCCTCTAAGGTTAATAAATGATAAATTTGCTATTAAATGCGTGGGCTACGTACGCACTAGATGACGAGAGTCCATGCGTAGCTACTATGATGTTATATGTATGGGTAGTTTAGGACCCACATCATGCCTACGTTGAGCTGTACATTGTTTGAATTATCTTAATAGTCTTTGTTGACATGCTATAGATTAGAGGAGGATGAAAAAGGAACATATGCTTAATTGATGAACTTGTAAGGGATTTCTCCTTATATATATATATATATATATATATATATATATATATATATATATATATATATATATATATATATATATATATATATATATATATATATATATATATATATATATATATGATGCCTTGGTGTGCATTCCTGTTGTTAGCTTGATATTTGTGGATCGGGCCGATCGCCTCGGTGAAATAGATGCAGCTATGGTACGGGACCTTCGACCCTCGGCAGTGCACAAAATTTATATTCTGTTGGAACGGGTTGCCGACCTCGGCGTTGTTGCGCATGATTTATATGTTTATGCTTGAGCTTATGCCTTCCATGATTTGTTGCTAAATAAATAAAAGGAGTAAATATGATAAAGGAAAATATGACTACGAGCAAGATATGACTTCTATAGTAACTGTTATTTAATTACATTATTCATATTGTATATTGTACATCATTATTATGATATTATCTGGACATGGTAGGTATCAAGTCGACCTCTCGTCTCTACTTCTCTGAGATTAGACGGGATACTTACTGGGTACATATTGTTTATGTACTCATGCTACGCTTCTGTACTTAAGTGTACAAGGTCTGAGGCTGATTCATCTGGATATCATCAGGGTGCACGCCAGTGAGCGGCGGTCGAGACTTCTATGGAGAGCTGCTTTCCTTTTCACATCGCTCGGCAGCCGGATGGAGTCTTCTTTTATATTTTTGTTGTCTTTCCCTTGTTTCAGACAGTAGGGTAGAGATGTGTATATTCTACTAGATGCCCTTACACTGGGACACTAGGTCTTGGCACGACACTTTAGTAGACTGGTCTTTTGGGTTATGTAATATTATACTACTCGTCGCATTTACTGCTTTAGTTCTAAACCCAAGCTAAATGGGAATTTTAGTTAAAATTGAGTAAAACTCTATATGATTATTAGTAATATTTCGCACTTGGCTGGCCCGGTAAGGTTGTTGGGCGCCATCATGACCTGTCTTGGAAATGGGTCGTGACAATTTTATTTTGCAGCTGAAATAGTTTCTTCTCTTCTTTTACTCTTAGATAGTTGAAACACAACTTTACTCCTCTTTATTGGAAACTTCTTAGTCTTCTTCTGCTTTGTCTTCTTCTTTCTATCCTCTTTGTTAATACGAATGACCTCTTCATTTTGTTGTTTTTAAGTGATCTCTAGATTCGACAGATTTTGAGGTTTTTCATTGATACTCTCATCAGAATTGCTCCCCTCTTGTTCTTTGGTTGACTGATGATCAATATCTTGATTTTGCTGCTCTTCTTCTTGAATATTTTCAGATTTATTTTTCTCCAGAGCTCTGCAATTGATCATGTAATGACCAATTTTTTACCATATTTGAAATATTTTAGGAATCCTTCATACTCCTATTTCGAGTGTATCCTTTGAGAGGAGAATCTTCATATTCTTGGAGAACAAATACACTTTTAGGTAGTGGCTTCAGCAGGTCCACTTCAACTCTAATTTTAGCCATACTTGGCCTTGTTCTTCCCATGGTGCCAGTGTCTAATGCAAGAGGTCCTCCAACAGAACTTAGGATTTGTTTGACATAGTGCTAATCATGCATATGAAATGGAAAACCAAGCAAGAGAACCCACGCCGGAGCCACAGGTAAGTCTTCCTTGTGCTCAAAATCTGGAGACCATTTCTGTAGCCACATTGCATACCATCAATTTCAATGACTCTCCTAAATCGGACTGATTTCCAATCTTCCTCACTAAATAGGTCAATAAAAATATTATGGTTATCAAAACCCCCAATTCTCACTGACCCCTTAAGAGGAACAATTTCTTTTAATCTTGACCTAATTCTATCGATTTGGGGACGGGGTTTTAGAAATCAACCCACAATTTAAATCTTCAAGATTCAGACATCATACCATAGTAATCAGATGCTTTGAAGATAGCAATAGGCATATCGTTATGAGTAGTGTGTCTAGCTTTTACCTTTTCTTTTTCTAGCTTGAGATCGACCGGCGAAGAGCTAGAGGGGGTTGAGATTTTATCTGCATAAGAGGTATTTCCGAAAAGGATTCCTTGCATGTGAGAGGAATCCTCTTTAGCTTGCCGATGCCCTTTTAGACCCGCCGGTTGGAGGCCTCCTGGTGGCTTCATCTGGTGGCGCGTGGACCTGAAGCACTGAAAAATTAGCCATTAGGGAGATTTTTCAAGAATTCAAACTCTCTCTTCTTGAATTTTATAAGCAGCTAGTTAACATCACCACATAAAACGGGACAGAGGGAATTACACATAAGTTTTAATGATGACAATAGTACAAATCTAACCAACTCTTATTGATTGCAGGAAATCAAGAAACTTATACAACTGCTAAAGATATCAAAAGGAAATAGACCAAGTGCAGCTGCTCTACGCGATCTCTAAAGTAAAAATGATGAGTAATAAGTTTGTAAATTAAGGAGATTCTATGGAGAAAGAAATTAGAAGATTATGATAAAGGTTAGAGTGATCAAGATCAATCAAGATGTGTGGCATATTACTCTTGAATCAGGAACGAAAGAAGGAATGAAGATCATTGAATCTAGCCTTCCTAATGAGTTGGATTCACATACAAACCTTGGGTCAAATCTCTTAGAATATTCTTGCCTTAATCAATGGTCAATTTTCAATGGCTATTTTAAGAGAAGATCACAAGTCTTACCTATAAGAAGAGCTAAAAGAGAGAAAGAAGTATTACACAATTTGGGGCCGGCTCAATACTATTGGGGGCCTAAAGCCAAACTTTCATAAGAGGCCTTTAATTATTTTTTTATAATAAAAAAAACTTTCATATATTATTTATTTAAATTTAATTTTCTAGTATTTTCAGATGCAAAATTATGAATATTTATTTTATAACTAATTTATTCTGATAGTTATTTTTCAATTGATAATATAGTTAATTCATTCAATCTCTTGCGGCATGGTTGATCTTAAGTAAGATTTTATCAATTTAATTTTAAAACTTCTTTCAAATTTCTAGTTTGTGATCAAGAACGACCAGAGACAACTGTTAGAAAAAATGTTACTATTATTCTATATGCAATATAAGCATTTGAAAAAATAAATCAAGTCTTTTTAATGGATTGAGTATATAAATTAGAGTACTATCATTTCTTATTTTTGGCATTGCATCAAAATTCAACTTTTTCCCCCTTAAGTTTTGAATAACCGAATTCATATTATATATTTGGCATATTTAAATTTTAACAAAATACTAAAATAAAAGTATATGCATACGTATAAAACAAACATAGATGAAAACTAATACTAAAAAGTTGGAATAGAAAACCTTGATTCACTAATTTGATGTGAAAATAAAGATGTATTGCTTTCAGTATACTTTTGATAGGCTTTAGCTTGATTGAAAAAAATACAGAACAATATAATCTCTTGGAGGCACAAATAAAAAATATAATAGTAGTAATATTTGGTGAGAACTGAGAAAGATTGAAAAAAGAAAATTAAATATTGTACGTTTAAATCAAGAAAGAAAGATGAAAAGATTTACATAATATTTAATGAGAAAAAAGACTAAAGAAAAAATAAAGTAATCACTTGGTTCTTTTCATAAGTTTTGCATTTACACGTTAGGAGCTCATTTTTAAGAAATAATTTTTTTTTACCAAAATATGCAATAAAAGTAAAAATACTTAATTAAAAAAATATAGGATAAAAAATGACCCTAAAGATTCCTACACAACTTAATACATATTTTTATATCTTTCTAGGTCTTAGTACAAATATTATATTCTTGAGTTTATGAGTGTCACAAAAGCGAGGAAGAGTTAGAAAACAAATAAGAAGTTGCGTCAAGCATAGACTATCATTATTGTCGAATATTGTTAGTGGCGAACGAACTAAAACCACAACTATTGCAACGACTCAATTATTGAAACTCTAAAAAAACCCTTGTGATCCAAGAAAACTGGATTTAGGTACCACACCAGTACTAAGCCAGTATAAAACTTCTATGTCTTTACTATTTTTATTCCTGCACAGTTTGCTTCTGCTAATTTCTAACCATATGGTAAAGAGAAGTGGACTATTACTCTCTCTATTCAACTGAGTTTTTAAATTGGTCACAATTCATCCCTCCCCTCTTGTGTTTCATCTTACACCAGAGCATCACGCAAACATGATAATGAAAAAGAAACACTAAAGCAATCATATCGATATAAATTGAATTTTATTTAAGGTAAATGTCTGTATTTGAAGAGATCTTAGAGTTTATTACTTGGTGGCTAAGTCACTTTTTCCCTATAAATAGAGGATTCTATTCTATTGTAAATCATCCCAAAATCAATAAGAGTTCTCTCTCCTTACTTTTCTCTGTAATACTCTTTTCTTTCTTGTATTATTTTATAATACGTTATCAGCACGAGACTCTAACCAATTTAGTAGAAGCTTTGAGATTAAGCGTAATGATTATCAAGTGTTCCATGAACTTCCTTCATGATTAAACTCTGGATTTAAGGTAAGCATTTTACTTTTCTCTTTCAAATTCTTGACATTCTATAATTTGATTTTAAATACAAGCAAAGACGACAAATTTTTATTATAACTGTAATAGAGTTTGTAAGAAGTTATAACCCTCGAAGTGGTAAAATTTCTATGTCTTGCCATGATCAAAGTCATGTATGATTGTGAGCACAAGAAGTGAAAACCCGTCCCATTGAATTTGCTTCATTCTCATTCCCTTAAGAGGATGTGATAGCAGTATGTAATAAGTCAGAAAGAAGATAAAATTATTACTATGAATATATCAATGGATGTGGACGTGGAAAAAGATTAAATTATAATCGTCATTATTGTGATAATGAGAACAATAAGGATTCTCAAAATAATCATCTATTCTGTGAAAGTAATATTTGTCATCGATTTGACATGAGATTTTATATAGCACATATAGATGATTATGGTCCATTCATGATGGGAATGTGACAACATATGATTTATGAAGATATATTTATTCTTGGAAGAATATGAACGTGCTATTGGTGTAGTATATACCACTCACCTCTAGAAGGAGGTTTGAGATGATATAAGAAAATAATATAATTATTATGGCATGAATGATCATTGGTCACGTACTTATTGTACGTTAAAATATTTTGTCAATGTAATTATTAAAGGACAATAACAATGCAAGAAACATATCTCGCATATAATTTTGACCATGACCATAATGGTATAACTTTCTCCTTGAAAGAGATATATGACCATATGAATTTGATAAATATGTGGTAGTACAAAATTAATTTAGAGCTCTGGAAGAGCCAATTATCACTATTTTGAAGAAACAAAATTGATTACCAATAAGGTATTGTGTTGTGGTAAGTCTAAAAGAAACTTAATCAGTTTCTACAGTATACTCAAAAGTGATTGATTATATTGAGACTATAAATATAAAAAAAAGATTTAATATCTTATATTACTACAATTTGTAGAGGGATAATATGTATGTGAAAAGTTACCTGCTTTATTCTCCAATTTGTACTACACAAATAAAAGAATACTACAACAAAGTGGATGTTTATTGATATAAAAATTCATATCATAATAAACTTGGAGTTTATTGATAATTGCACACGTCATGGTGTAAACCTAAAATTTATCAGTATTGATAATTTAATCTAGTTGGCATAATTGGTTTAACCTTGTAAATGTAAGTATGATATGCAAAATAAATAATATAGAGTTCACATGGGTAAATATTAAAGGAATAGAAAATTCTTTACTAATTCTCTTATATTGCTTGTTCTCATTAATTAATATATCAACTAAAATTGGGATTGAATCCCATGAATACTGAAAATATCAAATGTGATTATGGGCTCATTCACCTGCCATGTATACCACATAAGATGCATCCATGAGATGGCTACATGTGCGATTATTATTAACCCGCAACATGGTGTTTGCAAGGTAACTTGCTCAATAATTTAATTTAGAGCGGAATTTCCAAATTTTTTATTCATGATAGGTAATCTTGATAAGTTGGTTTACATCACAGTTGGTTTAGCAAAATAATTTATTGAGTGTCTCTACTTAATAGCTAAATAATTACTTATGAGACAAAGTTATATAATATATATATATATATATATATATATCAGTTTGATATACGTTATATACGAAAGTATATTATTTTCTCCCCTCACAAGTGGTTCAGGGGCAGGAACCAATAATTTCATCTTATTATTATTATTGATATACGGTATATATTTTGATTAAAACCATAACATATAAAGACGGGTTCCCAAAATAGAGAAAGTAAGTTAGTTTTTCCAACATGAGGGGGAGATATGATAAATAGCTGAGAAAACGTTACATGAAATGAATTATCATGTGTACAATTAGATCCTCGAATAAGATAATATGAACTTGAAGTTCATAAAAAGATAATTCATTTGCAATATATTGGAAAGCATGCCAAGCGCATTTGCTGACCCAAAGAAAGTAACTATAGTCTCATTGCAAATACTCCTATTAAGTCCTAAAGGGACAAAGTCTATGGTACTCTAAAAGCATATTGACAAATAGATTTCAAATAGACTTATCCATAAAGAATATGAGCAAATGATCAAAATATAATAAAGGAGGCAAGTGATCTAGAAGATCACATGACATAACAATTCATAAAATCTCAAGAGAGATTCAGGTACCTGAAAATATGAGCGAAGAGATCTCTATATTATGTCTTTATCAAAATTAAGGAGGTTAGAACCGATATAAAATGTTCGTCGATGACATCTATGATAGCACTAAATATATATATGAGGATCCTAAGTCTGAAGAAACAATTGGAATAGAATTGGTTTCATATGAAATGCATGTAGTTTTGAACATGTAGTTCAAAAACTTAAAAAGTATAAAGTCAATAGCATTTGCAATCAGTTTTCGATATCTTATTTGTCTAGTATGACATGAAAACTTGATATGCATCTAAAGTCTATTATATGTCTTATATGGCTTATATGACTTAACTTATATGATAATCCATGAAGGATTTAAGTTGCTTGAAGCATATACAATTCTTGATCTTCAAGTACCGCTTCCTCAATGCAATTTAAGCAAAAATGTATTTTGCAATAACTATAAGCATGATAATATAATAGCAAGAGTTTTTACCTCTATCTGAAGATATTGAACTGACGATTCCAACAAGATCATATAAAGACAATACATCTATTAAGAATGATGATTTCAAGGTTCAACATATTCATTTAAGTTAATATGACTGATTTATTTGTCAAATCTCTACCAAAGATCTCTTGAAGATGGTGCACAAGATTGGAATGCAAATGCTTAAAGATGTGAATTGATGCTCTCATCAGGGGGAGTTAATGCGCGTTGCATTCTTTTTTCCTTGTAAGGTTTTGTCCTACTGGGTTTTCCTTGTAAGGTTTTTAACGAGGCAACCAAAAGGCGTATTGTTAGATATGTGTACTCTTTTTTCTTCTCTAGAGTTTTTTTCACATTGGATTTTATTTTAGTTAAGGTTTTAACGAGGCACATTATCTTTTGGATAGACATTTGGGGGGAATATTATAAATAGAATTCTATTTAAGGTGAATGGCTATATTTAAAGAGATTTTAGAGTTTATTACTTAGTGGTTGAGTCACTTTTTCCCTATAAATAGAGGGATCTATTCTATTGTAAATGAAAGAATTACAAGAAAATACACATGACTTCACATCATAACAAAAAATAGCCCATGTTTTTAAGTTTTACCCAACCTAGCCCGTATCGAACATATTTTGAAATCACTAACAAATTCAAAACTTGTGTTCTTACAACCATTGCTTCTAAAAGCTATGAAGTTAAATATGTGTTCTCACAACCATTATTTTTACTCTCTCTTCTTCTCACATCTTCTACATATGTTTCAAAGAGCTATCCACTAATGTTGTTTCTTACCCAGTATCACCTGGTTGCAATGTAAGAAAAATGAAGAGTAGAAGTACATTATTGAAGGTCATTCAAAATTTTGCTTTTGAAAATAGAATTTTTTGAGTTTGTTAATTGTTTGGATTGAGTGTTATTCCAATTGATTCAAAATATCAAAAGGAGTTCAACATTTAAATTTGAAGTGATTTGGAATAAATTTGAGCACGATTTGAGTTGAATTTTAGAAAAGACTCAAGGAAGGAGACGAAGTCAGTTTTTTGTATAATTATGTATAATCTTGTATTGTAGTGTATATTAGTGTATAAACACATCTTATACACTTTAACACATGTTTATACAAGCGTCTGTAGACGAACATCTTTTACGATTTTCAAAATCAGTCCAAATCTCCATAAATAACTTCAAATTTTATATACAACCTCCTTATACTATTTTTAACAAGTCTAAACAACACACATTCCAAATTTCTCACAAAATCAAATTCGAAATTTAAACCCACATGTTTAAGCTTGTTAAAATTTTAATTTTCACCATCCAATTGGATTTGATTTGTTGAACTAATATTTGAACAACAGTTATTTATTCGAAAATTAACTTAAAAGCTTGAACAATCTTTTCTAGAAATTAAAATATGGGCTATAAAATTGAAAATTAGGGAGCTCAATTGTTTTTATGTGAAATTTTTCGTTGTAAATCATCCCAAAATCCATAAGAATTCTCTCTCCCTACATTTTCTTGTAATACTCTTATCCTTCTTTTATTGTTTTATAACACATATGTCATGTAGCGACATTTTAGCTTATTGTTCACTAGGTTTTGAAGTAATTAAAAATAGTACTAGCAGATTAAGCAAAAGCTATAGGTAGCTTTTTGAATTGGGAAAATAATACCAGTGCCATAGATTTGAGAAAGAAAAAAAACACAATAAAAAGAGTATCAGCAACTAGGTTCAAATTTAATTTGGAGAATAAGAAAATTGAAGAAGTAAATTAAGTGAAACAGTAGAATATACTCCATGCATAGAGAAGCAGTAAAAGTTGGTGGTATCAATGCATGGTGGCAGAAAGCACGAACCCATTGCACCTTTAATTTCACTCTCCAATATTTGTTGGAAGAAGACGCTCTATCTGCCCTCTTTCCTCCATGTCAGCTATGTGCTTCACTGATTTACCCTTTCGGTAAATTGCATATATCACTAGTTGTGCCGTTCCCAGCATACATCCTATCCCGTTTGGTACCTTAAAAAGTATAGAAGTAGAATTGAAATGGTTCGAAATTTTAATTTTTTTTTAAATATGGGTTCAACAATTACTCTTTTCAAATTTTATGCTACAAGTATTGATTCAATTGTATCCACTCGGACAGTCTAAGTCCACCTCTGACTGTACTAATGCAAGAACACTTTACAACAACAATCAAAAGTATAATTTTATTTAGTGAGGTATGGAGAGGGTAGTATGTACACAGACCTTATCCCTACCCTGGGGTAGAGAGGTTGTTTCCAAAATGTCCCGTGTTTAAAATGTGGAAAAGACCTCATAGCATAGATGTTTAGAAGGGGTTTTATGCAATAAGCCAAAATAAAATCCTTAAAATAATAACGTGGAAATGGCAAAGAACCTAAAAGTTGAAAGCTTATCTCTCTAGCTAGAACAAGTCTAACACCAATTGGGAATGGTATTATTTTATCTAATTGTTAACTTAGAAGTTAGATCCCCATATTATTGCTTGCACGATTGTACAATTTGTTTCTCAACGTGTATTAGGCGTTTTTTCTTCATCATGATGACAAGTTCAAATTTGATTATCTAGCAAAGAGTAGTGATCAAGTTATTGAGAATATTATTATATAAATTAATTAAAAAATAAATGAGGCTAAGAGGATATACTTACTCCAAGAAACCAGTCTCGTACAAGCAAAGCGTATAAAGTCCAAACTCCACCATTTAAGAAAAAGAAAAATGAGAGAAGGAATGGCATGTAGTCAACGCTCTTTGTTGTCACCACTGTTTTCTGCCAAAACAAATTGATATTTAAGGTAGATAGCCCACATGCATGAGTGGTTAAGTTAGTTAATCAATATCTAAACGCAAGGCATGAGTCTGGCATCTTTGCTTTGCTTACAACATACTAATTTTACGTAAGAAAACAAATTTGTATTGCTTTTGCGTATGGTTTACAAATACTTAATAAAGGAAAATTAGGGGCTTACCACCACGCTAAGAGGGGAACTATACATGACAATGTTTAAAGCTGAGCACAAGAAACCAATAACATCAATTCTCATCTTCCCATGACATCCAAATTGTGCCAACACAATAACTGTCGCAGAAAACCCTACATTTAAAACCACAACTAGTACCGCAGTCTTTAACTGTAAAAAAGGAAAAACAAAAATATCAGTTCAACAAATAATTTAATTTGGCATCTTAACTAGTATATAATAGGATGTTGATACAATTCAGATATAAAGAAATTTTATTTTAGAGTTAGTACTAAAAATCAAGTACTATCACAATTTTAGTTAAGTCTAGAAAGCTATGACGCTGACTAATTTATAACTGTGAGCTTTAGTGAATATTTCAAAGAAAAAGACAGAAGGGAAATATTTTCTGGACCCATTTTTCTGCTCTCCTAAACGTAACACCACTATATTCGATTAATTGCTGCATCTTAGTTTTGTAATTCAATTTCCACACTTATTAAAAAGATAAGGAAGTTACAAAAACAGAGGCATTCTTTTAAATAATTAATTGCAAAAGTTATCTACATTTCGCGTATGCTTTTGAATGAATGGTGCAAAAATCATGAATTCATTAACTAAGAAGACTAACAATAAGATAACCAATCAGGATTGTGGTGGAGTGGTAAGTACTCATTCATCCTTCACCAAAGGTCTCGAGTTCGAGCTCCTAATTATGAAGTCGTCTTTGTTAGGGAACGTTTTATCCCGATGTGAAACTTTCCAACGTGAAACCGAATTAGTCGGGCGGTAACGAATAGCGGGTGAGAAATAAAATAAAAACAATAAAATAGTTTAGGACTTACTCTCATGTTTGGTGGAGCAAATAGAAGGAAGACGGACACGTATATAATCTCAACGGCGACTCCAAAACCATTAGTAGTGAATACAAGAAAACTCCCTGGCTTTATAATTCCATAGTAAGTCCACAACGATGAACTTAGCAATGTACAAATGTATGGAAGGCTATCAAATTCCTCAGTCGATTGATTCTTCACTATTCTAATGAATGTCCCTCTGCATTATTTATGTATCATCTCAAATTAAAATTTATCAAAGGATCCTCAGTCCATGCAAAAGAGTAACTATAATATTTTCTTTCTTGTTGGATTGATTACTTACACTGGTGAAAGAAACATGAGAAGTGAGATGATGTTGCCTGAAAAGACAAGAACATCCATATTTCAACACTAAAAAACTATTTATATCATAAAGGAGGAGGAAGTGCTATTACCTATCAATCCGATGACGATTTCCATGTTGACAGCCGAAGGAGAAGGAAGAAGAATGACTTGAAGGGAAGAGAAAGAGAAACTTTCAGCTAAACGTACCTTTCTGCCTTTCTCGAGTTAAGTAGCTTGGGAATATATGAAATGACATTTTTCGGAAGCACCATTTGACAATATAATTAATTAAATCTAGGAAATACTTTTATTAAATTTAAGAACAAAAAATGTTATATTTATGACAAGCTAGAAAGGAACTAATATATTTTTTGTTCATTTCCGAGATTAAAAGATTGATTAGTCATTTTCACATTACAATTTAACTTGCCACTTAGCAAGTGTGTTTGGCATGTTAAATTCTTTATTGATCCCTTCATTTCAATTTATCTAGGCAAAGTTTGAGTTGCATTGAGTATAAAAAATAAATAAAAAATTTTGAAACTTAATATCATAAATATTTCATAATATTTATGTGATTATAAGATATTCGAAACTTATAATCTTAAATATTACATATTTTTTGTATAACTATATAAACTTATCACTGAAGTTAAAATTAAACAAATTTTTAATTTAACAAAATTTTGAATAAATTAAAAAAAGAAATATTATCATATAACTGGAACGAAGGGATTAGATAATCATCGTGGAACAAGTGATAAATTAATTGAGGTCCACATATTGGATGTGAACTACATTTTATCATCGGGAATCATGTGCACTTAACTTGTAGGACGAACGCTTGTATATACAACTTTCTTGTCAATTTGCCCTTTCATTCTAAACCTTTTTTTCCTTGTCTTTGAAGGTGGGAGACAGTTAGGATGAAATTTGATTTTCTTATGTTAAATATCTACGACTATTAATATATTTCTACTAGTACTTCCGCTATCTTTTATGGAACATTGTTTGACTAGAAATTTAGTTTAAGAAAAAAAAAAACTTGTTATCTAAAGCAAATTATAAAAATATATGGCTATAAATCATCTTATTAGGATAAAATAATAATTTAAAGTTAAATTATTTTTAAATATAAATTTTTTTTTTTGCACCGACTAAAAAATACATCACTAGGGATGGACATTCGGGTAGTTCGAATTGAATATAAAAATTTCAGTATGGATTTTAAATTTTTGGAATGAAGAAATTATAATCCAAATAAGCTCGGACTGGATAGATTTCATAAGTTCGATTTCGGATTAATCAGTTTAGATATTTTAAATTTTTTATTTTGAGCCTATAAGATTCAAATTAAGCATTCATGTTATATTGCCTTAATAGTTCCTCATTCTCATCATGAACATCCAAAGAAAGTGTTCATACAAGCAATAAAATCATTATCTGTAATGTCTCGATAGGTCATCTAGAGTTTTAGAACCTAATTCTATATTTTGAAGCCTCAAATATCTCATTTTAGTCTTTTTTTTATATTTGCGTGCGCTTTCCGGGTATTTTTCTAAAAATCTTTTATGTTAAAAACTGATAAATATAAAAAAAATTGCCTTAAAATCTATTTGGGTTGGCTTCGGTTAATGTTTTGAGCAAACGGCACTCAGATCTATATTTTGACGGTCTCAGTAGGTCCGTACCGTAATTTAGAACTTGGGCATATCCGGAATCAAATTCGAAGGTCCCTAACTCTTGTTATCATATTTTGTTGAAAATTGAGGCTTAAAGGCTTAATGAATCTAAAAGTCATATCAATCTTTGACTTTACTAATATCGGGTCCGTATTTTAATTTCTGAATCCGGTGTAGGCCCATTATTATATTTATGACTTGTCTGTTAAATTTGGTGACAAACGGAGTTGGTTTGACGTGATTCGGGTGTCCGGCTGTTAAAAAAGAAGTTCATGAGTTTTCTTGAAAATTTCCTTTGATTTGGTTCTCAATTCATAGTTCTAGGTATTATTTTCACAATTTGATCGTGCGAACAAGTTTGTATGATATTTTTTGACTTGTGTGTATGTTTGGTTTAGAGATCTGAGAGCTCAAGTGAGTTTTGGATAGGTTACGAAATGAATTTTGGACATAAAAACGTGCTGGTGTGTTTCAGTTCTGGTGCAGGCCTCAAGACTCACAATTACGAGGCCAGGCTTCCCATGTGCAACCTATGTTAGGTTCGCATTTGCAAGAAACTCCTCGCCTTTGCAAAGTGTATTTGGGGCACCTCATGTTCGCATTTGCGAATCAGACTTCGCTTTTGCAAAGTGGGACTGGGAGGCTTGGTCGCATTTGCGATCATTTAGGTTGTAATTGCGAAAGATCAGCGTTCCCATTTGCGAAAAAAATATCCCAAACGTGATAATAACATAGATGTTGAGACTTTGCATTTGCGAAGTTATTCTCGCATTTTCGGGGTTCGCAACTTGCGATCATTTTGGTCGTAATTACGAAACATCAATGTTTGCATTTGCAAAAAAAAATCATTGCAAATGCAATGATAGAAGAGATGTTGAGACTTTGCATTTGTGAAGGTATTCTCGTATTTGCGAATCTGGAGACTTTGTGAAGATCTAGAGGCATTATCTTTACGGCATGTCATGTGAGGTATTCACAAATTATTGGAGCTTGTTGTATTTGTTCAAACAAAAAGAGCTCAATTTGAGGCAATGGAGGTAGTTGAAGCTATTGAAAGACTATGATATCACCATCCTGGGAAGGCCAATGTAGTGGCTGACGCCTTGAGTAGAAAGGCAGTGAGTATGGGCAGCCTTGCATACATTCCAGTCGATGAGAGATGACTTGCATTATATGTTCAGGATTTAGACAATCAGCTCATGAGGTTGATGTTTTAGATCCCAATCGTAATCTAGCTTGTACAGTCGCTCGGTCTTCCTTTTTTAAGCGCATCACGGGCGGCAGTATAATGAACCTCATTTTCTTGTCTTTAGGGACACGGTGCGGTACAGTGATGCCAAGTAGGTTAGTGTTAGAGATGATTGAGTTTTGAGGATGCAGGATCGTATTTGTGTGCCTAATATAGATGGACTTCGTGAGTTGATTTTTGAAGAGGCCCACAGTTCCCCGTATTCAATTCCTCTGGGTGCCGCCAAGATGTATCAGAACTTGCGGCAATATTATTGGGAGAGGATGAAGAAGGATATAGTTGCATATGTAGCTCAATGTGTAAATTGCCAGCAAGTAAAGTATGAGCATCAAATACCTGGTGGTATGCTTCAGAAGTTAGAGATTTTTAAGTGGAAGTGGGAGCGAATCTAAATGGATTTCGCTGTAGGACTCCCACGGACTTAGAGGAAGATCGATGCAGCATAGGTCATTGTCGACGGGCTGACTCAGCATATTTCATTCATGTGGCATTTATCTAATATTTAGAGCGGTTAGCTAAGATCTACATCCGTGAGAACGTTCGTCTTCATGGTATGCCCGTGTCTATTATTTCTGATCGAGGTACGCAGTTCACCTCGCACTTTTGGAGGGAAGTACAACATGAGTTGGGCACGCAGGTTGACTTGAGCACAATATTTCATCCTTAGACGGTCGGACAGTCCGAGTGCACTATTCAGATATTGGAGGATATGCTCCGCGCTTGTGTTGTAGACTTTGGAGGTTCTTGGGATCAGTCCTTTCCACTTTCGGAGTTTTACTACAACAACAACTACCAATCAAACATTTAGATAGCTTCCTATGAGGCATTATAAGGGAGGCGGTGTCGATTGCTAGTTGGATGGTTCGAGCCGGGGGAAGCTCGGTTATTGGATACAGGTTTAGTACAGGATGCCTTGGATAAGTTCAAGATTATTTAGGAGCGACTTCGCACAACTTAGTCCAGGTAGAAGAGTTATGTCAACTGTAGAGTTCGTGATGTTGTATTCATGGTCGGAGAAAAGGTATTGCTCCGGGTTTCACCCATGAAGGGTGTGATAAGGTGTAGAGAGAAGGGCTAGTTGAGCCATAGGTATATCGGACCTTTTGAGATTCTTTAGAGAGTGGGTGAGGTGGCTTAAAGGCTCACATTTCCACCTAGTTTATCATTAATTCATCTGGTGTTTCATGTTTTCATCCTCCGAAAGTATCACTGTGATCCGTCCCATATGCTAGATTTCGGCTCTGTCAAATTGGACAAGGATTTGACTTATGAGGAGGAGCCAGTGGCTAGTACAGCCTAGCATGTTCGTCAGTTGAGGTCTATGAGTTATACTTCAGTTCGAGTGTAGTGAAGAGGTCAGCCCGTCCAGGCGGCTATTTGGAGTCGGATTCAGACATGTACAGTAGATATCCATATCTTTTCACCAGCCCGGGTACTTTTGTATGTCTATTTGAGGATGAACGATTGTGTTAGAGGTGGAGAATGTGATGACCCGATAGGTTATCTAGAGTTTTAGATCTTAATTCTATGTTTTGAAGCCTTAAATGTCCATTTTAGACTTCCATGATTTGCATGCACAGTCCGGGTATTTTTTGCGAAAAACCTTTATGTTAAAAACTGATAAAATATGAATTTTTTTTACCTTAAAATTTATTGGATTTGACTTCGATCAACGTTTTGAGAAACGGACTTGGATCCGTATTTTCATGGTCCTGGTGAGTCCGTATTATAATTTGGGACTTGGTCGTATGCCCATAATTGAATTAGAAGGTCCCTAGCTCAAGTTATCATATTTTGCTGAAATATTGAGGCTTAAAGGCTTAGTGAATCTAAAAATTTTATCAATATTTGAATTTATTGATATCTGGTCCGTATTTTAGTTTCGGAACCAGGTATAGGTTCATTACTATATTTATGACTTTTTTGTCAAATTTGGTGAGAAACGGAGTTGGCAGATGTCCGGTTGTTAAAATAGAAATTCATGAGTTTTCTTGAAAATTTTCTTTGATTTGGTGCTCACTTTGTAGTTCTAGGTGTTATTATGGAAATTTGATCGGGCGATCAAGTACGTTGATATTCTTGACTTGTGTGCAGGTTTGGTTTGGAGCCTCGAGGGCTCGGGTAAGTTTCAAACAGCCTACGGAGTGAATTTTGGACTTAGGAAAGCGCTGGTGTGTTTTAGTTGTAGTGCAGGCCTGAGACATCGCAATTGCGAGGTCAGGCTTCGCATTTGTGACCTCTGTTATGTTTTCATTTGCGAGCAACTCCTTGCATTTGCGAGAAACTCCTCGCATTTGCAAAGAATAGCTGGGGCACCTCAGGTTTGCTTTTGCGAACCAAACTTCTCTTTTGTGAAGTGGGACTGGGGGAGGCTTGGTTCACATTTGCGATCATTTTGGTCGCAATTGCTAAAGATCAATGTTTGCATTTGCGAACAAATCATTGAAAATGCGATGATAGCAGAGATGTTGATACTTCGCATGTGTGAAGGAATTTTCGCATTTGCGGGGTTCGCAATCGCAATTGCGACATCTGCAACTGGTCTAATAGCTAAAAATAGGATTTATCTCATTCTTCAAATTTTCAAAACAAGAAAATCATAGAGGCAATTTTCCAAAGAGTTTTTCTTCCCCAATCTATTGGTAAATGATTCTAACTTATTTTTTTTCATTATATTTCATAAGTTTTCAACCTAAAATCTAGTATTTTTATGGTGAAAATTAGGAGTTCGGGTAGAATAAGGGATTTTTATAAGATTGGGATTTAGATCTAAAATAGAAAATATAATACATAACCGGGATTGGGGGTGAATGGGTAATCTGATTTTGGTCCAAATTTAGGGTTTGGGCCAAGCGAGCCTGGGAGTTGACTTTTGTTGACTTTTTCAACATTGACCTAAATTGAATCTTTTGCAATCGTGGGTAGTTCCAAAGTCTTAATTTGAATCGTTTGGTTGGTAATTTGGTAGATTTTGTTGGTTTTGAGGCTTGTTTGAAAGGCAAAGTTGTAGTTGATCTTTGAGTCGATCTTTGGAGTGAGGAAAGTGTTGTAGTTAACCTTGAGCTGAGGGATTATGATTTATTTGCCTATTTTCTACATATTTAGGTGTTGGGTATAACATATATGTGAGATAACAAGTACATATGCGTTTTTGTAAGTTAAAGCATGTGGGTGGGACTTGTTCCTTGTAATTATTGCCTACTTTGATCATGTTATCCATACTTAGACTAGTTACTTATCAAATTGATCATTCTTTCCACGTTTATGGGTTTTATGTGAGAATTGAGTATTATTTCCAAAGTTAAGGTTGGAATTGTGGAACCATTTTGACGTAAGGCTTGTTCTTGTTCATTCTATCTCCATGTTGTTATATCTTCATTGTTATATGGTAAGAGAGAGTGTTAATGCACAAAGGGTCATCTTGTGCCATATTGTGAGAGTTAATGTACGAAGGATTATGCCGGGCCATATTTTGAGAGTCAATGCACGAAGTATGATGAAGTGTCATATCTATTGATTTATGATGAAAGTGATGTAAAGCACGAAGGGTGATGACTTGTTGTTATCATTACTTCATTGTGAGGTTGAGAGTACAAGCACGAAGGGTGATGCCATGCAATTTTATTCATTGTGTTTATCTGTTTTACTAGTTAAAGGCATATTGAATGTTCTGGTTATCATTTCTAGCTGTACTTTATCGTATTTTGTACCCCCCCCCCTTTTGCATGTCCCCTCCCAGTAGTACATGTTTAGCCTTTATTTGTTATTATCTTGTACGTATACTACTATTTGTACAGGTTATTTACGTGGGTGTCTTGTCATAGCCTCATCATTACTTTTTTGAGGTAAGCTCAACACTTACGATATACATAAGGTCGGTTGTACTCATACTACACTCTGCACTTCTTGTGCAAATTTTGGTACTGGCTCCACCTGTTCGTGAGGCATAGTAGCTCGGATTTACTGACTTGGAGACTCGAGGTAGATCTAGTGGCATTCACGGACCTTGAAGTCCCCTACCATTTCCCCTTATTTACTGCGCTTTCATTTCGAGACAGTTGTACTTCTTTTAGACTCTGTTTGTAGAAAAATTTTAGAGGCTCGTGAATTGTGATTCCAGATCCGGGTTGTATTAGATAATATTGGATTTATTTTATTCCCCACTCAGTTTAATTTTATTTCGTCTTAATTGATCTTGTCATTAAAATTGATTAAAATTAGCTTATAAATCCTAAGGTTGGCTTGCCTAGCAAGTGAAACGTTAGGCGCTCTCACAGTCCCGAAAGTGGGAATAGATATGAGCTTATCTCTAATGGATAGGGTATTGGACTTATTACTAATGGCATATGGATAATGGACTAATATCTAATAGAGATAACTAAGTATAAAATATAAAATTTTGAATTCTCGAATATCCAAAAATCCAAAGTATCAAATCCAATGTGAAACCCCGAAATTTTAAAACTGAAAATTGAGACCCAATCTACAATTCGAAATCCAAATAACTAAGAGTCCAAAATATTTGAATTCCGATTCGAATTTTGGGTTTGCCCAAATTATGCCCACCCCTAGACCATCACATAAATTGTGATAGATTATATACTAATATATATTTCTTATTTCCACTTTGTTTGACATGGCCACTTGATTATTTATGTGAATTTAGATATACATTATTCCAAGTTTTTGTAAATAAAAATTGCACATATACAAATTACGTAAAAAGTACTATAAGTCAAAATAATTTCTTTTCTTATACAATATAAAAAATTACTATAGACCAATAAAAGTTAATACACCTAGGGATCGTTTGGTACGATGTATAAGAATGTATAGTGCTGGTATAAAAGTTTAATACCACTTGAATATTTCATTTGGTTAGCAAACTAGGTATAAGTTATCCCAGGATTAAAATTAACATCGAGATAACTTATACCTTATAGAGGGTGGAATAATTAGCATTTAGCACTGGTATAACTTATACATTCTTCTTATAAATAATGCAATTGTCATATTTAATACAACATACCAAATAATGGATAAAAAATAATCCCAGCATAACTGATCCAAGCGTAACTTATACAAATATAACTTATTCTGACACAAGCCTTATTCAAATCAAACGACCTCTAATGAGCACTTAATGCCTTAGGCTACCTTTCAGGAAGGCGTCCTAGGACATAAGGCCTCCAAAGATAATAAAGTACGAAATCTCCGTATAGCTCATGTTTGCGTGCTCGTGCTAATCCCTTAAGCATTTTCAGTCGCCCCCTAATTTCTGTTTGTATCTGTTGTGTTACAAAATTACTATATAGTATATAATCTTTAAATTTCTTCCAATTCCTTATTTGTTTTTGATAAATTGGATATTAGATATTGTTCTTAGTACATATGCTTGGAGAATGCAGTTTGTCACAACTTGGTAGTCCAATATTTGTGACATTCTGGTTGCCTAGGAGTATTAGTCTATTACAAGCCGTAATGTCTAGTGACTTATTGGAAAGGTAAAAAACATCCAGATCTTTAGCAAGTTGAGAGTTAACAAAATAAGGAGGTGTTGGATGTAGTTTAGCAGACTTCTTGCATGGTTGCCAAAAGTTGTCTTTGTTTGCATCTGTTGCCAAAAGATGAGCTACTTGGTTTCCTTCCTGGAAGTTATACCGTAGGGGCAGGTCCTTCCACTGGAGCATAAATAACCTACATGCATGAACAATATTAGACATGACAAACTGATCTTTATTTAGCACATGCATAGCATCAGTGGAGTCTGTTTTGATTTCTAGTGAAAATAGGTTGTAATGGGTTACTATTTTCATGCCTTCATGGATTCCCTGAAGTTCTGCATGCAGAGGTGACAGAGCCTTGTCCCTTTTCTGAAAACCTAATATCCATCTTCCTTTATTGTTACGGAACACTCCCCTAATACCAGCTTTGCTACCTTCTTGTTTAAAAGCACCACCCGTATTTAGTTTGTATCGGTCGTGTTGTGGGGGGGGGGGGTACCATTTTATGTTAATGCCGGGTTTATCCACATTTATTGGGCCAGTTGAGTAGAAATAGAGGAATTCAGAAGCTAGGTTAGAAATGTATTTTGTACGTGGGGAGTAGTGAGTGTTATTGATATTGTTATTATTTTTATTAATCCAGATTTCCCATATAAGAAAAGGTAGGAGATTGTTCCAATAAATTTTTTGGGAAATTGGTTTTATATCTCTCAGCTTGGTTAGCCAGTGTTTATCTGGACCGGTGTTTAAATTTGTGATATTGAACTCTCTCCATATAGTTGAGACTATGGGACATGTGAAGAAAATATGAGTGATGGTTTCCTCTTAGTTTTTGCAACTACGACAAGTAGGGTTTATATTGATTCCAATGTGATGGAGGTATGAACGGCAGGGAATCTTATTGTGAAGGATTTGCCAAAAGAAATATTTTATTTTGTTGGGGCAAGGTAGTTTCCATATCCCCTCAAAATCTTGGTTGCTAATGTCCCCTTGATTTAGTAAGTTGCAGCAAGATTTTGTATTGAATATCCCGTTTGGGGTGAGATACCAAAGGGGTTTATCTATGTTTTGGAGTGGTAAGGCAATAGAGTTAATTTTGTCTATGATTGAGGAAGGGATAGTAAAAGAAGTTTCCTGAAAATTCCATCTTCCTTTGTGGTATAATCTTTTTATAGGAAGGTTAGCTTCATTAATGTTTAGAGGGCCCTCAATACTAGCTCTAAGAGTTGGTAGCTGAGGGATTCATTGGGTCTCCCAACTATTAAGATTAGAGTTTTTGTCAGGAAGCCATTGAATACCTTGGTTACAAATTTTCCAGCCAGTAACAACACTTTTCCATGTAAAAGAGGTGTGTTTGATATTTTTTTGTAGTATTTGCGGATTAGGAGGTTTGCCCAGAGTGATGAGGTATTATTGATAAGTCTTCAAGAGATACTACCAAGTAAAAATTTATTTTTTGAAAGGGCATCTTTCATTTCTAGACCTCCAAAAGCTTTAGGCTTGGAAACAGTGTTCCAATTAATGAGGTGAATTATTTTTAAACTTGATGTAGTTCCCCAAATAAAATTCATTTGGGTTTGATCAATAAGATTAAGTGTGTTTTTTGGGAGCAATGTATACAGCATAGCATGATTAGAAATAGAGTTGAGCGTAGCAAGGGCTAAGGTAGTCCTACCAGCTATGTTTAGAAAATTGATTTTCCAATTTGAAAGTTTGGCCCCCATTTTCTCATTATGAATTGGTAGTCATTTGCCTTGGGAGCATTGTTAAGGATTGGGAACCCCAAATAGTTACCAAACTTATCAGCTATATTGATATTAAATCCTAAGGAAATTTATTTGGTAACTTGAATATGACAGTTTTGAGAGAACAAAATCTTAGATTTTCCCCTATTGATCTTTTAACGAACATATTACAAAAAAAGGCTAAGGCATTCTTTGATGGTTTGGAGATTTTTTTTATCAGCTATTTCCATGAGGGTAATATCATCTGCAAAAAAACAAAATATACTACTATTATGGTTACGTAGTCTAATGGGGTCCCAAAGATTGATGTCTACTTTGTGACAAATTAGACGAGATAGCATTTCCATGCACAAAATGAAGATAAAGGGGGATAGGGGGAAGCCCTGTCTGATACCCCTACTTGGTGCAAAGAAAGACGTTTTAGTATCATTTACGAAAATGGCAATATTATTAGTGGTGATACAATTCATAATTAGATTCTTTATATTAGTAGGGGAATTTGAAGTAAGAAAGGTTTAAATAGATGAAAGACCATTCCATTCTATTGAAGACTTTTTTCAGGTCTAATTTTAGAATCATGTGACCCTTTTTCCCTCTTATTTATTTAAACTTGCACATCAATTCTTGGATTATGATGGCATTATCAGAAGACCTTTTTCTTTTTAAGAAGCTAGCTTGGAAAGGGCTTATAATTTGATTAAGGAGAGGTAGAATTCTATTGGCAATGATTTTAGTAATGATTTTATAAATAGTATTACAAAGTCCCATGGGTCTAAAATTTTTGAGGTTATTTGCATTAAGGACTTTGGGGATTAGGCAAATGTAGGTATTGTTGATATCAGAAGGTAGAGATTGAGTATTAGATACTCTGGTACATAGATCTATAACGTATTTGCCTACAATGTTCCAATATTTCTGGTAGAAAAAGGGATGTATACCATCCGGACCAAGGGATTTAAAGGTTTGAAGGAAAAAACTGCCTTGTAGATTTCGCCCTTTGAAAGATGATTGTAAAGGGGAGAGAGATCAAAGTTATTAAATATTTCTAGATTATTTTTAATAAGATACCAGTTAGTAGCAGAATGATCAGTTTTGAAATCATTCTCAAAGTAGTTGAGTGTGTGATCTAGGATTCTGCGAGGTTCATTTATTCAATTACCAAGTCCGTCTTTGAAATAAA
Organism: Nicotiana benthamiana; assembly: GCA_034376525.1. Classification (NCBI taxonomy): domain Eukaryota; kingdom Viridiplantae; phylum Streptophyta; class Magnoliopsida; order Solanales; family Solanaceae; genus Nicotiana; species Nicotiana benthamiana. Next base: position 64,670,381 of record CM067338.1, read on the forward strand.
TAATTTTGTTCTCCCTGGATCTATTGGTTGCACTAATATGGAAGAATTTAGTATTTGTGTCACCTTCTTGAATCCATGACATTCTAGCTCTAATTATCTAGTAATCTTCTTCTAATTTAAGAATTTATCTATACTTCTGTTGAAGATTAAATTATAAATTATGTAGATAAAAATTAGATTTATAGTTACTAGAGCATTGAATTCCATTTAGTCTAGCAGTAATCCTAGCTTTCTTACGGTGAATATCTCCAAAATGCTTCCTACTCCACTGGATGATATTTCCTCAAAAGATTTGGGAGCTATGAATATAGTTGGAGTTAGTCCAACTGTTTTTAACTAAATTTATAAAATCCGGATGACGGCACCAAAATGTCTCTAGTCGGAAATATTTTTCAAAGGTGTTACATTTATAGGGTTGCAAGTGATCAATAAGGGGTTACGGTCCGAGTGAATTCTAGGGAGATGGGTAATGTAAGCTTTTGGGAATGATTCAATCCATTCCTTATTGACAAACACCCTATCTAATCTTTTTAGAATGAGACCTTTATTTTTTTCCTTTTATTCGACCACGTAATTTTAGGACCTTTGAAACCTAGGTCAATTAGGTGAGAGTGGTTAATAAAGTCCCACAGGACCATAGCTCTATTTTGATTAATTTTTTTACCACCTAATTTCTTATCAGAGCATATGGCATCATTTAAATCACCCCTTATTATTCAAGGACCGCTGATTTTACTATGCATGTCTAATAAACTGTTCCACATAGTGTTCCTGATTTTAAGAATCCTTAACCAGGACTTAATGCCTTCATCGCAAAGCACTGATCTCAGGTGATACCGACGACAATATCAACTTACTCAAACACTGAAACTCTCTTCTGCTCATCCGAGCTCCTGACATTATAGTCATTACCGAACAGTAATCTTGTTCCTCACTTCAAACTCCAAACCACTTACTGCGCCCAAGGGGCCAATATAGGATAAACACGATTTCCATCACAACTTTAGAACCACTTGATAGACTAACACTTTATCATATACAAATTTTCTTTTAACTTACTACATGAGAACTATAGCAAAATACAGGTGAATTCTCATAATCATCGAATATGCCAATATCCAAGTAGTGGTCCAAGCCACCATAACCCTTCCAGGCTCTGCCTACTCAAAACAGGCCATAATAGAAGAATGCTTCGTAATAATATCCATCACTGCAGCCAACAAGCATCAGACGTACCACCACAATCATATGCATGACTTGATCACGCTGGATGAACTGATTACCACTACTAATATGCCAAGTTAGCCATGGCTAATCAATATACTTCCTTCCAATTTACCCTTGATTGCCTTTGGAATAATACGTTCCCATCTGATATGTAACATACTCCATCTGCCCTCGTCCCAAGTGACAAAACCCACGAGACCATGCTTAATTGATGTCTGGAGCCAAAGAAAATCTTTACACCCGCGGTGAAACAAATAACGCACACCACGCAACCTTGATAGAACATAACATGTACAAAACAATGGTAGAAACCTCTGCACTGACAGCCATCACGAAGGTCCCCATTAAGAAAAGCAATCCTTCCCAGCCATCCGGTGGGCCTCTAAAATATAAACCACCCGGCAAGAACATAGTCCAATACACCTCACCACCCAACCCGGGGCATTTCCGGCATAGCCCCTGGAGCAATGGTTCTGAATCACCCAACACTAAGACAACAGGTCCGAATTCCAATACTACATCCAAAAATTTAACATACCAGCAAATAATGATCCTCTCGAGATTGCAAATCTCGATAGCCGCTAAAAAGTGCCGATACACACTATGCACAATAATATCTGTGTTGCCCCAAATCCCATGAATCGTTTCACGACTCTCAAATGCTACAGCGCCAGTCAGAATATCATAAAACTTTCTGACATCTTCACATAAGCTGCTATAAAAGCTTGACTCTTAACCGTACCTATAGACTCAAAATTACTAAGCACTACACTTAAACTCCTGAATTCACTAGGACCATTATTGAGAGCCACCCACTCTGTCTTGGTCCCGATTATAGCTCACTCCATAGATCTTATAACTTACGAATACTCTTTCGGCGAAGCACTCATCGAAATCACTTCCCCTGAAACCTGCATCTATTCGAGGCATAAATTCTGAATCTTTTGTCAAGTCCGAACATGAGCCAATAAGGCCAACCATCGCATGCCTCCAACAATTCATTTTCTCGAATTACCACTTATTGTATTTTCTGAAAAATAAAATAACCCATCAATATACTAATAACCAAAAATCATGCAAGTAATTAATCATACAACCCAATCTTAGGCGGTGTGACTCTCCCACATAGCTTGAAGACATCATTTCATAATTCCTGAGTTCGCCCAACCTTTTTACCTCTTATTGGCATAACCCCGCGCCATAAATTATCAAAATTTCTCGGAATCTTGCGGTAAAAGCTCTGAATCATCCACCACATTCGTGCGACAGATCTTTTTGTTGAACAACCTATAAAAATTCCTTGAAGAAGCTTCGCCAATCACGCGACCGCTAACCCGTTCACAGGGAATAACCCGCTTGTAGAAGCAACTTCCGACGTCCTTTAATGCTGCTGCACGGGGTATAGTCACCATGACTCTAATAGCCTATCGTGAGTCCAAGCTCACTCTTTGACTGCACCGGTCATTTAACTCTCGTGGACATCAATTAAATATGCGGCAATATCCTCCCAATTTAGATTTATGTTGCATCCTCCTTCACGTCAAACAGCTCCTTTCCGCTATATTAAATCTTCTGCTGCATAATGGCCCATGCTTCAAGTTCTCTCGGTAGGCCCCAATCACTAATCTCTGAAATTCTTCGATCATTCCAAACTCTCCTTAAGGCGCGTAGTTATCATACTACCAAGCCCATATGCAACCCCCGCCACTCTAGCCTGACACTTTCCACATGTTCTTCCTCATACCTTGTAGCTCGGTTGTTGCTTTAAACATAATCTATCTTCATGGAACTTGAATTCACCATCGTCGCTAACTTTAGAACCTCTCCAAAGGTCATCTTTATAGATCCATCAACATTAAAAATTCTGATTCGATCTTAAACCACCGCACCATGCGATATCTAACAGTTGTATCTCCAATATTATTTCACAATATCCTTCCACGAAGGTGAATTGTAGTAGATTATAACATCGACGAACTTGGTACATTCCATTAGGACCACGACACCCCATCGTAGAAGAAAAGTTCCACCACACTTGCAAATAACAGGTCTCATTGCTTCTACCAGCCCAAATCTGACCATCTTTAGTCCGACTACCTTTCCTTTGATTACATGCTGAGTAAACTTCCCTTTCAATTCATCCACTGCCCCGACACGTGGGCAAATATCCTACCATCACAACCACACTGCGGAATAATAGCTTATAAGAATCATGGCAACATGTGCCTAGCCTCCAGGATCTTAGAAGTTCTGTTACTAAGCTGAACAGTAGAATATCCTTCCCTAAAGTGACTATAATAGTCCAATCAACTATACCGGGAAAATCATCTCGCACCACAATTGTAGTACCATTTCAATTCTTCAAAATTTCGATTTCTAACAAGGGCTCGCACCACGTAAGATTGAGTAGGAAATAATCAAAGGCATAAGCCTCAAAGGAATCGAACCGCACGATAAGGAAATCAAGAAGGGAAGTACTCCTAATAGCCTTGTAGCCTCCCGAGGATAAGTACACATGTCTCTGTACCGATCCATGAGACTCTACTAGACTTGCTCATGACTCATGAGACCGACGGGAACCTAGTGCTCTGATACCATGTTGTCACGACCCAAAATTCACTAAGGGTCGTGATGGCGCCAGACACTACTATCAGGAAAGCCAACCAGATTACTTAATCAAATCTCTTTTAAGAATTAAACAATTAATACAATATTTTAAACCATTCTAGAACCCGAAGTCACAAGTGCATGAGCATCTACTGATAAGAGGAATAAAAATACAACATCCATCCGGAATACAGTGGATGAAAAGTAAATACAGTGCTGGAAAGGGACTACCCTAGCTGCAGCCGTCTCGAATGATGCAGCTCACCTAGTCTTTGCGCCCGTCATGCTGCTATGCCGCTAAGCCACAGGCCACACAATAAGCCGGTGCAATAAAATGCACATCAAGTGTAGTATGAGTACAAAAACAACATGTACTCAATGAGTGTCCCGCCTAATCCCGAAAGAATAGAGAGGAGATGGTCAACTCTCACACTCACTAGCAGTCCAATGACTATTTATCCTTACTAATTATACTCAAACAATAGGATTTGTGTTTATAAACATGTTTCTAATCTAAATAGAGGGAACAAGTAAACACATAATTCTTTTATGGAAAATTTCCTTAGACTTCTTGTTATTATTAACAATATAAATCTCGAGCCATAGTGTAGCATAAAATGACTCAAATGAGTCCAGGCAGCAATAGAAGCATGCCAAATAATACCCTGGCGACGGCCCGATCCAACAGAAATAAATATGCACTTGCTGATGGTCGACGACACGCCTATAGATGCATCTATTAATCTGCCGAGGCATACGACCAATTCCAAAATAAACATACGCAGACAGACAATAAGTCAAACAATCAACATGGAGTAAATATCCAAGAAATGTCAATTCTCTTTAATAATTTGAGAAAACAAAGCTTAAGTCTTTCTTTTTGAAATCCATTTATAAATTTAATATGATTTAAGCAATTCAAGCCATCAATGAGTTCAACATCAATCCAAGTATAACATGCTTTTGGGTCCTAGACTACCCAGACAATAGCATAATAGTAGCTACGCATGGACTCACGTCACCTCGTGCGTTCGTTACCCCCACAAATAGGAGCTCTTACCCTTGATTTTATTTGATTATTAGTGTTAAATCTATGTAATGTTCATGTAACTAAGCTAAGAGTGAGTGGGAATTACTTACCTCGTGATTTTTGGAAGAAATTCTATCTTTGGAACCTTAAAATCGCCCAAGTGGAGTGAAAATGAGAGAGAAGGAGCTTGGGTTCGTATTTAATGAACCCTTACTGCCCCCAGTGATTTTCTCATCTGTGGACCAATTACCGCATAGGCGGTGTCCGCTTCTGAAAACAATCGCTTTTGTGGTTTGAGAGCACTGTGGACCGGACCGCTTATGCGTTAGAATTTTCGTATATGTGGGAACGCTTATGCGGTCCCAGGCCGCTTCTGCGGTTTCGTCCCTTCTTGGTCATTCCGCTTCTACGACCAGGTGGCCACTTATGCGGTCACCGCTTCTGCGGTGAAAGAGCCGCAGAAGCGGTTTTGACAGAAGCAGCAAACTTGTTTCTTTCCAAAATCCGACTTTGTTAAAACCTCGACCATTTGACGCTCGGGGCTCCCGTGCCCCGCCCGAACATACCGACAAGTCTGAAATCAGGAGGCGGACCTAGTCGAACCCTCGGAACACTCCAAACAATGATAAATCAAGGAATCGAACCACAAAACCAATTGGTTCAACTTAATAAATTTAAATTTCTTTCTTTCCTATCAACGGGTCAAAACACCCTTAAACTATTCGGATTGATATCAAATTTTACGGGTAGGTGTATATATGATATATCTGACTTGTACCATGTTTCGAAAGCAGAATCCAAACCCGATACCTGGGTTTTTAATGAATATTTAGATTCTTTAATTCCTTACAATTTTGTTTTAACAATTTTACATAAAAAATTCGTACTCGGGCTAGGGACCTCGGAATTCGATTCCGAGAACACGCCCAGGTCCTATGTTTTTCTACGGACCTTTCAGGATCGTCAAATCACAATCTGAGTCCGTTTTCCAAGAAAGTTGACTGAAGTCAAATTTGGCCTTTTAAGAAAACCTTAAGGAGATAATTGGTTTATTTAAACTCTCATAACTTTCGAACTAAACGCCCCCGCAAATCGTAATTTAGCTAAAGAAATCATGGAAAGTTTTATTTAAGGGAGCGAGGTTCTAAATAGTAAAATGACCACTCGGGTCGTTACATCCAAGCCAAGTTAGACCAACCAGTGACCCAGATGGACTTTTTTCGTTTTTTCTCATGATCTACTATTTTATCTCTTTTTATGCTCTATGGATGACTAGTATCAATGATAATCAACTATTTTAGTGCTTTGGTTGTTTGTTGATACTTCTTAGACGGATAATATCATTGGATTGATAGATGATGCTTAATTCCATGTTTGCATTTGAAATAGCCCAGTGGCCATGAGTAATTTCTATTCAAATCTGGTTATCTAACATAATTATGCAACCTTTTGATGATGTCAAAAGTAGGAAATTAGGTTGTGCTTTTACTTGGACTGTGATGTTTATAACTTAATGAACCTGATTCTTGATGATTTATGAATTTAAAATAGAAAGTATTATAATATTGTGTTGATGTTAAGTTGGGTTGAAACAAGGCCTATGCTTATGAATAGCATAGGGTTTGTCATCATCAAAAAGGGAGAATTCGTTGGCCCAAGTGAAGTTTGTTTTGATGATTGACGAAGGAACTCAAGCATGAACCAGGTCCATATACAATGCACACAGACACATGCAGATTCGAGCATAAAGGATGCACATGAAGATAAGCCTAATTTGTTATAACTAATATCTCCTGATCGAAAAGGCAGCACACATGATAAGGAGAATGACTTCTTATTCGAAGAGAACTTTATCCAAAATAAGGAAAGGGTTAGAAGTTTAAGATAACTAGAACTCTTCCACTAAGGAAGAGTATAACATGGGAACTTTAGTTATTTCTTATTATACTAAATCTATAAATAATAGGATGTTCTCACTTTACAGGCAAGCATACAAGTTGGAGTTAAATGAGAGTTGAGAGCAAAATAGCAAGGCATTTTGCAAGTAATTCTTGTGTGATTCAAGTGTGCAAACCTGAAGCTACATGAACCAAATAGAAGAACCAGCTCCAAGTGTCTGTCTTTTATTCTAGTTTCATTGTAGTAGGTGATTTTCAAATTGAACCTTTCAGCTTTATCTAGAAATTGTATTAGGTATTTTGAGTATTCAAGTTAGAGTTAACTTGAAGTTGTTGCAACAATTAGACGATGTTTGCCATAATGGGTTTTGAGGTAATCATTAGGTTTACAAAGAATTTTGTAAATGCTATTTTGGCTAAGTAATTTAGTGAAATGTTGGGGAAAATCCTACTGAGTAGTAGGTCATGATTTTTTCAAGTTTTGAGCCAGTATTTTCCACATAAAAATACTTTTGTTCTTTACTTTCCGTTTTTATTATTTTCGCAACAATAGTATAAATAACACATAGAAAAACCAGGTCCTTCCATAATCTGTGCACACAAAAATTGGACACCACACATATCACCCCATCTTGTGTGACATTGAAGTATAAAACATCACAACAACATTCCGTTATGTGAGTTGAGACATTAAATAGGTTCATAGGATGTTTTATGACTTGCATGCATGATTGGTTCAGATTTTGAGAGGTTGAAAAATGATTTAGAAAACTTGGTTGATAACTAGGTTTTAACATGCTTCCTACCTATACCGAAATACAACAATGATGGAAGGACATGAGTTAAGAAAACACAAATAAATCCATAACACATTAGTCATTTTATAAACACACAACTACGAAAAGAGGATTTTGAAATGTACTAATCTAGAAACAATTTTTTACATTGATATTGCTATAAAATAATGTAGAAAACAACTCTAAAAAAAGCTTATGTGAAGGGAATGCATGGGCATGAAAATGTCGTTGGCATTTTCATCGTTCCGCCAAAAATAGAGCAATATGGTTTTCAAATACAATAACGATCTAGTGAAATTTTACTTGTAAAGTTTGGGTAAAGTAGTGTATATGTACGCCTTACCCTTCCTTCAAAGGATAGAGAAATTGTTTTTCCGAAAGACCTCGGTAAAGTTTTCAAATACGGTTGAAAGAGAAAGGTAAGGTTTGGGCATGAAAATACGCCTTTCAGACGAAGTAATGAGGGTAGGAGATTGGGTGGGTTGGGCCATATAGGCAGAAATTTTAAAAGGATTTGGGTTTAGGTACTTTAGGCTTGATAGGCAGATTGTGTAGTTTACTCTCAATTATCGGCGACCTGGGCTTAAGCCCAAATTCCTCATAATGGGCTGGACAAAAATCAAAAGAAAAAGAAAAAGCCCAAATTGAGATCAGTTTCTTGCTTAAATTCCTGTCAAACCCTAAGCTGCTAACTTGCTACTCGGCCATATCTTTCTCCAGCAGCGAGCTCCTCAACTTGGCGTTCTCTGACGGAATAAAATGGTTAGATATTCTTTCGTCTCTTTCTAATTAGAACAAACCCAATACATGTAATTGTGCATTTGTGTTTACTTACTATATGTATCTTCTTCTCAAAGTTGTGATTATATGGATTAACAAGTAAGAATCGATTTACTGTTATTTACAAAAAGAACCAATGTTTTTGTGGTGAGCAGGGGATAGATCTGAAAGCGGGAGGTAAGAGCAAGAAGACGAAGCGCACAGCGCCTAAGTCTGACGATGTTTACTTAAAACTCCTTGTCAAGGTTTGATTCCTCTAACTTTCTCTATTGTTTTTCCCCCTCAAATCTTGTCAAATGTTTGACTAGTGGATTTGTTGTATGTTAATAGCTTTACCGATTTTTGGTGCGGAGGACCGGAAGCAAGTTCAATGCTGTGATTCTTAAGCGGCTATTTATGAGCAAGACCAACAAACCACCTCTTTCCCTTTCGAGGTTGATATCTTATGCCAAAGGAAAGGTAAACCTCTTCTCCTTTTGCAGTGTATTTGTTGGCGTTCAAATTCATTTTATGGACTGAATTTGATATTTGTTGACGTTATGTTTTAGGAGGATAAGATTGCCGTCATTGCTGGTACCATTACAGATGACGTTAGGGCTTATGATGTTCCGACACTGAAGGTGTGTGCTTTAAGGTTCACAAAAACTGCAAGGGCAAGGATTGAGAAGGCTGGTGGAGAGTGTTTGACATTTGATCAGCTTGCTCTTAGGGCCCCACTTGGTCAGAACACGGTATTGAATCTTAACATTATTGTTCTTTTATCTCCTGATTGTTACATGTTTTAATGTCACTGCTAGTGTTCGGATATTGATGCACTGTAGTCTCCTTGGATTGATCAATATAGCTGCATTGTTCATTGCACATAGTTCTTCTTGGGAATCTCTATATGATTCCAAAGATTTTATCTGTGCGTAGAGAAAACTGAAAAGAATCCTATCTGCTTGAGCCGTTTCCTAGTTGAATCCATCGAGTCGCGCTTCAATGTTATAGGATAACATCTTTCTGACTTTTCAATTTATTTTTGTCTCTTTTGGAGGCAAAGTTTGGGGAAGGCTTTCCTCATGAAATTTTCCGGACAAGGAGAAATATTATCCAATGCAAACAGTTACTTTATTTAAGGAATAAGGCAACTGTTTGACTTCTTTAATTTAATTTCGAGCGACAGCGGTGCTATATTGCATCAATCTGCGTTGTGCGTGACATGTCAAAAAAAATTGAGTTCTGAATTATATTTGGTTTGTTTCTCCTGTTTCTTTAGATGTGACTTTGACATTTTTCACATTATACAATATTGGATCTATGAAGAGCTTCCGACGTGCTTATCTTGATTTAATTAGGCCCGAGAATGTCTCAAATTAGTCTTATATAGTAATAATAACAATAACAATAACAACTACCTAGTAAAATCCCACATAGTGGGGTCTGGGGAGGGTAATGTCTAAGCGGACCTTACCCCTACCCCGATAGGGGCAGAGAGGCTGTTTCCGATAGAATCTCAGATCAGAAAGACGAAAATAAAGTAAGAATAAACAAGAGGAGAGAAATCATTAGTAATTCCAGTGAAAATCGTGATAGTAAAATCGAAAGATGAATGACATATAATAGCAGTAACTATAATCTACGGTCCGGGGCTAAGACAGACAACAAGAATAGTGTGGGTCCAACATAAAATGCAAGCCATCTAATATCAACCCTAATCCAACCCCGCCTCAAAAAAATATTAATTTTGAAGATGGGGAATGTTCATCTTGATTCTATAAGATTGCCTATTTTATGTGACTTGATATAGAAGCATTTGCATGAATTACATTGGCATCAAGAAGAGCACTTCTTATGTTCAGATATAGTAAATTCTATGAGTTAAAATTGCCAAAAAATGGGGCTAACAAAGTTGAAACTTAAAAAGCTGTATGTGCATGTTGCAACTGGACCATTGTATTACCCAAGCATCAGATTTTCTAATTTACATTACATACTGGAGTAGGTGCTGATTTTGAAAATCCATGCAACAGAGAAAGACATGTGATGTGCCCCCAAAACAATTTTCTTTTGTGTTCATTTGTTTTTTGAAATGGTCAAGTATCACTTTGATTCTAAATAATTTGTTATGTCACTTAATACTAAAACTGTTAATTGCATTTTAAAAGTTATGTACCAGCAGAAATTTTAATGCTTTTCAGATGCAACAAAGATGTTAATCAAATTTGCCCGGATAAGTTGCTAATCGAGTAAAAGGCCGTGCAAACATCAAATTTTTGAACTTAATATGGTTAGTTGTTGATTGTAAAAATTCATGCAACTGATAAAATGCATGGTATTACTTTCCTGTGTGCATGTTATATGCTTAAATTGTGCAAGTTTGATTTTGTGCTTGGTGGCTATGAATGCATTGTATTATCCATGCTTCCATGTAGGAAGAGGAAGTATAAGAAAACACCAAGCCAACTACTTCGGCTTGTCTTGTGTCTCCTGTCATATATGGCAGATGGACATAAATTCATGTGTTTCTTCTAAAAATCAAAAGTCATCACCGCCTCTTCACTTTTACTGAATTAACTTCAATATCAATCTATGAAGTCTTGTGTTAATATTAGTATGTC